>JAGSMS010000020.1:11550000-12750000 GCA_029286595.1 Bhutanitis thaidina | reverse complement strand
CAGGCTGATATAAAAGTAGAAGGATTAGCCAAATTTCAGTGTACGCCAATACAACACTTAGTATGTGGGCGATCATGCTCCACTCGTTCGGCCAACATTGACAGTTAACAAAACCCCCCCGTCATCGGTCTGGAGTATTTCGAGATGGTTTTCCCGCCATCTATCGGTAGCCATTCCAATTATCAAGGTTTTTTTTTGTAAAACATAATTGGCATGCACTTGACGAAGCTGCATACAATGAGCGACTTGAGAAAAAACATGACACGGTTCATGAACTGTCACTGTAGTGGTAAACGCTGGTAGTAATGCTACACATGATATGGAAAGAGGACAGCGTTATGTAATGTGTCATAAGTGTGACCGAATAGATATATAGATACATATGGCAATCACACTGAAAAGATATACGAGTACGTGAGCCGGCACCGGGGATCGAACCCAGGTCGCTCGCGCTCTTTGAAACTAAAGTGAGCGCCTTGACCATTAGCTTACCACCGCGCGTGAGTACCGGCGTGAAGCAGTCTTTCGTTAAGCGGGTCTCTCCCTCTTCCTTCTTCCCTCCCAAATATCCTTGAAGACCGACAGCCGCTGGGTCGTTTGCCCCATTCCAATAAAAAAAATCATGTTTAATTTCGAACCACGTTTAATTACGCAGCTAACAAACAAACTTTACTACTATACGCAACCAGTCTCAGAAACCCCAACGTAACCATTCATCCCCCTTCCTTCGCATTTAATTACACATCTCCTTCACACAAGCCGCGGCTCGCATGCGGCCCGCCATGTGAGGGAACGGCTTGTTTTGCAGATCCCGTGCAGTCGGACGCTCGGCCGGTCTGACCTACATATTTTCTTAGGCAGCTTTCATTCGTATATTCCAGAGGCAATCACATATTTACTTAGACTTTTCTAACTTTGTCATGTTACTCGTTACGTTATTCTTTATTCTTTGGAGTTAGCAAACTTTACATTTTACGTCCACGTTTTGTTACTGACTAGCGAAACAGTAGCGGCTTCCGGCTTTCCACGGACAGATCTGTATATTTATTAACTAAATGAGATGTCTTATACATAAACTGGTGATCCTTCTTCATGAAATGTTCTAAATGATGGTGAAGAACGAATTGAAATCCACTTAGAGTACGCGATACATTCGAGCGACGGATTTTGCTGCTGGCTCGACCACGGCATCGCATAACCGGCATGAAGTAGTGGCATCTTTCGCTCCTGCGTGACGTTCGGCGAGTCAGGTGACTAGAGGACCCCCCTTCCCAAATATCCTTAAAGGCTGGTAACGCACCAGGAGCTCCACTACCTTGTTTATCATAAAAAAAAATTATTTGTGATAACAGACGAAGTCAAAAAATACTTTTATATTGCGTTTGTAGGTTTCCATAGACAAGATTCCATTTAGATTATAACGACGCTTTAAAGGTTTCCATCTTTTTAATTTCTTAGTACATTTTGCTGAAAGCTACATAGAGCTTAAAGCTTTTCCCGTGAAATTGGAGCTGCAGTAGTTTTAAAGTTATTAATGTTCGGACAAGCAGATACACAATCTTTTACATCAGATTTAGTTACGTAAATATTACTTGCGTGAAGTTTTATTTTAGAGCCGTGGTAGCCCAGTGGTCAGGGCGCTAGCTTTATTATCAAATTACGTGAGTGACTTGGATTCAAATAACTTTGTCCCACCAACACTGAGATTGATAATTGCAGGTCTGAAAAGCAATAATGAATCTTTTTTTAGACATGTGACGTCCCCCAACACGCACTGGAGCTGTTTTGAGGACCCTTCTTGTCTCCAAAACCCTCTTAATGTCAGGGGAGACATTTGCCCTGCAACGAGACATTTAAATGCTGTTACTTTATGATATTTTATTTGTGGCATAATATTAATTTAATTTGTTCTAGGATAATGTCAATTCATGCAATATATAATAAAAATTATTCTTCATAAGTTGGTTAACCGATTCCCGAAAAACAAATAATTGGAGGCGCCGGGTATCGATCCCGGTACCTCTCGCATGCTAAGCGAGCGCTCTACCATCTGAGCTACGCCCCCGTGGTTTTATATCTACAATACGGTGTCCACTATGCGAAATATAAGGTACGTAATACGCTTTAGGCGAGTTCTATATTGAATCTACTCGTACGTCCTTGGATGCCTTTCACTTTAATAAGAATGCTTTAAATGCGAACAGTATACTAATGTTATACGGTTACATTAAATGTCATAAAGACAAAAGTTTCTGTTTCAGTTTCGTTTCTGTACGCGATGATCGACTTAACATTGATAAACAAACAAACGAAACGTCGGGATCTAAAAAATCTAAAGAAAACGCGATAAAATCCGTAAATAATGGTTTCATTTCAAACAACCATAAGATTACCTACGTGTCACTTTTCATTAGCGTTTTATAGGAACGCTCGAATAAATGTTGTTTAACGGTGGCCTAGAAATTTTTTTTAGACTATGAGGTCGGTAGGGTGACGTATAACCGTTGTGCCCACCACACATTGATACGGTAAGAAACACACACTCTTCGGTAAGAAAACACTCGCCGCGCTGATGACGCGGGTTGGCGCAGTGCCGGTACCCTCGCGCGCGAGCAGCTCCTCCCGATCACTTGTATAACCAAGCTGTATTGCACCCTGACCCACCCTTTATCACTATCAATATTCATATGTAATATTATCTTGTAATAAATCGTGTAGCTCCACAATTATTTAGCCGTTAATCAACAAACCGAGATTTTTTTTTTTTTAATTCATGAGATCCGGTCTATGTCTAGGTGTGCATTCCGGAATGTTTAATATAAAGCAAATCAAATTAAGTAGAGATCCATTCGTTTTGTCTGAAAAAAAAAATTGTACATTTATTTTGACCTACTTTATTCTGCTTCTACACTGTTGTAATGTACGGAACACATCTCCAGCTCCCAAGATAATTAATATTTTTTTTCTTTCCAATGATCGCATATCTATGTTGACCTTTGTGACCCACATATCTCCAACCTGAGCAGCTCTCACCGCAGGTTGCAAACCCCACCTTATGACAGGGGTCAGAGGATACGCAAACTGCGCAGCATTTGCTTTTTTTTTATGGAAAAGGAGGCAAACTAGCAAGCAGTTCACATGATGGTAAGTTATTACCGTCGCCCACGTAGATCTGCAACACCGGAGGTGCGGCTAGTGCGTTGCCGGCCTTAAAGGCTGATTGGGAGATGGAAGGGAAGATGAGGAAGGGGGATGAGGAGGGGGAGAGGGCCGGCAACGCACCTGCAGTACCTCTGGTGTTGAAAATGAGCGTGGGCGACTGAAATCACTTACCATCAGGTGAACCGCTTGCTCGTTTGCCGCCTTTCCCATAAAAAATATATATCATTTTATATTTGTATATATTTATTGTATTTTATTTATTTTTGAATAAATTTTTACCACCTGCTACGGTTATCTCACCAACCCATGGGTTCACTGGCAGAGAATGCCAACAGGAATTAAGTCCGTCCTTTGATACCTCATACTTTATGGTGTAAACAATAAAATAAAATAAAAAAATATATGCAAATGCACAGTAAGTTTATATTTTCGAATGAAAAAGGAATCGCAGGAATTGGATCAGGAAAATACGTTGTATATTATTATAATTTTTTTAATTGGTAAGAATACATCTGTAGCCGATGTCGAACGGCATGTTTGATGAAGACATCGGTCACGTATCAGCGACGAGTTCTTACATAGCGTTTCAATTAAGCAGTGTGCTTACGTCACAGCTCCAATTACACTTCGGGCTGTGAAGGCTTTTGATTTCTCGCGCATCGGCTTTCCCCCAGCACCGGGAGAATGTGCGCTGAAATGTGTTTAATGAAATCGAATTTGCACTGCTTTCGCACGTCGCGGTAAAACATTATGGCAGCAGGTAAAATTGTTATTTGTAAAGTGTATACAAGCTCTATTAAAACCTTGCAAAGAAAAGGAACGTAACCTACTTTTTAACAGATTTCCAAAAACGGAAGCTTCTCATGTTTCCCCCGTACGTGCGCGATCTGTACGGATACTAAACATATGATTTTTAAGCTTATTTCTCTGGGGTAATTTATATAAAAAATTGTAACAACACCTTTACTAGTGTTTAGAGGAATAAATAGTTCACTGGTTCGCTCATAGCGGTTCGGCGAACGCAATACTGCTGCCTGTCGTCGGTCTGCTTTTTTTTTTGTGATGGTTATAACGCCATCTGTCGAAGGTTATAGCGATTTTTAAGGCTTTTCCTTTTTCGCCTCTTACGTCATTCACGGGAAGAAAAGGAGTACCACACGCCCCATGTAACGATAATGTAAGGCTTAATGATTTCTTGTATTTACGCGAACACTTATTACTGTAAAGAAATTAAACGCGATGAAATCTGTAAATAAAAGTTTCATTTCAAAAAATTAAAGACTTGATAAAAATATAAAAAATAATAATTAATTGTGATTCTCTCTAATTCCACCTGAATTGCATCGTCTATTACTAAAACACTTGAAATGGCTTTCTGGAGGCGAAGTTAGAAAATCTGACCCTTGTGTTTTTTTCTGGTGTCCGACAGATGGCGTATTAACAATTTAAAAAAACGCTGGACGTTACTACACAGATCGTTGACGGCCCGCCGCGTCAAGGGCGAGATGTCTGGAAATATATACTGAGAAAAATTACCCGCACGCCATGCGGAAATAAAAAACAGAAATAAAAAACAAACTAAGATAGAAAGAAAGAATTTTCTATATGACAAATGGTATAAAGTTAAGTCATAGTAATTTTGTTCCTATGTTATGCAGCACGATTCTGCTGTAAGTCTTATATGTACTCGTGTATGTTGAAATTAATGCACAGCCGCGCAAAATGAACGTCAGCCATTTCAACTGTCGTCGGCTCAATTATCGAGTTACACGTAGTTTGTACGCGGCGGAGTACGAGGCATGCATTGTTGGACTCATTTCCGGCCAATTTACCGCTGCGTTCTGTCTGACAAAGCGTTCCGTGCGCTCATCGCCCGGAGACACTGGGGCGGCGTACCAGTACGCTACGAAGTAACACAATGTACTCCTAAAATGTACTAAATACAACCACTCCGTATTAAAACAGTACAATAGTTGAGTTGCAATCGAGGTGAAAGGGTTGAGGAGCACCTGCACGTGGCTGCTTGCCAACTAACGAGACTCTGGCCACCTAAAGATGATACAGAATCCATCCATATCACATATATATTTCGGAAACATCTTTGGAACCATGAACTCATACTGAAATCCCACAGACTGGTGGTTGTTATGTAGCAGCAGAGCGAATAGGGAACACCTCTAACTCGCTCGTTCAGCGTAAGTGTGGGAAAACCTTTCAGCAAATGCATGCATTTGCTGTCCCTTTCTTGGAGACACCAACGTTCTGCTGTGGATTCAAGTCCAGGCTAATCCTTGTATTTTCTTGGATCATTGTCGCTTACCGTGTTAAATGTTAATATGAGTTCCAACAATACAGTTACGGGTAGGGTTAGGTAGTTCATTAATAAAATCTAAAAAAAAAATTTGGAGGCGCCGGGTATCGATCCCGGTACCTCTCGCATGCTAAGCGAGCGCTCTACCATCTGAGCTACGCCCCAGTAAGTGTGAAGCTAGAATTTAAGCAACACTAGTTTGATATGATTTGCGAATCGGTATCTCAAGCCTTTATTGGACATTTCATGTATAAATGTTGCAAATGCGCATACAAACATTTGGGCATGCTTGGCGCGACGCAGAACTATTTAATCTTTTGTCTACATGACAATTGGTGTTATGATAATAAAATCAACGGATTTCGCTGCACTCGTTTTATCGACTTATAGATCTGAAAGTATTGAACTGGCATCGCGCACTGGCAACAGTATTCGTTTGTTTCGGCTCTGGCTCTTTGGCATTGTAATGCATGGATTATGGATTCGAATTCCAAAACGGAAGCTTCTCATGTTTCACGCGCGATCTGTACGGATACTAAACATATGATTTTAGCTTATTTCTCTGGGGTAATTTATATAAAAAATTGTAACAACACCTTTACTAGTGTTTACAGGAATAAATAGTTCACTGGTTCGCTCATAGCGGTTCGGCGAACGCAATACTGCTGCCTGTCGTCGGTCTGCTTATTTTTTTGAGATGGTTATAACGCCATCTGTCGAAGGTTATAGCGATTTTTAAGGCTTTTCCTTTTTCGCCTCTTACGTCATTCACGGGAAGAAAAGGAGTACCACACGCCCCATGTAACGATAATGTAAGGCTTAATGATTTCTTGTATTTACGCGAACACTTATTACTGTAAAGAAATTAAACGCGATGAAATCTGTAAATAAAAGTTTCATTTCAAAAAATTAAAGATTTGATAAAAATATAAAAAATAATAATTAATTGTGATTCTCTCTAATTCCACCTTAAAAAAAATTCCTTTGTTTAAAATGAATTTTTAAACAAAGGAATTGCATCGTCTATTACTAAAACACTTGAAATGGCTTTCTGGAGGCGAAGTTAGAAAATCTGACCCTTGTGTTTTTTTCTGGTGTCCGACAGATGGCGTATTAACAATTTAAAAAAACGCTGGACGTTACTACACAGATCGTTGACGGCCCGCCGCGTCAAGGGCGAGATGTCTGGAAATATATACTGAGAAGAATTACCCGCACGCCATGCGGAAATAAAAAACAGAAATAAAAAACAAACTAAGATAGAAAGAAAGAATTTTCTATATGACAAATGGTATAAAGTTAAGTCATAGTAATTTTGTTCCTATGTTATGCAGCACGATTCTGCTGTAAGTCTTATATGTACTCGTGTATGTTGAAATTAATGCACAGCCGCGCAAAATGAACGTCAGCCATTTCAACTGTCGTCGGCTCAATTATCGAGTTACACGTAGTTTGTACGCGGCGGAGTACGAGGCATGCATTGTTGGACTCATTTCCGGCCAATTTACCGCTGCGTTCTGTCTGACAAAGCGTTCCGTGCGCTCATCGCCCGGAGACACTGGGGCGGCGTACCAGTACGCTACGAAGTAACACAATGTACTCCTAAAATGTACTAAATACAACCACTCCGTATTAAAACAGTACAATAGTTGAGTTGCAATCGAGGTGAAAGGGTTGAGGAGCACCTGCACGTGGCTGCTTGCCAACTAACGAGACTCTGGCCACCTGAAGATGATACAGAATCCATCCATATCACATATATATTTCGGAAACATCTTTGGAACCATGAACTCATACTGAAATCCCACAGACTGGTGGTTGTTATGTAGCAGCAGAGCGAATAGGGAACACCTCTAACTCGCTCGTTCAGCGTAAGTGTGGAAACATTTCAGCAATGCATGCATTTGCTGTCCCTTTCTTGGAGACACCAACGTTCTGCTGTGGATTCAAGTCCAGGCTAATCCTTGTATTTTCTTGGATCATTGTCGCTTACCGTGTTAAATGTTAATATGAGTTCCAACAATACAGTTACGGGTAGGGTTAGGTAGTTCATTAATAAAATCTAAAAAAATTTGGAGGCGCCGGGTATCGATCCCGGTACCTCTCGCATGCTAAGCGAGCGCTCTGACAGCCCAGTGGTTACAACAGCTCTTTATTTTTCTGGTAAAGTTTTTACTTTCAACATCACGTGTTGTGAAACTGCAACAACGTCTGTATGTTACAACGTATCGGTCTAATTTTTTACTTCTTGTAGATATGGAAACCTTATTTAACTGATCGTGTCAATTCCGACACTTGTCAAATATATAGCAGGTGGTAAACTCGTTCTCTGCCCAGGAGTCGTCTGGGATCTATCCAGACAACCCTCTTACCCATTACTGCCGCTAATCGGCAGTGCGTCCAGTGTTGTTGAAAGTTATACAGAGCTAGTGTAATTTCAAGCTACGATGCATCCCACCTTAGTCCTCGGGGGTGACCAAACAGCTGTGTCTTTCTTCGAGCGATATTGTCTCCAGCTATGGGCTACCATCGAGTTTGATCGTTTGCTACACTATTATACGTGGCAGAGCCATGTGGCGGCTTCTGCTGCTGCTCGAACGGGCCGGCTTGTCCGGGGTAGAACCGCAACCTCGCAGAGTTGTAGTAGTGCTTTGCGTTTCATTCGACGTGTGAGGGCCTCTTGGAATATTTTTTATTTTTATGAAAAAATAGGCCTGCGTTTGACCTCAATCTTGCCCGATGGAAAGCGAAGATGAGGCCTAGGATGGTACACGCTTGCCTAGATGTCTGTTCACTTTGGCCTTGAAGATATCCAGGTTATAGGCCTCCGGAGAAACCGACCTCGGCAGAGAGTTCCACTACTTAGCCGTCCGCACAAAGAAAGAAGAGGCAAACCGCCTCGTGCGTAATGGAGGAATGTCTACAACATAAGGGTGGTACTTCTCGCCGCGTCTAGTCGTTCGGTGATGGAAAGGAAGAGGGTATTAGGTTATGCAAAACCTCCGCACACTCTCCGAAATGAATTCGATAAAAAACCGAGAGGCAGGCCACTCGTCTACGGTGTTCGAGAACGAATATCCATTGTACATCTCCTCATCTTGTAAATCTATGTCGATATCAATGGGAATATTAAACCGAATTCTATTGTAAGATTAAGGATTAATTATTATTCGCTTATCTGCATAATGCGATTGAACAGTTAGAAACTCCGTGAAATGATAAATGTAATCACTGAACTCCTGGTGCGTGAAACTGAACCCGAGGGGAGGAAAATCCAATTTAAGTTTTCCGGAATTTACACGGTCATATCACGTTGATTCAAGTTGTAGACGTCAAGCGTTAAGAATTTTAATATTTTTAATGCTCTGCAACATTTTCGATGCCAGTAACTTTTTGGTACGAATATTCGTTCGCCAAAGCGTGTGACTTGCGCCACAGACGCCCGTCAGCGAGGACTTCTTTGATTTCCCGCGCAATGTCACCCGCTGATGCTACAAATGGAACTTTCCCGATTGTGCTAAATGAAATTGAATGTATCACTGCGTGCTTTGCTAAATTGGAAATACTACTTGTTTTATGTGTCTAAATGAAAAGTTACACCACACATTTTATCATTAACGAATGGTTATTTCATGTACGTTAATGGCTCGGTATTTTTCTTATGAGAAAGGCGGCAAACAAACAAGCGGTTCACCTGATGGTAGTGATTTTATTGTTCCTAAATACATTGTTTTAGGAACAATAAACCAAATAACTAAAATAACGGAGAGTAATATCAGCATATATCTGCAAGGTGAAGCGGTTCAGCGGGTTGATGTAGCTCGCAATCTTGGGCTTAAAATGGATGGCTTACTTCGCTTTGAGAGCTATGTCATAGATGTTGCACGTGCTTGTTTTTATCGATTGAAGATATTATATAAAATTCGTAGTTTCCTTAATATTAACCTTAGAGTCACCCTCTGTGAAAGTCTAGTATTATCAAAATTAAATTACTGCATCACTGTCTATGGTCCATGTCTTCTAGCCAAATCATTAAAACTTCTTCAGCGAGTCCAAAATGCATGTGCTCGCTTTTGCTTTAATATTCCTCCAAGAACACATATTTCCACATATCTAAACAAAGGCAAGCTACTTAATATGTCACAGCGAATAGAGTTACAATTCGCTTGCTTATTGTTTGGTGTTATAAAAAACAATGCACCAGATTATTTATATAAAAAGCTTACTTGGTCTAGTGAATATAACCATCATAATACGCGTGGCTCGAAATATTTGCTAACTGTTCCAGGACACGTCACTGCCGCTTTTCGAGGTAGTTTTCGTTACTTAGCCACCAAGTGTTGGAACAACCTACCACCACCTCTTCGTGGGTACCAATCTAAGGCTAGTTTTAAAATTAGGTATATGTCACTTCTTTTACATGGCAATTAGGTTAATAGTGGTTAAAATTTGTTAGTCCTCGTTGCGGAATTATATTATTATTGTTGTATGGGGTATTTCTATATTTATTATTATTATTATTATTACGTCTTTTGTTGTTATTTATATATTCATCATTTAGTACATAAAGCCTGACGACTGCTCGCGAAGAAAAGAAAAAAAAAAAAAAGGTTTCTGACAGAATACCAGCGCTGTAGTTGTGGTTTTCCATTGCTACAGCATTATGCTGAGTCGGACACCGTTTTGTTGCTGCAACCCAATAAAATATTATTGTTATTATTTTTTTTTTTTACATTAAGTTTACTTATGTGGTACTTGAGTTGTGGCAATGAATAAAGTACTTTCTTTCTTTCTTTCTTTCTTTCTTTCTTTCTTCTGATTATCGTCGCCCACGTACATCTGCAACAGCAGTGGCGCTGCAGGTGCGTTGCCGGGCTTAAAGGGTATTTTGGAGATGGGAGGAGGATGAGGAAGGGGAGTAGACCACCGGTTACCTCGCTCACCGAACGAAACGCAGATTCACAAGATGCGTCTACTTCACGCCGGTATTCTGCGAGGCCGCGGTTTTACCCCGGTCGAGCCGGCCCGTTCGAGCCGCAGCAGAAGCCGCCGCTTTGCTCCAGCACGTTAAAACGATTCACCACGTTCGAGTCCCATCCTCTATCTAGAGGGTTCGCGCCAATGAGTTTTTCGAAGCTTCTGCATGATTTGTATCTATGTTTGACTAAAAGCGTCCAGACCTTTGACCACTCCAGTATTGGATATATTGCCGTGAGAGCATATTTTTTGGTGTTAACCCGTATATTTAGATTTATCTATCTGCCTACGAGTGGTATGGGTAGGTGCCACGCTTATACCTACTCCTGCACCAGGCTGCAGACTGCTTCTCTGCCTACGAAGTCTACTGGGAAGGCGACAACGACAACGCTTCCGTAACCTTCTTCGATTGAAACTTCCGAATGTATATGGGCTGCAGTAGCCTCTTACAAATCTGCTTTTATGTCGTTTGTCTCCCCAATCCAATAAAAAAAGAGTTCATTTGTCATAAGTATATCGCTCATTATTTAGTGTTATGACGAAAAGCACCTTATAATTGTATAGCTTTTCTATGATTTTAATTTTGATACTTACGATATACTTACAAAAGCTCTCACGCCTGGCACTCAGAAGGATGAGATTACCATTTGTCACGACTGTCAGCTCAGAAAACGGGTTCGCGCAACCCACTCTTCGCCTGCCTGGGTGATAGAACACGTCGGATGGTGAGATATTCTTAAAGTTGGCTTCCGGAGATTGCCATGAGAGAGGTTTGTCCTTTAGTCGCCTTACGACACCCGCAGGATTAAAGAGGGTGGCATATCAGAGGCCGCTATCACACGGAGAACGTTCACGACTACGGCTAAAGTCACAAGGTCAAGGCAGCCGGGTATAGATGGCTTAAGTTAAAGGCTGTAGAGTTTCATTGTATTCAATGTAAAAAAATAAGTAATGTGTTAGTTTTTTTTTTGTTTGTTCTGTTGATTGCTGCAGAGCAATCACATTTTTAATATAAATTGGGTTTCGCTATAAGCAAAAAATCTCTTATTCAAATGCATATTTATTTTTCTTATTAAATGAACGCTCAATATGACAGTCATGAAATTGAAATGTGCCATACATTTCAATTTCATTAGTGTCATGGCGGAAGTTTGTTTGTGTGCAAAGCACGTATACGTTCTGCTTTATATTTACTACTGCGTTATTTGTTTTTGACTTACTGGAGCGGAAGCGCGACCCAGATTTCATTTAGAAATACCTTTTTTAAAATCACGTGACGTGTTGTAATCATTCGCACAACTCACTTGCCGGATTAAAAAGTAGTTCATATGTTTTGAATTTATGCATATTTTTTTTAGGAACTGCACAAGCTCACATCGTTCATTTTTATATATTGCGTCCGCGGCGACCGTAAATCGTTGATTATGTAAGTAAACGTGATAAGTTCGTTAACCTCCCTCCTCTCATATTGATGAGGTTTGGAGCCTGGAAATTGGCCACCATGCTTCTCCGTTAGTCTTTATCTCATACATGTTCTCGTGTCGTATTTACCTTCCTCCATCCTACCTTCGAGCAAGTGGTAAATTAAGCAGTTTCAATTGTTGTTAACAATTCCATTGGCGCCAGCAGTTATACAGCCTGGTAGCTGAGGCAGAAGTTACCAACGAAGCTGCGCGGTCCGCTGCCTAATGATTGTATTTTTCCTTATTTTTGCAACACGATGTTTTACTTTGTAAATCAGTTAGTATATGTGTATTAATATATATGACTGCATTACATTATGTAATAAGTGTATAATATTTATTAGTAATTAAGTTTTGTGTTTTTGGTTTTCTTTTAACATAAGGTTCCACCACAACATGGGTTGACTGGTAATACCAATAGGATTTTAAGGCAAATTAAGTCCACCGTTTGCGTCGTTTTAAATAAACGAATGCATTAAATATTAAATAAATAAAAAATAAATAATAAATCTTTATTTCTTCCAAAAAATTACAGTTTTTCTTAAAATTACCCTGGACCCCTAAACTAGGATATCCCGTGACTTGGGGGCATCTCTTAATTGTAAATAAATTACAGAAGAAATGAAAAAAAAAAACCCGTCCTGCAACTTTATTTATTCGCTCTTATCTACTGGAAACCTTAATACGTTCTCTGGTAAATGGTCAGTTACTTAGACAATACTATAATAATCGTTTAAAAAGAAATTTTAGAGAACGCAGTGGTGTAGTTTCCGGTTTCCCTTTAATGTTAAACAAGTAGCAGTTCAATTATTGAAAAAAAAACAGTTAGCAAAAGTAATAGACTCCGTAAAGGTACATCACTCGAAAAAATACGTGCTAAACTCTCCATCGGGGGCGGGGTTATACCCCGAACCGGTTATACCCAGAACACGACTTGATTTTATCAGGGAATGTTGTCACACTGAATGGAATTTTTGGGAATTTTTTGCGGCTTAACGGATAAGGCCCATGGTGCGAACTTGCTGCTGCGATGCTGACAGCACATTCTTTAGAAACATACTATAGTGGTTACTGGTTACCTACTGGTCTCAATGATACAGGCTTTTTCACCGAGCCACTTTGACGAAGAAGCGCCATCTCGCGATAAATGTTAGAAACTGTCACCAATGGATATTACCATTTAAAAAGTCATTTCCTAGGTGAATGTTTATTTCGGGCTAGAAGCTATAGTCGCCGTAAAAGTAGTGCAACCACTGTAGTGTTCACATGCATTTGAAGCACTCCAGCTTAGTCGTCGGGGGTGATGACGCACCTGTGACCTTTGATTTAAGTTGTTTGCAGGTGTCCATGTGTTGCAGTAGCCCATCATCACGCAGACTGTTAGATCGTTTGTTCATCATCATCATCATTTCAGCCTATCACAAGTCCACCGCTGAACGTAGGCATCCCCCAAAGATTGCCACGAAGCTCGGCCCTGAGCCACCTGCATCCATCGACTTTCCGCAACACTGCGCAGGTCGTCACTCCGTCTTATGGGGGGTCATCCTACGCAGTGGCGTTTGCCTGTACGTGGCTGCCACTCGAGAACCTCTCTTGCCCAACGGTTGTCAGATCTGCGAGCTATGTGGTCGGTCCATTGTCATTCAGCTTGCTGATCCTTACGGCTATGTCGGTTACCCTAGTTCTGCCACGGATATCATCGTTCCATAGCGCGCTGAGCAACTTTGAGCTTCCTCATACGGCCTGCAGGTCCTTTGTTAAGCCAATACAATAAAAAAAAATATGTGTTTAGTGAAGTGAATGCGAGAATTTTGTTACTTGGTGCGTTCTTTATGCGTTCGACGTATTTAAGTTTCTGGAGTAGAGAAGAAAATTGTTAAGGGTTGTTCAGGATCTGGAAACGCCCTCGCTTTTAGCGTTGTTTGATTAGGAAGGTCAGCTGTCTATATAAGAGGGTGCGTGTACACAGGGAGTTTTGTTTAACTTGTATCATTTATGGATTAGTCGATAAGACCCTACGTTAGTTTCAATATTCATTACACAAGTCAGGTTCTCGATTTTCTGACACTATTTAACGAAAGGACGCTTCTCGAAAAATTATATTAGATTTGTTCTTGGAGAGAGCGAAAGTACTGGCGACTACGTCCTCATGAGTCCTGTGTTCGAATCCCGACAGAAGCGAATATTTGTGCATCACATAAAATTATTGGGTTTCGTCCGTAGAATTAGATCAGATGCAAGATGCAAGTGTGAGTTTTTAAATGTTATTGTGTTTATACGTGTGGGTCGGTGATCACTTACAAGCAGATGAGGCGATCGGTCGCTTGCCCTTCTATGCCCCAGGACCGTGGTCTGTGGCAACGTTTGTGGTTGGTAGAGGGAGGTCTATATTCAGCAGTCGACATGTGACGGGTTGTAATAATAATACCAGTTTCCCAAGGAACGCTTTTCCGTTTCCATGCGAGTTATAAGGAAAAGTAATCGCTGCAGAAACTTATAGTTAAACAGTACTTTATAAAAGATGGTAGACTCCTGTCCTGGGTATGGTCTGGGAAGGTACGACACTTACTCATTTCTACCGCTAAACAGTAGTGTGCCAGTATAGTGACAGGCTCCGAGGTATTCCATGTTAGTACACAGGGGTGACAACGCCATCTGTAACCTTCGATTGGGGTTGTTTGCTGGAGTCCATGGGCAGCAGCAGCCACCTACCATCAGGTGGACTGTTGGCTACTATTTCATCACTTTAAATCATTCATCTTAAAAAAATCACGTTCTAATTAAGAAAAACATATCTTTCTTTAGTTATATGGCCTCCTTGGCTCTGGCACTTTATATGTGTAAGGCGATTATCCTGCAACACGAGATGTTATCAAATAATCATAACTTAAATCATAAATATTATATTCATTGTAAAATTAATAAGAAAATGTTTAGATTAGAGCCGTCGTTATCAATTCTACACAAATTAAGGATTAAAATTGTCTGCAAAATATGAAAAGAATAAAAAGTAAAATATGTTTTGGAGGCGCCGGGTATCGATCCCGGTACCTCTCGCATGCTAAGCGAGCGCTCTACCATCTGAGCTACGCCCCCGTTGTGAGATTTGTTATAAAAAAGAAGTATATTACTCGTAAATGAACATTACGTAAACGATTTTATGAATTCATGTCAGGCGGCGCCTCCGGCGAAAGTTACCGGCGACGGGCTGCTTCGGAGTTTTGTAATTTTTTATTATTTTATTAAAATAACGTTCAATCGCTACTTTAGAATTTGTTCAATACCTAGCACAAAAAATGCTCCTTGAATACAAAAGCCAAATATTTGGAGGCGCCGGGTATCGATCCCGGTACCTCTCGCATGCTAAGCGAGCGCTCTACCATCTGAGCTACGCCCCCTGTGACAGTAGGTTCTGAATTTATCCATTTGGCAAATTATAAATGCGCTTACACCAGCAACAAAGGAATAGCTCCTTTGAGCGTGAAATAACGAGAGCATTGTGCAGCAACTGACTTCGCTTGTATAGATTGTGATAACTTTAAGAGTTTTTTGACAACCTTTTATGGTTGTGATAAGATACTAGGGGTCCGTATTGCGTGATATGTTCGTGGACGCGATTGTGGCGTACGTTGTGTTCGTTCAGGTGCGCGGCGCTCGCTTTAGCTTTATTCTACGAGATTTGATTTTAATTCCAGACGCAACATCTCCCAATCTTTTAAATGCTGATTTTGATTGGCCTTTTTACTCGTGGTAACCCTGTTAGGTGTGACAGAATACGAGAGTGTATAGACACGGAATTGGAGGAGATTGTTCCGCCATTTGGCGCTTATAACATATTTATGGTAGTTTCTTTAGTCCGACTTGCGAGACACCCACGTGATGAGTTAGGGGTTATAGTTTCTTTAGGTACAGAGAGGAGATGATGTTTACGATTTATTATAATTTTTTTTCATAAATGAATAGTTCTTAGATGATGACGGAATACAATACTAAACTATTAAACTTATTCAAATACAATTACTCAATACACACAAAAATGCTATAAGACAAAACCAAACTAATCAATTTGAAACAACTATGTATATATAAGTAGTATCCTAATAAAAAAAAAATGAACTATGTACAGAAATTACATTCTTAAATGGAATTTTAAATACCATTTAATAATTACGTACAAAATTAAGTTATCAAGAACTACTTACGAGGAGAAATATAATGTTTTGGGGACTGATGTACTTAGTACCTACCTAATAACTTAAAATATTGCGATTTATCTTGATTTGTTGAACCAAAATTGACTAAAATTCTATCAAAATCTGAAATGTATTTTGCACAAAGTAAGTGACCCATGTTCTTTATGAGTAATGCAGTTCTAAAAAACTAATAATCTTTTTTAAAAAGCCACAACTGCTCGGGCACTTACACCGACTGAAAGAAGTTTCTTTTGTATTTACCTCACAGTTAATTTTTCTCATGTACCATCAAAGTTTTCATAAATTATTAAAATCGTAGTTTAAAAAAATAACCCAATTCATTCGTATCGGTAATTCTCTTTAGGTTAAAAACAACCCCTGAGATTTCATTTCGTCGTTTTTGTCAACAAACGTACTCTGAAGCGTTTTCTTCATTTCTAGCGAAGCTAGTTTGAACCCAAGCGGGCGAACACGACCAACTCGACGAATTTAATGAAAATAAAAATGTCTGCTTCAAACAAAATGCGCTTCGGCTGCGACGCTGCATTGATCTTGATAGTTGAGAAGTTTGAGCTTGTTCAATGTGGTTTATTGAACGACAACGAAAAAAAGCAAGCATTCCAATCGATTTCTTTGTGTATACATGTAATGCTACTTATCGTTTCTGCCGTCACTTCTCCAGTGATCGTTTTACAGTCTAACCCAAATATGACGTGGCCACATTGAGTGAAGATCTGATGATGCAGTTCGGATATTGTATTCCGCGTGAGTCGGATTTTTGACCAATATTTACTTTTCTGTTTTATTAGCAATAAAATCTCTTTTAAACCTTTGATTGTCATAATGGATATGTAGCACATAGTAGCAACAAGAATATGCCAACTTTTGTTACAGCGAGTCTGCCACCGGTAGCTTCAGATGATCAATGCGGCTAAATCGAGTGCAGTCTCGACTTTAGCTAAGGGGGCAATTTTTAAATGTCCGTATCTATGATGGACGGGTTCTGCAGTCTTGCTCGATTCATTCATTTGCATAGCTTGGGATTGAAGGGTAATTCACCACAAGGAAATTTAAACTTATAAATAATTGACTTCGTACGTAATTTTTGTGTTACACCATGGCGAATACTGTTCTTGAGCTTCTTTGGAACAGCGTGAGAACTGAGGAGCCTGTAGCCGTATTTGTGTTCAGGCTATGAGGCGATACAAATCGTACATAAGTTTCATACGAGCCCTCTATATAGAGGGTCAAACTATAACTCTCATTAGTTTCATAGAGCGCGAGTGACCTGATGTCGGTGACCCCGGTGCCGGGTACCACTAAAATTGTTAATAGCAAGTACTTACCACATGCTCGGCGGTGAAGGAAAACATCGTGAGGAAACCTGCATGTCTGAGAAATAATAAATAATATTATTTCGTGAATATATGAAGCCCGCCAATCCGCACTGGAGCAGCATGGCGGGCCCTTCCCGGCTCCAAAACCCTCACAGATATTTGAGAAGAAAGCCTTTGCCCAGTTATGGGCACTAACAGGCAGCTACTTTTTATAGTAGAATATTAAAACTGGAAAAAGCTACACTACACGATAGTCCTTATAAGTATTGTCTGAACAGCCAGTGTAATGCGAAACGTTTATTATTTCCTGGACTACAAGCAGTCTTTGGTCGAACGTTAATTTGTCGTTTCGTCTGCTTCCGCGCCCCATCTCTAAGTGCGCGTTGGAGAGATCCAATTTAAGTTCACTCGGCTTTCGACGACTTTACTCGCCGTTTAGAATGGGGCAAGTGATAAACCTCGGCGACTACTTTAAAAAGTATAGTTACAGTAAGATTTCTTGTCATCCAGGGATGGCAATATGAAATCCTTCGCTAATACTAATTGCGTTCCCTTTTCTGCGAGGGAATCTTAGTTAAAACCGTTCCTTTAATGTCTCTCAGGCGGAATCACAGACATATAACATGCTTAAATTTATATTTAGAATCAACCTCTCCACAAGAATTTACAGCCTTTTCTTTAAGATAACGTTAAACAAGAAGAGAAGTAATATTACTAACATTCCTGTTAACCACTGCTTCAAAGTCTGCTAACCTAACCCAACGATTTGGTTCGGTTTTGTTTTGACTTTAGGGTTCGCGAATAAGATATAATTATTGAAAAAAAAATATTATGAAACAGACGCTTTGTTTGTTTAACATTAATGAAAGTTTAAATGACTAGCAATTCGGCTTTACAAAAGCATGATCTCCGACGAATGCAGGTATGAAACTAGTGTAGCATGTTCTACAGGCCTTGGAGGAGTTCCATGATACTGTCGATGTCTTTTGTGATCTTTCAAAGACATTTAATTGTGTAGACCATACAATTTTAACTTGTAATCTTAAATACTATCAAATTCGTGATACTGCACATGATGTCTTTTCTTCATATATCTCAAACTTAGAGCATAAGGTTGCAATCAATAGTGTAGTGTCACCGGGTAGAGTTGTCAAAATGGGTGTCCCTCAAGGATTAGTATTTAGTCCGGTTTTGTTCACGATGTACATAAATGATCTTCCGTGTATGGTACAAAAATATTTGTGATAATTTTGTTTGCCGCTTATACCTCATTGCTATTTAAAGTAAAAATAAACGATTGTACACTGGAATGGCCCAACCAAATACTGGATATTGTTTCCAAATGGTTTGCACCAACTACTTACTTCTTAACATAGTACTTAGCATATTTTCGCAGTATGATGTGTTAGTGTGTGGAGATTGGAAATCGTTATTATTTTACAAAAGTAAGCTTTAAAACATATTTAAAAAAAATATTTAGATTGGTCAAAACTAGAAAGTCTTTTTTGAGTGAATAAACTCTTAAAATAAAGATTAACATACAGACATAGTACTTGGAAGCATGTTAAAGAAAGAGGGTAAGAAATCTAGCTCCGAATTAGAAGATTCGAGTTCGTTCCCCTGTGTGGAAGGCTCGTTTTCGAAACCAAAGAGTTTTCGAAACTTACGTGCGATTTGTTTCGTTGGCTTGGACGCTAAGATGAACAAGAGGAACAAGTTCACTATCTGTCACGTTGTAGCAAATATGCTCTAGTGAAAAATGGGTTGAAAAGAATACTCTGACCACCCCAGTATTTTTTGTTATAGAAACTTTGTTAAAACCCTAAAATCCTACTATAAAAAAGATTAATATGTCGAGGACGAACATGTGTAAAAATATCTCCAGTTTTGAGGACCGGTGTATATTTTGACGTCCATAAAAACCTTAAACAACCGTATACTGAATAAAAGAGTTTTGACTTTGAATTTCTAATCAGGTATCTTATCCACTATGATACAAAAATTACACAAATATTCCATCGGTTACCTATAAAATCACCCGTGTTATTTTTCACATTGTATCATTTATTCAAGACGTGGTTACCGATTAACAAAACCACACTGAAATACAATTTTGAAACATAACCTTGGTTGTACATTCTTAAATTTACACTGCAACATTTTAAGTGTCACATTCAATACAAGAATTAATATAAAATATCATAACTTATTTTAAGTTCTATAACTTCCGTTTCCTGTAACTCACACCAAGCGCCAGTGTTAAGGCAGCGATTCCTACGAAGCAGCGTACATCAGTGCGAATCGTTAAGGCGAAAAAGGCCGTTCCATTGTCGAAACTCCAAATTGAATCCGTTCGACTTTGGACTGGTCGGGGTCAAAAATAAACATTCAATCTTTTATAGTTTCATTCTGTTCGCAAGTTTCACGTGGAACGGAGAACTTGTGAATATGTTTGCACGCAGAGTTTCTTTTGTTATTCCGCCTCACTCGCGCCCACGGGGCTATAACTTGGGGAGGAAATTTGTAGCCGGCGCCAGTCGTTACTTTAGGTCAAAATACATGTTATTGTTGGCAAGTTTTGCGTTTTTTTGAATACTTGTTTGGTTGGCTTGGCGTTTTATTTTTAATAGCCGAGAGTTCCAGTCGAAAACTAGGATGGTCTACAAAAACATGAAAATATTTTTTTATATCTAAGGAAATTCTCTACGAGAAATCTCACGGCAATTTTTCACTTTCACCTCACCTTTCCTCAAAAACATCTCGAAAGATGCCAGCACTAAAACACTCATGAAGGACCGCTGCGTTCGGCAGATCGGCGATCGCAGCACCAGACACCTCGCACCTTGGACGCTGCTGCCCGTCATCGGTCTGCTTCACATTAGACAGGCATTTTACGAGATTGTTATCCCGCCATCTATCGGTAGACATTATATTTTGAAGGCTTTTCCATTAGTCTCCTCTTGCGACACCCACGGGAAGAAAGGGGTGGCAGATTCTTACCCTGATACACGGCATTCTTCTTCATTAGTCTATTTTAGTCCACGGCGTAACATTTTCTTGGAAGATTTGCCCACACTCACCACGCTGGGTAGGGTAGATGAGCACGGTACTCATTCTTTGTCACAAATTCGGATGTTTGCCATTAATCGGTCACCATAACCTCGTTTATTAGCTGACCGGACTGCACTACATGCAGGTGAAGTTGTCAGCTGGACAAAAAGATGGTACATGGGCCCTAGACGGGTGATTTCCTTGCTAACGTGGTAGAGCCCTGCGGCGGCTTTTGCTGCTGCTCGAATGGGCCGGCTCGACCTGGTTAGTACCACGGCCACGCAGAATACCGACGTGAAGTAGAGGCATCTTGTGCTTCTGCGTTTCGTTCGGTGAGTGAGTTAACCGGAAGCCAACCTCTTTCCCTTTTCCCCTCCATCACCTCATTCCCCTCCCCGCTCAACCTCCCCCTTCCCCTCCTCATCCTCCCTCCCATATACCAAATACTCTTAAAGGCCGGAAACGCATTTGCAATACCTCTGGTGTTGTAGATGTACGCGGGCGACGGTAATCACTTACCATCAGGTGAACCGCTTGCACGTTTGCCACCATACCCATAAAAAAAAAAAAATTAAAATAATCCCAACTTTCGATACGCTAAGTTCAACTGTTAACATACTTTCGGATGGTGATGATGATGTTAATAATTATAATTTAAATATAATAATCACAACGCCCTAAAGTTCACACGTAAAATGATAAACGCAGAATGAAATGTTTGCAAGAAGTCAAAGATAAATAATGTAATTCCTTTTGCGAAGGACCTAATAAATAAATTATCGGCACAATTTCGGAGAACGAGGAAGGCTGAGGGGAGGTGAGTGGATTGAGGACCCTCCGATTCTGGGAGGGCCCTTGACTGGCCGCGTTTGTTTTGTTGTCTCCGATCGCCACTGATAAGAGAGGGGGTGTTAACTCTGAACGCCGTATCCGGTACGCTTAAACGGAATCGATTTTTTCGCTTCCCTTTCATCTTTCATGTAATAGGATTCTGATTACATGCTTTTTGAGAAAATTGTTACAAATGTACTTTCGTGTAAGTATGGATGACAAGCCTGAACAGGACTGTGCACGTGATGCAGCGGGGCCATGGTTGAAGAATTAAGACGACGGTGTCTAGTTAAACAGCCGTTATGACTGGGATTGCCAGTCGCATGTAAATAATCCAGACTGAGATGGTTGGTAAAGTTCAACCTGGTCAGCATCGTGCATCCATCGTGCTTTGATTAGGAGTGTCCTACCAAATGTAGTCACAAAACTTAATTTCTGAGAAAAAGGAGTAACGAGTTCGAGATTATCATGGATTAAAAACTTTCCAGAAAGGTTCTGCTCCTGGCCACATGGCATCATACATCTCAATCCTGGCACGAGAACAATGTTCTGGACTTCAAAAGAGGCGAAGACTGGGCCTCGTCCAGTCCAGATATGAATTCAGTGCTAGGAATTTGTCACGGTACAGTACTGTTCAAAACGTTACTGCGACCTTGAGCCTCTCGGGAAGTCTTTAGTGCCAGCAGCATTCCCCATGGACACGGAAGTCCATAGATTCGTAACTAGAGATTTAAGGCCAGTATCAACACCAAAGACCACTTCATATCGTTTTGTAATTAAACGCTCACACTTCGATAAATATGCACACAGAAGTTTTGTTATAATCACACTGTTAGTTTAAAAAACGATATGCATTTTAATGTGTAACAGACCTTACGGCCATACGAGGTATTAATATATATTTAAATGGAACAGCCGATTTTGTACGTGGTGGAGTCTAGACGCAAGCGGCGGCTTTTGCTGCTGCTCGAATGGGCCCGCTTCACCGGGGTATTACCGCAGCATCGCAGGAGATGGGCTGGAAGTAGAGGCATCTTGTGCTTCTGCGTTGCGTTCGGTGAGCGAGGTAAACGGAGGTCCATATTTTCACAAAAATCCGTGCCTCGTCGCAACACTACAAAAGAGTGCCGTGTTATGTTTTAACATGGTTTCGTTTACTCAAGACATGATTACCAATAAACGAAACCATGTCTCGGGCGTGTATAATATCACTGTATGATTTTGATCAGGGAATAATTTCACACGTAATTGTTGCGAAAAATTTGTGTTGCAGGTAAGAGGTCGTTGGTATTTTTCTCACAAAAAAAGTAGAAATGTTTTCATCTATCACGTATCTTTAACACTTAGAAATATACGTATTGCGCGTTTATTGCTTTTGTTTAAAAATTATGTCTAGACAAAACATGCCCGTATTTATCCAAGACGATAAAAACTTAAGTTCTCGAGTATATAGTAAATTGAAGACCGCCCTGAGGGCTCAAGTATCGCCCCTTGTCGCACATGTCGAGTCTCGAACGTTTCAACGATAAGGCGATCGAACGATTTACCGGATTTCTTGATCTTCAAACATATCTGTGGAAAATAATGGTTCTGTATTCGTGTTTGTATTTGACCTTTTTTTTGTGTTTCAAGTTTATCGATTTAATTAAATTTTAAAGCAGTACAAACTAGGCGACTCTGACGCCCGCTTGTCTGTATACCTGTCCGCTAAGACGAATGTTCAAATCACATTCTAAGCCAAAACAAATAGCAACACAGGTTTACCGTTTTTTTTCGGATGTGTGTAACACACATCGGGACTCTTCGTCTTGAGCAAAATGCTAATGACACTGTTATGCAGATTACTAAGAAAAGTAGCAGCCTGTAAATACCCAATGATGGGCAAAGGCCTCGTCCTAAATTTTTTATAGGAGTTTTGAAATCGAGGGGAATCCGCCACGCTGCTCCAATGCCGGTTTCACATACTCCCGAAATAATGTATTTTTTTTTATTATTTCTCATACATGTTAGTTTTACTCGCGTACAATGAAAATTAAAGCGAGCGCCTTATATCGTACCTTAATACTGGTTAATCGTAATAATTATAATTAGAAAATATAAAAAGTGAAATAAGCCTAAGAAAATGTTTGTTACATCTTTTATTTATTGATTTATTTGCATAGAATGTAGGTATTACGAGGTTATAATAATAATACAGTACAAATGAGTTCCGATACATTCTGCCAATCCTCTTTGAATTTGATTTGAATAGCATTCAATGTAATTAAAAATTCAATAGAAATGTGTAAATTTAACTTTACGCAGTAATATTCAACAGTAAATATATCCGTAATGAGTATAGAGATATAACAATTTTATAAGAATAAGCAAATACAATTCGTTGTCGTCGAATCAAGATTATGTCACGAAATTAATTAAACAAAAATTAACTCTATAATTTAGTTACTCTATGGTTTAGATATACATTAATGGTATAATAGCTATTGGTGATGGTGTATTTTAATTCATTAAGAGCAGATTGTTCAGCTCATCGGATAAATATTTTTCTCATAGCGACATCTTATTCTATACACACTCGTACATCTGTTGGAGCATCGGGAAAATGTCCATGTTCATTTAATATTGTAATTACGTTTTAAATGTTGGAATTATAACGAAGGGCAGATCTGAGCGGAAAATTAAGTTTTGTACTTTTGCCGGCTGCCAGTTAGATGCGAAGAAAGTTTGCAATGCGAAGTCGAGGAAATCTCCCTTCTTGATTAGTTGGACAGTATTTTAATTGACTTTTAGGTGGAATTTCTCGAAATGTGAGGAAATGCCTGCTTCATTAATTTCAAATTGCTTATGATGTATTCGCAGCAATGTTGTTCTGAATTGTCTTAACAAGTTTGACGTTTGCATTAACTTCGTTAATAGAAAACATTGTACACATAATATAAAATATATAAGCTCTCACGGTCTTTTACCCAACAATAGGGTGGTCAAGGGTCTCTGTCGTCGAACCTAAATTTTTCACCAGGCGCTTATTTGGAACAAGAGGAGTGCCTTAGTGTTCAGGCCAACGGTACAAAAAACTTTTTTATGTTCGACAATTTTTTAAATTATTTGCAATAAAACAGGATTTTTGCAAATAATTATTCAAGAATGTGAAGTTATGCACTAAAGTTATAATACAAAAAATCTACCAACAAAGACCATAGCTTCCATGGTTACACGTATTGTAGGTCACATGGGTCAACAATTAGAAAATCCTTTTGAATGCCAACTGAGCTATGCTATATTTAACAGCCGTGTAGTCTCATGTAAATGGACTCCGCTGGGATGACGCTCTTCGTCGTGTCTCCGCAATAATATTTCATTTGACACCCTCCTCCACCCCCACCCCCCTTCCTCCTCCCCCGCGAGCTCAACCTGCGGGACGTACTACGTCGACTTTTGTGAATTTTTGATGACCCGAGCCTCCTTACCCTGGCCGCATCCATTGAACCTTTTGAAGCATGGATGAGAATTAGTAGTTAGTTTTTAAGTTTTTCTCGCTTCATGTCTGACGCGTTTTCAAAGCCTGTTTACTAAAACTTTTTTCTAATCACATGCATGTGATTACTTCTTTTGTCTGTAGTCTTTTCTTTCCTTTTATGCATACCGTATAATAGGGTAACTAATTTAGGTGTTGTGGTGGTAGTTTAGTGATTAGGGCGCTCGCATTAATTTCATAGTACGCGAGTGACCTGGGTTCGAATCCCGTTGACGGCACCACTAAAATTGTTAATTGTATAATACTCTATTAGTGGTGAATTCACCACGTATTCCGTGAGGATGAAGAAGCGAAGGAGAGGAAATTATATTTCAAGGACAGGCAAGTCCGCCAACCCGCGTTGTGGTAGCGTGGCGGATCTTCATATGACAAGAATGCGTTGTTGTTTCCTGAATATTAAATTTTCCTTGAAAAACTATTTAAACACGTTTGTAAATATTTAGCCTTTGCTTCAATAGCGTTAATTTTGTATAACTGCATAGTATTTAAAACTACTTAAAATTAAATATGTCTATTTTTATAAACTTATAAACGATCATTCTGCACTTTGTACGTCAATCGATAGTGTTTAATGTTTAATTGAATAGATGAGCATGCTACTCGAAATTTAAACAGCTGTTTCAGAAATGAAAGTAAATGGATATAACTTTTTTCGTAGTTCAATATATAAATAGATAAGTTATATGTATAGTTACCTATGATATATATATATGTGTATTAACTCAGCTTATCTCGTCTCTGAACAAGTCAGCCATTTTCAAAGTTTCATTGTTTAATGGTTTTGCGGCTATCGGCTACGGTTTTCATTAGATACGTCCAGGCAATCTCTCCATCGTATAGTTCCAGTCGTCCTCGGCGTCGTTTACCGTTTGATCGGTCAACTCCAGTGATCAACGAGACTTATCTGATCGTGTTGTATATATAGCTTTTTCTTGTCTTTACTAAGTGATTAAAGTAAGTATTAAGTAGGTAATGTGAAAATAGTACCTGTTACATCAATGTAAAGTAACGGCCTGTAAGTGCCCACTCAAGTGGGCAAAGGCCTCCTTCTCAAATACTAGTATCAAAGAGGGTTTAGGAGCCGGGAAGGACCCGCCACGCTGCTCCAGTGCGGGTTGGCGAGCTACACATATCCTCGAACTAATATATATATTTTTTTTATAATTGCTCGCTCACACATGCAGGTTCCCTCACGATGTTTTCCTTCACCGTTGAGCACGTGGTAAATACAGCACTTAATTATACACATATTAACATTTTTAGTGGTACCGGCACCGGGGATCGAACCCAGGTCACTCACAGTCTATGACTAAAGTGAGCGCCCTGACTACTAGGCTACCACGGCTCTTTACACCAAAGGTGACCAATATTTTTATAACAATGTTTGTTTGTTAATTTTTTTAAATAAATTATTTGATAGTAATCTTCTGACCCCTTTCCGAACAACTGTGCAGGAAGCTTTCGCGCAAATACACACTCGTTTTTACCTTCCCGTACCCGATGCCACGCGTATGCGATAAGATTGTGGGAAGGGACTGCATGGGACTGGGATGCAGTGTCTTTGTCACGAGACACAACACCAATATTTGTCCAACATACAAAAATATTTGTGTGTTTTCGCAATTATTTGCTTCGCCTGGGATTCAAGCCCAGGGCTCATGCAGGCAGGTGTGCTAATAAATATACGAGTCAGAATACAATTGGCAAATCAAGACAAGGTATTTATTGACAACTAGGTATTTACATCAAAGATCTTAACATTATTATGTGCTTTGTAATTAGTTACCCTTACTATTTATTTATTATCCCAAACGTGGTGGAGCCAAGCGACGGCGTTTTCTGCTGCTCTAATGAGGCGGCTCGTTCGGGTTGGTACCACGGCCTCGCAGAATACCGGCGTGAAATAGAGGCATCTTGTGCTTTTGCGTTTCGGAGGTCCACTTCCTCTCCCCATCCTCCAACCCATCCCCCAAACATCCTTAAAGGCCGGCAACATACCTACAGCATCTCTGGTCTCTGCTGTTGCAGATGTTCGTGGGCGACGGTAATCACTTACCATTAGGTGAACCGCTTGCTCGTTTGCCGCCTTTCCCATAAAAAAACCCTTTTCAGGTGCTACAAATAATTTCAGACAGTCTGCTAGGCCTATAAAAGAAAGTTTACAATCTTCAACAAGTTAAATTGGTTACCTAATTAAATAACCAGAAGCGTCCGTCACATTACTTATAACTTATTTCATTTCCCTTCATTTCTTATTTAAAACATCGTTTTACTTTCTTCTCTTTCAAAGACCATCACTTAAATCTTACACACGTTCGTAAATTAGCAACAAAGGACAAATTTTGTTATCCTTAATAAGAAGAAATATTTCGACTTTGACTTTAGCCCTCGTTCATTTAATGATGCGTTCATTAAGGTAACCGTCACTCGCAACTCGCCCGCCGACTACCCAAATATGTGTCGATCATCGGCGTACAAGAGGCACCACATTCCTAAACCACATTCTTGAGCTATAGAGTTTTCAATCAGATCGAACAGTTCCTCGGGGAAGCTGCACAACCCTGTCCGACACCTTCGTTGTGTACACAGCCAGTAGATTACTATAAAGATATTTTGGTTGCCTGTATCAGCCCAGCGCACAGTTCTCAAAACATCTTTTCCCATTCTTTCTTAAACACGCAGCATTCATCCACCGCCGAGCACACGCTAAATTCAGCACTTAAAATTGCAATTAACAAATTTTTAGAGATGGCCGGCTTCGGGGATCGTAGTCAGTTCATTCGCGTGCAATGATATTAATGCGAACGATCAGACTCCTGGACTACCACGGCTACAGTACAGTTACTGTTACTTATTTAACTATAAGAAGGACGCGGAAATGCACAAGTAAACAAACGGGCAGTCAGATGCACACTGATTCACACCGACAGGGCGGTATCCAATAGACATGCATTCATAACAGTTACATATGTAAGGAATTTCCTTTATACCATTTGTAATTAATTCTGCAGCACTGCTTTCCCTTTGAGATATCAAAGCAAACTATATACACACATAAAGTAGATACACATAAAGTATAGTTGTCAATACTGATGCTGAACTGTGTATCAATACTGATACTGTATATCAATACTGATACAGAGTTCCAGTACTGTAGACGAGCAAGAGGCTCACCCGATGAAAGTGATTACCGTCGCCAGCTAACATCTGCAACTCCAAAGGAGCTAGCCGCAAGTGCCTTGCCGGCCGTTTAGAATATTCGGGGAATGAGTCTCCGGTTACCATCACCAAAAGAAACGCAGAAGCATAAGATGCGTCTACTTTACGACGGTATTCTGCAAGGTCGTGGTATACTACCCCGGTCGAGCCGGCCGAGTCGAGCTTGCAGTCAAAAGCTTTGTTCTACCACCTACAAAATGATAATGCTTAATAATTGATCTCGTCTTGGTATAACATGTTGTTTAAATGTTTTAACCCCTACCCCCCCTTCTCCGCTGGGACGGCACGCAGGTATCGGTTATCGCTCCGTTACGCGGCCCGAATGGGAATGCTTAATAATTGATCTCGTCTTGGTATAACATGTTGTTTTAATGTTTTAACCCCTACCCCCCCTTCTCCGCTGGGACGGCACGCAGGTATCGGTTATCGCTCCGTTACGCGGCCCGAATGGGAATGCTTAGTAATGTCTGCCCTTTTTCTGTTACATCCATTTCATTTTCTGCTTTTATGTTTTCGTAGTCTATTTCTCTAAGGGTTTTGCAAAGGTTTAAGTAGTATTATCTTCAGTGCATTTAGAGTAGCTGTATAGACTTTGACACAGTAGGTTGAGTTGTCAGAAGAGTATACGTCCCATATTCCGTTGCCACTCGAGAACCTTCCTTATCGAACGTTCGTCAGTTCTGTACGTTATGTGACTGGACCGTTACCACTCTAGCTTATGTCACTCGTCTATGGGATATGAGATTTTCCGTTGGGCGGATGTTCTCGTTGTTACACCAAAGATAACGCTCGTGATTACTCAGGAGCACAACGCACTTGTAATCACTAAGTTTTATTTTTATGAAGAATATTAGCTCTTTAGCCCGAGGGTATGTGTATGGTATGATATATGTATAGGCAAAGACAATCTTCTTCCACTTGCTACGGTCCTGACATACGTCTTTCGCTTTTCCCACTTTCATCAATCTTCGCATGCACACTCGTTGGTTTAGAGTACGCTTGACCTGGCCTTTTTTCAGAACGTCTCCGATTTGATTGTGAAATGTTCGCCCAGGTCCTCCTCTCCCGACTCTACCATTTACACTCACCCCATATATTAGTTTCGTCACCCTACTTTCATCATCCACATGTCCGCACCAGCTCAGCATCCCTTTCTCAATTCGTGTCACCACATCGTCTTTCACGCCACAACGATCTCTGATCACATTATTTCGAACCCTGTAAGTTATCTTCACATCAATCATACTTCTTAACGCTCTCATTTCTACTGCATTTATCCTGCTTTCATGCCTCTTCTGCCATACCCAGCTTTCGCTTCCATATGTTAGTGTTGGTACCAATACCCCTCTATGCACAGCCAAACGAGTTTTGTGGGACATCGTCTGGCTAACAAGGGTAACGATCGGCAATATTCACCATAAAAGCTCATCATGTCTTAAGTTGTCTTACCGGATATTAGCTCATGTGCTATATTTTTTTTTAAAATACTCTGGCAGTAAAGTAACGTTCCGTGTAATTTTACTGGAAATGGCTTATGTCCATGGTATAACACGGGCTAGGTAGCCATAAATTTGTAAGTCGTTGTATGTATATGTGCATGTCCTTGGTTCGCTGACCGCTGCCGATTTACTGAATTTGTAAATAATATTAGTAATATAGTACAGTAAAAACAAATACAGCTATGTCAAAAGCCTATGACTACCTCACTATGGGATACAGTCGCGATAGCTTATAAATGTTACACGTTTTCTACCAATGATTACAAATTGTCGTAGTTTTTCTAAAACTTCTATCCATTTGACGAATGCACGAATGTCTCATCGTTCATTTACGGAAAGGGTGTCATTAATTATGACACTCTTTAGCTGCTTTACTTTAGTAGAAAAACTAAAGTAGCAGCCGGTAAGTGGCCCCTGCTGGGCAAAGGCCGCCTCATATATATGAGAGGGTTTTGGAGCCGGGAAGGGCCCGCCTCGCTGCTCCAGTGCGGGTATGCGGGCTTCACATATCCTCTAAATATTTTTTTTTATTATTTCTCAGACATGCAGGTTTCTTTTGGATGTTTTCATTCACCACCGAGCAAGTGGTATATACAGCAATTAAAGTTGCTATTAATAATTTTAATGGTGCCGGCACCGGAATCGAACCCGGGTCACTCGTGCTCTATGAAACTATAGCGAGCATCCTGACCACTAGGCTGTCACAGTACTTTACCTTAAATTTGAATGAATCCGGCTTCGGTCTGTTTACTGATAAAAGGGAAGATTTAACTAACCTTTTTAAGTTTTGTGTAGGTTTGCTGGAATGCAAACTGCAAGCGGTCGCAAAACCATGAAGGCGTTCATTATTGTAAACGAGAGTGCCATATACTGGTTCAGTAGATTATAGATTTCCATTTGAAATGATTTCAGTGTAACACGGACCTCCGCAATCCGCGGCTCTCCAGGAGTTGAAATGGGTTCCTGCCCCGACACGTTGTATATGTTGTTGTTAGTTTGCTTAATTATTGCGACGGCATAGATTTTAATAAACCGTAGAAGCCTAAGTTTGTCTAGCAACGTTATTTTTAGCATATGGTATGATGCTAAAATAACATGAAGAGGAATGCGCGGAAACAAAATTAATCGCGTCGGAACTTAAATATCAAAGGGTTGAGTAAATAAATAACTCAAGTCTGATTATGGCGGCTCCTTAGCAACACTACACATTAGCAATATTTTTCGCGACCGGGATCACCTCCGACGTAGAGGCCCATTCATAAAAAAAAATATATAATCAAAATCGGTTCACAGTCGGCGAAAATATGGCGTAACATATATAAAAAAAATATAGTCGAATTGATAACCTCCTTCGCTTATGAAGTCTGTGGAGAATAGGAATCCCTGAAACGTTCGCAAATACTATTCATGTTGCGTCTTCATTAGCCCGTGCAAGCGCCTCACTCATGGACTTTTCATATGACATTTATGTACGTGGTAGAGCCAAGCGGCGGCTTCTGCTGCAGTACGAATGGCCCAGCACGACCGGGGTAGTACCACGACCTCGCAGAATACCGGCGTGAAGCAGAGGCATCTTGTGCTTCAACGTTTCGTATGGTGAGTGAGGTAACTGGACGCCTTCTCCCCTTTCAACCCCCCCATTTTCAACCCCCAATCCTCACATCCTCCAAATATCCTTAAAGGCCGGCAACGCACCTGCAGCTCCTTTGATGTTGCAGATGTACGTGGGCGATGGTAATCACGACGATCTGGTGAGCCGTTTGCAAACGCAAACGAGCCCCTTTTCACCTAAAAAAAAATTAGGTTCTAAAACGGTCTGATAGGATTAGTCGATAGAATAGTCCATTAGTCGGTGAGGTTAACATTTGGAGAAAAATTCGTAATGAATGTTTTCGTAATGAATTATGAATGTATCGATATCCAATACGAATTACACCCGATATTTGTTATATGAATGTCTCGCTAAAATAATATGTATTAATGTTCTATAGAAACATTTATAAATCCCTTTTGTTTGACATCAAAGAACTAAAATCGAAAAAAATGAACAAACATCAAAAGAAATAATCTAGTGCAGACTATATTTCCATACCCTTGCAGTCAACTAGCGCGGCGGATGGGTTCGCGCTTAAATGTAACCATGGGAATATCAGACAACGATCGGCTCGATGCCTCTCGTCTCATTAGCTTTCCCAATAAAATAATTGAGAGTTTCTGTGGCGGGGCGGACAGGGCGAGGCTAGGGGTTGGGGGTTGGGCGGGGGCGTCCGGGCCTTTCAGTTATCGGCCGCCCGCCCTGTGTGACGCACGTGTTGTCGCCGCTCTCATCGTGTCACGCGTGCGACGCGTGTTACCTTAACGTGTTGTTCAAACATCACCAGCCCACCATGTCTCTGCCGTGATCTAGAAATGTCAGTGGTATCACGATGTGCTCTAACGTTATACTTCAGCGTCCCCGCTTGAGATCTCCGCGTGAATCGTGATCAGACTACACTGCCATAATTCACGCCGTTGATAGAGCACGTTCATTGAGTATTTGAGGTGCTTTTTTCCTTAGGATATATACGTCATTATGTCGCACTGATGCACGTATAACACTAAAAACTAGTTCGTTTTTGTTAGAGCGATTGCGTACATCCTTGCGTTGTTGGTAAAAATAACAATAATAGCCTAATAAGTATTTTGGCTAAAATTTATTTATGCAAGTATATGAAACTTGTAAAAGTATATAAAGTCCAGAGAGAACAGCTATAAGGTTAGGCATCAACGGAATTTTAAGAAGTTTGACATCGATTTAATACTATCACCATAAGTTGTCTAATACTTGCAAGCTTCTTTTTTAAATTTAGGTTCACTAGATACATATTCACGTCAGATATATCAGTTCTTTGAATTATTGCTGTGTCGTGTCACGTTAATTTTACTTCAATTGTGTTAGAATTTGCAGTTTGAAATTTTTTGTCTTTTTTTTGGACTGAAAAAGGAGGGATGGAAAGTTCCACGGTTGGTTGTCAAGGGCAAGAAGCCTGCATCTAACGATTCTTTTTCTCTGCGTTTCGGTGAAAGATGCGTTCGTGACGTAGCTGCAGATGAAGTGGACGTAGGTCGAGAGTGGAGCTACGCGTTCACTTGTGTCGTCGAGCTATGGGTAGAATTGTGCCGGCACTGAGTAAATACGTGTCATTGCTGGGATGACGTTTGCTTTCTCTGCATTTTTTATAACTGATCTCCGTTGAATTTAATTGAAACAAATAGGTTCGATTAATGTGTTTACGATTTAGATAATGTTTAAATGTTACATAATCTTTCGATAAGGAAGGTTAATCTTTAACTTATTTGATATCTGTAGTTTCCACGAATCTCGAATTTCTTCTTGCAAATTGATTTGAGCAAATGTTGTTAAACTTATATCGGGATAATATACACATATATCAGAACAGTAAAATGAATAGGACAATAACAATATACGCGCTTTCATTTATATCTTCTTCATTGACGATAAATGTTTAAATCTTTGCTTCAAAATAACTGCTTCTTCTGATTTGCGATCGTTTCGCTATCACAACTTGAACGGTGCTCTGATTGGCTTCGGGCTTTTATCCCATACCGAGGTTCATAGTTAAGAACTTATTAATTATTTCAGATTTAGCTGCCGTCATTAGTGAGTTTCTTGACGCCTCTCGTCAGCGGCACTTCTGAAGCATCGGTTGAATCATTAATGAGTTCGTTTTACGCTCCCCTTGTGGTCTATTTGCTGAATAAATGAATTTTAATTTGAGTTTGGCTTAGTTCTTGGATTTTAATCCGAGATTGATTATTTAATGACATAATTATGCAGATTATATGCTTTGCTCCCGCTTTGGTTATGATTTGTTTTCGTTTATTTTGCATTGACGAGATACGCCGTTCTATTTTTGTAAGTGTCTAGTTTACAATCACTAATGTCTTTAAGTACTTTCAGGTTCTCATTAATTTAATCTACAAAAATTTCAAAATATTCGGTCTCTCCATTCTATATAAATTCGTAACTGAATCTTCTTCCATTTCGTGATTCAATCTAATGATTTTATAATGTGCTTAGGTAGATATTACAGAGCACAGTTTTGATTTAGTGCCAACTTAAAACATACAACCAAATATCAGTTGATTTCGCATGTTTTATAGATTGTATATTTTGATTCAGCTGCAAACGCCGACGGTCTTCCACTTATTAGCTACTTAACATTCAATGGGAAACAGCGAAGGAAACTAATTTCCTACGTAGCAATATCGCGGATAACGTGTCCGTCCGCACCGGATACCGATGCGGCACGGTATTAATATTCAGCGTTGCCATACTTTACAGTCAGGGTGGTTTATCAGTAGGCCGTGGGGCGGGCGGTCACGTTTCCTATTAGACGGGGGCGTGTTTGTGAGGGCGCCGGAGAAAGATGCGCTACATTTGTCTGTCGGGACGCAATCAACGGATGTTTTTGTCTGCGGAGACGCCTCATTGATGTTGTGATTTTAAATGTCCTGTCGTTGATTTTGATTAAGATAACTTCTCACTTATCTTCATTGAGATAAAACGTCTAAGAATTAATGGAATAAAGTCTGTTTAAGAATCAATAGATCTTGTGTTTTGTGATTTCTTGAAATGTAATATTTCTTTACAGAGAAAATACTCAATATTTAAGCGATAATAATATAAAGTTTATGGGATAATTGGTTCTCTGGTTTAAGAATGGTTTTTTTCATAAGAATCAAACTCACGTACATGAGAAGATTGTAACTATAAATAACATATTTTTTGGCCTAATCGTACTATAGGTAGGTAGATTTATGATAAACTTATATAACAAAACAAAACGACAACACACATTTTTACATCAATATGTAGAACAATAATAACTTAATCAAATATAATAGTTAAACTGAGGGTACATCAGTAATTAAAAACCCACGCACAAAGTTGATCCAGAGTGAGTGAGCATGTTTATTGAAAATAGATAAGCAGTAACACAAAAAGTAACAGTAACACACATAGTTTACGATGAAAAATAATATATATCGACTGTGTAGATAGTTATTGTTCTTTTTTAAATTTCATCATCATCACCGGCCTCTTATAGTCCTCCGCTGGACATACATCTATCCTAAGTTTAGAGGTATATTTGAAATATAGCCACACTTAACAAGAATGTCCATTATTCTGAAGTTTCTTCGGGGATAATTTTCTTTTACCCTCCCTTGAAGTTCCCTCAAATTTTAACGCAGACAACTAAGAAAACATTACCTCAACATAATCCTGCTCATACATCGTATATCGCGCTATAAAATGTTTCGCCAGTCTAAGCATAGATACAAGTTTCTAACAGTAAACAGGGTAGAATGATTTGCAGATGTGTTGCAGATGTACGTGGGCGACGGTAATCACTTACCATCAGGTGAATCGCTTGCTCGTTTGCCGCCTTTCCCATAAAAAAAAATGAGACGGTGTTCTCAAATCACGGTCACCAGACCTGACTGTTAGCTAACCATTTCCTGCGCCCCTTTATTGCCTCAATCTCTCAACAAAGCAGCACTGGGTTAATTATGAATTATGTAAATCCATTGATTACTTTTAAAGGTAGTTCCGTATCTACTCTCATTTGTTTTGTCATGATACAGTAATGAGAGCACACTTTGTGGGATTTCGAACATGAATTCCCCGAATATCATGCGCCCGGTACATGGGAATCGGAAATATGAGCTCTGTATCAGAGCAGGTACAAGATTCAATATCGCTCGCGACATCACTGAACTTGTTTGATGATAGAGTTATTAAGCCGGCACATCCATAGGCAGCGTGCTCATTATTTTAAATCTATGCTCGTTATTGGGTTGTGGCGGTCTATCATGTTTCCAAAATGTGAACGGTTGTTCATTGTTCATTGTTCAGTGTTTTCAGAAGTTCATTAGCTACAGTCGCGAAAGTATGAAACTTTTAATAGCAATGCTTTATATGAACTTTATAACAATTTTAATTTCTTGTAATTTCCTTTATATAATACATTACGGTTACGAGTTGCGAGTTGCGAGATTGGAGTAAAGGGCAAGATACCGATCTTGAACTTTTAATTGCTTGGACCACTTTCTTGACTTCTTTTTCTTGAGCTTCTTCCTCGATAGAAATGGGATTCGAACCCACATATTTAATTTTTCTTGACGAAAATAGACACCATTTCTGATTCACGTTAAAAATACCTGGTAAACATTATTATCACCATGAGACAAAAAGAGTGAGGAGCATTTTTAATAAGATAGCATAAAGATTTCGCCTGTTAGACGTTTCCTTCCACGATTTTGAAGGGTTTTATTATTTATTATTATTACATAGTTAAAGGTTAGGAGATTAAAAACACATCTCGTCTAACTTACAATGTGTTTGTAATCGTTATATTAAATTGTTTTACACGTTTATGACAGTGATTTGTAACGTGTGTGTATTTTTACCGAAATACCGCGTATTATGGAGAAAGCAAATGTTATTTTTTTAAAGTAATGGCGGACATAAGCCTAAGACTGTACCTAGTTCGAGATTTATGATATTATGATAAGCAATTTTGTTACTGGATTACTATGTATGTAGATTTTGTGTCAATTGCTTCAGTAGTTTTCGAGTTGTGAACAGACACTAGTAGGGTATTTTTTTAACGACAGACTTGGTTCGAAGTCAGGCGTGAGAAGGACACAGATTACATAATAGTTTATGGAGAAGAAACCATATTTTTTTTAGCAAATTACAAACTTACCTTGCTGCTTGCAACTAACGTTGCTGGGAAACCTGGTTGGCTGTCGATATTATATAATTTCCGTTGTACCTGGTCTATCTTGGAGAATAACAAACACTCATTCACGCGGTGCATCCTGATAGTGCAGGGTGACCGATTGTTTTTTTTTATGGGAAAGGCGGCAAACGCGCAAGCGGCTCACCTGATGATAAGTGATTGTCGTCGCCCACGTACAGCTGCAACACCAGAGGTGATGCTGGTGCGTTGCCAGCCTTTAAATATGTGTAGGTATGTAGGGAGAGAAGGGGAGTGAGTCTCCGGGTACTTTAGTCACCACGTTTAAACTTCAGGAGGGCAGTCCCTTATAATATTCCTGCGCACGGGTAGCAGCGACATTAGTGCGAGGGTACCGGCACCGCGCTCACCGACCCGCCCGTCCAGCTCGTCGGTTATGGGCAAACCTTTCAAGAAATATATGCCGATTTCTGGGGTAGAGGCTTAACACAGCAGTGCACTAATGTGGGCTGATATAGCAGTAGTAACACGCCCCTACAAACTCAATAAACGTATCACGTCGTGATCACGAGAGTTGAGAACGCCGTTGCGAATGAGTACGACAGCGCATTTGAAATAGTGCAATAGCTTGAATTGCATCTGAAGCAGACTCTCGATATTGTTCTGGGAGAAAATATTTCTTTGCGTCCGTATTTTTATTTTATTATTCGTGTGCTCGATGCAGCGATAAACGTTTTCAGACATCCGTTAATATGATTTTTTTTAAATAAAACTTTTCATGTCATTTTAAGTAGTTTCGGTCTTGAGGTCTATGATATGAAAACTATTTTATTTGATTAAATATTTCTTTCGAAGTACTATTTTCTTATTTCGGAATATGATATGTATGGTGTTCAAAATGGAGACCTCGTGTTCGTGTGTCAATTATTTCAAACTACAATAGCCGTAGTAGGGACCTGGTGCTTGCATCAATTTTTATGGTACGCTAGTAACCTGTTCGATCCCCGGTGATAGCATAATAAAAATTGTAATTTTAGTGCCTACTACTTCCCCGCACCGAGGAAAACATCATGAGGTTACCTTCATAAAAATGTATTTTTTTAAACAAAATAATTCACGGAACCAAATGTAATGATCCATGAGCTAAATTGCGTAGACTATACAATTATATTTTATTCTAGAACGTATGAGCTATTTCAGTGAGACAAAGATTGAGTCTTGTCTACAACGCGGCCAAATACATTTCAATGGATTAAATACAAACTAAATAATAGAAGTGTAAAGGGATAATACGAAATTGTTCTCCAATAATCAACCTCACCTGCAACCGCGCACACAGCTGACTAAGGAATGAGGCTCTGGCGTTGGACTGATGGTGAAAAATCCATCCGACTATGCCGGTTATAAATCACGCAGACTAGTGATGGGGCTCTTTGTCTGTAGAGCGCATTTGCCAACCTGCCAACCCTTCCACGTTTGGTATGCAAACCTTCGTTAAGCAGTAGGCTTACCATGGCCAATTTGTTTTGAAAGACATTTTGTACACGTGGTAGAGCCCATTCGCGGCTTTTGCTGCTGATCGAATGGGCTCGACCGGATTGGAGCCACGGCCACGCAGAATACCGGCCTGAAATAGAGGCATCTTTTGCTTCTGCGTTTCGTTCGGTGAGTGAGGTATCGGGAGGCCCACTCCCCTCTCCATCTTCCATCTCTCAAATACCCTTAAAGGCTGGCAACGCACCTCCAGTGCCTCTGTTGTTGCAGATGTACGTGGGCGACGGTAATTACTTACCAGGTTAGCAGGTAAACCGCTGGCTCGTTTGCCAAAAATCAAACCTAACTAACAATGGAACATAATTTCGGTTTTGGTTTTAACTCTTTAGAATATCATCATTTCAGCCTATCACAAGTCCACTGCTAAACATAGGCCTCCCCCAAAGATTGCCACGAAGCTCGGTCCTGAGCCACCTGCATCCATCAACTTCCCACAACACTGCGCAGGTCGGCACTCCACCTTGTTGGGGGTCGTCCTTCACTCCGTTTGCCTGTTCGTGAATGCCGCTCGAGAACCTTTTTTCCCCAACGGTTGTCAGCTCTGCGAGCTATGTGGCCGGCCCATTGCCACTTCAGCTTGCTGATCCTTACGGCTATGTCGGTTACCTTAGTTCCGCTGCGGATATCATCGTTGCAGACTCTATCACGCAGAGAAACACCGAGCATAGCCCTTTCCATAGCGCGCTGAGCAACTTTGAGCTTCCTCATGGAAGCACGCACTGGCAACACGCACTGCACTTTAAAATATAGTTGGATAGATTTATATAATTACTATGTCTGCATAGCAATCCGAGGAAAGTTAAAACGAACATAAAATAAATCCACTGATTATTCAGAATTGCGCCATTTTAATAAAGCTAATGGCTTTTCAATTTTAAATGAGGAGTTTCAAACAAATCATTCCAACGGAATTAACATGCGTACTACGTGGACATTTGTAATTGCTTTTTATTTTTTTTATTTTTTTTCGTTTGAAAATTTCAGTGATCCGAATGATTGCCTCCCTTATACAAAAGCTCGTTTGATTTCCAATATCCAGATGGTTCCATGATAATGGGCACCGGCAGAATATCTGCGTCGCGCCAATGCGGCCGCAGCATTATACTTCCGTTGCTAAAATCCAGTATGCAGTGATAATAATCCATTGTTACTCGTAGCAATTTCAGTTTGTTCCCATTGTGCCTTGGCCTAAAATAGAGCTTGATCCGTTTCTTTATTTTTATTTTGCTTAAATATAATTTATGTTTAAATAACTTCTTATAGTCCAGTAATGTACAATTGTGTATTGTACATTACTGGACGATAAAAACATTTTTTCAAATAATCTAAATTCAATGTAATTTTATTTTAACGGACGGAATTTGAATTATTTATTTTATTTTATTTAATCTTCATGCACAAAGTAGTACACATTGCGGACTTAATGCCTAGAGGCATTCTCTCCAAGTCAACCATTAGGCTAAGCAGAGATAAACACGTAATAGAGGCGATACAGCTAAGAGAATAAAACAAATAAAATGATATTAATATCAAAATATATACTTACACAGATAGGTAGATACATACATACATAGATACATAAATACAATATATACAAATATACCATATACACATAGAATAATGAATTTTAAGACAAAATACGAACAAATATACACGTCAGGACAAACAACTAAAACGACACAATGACAAACAGCAGCACTAGTTAAGTATCGATGTATTTCGCTCAACAGCGGCCGAGCTTAAACTAAGCCTTTTCTCCGCATTAGAGGCAGGCGTTCGCCGCTGACGTTTCTAGCTAATCTAAGTAGCCATCACATATCTTGCGACGGATGTAGGCAGCGGATTGTCCGAGTATGGAAATCTACTTAGTGGTGGGGATGGCTGTATTGATATACGCGCTGGTGACCTTGCTCTTAAACAGCAAGTGTTGGAATCCCGAAGATCAGAAGTGCCAATGCGAGGAGTGCAAGAACCTCTGCCCGTATTCCACGAGGACTGTAACTCCGTCGGTTCTCTCGGTGTCCTCCCGCATCGATATCATTGAGAGGCCGTGAACTGTTATCGTGTAGTGTTACAATTGTGAATCAGCGTGAGAAATTGATTATTTAGAAGACAGAGATTACTCGTTTTTGTTACAACGCTTACGAAGTCTGATGTTTCAAGGTCATTAATTACCTTAAACTGGAACTAATTGTGCCAAATTTAGAACGTTAAACGGTTTAATCAACAGTTTGCCAAATATTTTCCACGTATAAATTTTACTTTTACAATCAAATTTCCAATAATTAAGTTTCAATTTGAACTTGTGCCAAGTCTCACAGTCGACCTAACGCTTGGGACGACGGCATTGCGCTTAACAATTAGGTGTTCCTAAAACAAAGCACACAGATTACGCAGCCGTTGTGATTCGTTTGTGAATAAATCGTGCGCTGTGAGTAAATAGTGGAATTGGAGCGCGTGGTGGGTGTATATACATTGTGAAATCAGGTGATGGTGATCGGATAGGCCTATGGAGCCGCTGACGCGGCTTATGGGCGGCGCTGCCGGTGCGCGTGCCCGCGGCGCGCTCGTGCACGCCAGCCTGGCGGCCGCGCCCGTACCGCCGGACAAGAAGGGCCGCCACCTCACCGGCACCTTCTGCCTCACCGGCGACACCATGGAGGGCATTATACAGTGCCTAGTCTTCTTGAAGGCCTTCTCGGTGAGTGATCGCCAAGTTTGAAGACATATTGTGTTGGACAGTTGAAACTTTATGATCAAAAAAATGTTCTGCTTGTATCGCATTATTTTTGCATATTTTTTTTTAACATTACTAGTGTATCCAATGATTTAGGCTCGAAAGTTGAGATACTCTCTGACTTAGGTATCATTTTACGCTACTATTGATTAAAGACGTTGATTACTTTCAGCAGCCTTTTTTGTATCGAATCTCGATACACAGATCGGTTGGTCTTGTCACACCAGTAACCACGTTCACGGTGTCTGTTGTGTGAGGTGGCTCACACGTCACTTGAACAACTTCCATGATCTAGTTGGCCAAGTTGACATCAGTTTTCCCTCTAAGATGTGATGCTGGCGTCGCGAAAAGTTCATTTATATTAAATTTTTAAGACAGAAGTTTTATAACAATCAACTGGGTAAATTTAATAACATCAGCTGACACATTTATTGTACTATTCAATGTTTATGTCTGCAGCGGTCTCACTGTGTCTTTGACAATGCGTTTTGCACTTTCTCTTAGAATACGAGAAAATTAAAACGAATTAGCGAATAGCTATGAAATTTTTTGACGAATGATACGTTTCCTTCTAAATTTAAAATAAAATCACTAAAAGTAAAGATAGAAAAGTTTATAAATATATAGATAAAGAAAGAATATGTAACATAGAACAAAGAAAAAATATAGAAATTAACACATAACAGCGTAAAAAACATTATTAAACTTGAACGTTCAAACGTCTTACGCATGTGGTCAGTTCTTACTACATCGGTGTGAATTCACTTCTGTACCTATGACCAGTTGTATTTGTTAACGGGGAGATGAGAAAGAAAAAAAGAAAAAAAAGTCAAAGTTAACAGACATGCAACATTTTTTTTAAATTGTTTCAAATCTACATCAGCTGACTGAATCTCTCGGCTTACCCACTGTTCGTCCAACCAGCTCTATACCGCGTGAAATTTCCACGGAGAAAACTTTTCGGCGCTGACATTGCGTGGTTAATTGGTCTTTACAGTAAATGCAATCGGTTTCGTTCGCGTAATGCTGCGTCGGTTCTTTCCACGAAAGTCGCATGAAATTGCCGCTGACCTGTAGTGAAGATTAGTGGCAGAATATGGCCTCTTCAGTTCTCTCCAGTATGCAATCTCCTTTGGGATCCATATTACGGAACTTCACTGTACCCCATTGTAGAACTAAAGTTAAAAATCATCTAATTTATATTGAATATTCTTTACAACTGAATATAAAAGGACGTGTTTCGTTTCAATTGTTATTCGTATCACATCTAGTGAAGCGTTGCGCTGCACCATATCGATTTGTTTACACATCATATTTTATGTATGTAATTCAATTAAAACGGTTATATTGAAATTGTAATCTATTGTGTCATTTGATGCTACTTTATAATCTGCCATCATACAACTATAGTATATAGGCCCTCGCTTGGAGTTTGATAGCATGCGATGCATGTATCGAGAATCGAACCTTGGGGCAACCGGCAATTACAAAACTGTTTATCAGCAATTTTAAATGCTGACCACAAGCACGTGATTCACGGTGAAGGAAAACATTTGTAGGCAAACCGTAAATCAGCGGAAGAAAAAAATATTTTAGGGTTACGTGAAATCCGACACCCAGCACTAGAGCAAAGAGGCTAATTTTTCTCAGCTCTAAAAAAATTAAAGCGTGCCCTTGCCCAGCTGTGGGATATTTATAGGCAAAGATCGATCAGTTTTCATCATGCGCAATATTTTAATTCAGAACAAAGCATTGCAAAGTTAGACGAAGCGCGCTAAAATTAATGATTGCAATTCAATATCTCTATTGTTTCAAAGAGCGCCAGCCCGTCAAAGTTGTTTTGTTCTGATGCCGAGACCTCGACCTAATTACCTCGCATCCATTAATTAAAGCCTCAATATCCAAAGGTTATCGAATAATTCTGTCACAAGATTCCTTTGTGCTTTAAACGACGTCGTCACCTTCTCTTATTTCTTAGGATCTTTAGCAATATCCTAGACGTTTCCAATTTTTTTTAACGGAAGAATATTTTTGTAGGTTTCATAATTCATGGCTTCGTAATAAAGTATACGTACGGACAACGAAGTTTTACGGTTAGAATACCTGGCTGGTGAGCAGTGGGTTCTGGGTTCGAATCCCAGCCGAAGCAGGGATAACACAGAAAATATCGGTTTACGGGTCTGGTCGTGTTGTGTTTGCTTCTCGTGTCATTGACCCTGTATCTGAACCTTGCTCCGACCGCATAAGTGCTACATCGGATATGCAAAGGTAAGAATGAGTAAGTTATTGTCGAGTCGAGAGATCTTTCGGGTACACATACGGCACTTACTATATATACTCGTAAATATCTCCTGCGCTATTGACAACTGTCGATTGTGTGTTGACGTTAACAGCTTAGTGTGTTTTAAAAACTCACAAAAATCTCTCATTAAAATTAATTTATTTTTCCCATAATGGATTTGGGATTCTTTGTATATAACAATTTTCTATTTCAGTCAAATGTTGAACATAGGCCTCTTCGAGAAAGAGCAAGCAAAAGACGGCATGTATTTCTTTTTTTTGCCCACACTGATCACGCTAGGCGAACGGGCTGGTGAGCGCATCGTCGGTAACCTCGCACTGGTGATGCTGCACTAGTCTGTGGGGTTTGGCTGCAGCAAATTTGGATGGATTTCCTGAAATAATTTTGTCAGCTGAGCCAAGATTGTTAGCTAGTAAACAAACTAGGTATGCAGGCGAGGTAGACATTAGGAGAAAAATATGATATGTGATTATATTCTCTTTATGATAATTTAATGTAATGTTTACTTTGATCTTAGATATTTAGATATGGAGTTGGCTGAAATGATGATAATGAGCTAACTCAACGAGACTTGAAATCCGGATTTGGTCTATGGTGATAACGATTTATAGGTACGTGGTCGTATGTTAAAGCCGTTTAAAATTTCAATGTGAACGCTTTGTACGGTGTTTCTGTACGTCTTTGTGTCACAGGAAAAACTCGATGAAATATATCATTTCTGATCTTTGATAAATCGCATTTGCCTCTATTTTACTTTAACCTTTGTCACCCTTGACGTGAGACTACAAAGAAAAATCTAGAAACTCGATTTACTCGTAGAGTCACTTCCTTTGCCGTACACAACTGGGACACTTCGTCCATTCTCATCTATAAACATTAGTTTCCTTTCTCTTAGTTTTTTTAAACACCTTTTAATCAGACTTGCCCCTGATCTGATCTGCCGGAAGGATTTGCGGTATCGTCACCATTTGCATTTCGATTGGTAATCGCAGAACCAAACACATTAGACGCTACAGTGTGGGTCTGGGTAATATCTCTGGCAGACGACTTCTACTATACCCATGGGATGAAAGGGGGGGGGGGGAGGGGCAGATTCTCTTACGCCGATAGTGCGATATACTTTTTATGGGAAAGGCCGCAAACGAGCAATAGGTTCACCTGATGGTAAGTGCTTACCGTCACCCACTTACATCTGCTACACCAGAGGAGCTACAGGTGCGTTGCCGGCCTTTTAGGGTATTTGGGAGATGGAAGGAAGGATATGGAGTAGAATGGGCCTCCGGTTACCTCACTCACCGAACGAAACCCAGCAGCACAAGATGCCTCTACTTCACGCCGGTATTCTGGGAGGTAGTGGTATCTATCCGGACGAGTCGTCCCATTCGAGCAGTAGCTAAAGCCGCCGCTTGGCTCTACCATGTTAAAAATGTAATACATTCATACGGCTGATGTTTTTGAAGCGTCTTAAAATCACTGGCGATGACTCCACACCCACATTGTGCTAAGCAAGCACCGCGATTATGTTTCATAATATATGCATTGGTGGGATAATGATTCAGCAACAATTCAGCGAAGAAGAAAACTGAACATTATTCATGGCCAGACTAGCTTCAAGAAGTATGGGTAGTTAAAATATTTAATACATAAGCACTCGCACTGTCACCCATGTATTAAATTACCTGGCTATGTAGATGGAATTCACATTTCGCCTTTCCTGGATATAGAACGGGACGGCTGGTGAGACGTCAATTATTTTTTTGTGAAATTTTGTAAGAATTACTTAAACGTAAAGACATAAACATAATAATATTTAAAAAAAAATTGAAAGTCTTCACTCAAATAATTTATGTCAAGAAAATTTATTTGAGGCTTATCATTTACCCCGATCTCGGGAGGTTTCCACGATCCTTGTACGTCTGTTTATTAACAGACCCCTCTTTAGGCGCCTTTTGATAAAAATATGAATCCTAACTTAAATAAGCTTAAGATGGTTAGAATAAAGAGACATTGTAGTTATATCTTTTATATTGTATAACCAATTACCTGTTGACACCCATACTTTACCAGGTCGTAGCTCTATTAATTAAGCTGGAGCCGATTTTGTATTTGTTCTATTGTCAGTGAGCTTCGGTGTCAATGAATGATAAATACTACGTGAGTTTGGAAGAAAAAGTTTCTACATTGCTTATATATCTGTAACTATGCGTGTTCTAGCGTGGTACAGCCAAGCGGCGGCTTTAGCTGCTGCTCGAATGGGCCGGCTCGACCGGATTGGTGCAGCATCTATGGTGTTGCAGATGTCTGTGGGCGACGGTAAACACTTACCGTCAGGTGAACCGTTTGCTCGTTTGCCGTCTTTTCCATAAAAAAAAAACTATAGATGATGTATATACTAAGCCTATCGTCTGTTTGTACTATCTTTAAATTGCTGTTTCATTGAATCATAATAGCAGCCGGTAGAATTTTTACAGAATATGTGTAATTATGGGGGATACCCTAACAAATAGTAATAAAGAAAAGTATAAATTAAAAGATCGTACACAAAAAATTTGTACTTTGTACCGTTCTTTTGATTTTGCTCCGTCGTAAACATGGTAATACATGTACACAAGCTGTGTACGTGGGTTACAGTGCAAATTCTAAAGTAAAGCAACAGATAATAAAACCGGCTGTGTATGTAGTCGGGCTGCGCGCTGTGGATCCCGAACTGAATGCAAGAAAACACATTTTTTTTTGCATAAATACTTAACCCAGATTTTATGTGCGCTTGTACGGATCTCTCGGTGCGACTCGCACTTGGCCGGTTATTAATTATCTGAGGTCTACGATTTTGTGTAAGCAGAAATGTTCGCGTCCGAATGTATTATTTTCTAAACTATAACACCAAATGGTATCACGTGTTGTATTCAACCACATGACGTCACTACCACCTACCAGTGCTGAATCTCATTAATAACTGTTATAAATTATTCACAGGACCGCATGACATTTGAGTATCAATCAAATCTAAACGAATGTTATCTATTTAGATATCGTCTAAATGAGTATTGTTCCAATACCTGACTTGAAACTATTGAGATGATGGGTAGCAGTAGGTATGAAATGTCTGAAGTCTAAAATCCTGCCATTGTTCGAGACTTATGTCCAGCCGAGGATTATTGAAAGGTTACTAACGAAAAGAAGAAGAATTCTTTTAAAAAACTTGCTGTTTATTTATTTTTTAATAACATAAAACTTCGGTAACAAAAGGTTTCGTTTATCAAAGACGCTAATTAAAAAAATATTACCTTAGCATGGTAATGTTGGTCGGCTATATTCGTCCCAAAAAAAAAATCGTGACTTTATTACTCTGTAAGCTAACAAAGCCTCGTCAGTAATGAAGACTCACTCCAATTTGTAAAACGACCTCTAGACGTATATTACCGTTACCAGGATCACAGACAGATAATGTTACCTTACTTATTCCCGCAGGCCACTGACGTGGAATGGAAGCTTTACAAAAGGTTTCTTTTTATATAAATGTTACCCTGCACACATTAACAGGACGTTGATTTTAAGATGAAACTTTAATTAATTTCTGAAAAGAACTTGGGATGACAGGAATGTTAACTTTATACACCAGAATAATAATTAAAAATATAACTATTTGTAGTAAAGTAAAGTAAGTAGCAGCTTGTAAGTGCCCACTAATGACCAAAGGCCTCTTTCTCAAATACGAGTACTATTTGTATTTCCACAAAATTTTACAAAATGGATCAATCTGATCAAATTAGTTATATGAGTTATTTTTTAAGTCAACGAATGGTTTGCTTGAGCTTTTTTTTCTCTGACGTTAATAACATATCTGCACATACATACTTTAACTATATGTGTCGAAGTCTTGTTGGAAAATGTGATCCCTGTGTTCTTTTTGAATGTCGAAAGTTCTTCTCTCTGCGGTCAAAGTTGATAAAAAATTGTGCAAATCTCGTCGCTGCAACATGTTCCAAGGGCTTAATTAAATCTGGCGACTGCGCATCACAAAACACTGACGAATTTCTCCCGCTCTACCTTTTCTTGATAGTATACTTGATTTATTTCTTTTGTTAATTTTGAAAATGTTTCGAAAATGGTTTAATTTCATGAATAAACTTTTTCCTAGCGATAATTAGTTTGCTAGCAATGAAGTTAATGAATAATTCCGGAATGAATTTGTCACTAGCTTTTAACTATACGCCTAAGGAGTATCAATAAAATGTTTCGCAGGTTAGCCTGTAAGTGCCCACTACTGGACAAAGGCCTCCTTCTCAAATACAGCACTTAAAATTGCTATAAATAATTTTAGTGGTGCCGGCACCGGGGATCTAACCCTGGTCACTCGCGCTCTATGAAACTAAAGTGAGCGCCCTGACCACTAGGCTACCACAGCTCTTTCGCAGTTTCGGAGGTAGTATTTAAAAAACATACATACGTAAAAACACGCAAACTACATGGTTATGGGCACAGGGATTGCTAACGAAACGGAATGGCCCGGAAGGAATCGTGCGCGGGCAATTTTATGAAAAAGGTCTAAGAATATATTTCGGGACATAATCCTCATCCGACGTCGAAAGATCGAAGCAAATATTCAGCGATTGTAACTGCTCTCGTAAGTTTTTCATTTAATAAAGTAGGAGGCCCTTTGTGAATGTCGGACAGCGATATTGCTTTCGGAGATAATCGCAAACTCGGCTAATCCGGCGTCCCCTGTCCCGAATGAAACAAGTTTTGCTTTTTTTTTTTTGCATAAATACTTAACCCAGATTTTATGTGCGCTTGTACGGATCTCTCGGTGCGACTCGCACTTGGCCGGTTATTAATTATCTGAGGTCTACGATTTTGTAAGCAGAAATGTTCGCGTCCGAATGTATTATTTTCTAAACTATAACACCAAATGGTATCACGTGTTGTATTCAACCACATGACGTCACTACCACCTACCAGTGCTGAATCTCATTAATAACTGTTATAAATTATTCACAGGACCGCATGACATTTGAGTATCAATCAAATCTAAACGAATGTTATCTATTTAGATATCGTCTAAATGAGTATTGTTCCAATACCTGACTTGAAACTATTGAGATGATGGGTAGCAGTAGGTATGAAATGTCTGAAGTCTAAAATCCTGCCATTGTTCGAGACTTATGTCCAGCCGAGGATTATTGAAAGGTTACTAACGAAAAGAAGAAGAATTCTTTTAAAAAAACTTGCTGTTTATTTATTTTTTAATAACATAAAACTTCGGTAACAAAAGGTTTCGTTTATCAAAGACGCTAATTAAAAAAATATTACCTTAGCATGGTAATGTTGGTCGGCTATATTCGTCCCAAAAAAAAAATCGTGACTTTATTACTCTGTAAGCTAACAAAGCCTCGTCAGTAATGAAGACTCACTCCAATTTGTAAAACGACCTCTAGACGTATATTACCGTTACCAGGATCACAGACAGATAATGTTACCTTACTTATTCCCGCAGGCCACTGACGTGGAATGGAAGCTTTACAAAAGGTTTCTTTTTATATAAATGTTACCCTGCACACATTAACAGGACGTTGATTTTAAGATGAAACTTTAATTAATTTCTGAAAAGAACTTGGGATGACAGGAATGTTAACTTTATACACCAGAATAATAATTAAAAATATAACTATTTGTAGTAAAGTAAAGTAAGTAGCAGCTTGTAAGTGCCCACTAATGACCAAAGGCCTCTTTCTCAAATACGAGTACTATTTGTATTTCCACAAAATTTTACAAAATGGATCAATCTGATCAAATTAGTTATATGAGTTATTTTTTAAGTCAACGAATGGTTTGCTTGAGCTTTTTTTTCTCTGACGTTAATAACATATCTGCACATACATACTTTAACTATATGTGTCGAAGTCTTGTTGGAAAATGTGATCCCTGTGTTCTTTTTGAATGTCGAAAGTTCTTCTCTCTGCGGTCAAAGTTGATAAAAAAATTGTGCAAATCTCGTCGCTGCAACATGTTCCAAGGGCTTAATTAAATCTGGCGACTGCGCATCACAAAACACTGACGAATTTCTCCCGCTCTACCTTTTCTTGATAGTATACTTGATTTATTTCTTTTGTTAATTTTGAAAATGTTTCGAAAATGGTTTAATTTCATGAATAAACTTTTTCCTAGCGATAATTAGTTTGCTAGCAATGAAGTTAATGAATAATTCCGGAATGAATTTGTCACTAGCTTTTAACTATACGCCTAAGGAGTATCAATAAAATGTTTCGCAGGTTAGCCTGTAAGTGCCCACTACTGGACAAAGGCCTCCTTCTCAAATACGAGTATCAGAGATCTTCTTTCACTTGCTACGGTCCTGACATACGTCTTTCGCTTCTTCCACTTTCATCAATCTTCGTATAATTGTAGTTATCTGTAATTAGGGAAAAATCTAAAATCCGCAGTATTTTACCATGAATGCTTTATCTTTTGGAGGCGTAAGGGCTCCTCCGAACTCAGACCAGACGGGTTGGTGTGGGTAGTGGTACCGTTGCATCGCTACTCTGTACCTTCAGAGCCTCTTATTCCAGCCAGCAAAGGACACCACGTGCTGTAAAGTAAAGTAAGCAGCCTGTAAGTGCTCACTGCTAGGCAAAGACCTCTTTCTCAAATACGAGTATCATAGATGGTTCACGAGCCGGGAAGGGTCCGCCACGCTGCTCCAGTGCGGGTTGGCGGGCTCCACATATCCTTGAAATAATATTTTTTATTATTTCTCAGATATGCAGGTTTCATCACGATATTTTCCTTCACCGCTGAGCACGTGATAAATACAGCACTTAAAATTGCTATAAATAATTTTAGTGGTGCCGGCACCGGGGATCTAACCCTGGTCACTCGCGCTCTATGAAACTAAAGTGAGCGCCCTGACCACTAGGCTACCACAGCTCTTTCGCAGTTTCGGAGGTAGTATTTAAAAAACATACATACGTAAAAACACGCAAACTACATGGTTATGGGCACAGGGATTGCTAACGAAACGGAATGGCCCGGAAGGAATCGTGCGCGGGCAATTTTATGAAAAAGGTCTAAGAATATATTTCGGGACATAATCCTCATCCGACGTCGAAAGATCGAAGCAAATATTCAGCGATTGTAACTGCTCTCGTAAGTTTTTCATTTAATAAAGTAGGAGGCCCTTTGTGAATGTCGGACAGCGATATTGCTTTCGGAGATAATCGCAAACTCGGCTAATCCGGCGTCCCCTGTCCCGAATGAAACAAGTTTTGCTTTTTTTTTTTGTTATTCAAATATTCCGTTATTTCAATCACTCGTGAAGAATATAACAAACTGGCCTATGTCCTGCGGCGGACTATTGTTAAGATTATAGAAGAATTTGACATATTAACTATAAGAAATAACAAAATCTTAGAGAAAATATTTTACACAAGTGAACTCAGTAACCCAGCGTGAAGCGATACGATTATACTTCACTTCGTCATTTGCCGTTTAGTAGACAATAGATAAAATATAGTTTTCCATTAGCACTGAAAGCGACTTACATTAGGCGGGAGTGGTGCCGCCAGTGGATGGGCCGCTTCCTATTGTTTCGTACGATGTAAGGACTGTTGGACCATACCGACAACACAGTGACGGGGCGGCTTTTATCACAGCAACGTAAATATATTCGATATTCAATTCGAACGATTAAAAACTTACTCAATAACTGAAATGAAAACTACAATAAAATATTATTGTATGTTGGAAATATTCTAGCGCAATTCAACATACCAAAATGTTGGTTCGTTTTCTGAATTAAACATTTATGTAAACTCCATTTATTTTGTGCTCTTTAATTATTCGCCGATGAGACTAAACCATTTTATTCCATGACTTCACATGCATTATAAATCATAAAATGTTATTCATCGAATCAAGTCCCACATCATTGGTTGCATAAAGCAATTATACCGTGGTATGTGAAAATCTATTCAATATCAAAATGTTAATAACTTATGGATTAACGGAATAGTGAAACCCTAACAATTTGGGTTCCTAAACAATTATACTCTCAATTGAAGATCACTGCCGTGTGGCGACGGCATAAGACTAGGCTCCACCTGGTTCCCGCACCGGCCGTGGTAACGTGGTAAGTCGTCGTGGTACGAATGATATTAGATCGGGTGTGGAGAGTGGTAAATTAACTGTATTATAGTACTGCGACTTCTAGATACTGTGAGCACTTTCTGCCTAGGTCGGATCAAAAATTAATAATTAAAGCTGAAGGTAGCCCGAGTTAATATCATCGGGACATCTAACACCTCAGTTCCCCCGGCACCACGGGTGCTGTAAAGCACTCGAAACATCTGGAATATAAAAACAAATGAAACGCGATCAAATCCGTATATTATTATATACGGATTTTATTATTTCAAATCTATTATCACTGCTAGATTTTAGTAATACTTTTAATACTGCTGATTTTAACATTTTACTGGATATACTTGGCTCACTTAACATATCTCCAACAGCAATTGATTGATTGATTATTGTATAACATTTATATTTAGTCGGCGCAGGTACGAACGAAATTAAATTTGGATTTTATATACAAGGCGTAAGAAAAGACGCTTCGATTGGGCTACGATATATCACGCGGTTTTTGTTTTTGTTTTGTTCTTTGGTGTGCAATAAAGAGTATTCTAATCTACCCCCACCCATATACGACCCATATATGATCGGTGTGAGTGCTGTATAAATACCTAAACGTATTTTGAGCTGCAATACATGAAGCGAGCTATGAATTTCATCGATGTACAGACGGAGAGGGTGCCGATATAATTACGAACAGACTCTTGGGAACAGCGCATTGCCCCCGTTGTGATCAGTGCTGCGCTATGTAATCGCTTTAGATACGAGATCAGCTGATGTGATCATCGGCTCCCGGGCGACACGCCTTTAAACATCGTTAACGATTATTTCCCAGTTTGCGTTAGCGCGGCATATCATTTTAATTTTCATTGCATTAAATTACAACATTCTACCACCATATTATACGCTATATTTACTGTTCAATCTAATGGTAGACTGGTAGAGGATGCCTGTTGGCATTAAGTCCGCCTTTTTGTTCTATGTGCAAATAAAGTTTAAATAAAAAATAAACTCAGTCTATTTTGTTTCACTGCTGAACAAGAAAGCGCCAGAAATAGCTGATATACATTACTTAAGTGGTAACCTTAACCACCATCAGGTGGTATGCGAATTATGTTTCACATTTACAATTCAAGTAATAACATGAAGTAACTTGTTTCAGGATTGGGGCAACCCTGTTACCTGATTCATCTGATTATTACCGTCATTTTGTATCAAAACGTTTCTTCAAATACAGTATAATTTTTAAATCTGCGACTCAACCGTAAACAATCGTTAGCAACCATCCACGTGGCTGTAAAAACTTGCTAACAAATAATCGTAAGTGAAATGAGCGGTATTCGTTGGAGCGGGTACCCACAAAGGACCTACGAAAGCTTGTATACATGAAAGCTCCAATGCTCGTGATGCGGACCATAGGCCCACGAGTTCGTGCGCGATCCTCCCGCGAATCAGAAGACGCTGGTGCGCGGTACTCTAGACGTCAGCGGGAGCAGGTGGTGTATCAGGAAAACATCTGAATCTCTTCGCGTATATACGAGTATGTAACAGCATGTCGTGCCGCCTCGCCTCCGACGCAGAACTGCATCGCTCGGGGCGAGTCAGATAGTTGTATCATGAACAAGCTCGAAGCACATGACGTGGCGGCCGCAGCTACCCGGTACCGCCAGCACTAGCCCCCCGTACATCATTAACTTGAGAGCGCGCGTCGCTGTCGCGGCGGTGCATTGCCAGTTTTAAATAGTTTCAATGTTGCAACGTAGCCAGTTGTTTGCAGACGAATCTCAATATGTTTCGCAATGCTTTCATCCACCAGCAGCTACTTTTAAGCTATTTATAAAAAAATACTTGTTTTGCGAATTAGTATATTATTTTAAGTGTGGTTGAGCCAAGCGGCGGCTTTAGCTGCTGCTCGAATGGGCCGGCTCGACCGGATTGATATCACAGCCTCGCAGAATACCGGGGTGAAGTAGAGGCATCTTGTGCTTCTGCGTTTCGTTCGGTTAGTGAGGTAACCGGAGGCCCACACCCCCTCCCTATTCCTCTCCTCTTCCCTCCCATCTCCCAAATATCCTTAAAGACCGGCAAGGCACCTGCAGCATCTATGGTGTTGCAGGTGTATGTGGGCGACGGTAAGCACTTACCATCAGGTGAACCGCTTGCTCTTTTACCGTCTTTCCCATAAAAAAAAAAATTAAGATATTTCGGCCCGGTGGTGCAGTGGCGGCTAAGTGTTTGTCTGTGCGTTGCGGTTTCAATTCGTTTTTTTTTTTAGTTTAACATGGGGGAAAGGTGCTCGCACCTACCCATCACCGTCTCCGGTGACTGGTTAAAACCCCAACGGTAGATATGCTGTTGGCCTAGTGGCCATTACGGTTTCAGTGCTAGAGACTAGCGAGCAGAAGGCCTGCAAGTTAATTCTCGCCCGCATTCGCATAGGCCTGCAGTTCAGTTCTCCCCCGAGACAGGTCTCTATATAGGCTACAAATATTTTTTCCGTGTCTGGGTGCGTGTACAATTTATTTGTGCAAACTACCTTCAACACTAAGAAGAAATTCCTTCACTACAGAGTAACGTTTCTAAGTTAATTTCTTAGAATGTCAGTATCAGTCAACACAGATCGTTACTTTACGTAAATAGCCGGTTGACAGTTCACCGCAGGATATAGGCCTCTCCCATGAAGTGGATTTGGCGTAAACGCCGCGATCGGCAAGCGGACTGGCGATCGCGGCACCAGACACCTGGCACCGTGCACGCCGCTGCCAGCCCGACATCTGCGGATAATAGCTATTGCGATTATCAACGTGTCTCCCTTGGTGAGCCATCACGCCAGCCACGTAAAGAAAGGGGGTGCCAGATTCTTTCAACGATACCACACGACAACATTGATCTACTACTGACCATGGCCTGGTCATATAGTTATCGGCCGTCAGTTCTTGTGACCGTTGGGGGAGTTCGGTTCTCGATTGGTACAGGTATGGTATGGGATGAACCCTCACCAAGACGGTGCGACCGCAGGACTGTATTTTGTGCATGGGTATGTGCGAGGGAGTGTGCAAAGAATGCTTCCCGCAGCAGAATTTTAATAGGCTGTAATGATAAGGAAGGCACTTTGTCTAGTTCCAAAGTGGGTTACTTAAATAAATAATCATACACATTCATACTTATACATAAAATACTTTATATATATGCATGTATTTAACTTAAAAAGCTTTTTCTCGAATTTGAATGAATCTTTCTTCACAATGTTGCATATGTTATATATATCTAGAGTGAAAGTTAGTATGTCTGACGTTCAATCCCTCTTAAAGGAATGAACGGGAAGTCACGGAATTATGCAGAGATGTTGATTTTGCCAAAATTACGCTACGCAAGTGAAGCCACGGACAGCCCTTGGTATATTAAATACTCTTCTACAGATCGGGTACACACATTCTTTATTATGACAAAGTTGGATTCAGGGTCAAGTACTCTATTTTCGAACTTCGTATTCATTCAGGTGACAATTATATAGGTCTTACGTTATATATTAAAGAACCCTTAATGTAACCTGAAGCGAAAGTAATCTGGAACGTGTTGTAGACTTTTTTGTTGACCTTACAATTTCATTATTCGCGATGAAAATATCAGTTTGTGAAAGCTTTTGACATTTTCATTTTTAACTTTCAACTTTGACATTTCATACGATAAATGGCAAAACCGGATAATCTCGGTTTTGCTCATCATAGTAATGATTTCCTCTATTTGATGCATTTTATTTCGTTTTATTTGGAGGTTAAGCTTATTTTAGATCACATTATAAATTACTTTGAGGTGAAAATTTTTGGTCATATTATGAATAATTTATGTTTGAAAAGGTAATACAATAAAAAAAAAAGTAACATTGCTCTTGTTCTAATATGTGAGCACCATTTAAAGTAGTCTGTAAATGTCCACTGCTGGGAAAAGTGTCCTTTGAAATATTTTTTGAAAGTGATCGGAGGCGGGAAAATTTCCGCTTCAGTGGGTATTGGCGGATTTCACACGTCCTCGAATTATTATATTTCCTCACCATGTTTTGTTTCACCGAGGACTACGTAGTAAATTCAGCACTTTTGGTGATGGTATGTATTTTACTGCAAATATAATACTTTTTTTTAGCATTGTTTCATCACGATTGACTTTTAACCTTGGTGCAGTAAACTCTGGTATAATTTAGATTATTTTTTACCTACACTGAAAGTGTAAATTTTTTTTTAATTTATATATTTTTCAGAAGTTGTTAATTATTGTTGAAAACAGATCACTTATTCTGCCGGCTTAAGCGTGCAAATTTAAAAAAAAAGTTATGGTAAATAAAAAAATCAAAACTTACATTTTAATTATTTACAACATTCCTTAATTTAAGTTCTGATCTTTAAATTTAATCAGATTTCATATTATTCTTGTTATTAATCACTTCTAACTTAACATTACGAGACGATATTATCGTCTGAAATTCAATACCCTTGTTGTTTCTCAGGGCAAATACTTGTCAAGGATGAATTTGTTCAAAAGTCGGGGCTTGCTCTAATTACTCCGGATTTTATTAATTCCTCCCCTCTATAAAGCCTTCCAATATTCGAAGCTTTTCAAATAATTCTGTCACTGATCCTTTGTTTCTCGCAACACATTTCGTTCGTCGCTATTTCTAATTAATCAACGCTGAAGTATGCCCGGCGTCTTATTCTACTTCATAACAGTGTGGAAGTCCACTGCTGGATATAAACTATTTCATGAAAGCTCCAACAGTTGTGCTTGCCACGATATGCAGGAAGTTTCCTCCACACTCACCGCGCTATATTCATTCCTCGGTCATACCCTGTTATTTTTAAAATGAGTTCGTTTAACTGAAGTGGTATTGGTATACACGAAACCTTGTATTGGATGTGAAAAAAAAAACACGGTATGATTTTAACGAGGAATGACTTCACACGGAATTGTCGTGAAACATTTTCGTGGCATAGCGGATAAGGCCCCCGGTAGAGATGGCGCTCCTCATGACTAGACTATCAGGAACGGGTGCGGCACACAGGGATATATCTTCTGTCAGTCGGTTGCTAGTCTCCGTTAGTCAGCGCGGGTGCACCGGGTGCGGGTGATGTTGCCATTTGAAAAGAAGTTGCTATATTCTCTCTTTCAATATAGTAACTTTACATTACATTATTTGATTGAATTGCCGCCTTCGTGTACGCTCTACTTCACATGTACATACAAATATAGCAATCAATTGAGGAATACTCTTAAAGGTTGTCTGCTCGAGATGTTTTCCCTTGCACCCGAAAATGTATATGCTCTTTACTTTATGAAACCTATTTTAATATGTTTGGGTTAAGTAATAAAAATACTTTTTGGCGTCGTTTAGAAAATCAATCCTAAAAACATATTGAACAACTTACGTATTTGAGTATTCCGACAAAATTGACATTAGTATGACTCTATATTATTAAACTTTTAAAATAAAAGGAGAGAAGAATATTCAACCGTGGTAGAACTAAGCGGCGGCTTTTGCTGCTGCTCGAATGGGCCGGCTCGACCGGATTGATACCACGGCCTCGCAGAATACCGGCGTGAAGTAGAGACATCTTGTGCTTCTGCGTTTCGTTCGGTGAGTGAGGTAACCGGAGGCCCACTCCCCCTACCCATCCCCCTCCTCATCCTCCCTCCCATCTCCCAAATACCCTTAAAGGCCGGCAACGCATCTGCAGCACCTCTGGTGTTGCAGAAGTACGTGGGCGACGGTAATCACTACCATCAGATGAATCGCTTGCTCGTTTGCCGCCTTACCCATAAAGAAAAGAGACTATTATTCATCCTTAAATATTAGTTCAGAGAAGTCTATAGTCTTAAATCTTATAAGCATTTATACACGAAAACAACATATTCCAATTGCAAATTTATGTTATACGAGTTTCGATCAAATGTTAACATTGTTAATAAAATTTGCTTTTGTTCTGTCTAGACATGGATTGAATATATGATTATGTTCTGTTGCCTTATTCATTGGGTACGTTTATAATATTTTGTTAATCTTCAAAGTCAACCCGCATTAGCACCAATTAACGCCGCGTCACGCCTGCGTGCGAGGCTTAGTGGTTTGTATATCTAACTGCCGAACCATGCGTTTTGGGTTTGAGTCCTAGCCGAAGTCAATACTTATGTCTCAAACTCAAATGATTGGTTTTCTGATTTGGTTGTGTTGTGTTCGTCCAGTGTCTCTGACGCTGCATCTTATTCACCCTGCGATATTACCGCATAAGCGTTACATCAGACGTGGGAAGGTAAATAAATTCGAGTGAGTGCCGCGAGTTGCGTACATTTACGGCACTGTACTATCTCCTGCACAGTTGACAACCGCGTACAGTCTGACCGGTGAGTCGTGAATCAAGTATCGAAATGCACACGGGTCGATGATGTGTTGTGATTGTTGCGGGTCTGTTCGTTTGCTTCTAGTCGGTTCTAGAAGGTTAACGAAATATTTTTACGGAGTACGGCCTGCGGCAAACTTTCATTCTTGCACAGAACCACAAACGAGATACAGCGTGGACAAAACAGCCCATTAATGTATGGGTAGTTTTGCCCACGCACACGCCTGTGCTGGTACATTCTCGATTAGCAGGCGACTCTTTGCTTACTCTTTTGTCATCTGTTTTGATTAATGAAATTTCGTTGTGATCAAAATTCTTAACCAATATTTTCTTTTAACAAATGTAACACGCACTGAAAACGTATTGCTCCAGACACACCCCTGCAGTTACCCCATGTCGATGTAAGCAAAAACTTTCTTTATGCAGAATAGGGGACGATTTATTAGGTGGAATTCGAAGATAATCCGCCGATTATCTTGCTATATGCTGTAGGGAACATGGCGGCCGGAGCCGGCGGATGGGCTTGCTTTATTGAGTGAACAAAACTTAGGCCAGCTTTTTCCTCAATATTTGCTCCGATTACTTTTAACGTACTTTCATTTTGTGAGGGAACATTAAAAAAAGTTGATACTGTATACGAATACATAAATTGCACTTGCACAGCGACAATCCAAAACTAAACTACATATTAAGGGGTTATATAAATATATAACTCCTAAAGGATTAAAACATACACTACGAAAAAATAACTTAAATCGGTAAAATAGCTTTTAAGTTAAAACATACATAGGAACAAACAATTTTATTAAAGTCAAAAGTATTTCTTAAACTTAAGTAAACCAATAATCGTTAAGGAAACCAACCACTGGCCTACTTAATGTGGTTAAGACATCTTTGAAGTAAGGCATGACTACAAAATCAAAAGAAAATATTCAATGGCACCCTAATTGGCCACTTCCATTTTAAAAGCATTATATCTATTTCGAAGCATTTGAAGAAGGAAAAACTAATATAGTTGAAGCGTGAAGAGGGTTAGTCGACAGTGGGAACACTTTAATACTCGCGAATGTACAAATTCTCGTGAGCCTCCATTACCGGCGCGGCTTTGTTGACTTCCGGGGTAATGAGGTAATGAGGGTCGCGATTATTGTCGGCTGGATATAGCTGATGGATAGTTAAGGGCTTAGGGATCGCGTTGTTGGTTAATGTGGGCATGTCAGATTGTTGCTTCGTGATGTGTTATTCACTAATTAGAAGTTCAGTCCCTTGTTTCTGTCTGTGTATTTGTTTGTAATATGGTTTGTGTACCTACTGTTGCTAAAATTAAAATTATTTTGTGTTATTGCAAGGTTTTGTTGTTTTGAAATTTACCGTCAGGGCAATGAGATGTCAAATTAATTTTAATATTCTTAAGTTTCGTGTTAATCACGCTTTTTTTTTTAAACAGAAGTAATGTTGGTTTAAATGATTTTTTAAATGTTTTGCAGTTAAGAGTTCCAGTTATCATTATTTTGTTAGTTAGTTAATTCAATAAATTACATCCAAGATGTTGGACACGCTTTGAATTCAACGTTACGTCACCTAAAGTAAGAATAACGAAAGCAGTTTCTGGAAGAGCCACAGGCGCTTTACGAAATATGTTAATTACACAAAAGGAAGCCGTGCTACCCGTGGGAGGCAAAGAAGCTCAGGATACACTTCCAATTTTATAGGAAACGTGAGTCTTTATTCGACCCCTGCGAATACATTTTCTGCGATTTTGAGCGCTGAGTTATCTACTCCTGAGAGAGATCGTGGACTGAAGCAATGTGGCATAGTTTGCCCTATTCCATAGATTCAAAAAATGATTGGAGATGTCGGGTTGTGTTAAGGTTTCTTGCTTATCGATTATGAAACACATAATAATTCGAATAGTTTGTCTTAGAACTGCTTCTTAAGATCTCTCATCATGCAGAGCCGGCGGGTAGGTGAGCGCAGTGCCGGTGACCCATGCACTATTGATTTTGTTCGTCATCACTAATCTGGGGGTTGGGGGTTCGGCAAATTCGGATGGATATTCCACCATTTCCTCACCATTCGATCGCCAGAGCCTCGGTCGTCATAGAACACTCGAATTATATTTGACAGTTATGTATGAACGGTTCGTAAGGGATAAACTTGGGTGCATTTGAGTACATCATACAAATTATGTTGTAGGTTTTGTGTTGTGTTGTGTTTTGTGTGTCCGGACAGGTGGATGCAGGTGGGTCAGGACCCTGCTTTGTGTCTATCTTTAGAGGAGGGTCATGTTCAGCAGTGGACCTATCGCAGGCTGAAATGAAAACAAAAATTTAAATGCAATCGATACGACCATTATCCATGTGCAATGTATGTATGTAAACAGTCTCCGCGAAACAAATGATATTAATTTTATTAAGGACCTTTATTACAACTTTGAAGACCTGTCTTACGGTGTTACTTGATAGGGTGCCCGAGAAGAAAATCATCTGAATTCTGTTCCTAATTTTTCTACGCAATTGTATAGTGATTTGTACCAACATCAGCCGGTTTCATTTCTGATGATGATAGCTAAAGACGATATAGAGTTATAATGTACATACATGGACAGACGGCGAAATTAAAAAAAAAAAACGATGCATTTGATGTTTTTTAAAGATATATATTACTTTAATGGAGAAAAATTCTCACGGCCTGGTTCTACGTAACGCATAATCAATGGCTGGGAAACTGTAAAACTTCGCCGCAATGCGATCTCGTCTGATGTCGGGGAATCTCTGCGAGGAGGACGATCTCTGATGTTCGATGCTTTGATGTTCGTGTCTTTATTAAGGGCCGCAAAGGGTTCTCAAAAAAGGATTTGTATGTGATTGCGGTTTCTTTCCCTTGTCAAATATTAATTGACTCGTACGAGGACGAGGTTTTCATTTATTATATAATATAAGCTTATGTTACACAGTCAATAAGGTAAAATAGAAAAATGAGAAGGACTTATCTGATAAAGGACGAATGAGGCCCTGCAGAACTTTATTTACCCCTTAAAAATTTAGAAGAGAAGAAAAGTCATCGAAAATAATGTATAGTAAGAACGTTAAAAGTAATGTAAAGTAGCCGGCTATAAATGTCCACTGCTGGGCAAAGGCCTGACATAATTATTACTAGAGAGATTCGAACCGGAATAGGTCCGCTTTCTCTAAGAACTTTAGATAGGCCGACGATATATTGATGTTTCGATTTTAAGGCTTGGACTATAACGTGCAATTTTAATGTCCTGCAATTAGACAGGAAGGAAGGATTTAGAATATTATTCTTTCACGTTACTGGATAAGGAGCGGCTTGTTTCGATCCTTTAACCACTGACACGACCCTCGCGCGAGCCGCGCCCCCTACCACCGCGCCCCGACACACGCACAGCACACGCACAAAGGGCTTCGAAGCCTGTCACGTCGCGAGCCCTGATTGATCTCTTTGAACGTACAGCATCGATCAATTTTGTGTTGTGGAGAATATGACTGAAAGTAAACAATTACATTTTATTTTAGTTCAAACTTTTAATGATAATGTTTGGTTCATTATATATAATATAAATTAATCAAAATTCAAAATTTGTGCTTGAAGTCTGTAATTTTATATTTGAGCACACCAAATATGGCTTGTAAATGTAATGTTTCATCGATCTCAAGTATGACAGCCGCACGGCCGGTCTATCATTTTAATGGTCTCTGCTTACCATGCATAATGCTCGTCAATAAATTACATTCACTCTCGTATAAATATGCCAACATTAAAAATAAGCGTTGTTTTAGAATGTAACAGAGTAAATTCGAAAACAAATGGTGGCGTTTTAAAAATGATCACACTGTTACTTTAAAAATAATCACATGTTTTCCGAGAAAATCGGACCGATAGAAGGGAAATACATGAAGATTTCAGTCGTTTTAAGATATTTTTCTTTTGGACGTAAATGAAGGAATAATTTGGGGTCGTGTAAAAAATAAGAGAATTATTTGTGGCATAATCATTTCAGCCACATATATCACAAGTCCACTGCTCTCTCAAATCTATCACTGTCCTAACATAAGCCACCCCCAAAGAGTGCCACAAAGCACGATCCTGAGCCACCTGCATCCATCGACTTCCCGCCACACAGTAACGTCATTCGTCGCTGCTATTCCTCGGATACAAATTACAAATAGCGCGATCGTTAGTCACACCCATTGCTTTCGAGCAATTTGTTTGAAGTTCCACTTTGCAATCGTAAATCCGGTTAGTCTTAATTGCTTTTAAATCCGAAACCAATACCAATTACGGAAAGGAATTGTATTTTTATTTTCTTGTAATTATTTTATCCACAAAGAGTTCGCTTCGATTTTAATGTCTTGCGAAGTACCGGAGCGGAAATTTAGTCATTGGATTTCGTCATTTAAGCCACCAGTGTATGCCCTGGTGGCTTTATAATGAAATGTCGGTCAAATTGCTACATATTATGTACAACAGATTTTTTCTTTAGATTAAAATAAAATATGTTATGTGTTAAAGTTAAGAAATTTCAGCGTTATCGCTGAAGGTGCGAGGTAGGATGGATATGGAGAGGGGGATTGGGCCTCCGGTTACTCCACTCACCGAACTAAACGCAGAAGCACAAGTTGCCTCCACTATGAAGTACTGGCATGAGCTGGTGTTCTACGTGGTGCATAGTGCTACCTCGGTGGAGCCGGCCCATTTGAGAAGCAGCAAAATCCACTGCTTGGCTCTGCCACGAACCGAAATGAATATGAATATGTAAATAATTAAGTCCGCCTCTTGTAATCCTTTTGGTGTACACAATAAAGTATAGATAAATAAATAAATGTGTTTTTTTACATACTTTCAAAGTCCAGGGAATATTTTTTTTTAAAACGGAATGTGATAGATTGCTATTAGTGTAAACTTTCTGATGTTTTTTTTTTAATAGAAACCTTTCTTTCTGCGATGTATTTTTTTTATTATTATTTTTCTTTACTTCTTTTTTCTCGGTATGTGCTTTGTAAAATTTTTTTTCGTTTATGTTTTTTTGTGTGTGTATTCTATTCTATCTTATAATGTTGTTTTTGTTTCAGGTAAATATTTTACTGTACACGAGGAGTTGAGCTGTATGTATAGACAATATCTATATACAGATAAATTATCAACGTTTGAAACGCTCCGTCACTGTTGTTACATGCTCTTTGTTACTAATGTATGCATTTGATGCATGTTACTAAGTAGCTGTGCTCGTGACTTCGACGGCATGTTTTTTAATGTTTCATAAAAAAAATATTAATGGGTAAGATTCATTGTTAAAGTAAACGTCACACGTTGTATTTTGTTCTCGTCTTTAGCACTTTCTAAACAGTTCACTGCAGAACAGAGCCTCACACAGCCTCCTGAATAAAGATGACCATGCTAAGCTCAAGCGGGTTGGAGATCGCGGGTTCACGCCGCTCGTTACAGGGAACGAATTAGATTTGGCATTTTGGAGAAGATCGCAGTATTCAGACACCTCGCACCTTAGCCACTGCTGCACGTCATCGGTCCGCTAACTTTTGTGATGGATATCTCGCCATCTGCCGGTAGCTTTTAACTTAATCGCCTTTTACGACACCCGCAGGGTGCAAGCGGGTGGCAGATTCTTACCGCCGCACGGTAAGGTCTGCGACAGAAATAGATAGTGAACATTTCACTTTTAATATAAAATGACTACTTTACAAACATAGCAGAATCTACTTGTTAATCTATATATACACTCTACATATGGATAACTAACAAACATAATAATTTATCTTTTAATCTGTCACGCGGTAAGCCTAGTTTGGTATTAAATTTAGAGCCTAATCGCATTCGGAATCACCTGGCTGTGTTGGCAAGCTCATTAATCAGCGCAGCACACCGCAACATTGGACCGGTGTGCTGGGGTTTAGCCTGTAATCTGTTGCATTGTGCGAAAGGTGTCGGTCATCCTGGGATGTATACGTTCAGATAGGTAGCAAAGCTCATCTGCCTTTGAAGCATGAGGTCCCGTGTTCGATTCCGTGTTGAAAGGGCTCGTACCTATGATTCTTTTGCATGGACGATTATTGGCTTAAATACTAAAATAGCGACAACCTCACCACCTGTCACGTTGCTCCAAAAGAGCTCCGGTGAAACGTGAGTTAAAACGACTAAAATAAATGTGTGATTCTCAGACCAGTCGTCTCTGTCGTGATAGTTTATATTATACCACGATATTATTTTCGAATGTTCAAAGTATACAAAACGATTTCGTTACCAGTCGAGTACAACGGTAGAACAATCGTCGGACAATGGTTTCCGTTTGTTTCGCTACTCGTTTCTATTGTAACGTCCAGCACAATGGCGGATGGGCATACGGAGTAGGTAACGGAGCGCCGAATGCGTTTGTGATTGTGAGCCACTGCGTGAGCTCTGCTAGCGGCACAATGAGGACAATCAGCCGACTATAAGTAACAAACTCTTGCGTCTTCCACGGCTATTTGCTTCAATTGCTCTGAGCATGTGACCTAAAATTTGAAATGGAATTTTCGGAATGGCACTTTAATGAATGAAATTTTCAGTTGCTACTTTCTTCCTTATATATGGCTGCGCTACACTAGGTAGAGATCCACAAAACTTGTGTTGTCCGTTGCGGGATTCGAACCCGTAACTCTCAGCTTCGAAGACAGGTCACTACCAAATAGGCTTATTTTATGTTTCTGATTTCTGATTATATTTTTTTTTCGATTACTATATGATACCGGCTCGAGAACATTGTCTATCTCTTAACAGAACCTCGAATTAATAGATTACGAATATTATTAAAATTTTACGTCTTATTGTACGCAGTAATTGAATGGCACTAAGGGACAAGACGAGACACAAATGTGTCACAAAAGGGGCTGGCTGCCGACAAGCAGTTTGTTATGCATCTAGTGCAAGGACTGCCCGCCCCGCTCCGTTAGAAGACTACGTGATACGCATCTAAAACAATTTAATTTATATCGCAATATTTTACTGCAGCGGTGAGTCTGTTAAAAGTTACGTATGGCAGTAGGAATACTGACTGAATAATTTGATAACTTTAACTTGCCAGAAAATATCAGTTCTGTAACTTAACTGACCACGGTCTGTATCACGGATAGAATTGGTTCGTGTAAAATGTAAATATAGCGCTGTGAGATTCGAAATGTGACGGTTGTCTCTTTTGTCTGTGAATTTTGTAAATTTCGAGCACTGAAGTATATTTTTGATAGTGTATTATGCCGCAAGTGCTTTGTGAATATGTACAGTAATAGGAAAATTCAGCCGGCTGGAAATCGAAAAAAATCCTTCATTTTCGTTTGGATGCCATTACAAAACTGGTTAAACGTGGTAGAAGGGAAGCGGAGGCTTGTGCTGCTGCTCCAATGTGCCGGCTCGACCGAACAGGTACCACGGCCTCGCAGAATATCGGCGTGAAGTAGAGGCAACATGTGCTTCTGAGTTTCGTTTGCTGAGTGAGGTAACCGGAGGCCCACACACCCTTCCCATCCCCTCCCCTTACCACACATATACCCTTAAAGGCCGGTAACGCACCTGCAGCACCTCCAGTGTTGCAGATGTACGTGGGCGACGGTAAACTCTTACCATCAGGTGAACCGCTTGCTCGTTGACCGGCTTTCTCATAAAAAAAAAAGTTATGTAGCACGATTGGATATATATCCGATAATTATTTCGTTATCACAGGTAGATGGTTAGACACCGTTACTATATAGGACCCTGGAAAAGAAGAAGAAGCACGGCGATCGGTTATGCAAGGGTGTGCAAATCCTAGGCTCCTTTTCCGTCTAGAGGTCGCCGGGCTGTTACCACCCTCTTACCAATTTCTGCAGGTCTGTAAGGTATAGAGAGCCTGTATGTAGTCCTAAGGAGTGACAATGAATATGTAACCTCCTACGATTGAAGTTGTTTGCAGGTGTCCATGGGCTGCAGAAGCCACTTACTATCAGACCGACTGCTGGTTCTTTAGTGACAAAACATATGACAGAAAAGTTTCGTCAATAATAAAATAATGATCAATTATCCAGGAAAACTCGAATAGGAAAAACAAATTAAGCTGACGCCGTGGAATCGAAATAAAATATCTGATTTTCTCTCGTCGGAACGTATCTATCATCATCTGTATCATTATACCGTTCCGTACGCTTTACTTTTTTTAATTACCATTTCATTTTTGACCGTCGATTGATTTATTATTTGCACAGCTCTCCCGAATGCATGCTAATTAACTATTCGGGTACTCATGGTAAAATAAAAAACGTTTTTTATTTAAGTTTTCTCTTGATAAAGAGGTAAAACGCGGTAGAGCCAAGCGGCGGCTTTGCTGATGCTCGAAAACGGGCCGGCTCGACCGGGGTTGTACCTCGGCTTCGCAGTATACCAGCGTGAAATAGAGGCATCTTGTGCTTCCGCTGTTCGTTCGGTGAGTGAGGTAACCGGAGACCCACTCCCCCTTCCCCATCCCTCCCCTCTGGTTGTGCAGGTGAACGTGGGCGACGGTGATCACTAACACAAGTAGCACAACATGATCGTTTGCCCTCTTTACCATAAAAAAGTATATTCCAGTTTCACCTTCTCGTACTACAACCTGTCAGTTAGAAAGAAAACGAGGCTTACGGGCCAGTAATGGAAGCAGCATCACTAGTGCGACTCTACCGCAACTGCGCTCACCCACCCCGCTGCCCAGCGTGGTGAGTATGGGGTAAATCTTTTGAACGGTCTGGAATTCCGATTAGGGCTATAAAAAAATCTTTCTTAAAAAGACTTTATCGACCCACCCCGTAACAGAACGCTTACCACTACGCGACATGTCGTAATAGAAATACATTGTTCCAGGATTCAGGTTCGAAATGAAACGTTAATTTACTGCGAAGATCTAAATAATTTCAGTTAACAAGTGGGCTTGTCTGAGGAACCATGGTAACAGATAAGAGCGCTCCGTTACCTTTTCGTTTTCTCGTGTTGCTCCTACTCATAAAGAGAGCCCTAGTGATATGTTTACAGGCATTATGCAACAGTGTTATGTTTGTTTGTTAAAAAATAAATTATTTCAGTGTTTATGTCAACAAGTGAATATTGTCTGGGCAAATAACTAGTACGGGAACGTCTACACAGCAGAAGTCCACTAGGAATTCACTAACCTATGTATTCATCTTCTAAGACAAGGGACAGTCACAATAAAATGCACGATTCGCATTTGACACCTTATCTAGTGTCTAGATTTTGTTGTAGTTAGGAATTAATTGCTTTTAATCGATTGCGAAACTTGGCTCTATGAAGTCTCGCGTAAGACAATCCCAACAACCAGACAACCCCACCCAGCATTCCGTAATCACTCCGCTTTGAAGACCGATAGATGAACGCTGAATGTATTTTGGTTTCAGCATTTTTCATATTTCTCGATTTTATACTTCATATTAACCTTTTTGTAATTAAATATAATTTCACTTAACCACAGAGGAGGAGAGTGACGCCGCGAGCGAATCGACTTTGTGAAAGTTAACCTTTCATGTGACGGTCAACAAACAGCATCATTATTTTTTTTTTTTTTGCAACATAAAGATAAAACTGAACCGCCAAATAAGAAGTTTTGAGGTCGTGGTCCCTTTAAGCTAATTCAATCTCCTAAATCTTCTTATATCACAAATTTTGTTCATTTACATTCATATCCCGCTTGGAGCGTACGTATAGTGGGGTCTCGTGGCCCGGGGCCTGGGCACAAAATTCTACGACTTAAGGATAATCGTGAAACAATGAGAAGTATTCCGCGGATGTCTGTAAATTTTAATGACATCGCTTCCGACTCCTACCGACTTTGGAACAATAGAAATGTTAGGATTTATAGTCAAAAGTTTGTACTATGGGAGCCATTTAATTATTCAAGGCGCGTAATTATTTTCCCTGTCACTTTGAAGTAAGTTCTATCATTAATGTGAATTTTAATCTACGAACTCGTTATTTACGTTATTATATTATCGCACATTGATCATTTCTATGGTGCGATAACTGAAATGATGAATCTTTATATTACAGTATTGTAGTCTATAGTCAGTATATAGACATTTGTCAGTTGACAAACACAACTGTTACCTATAGGTTCTAACCGAGACGTATTATTATAGATAGCTAGATAAAGAATACAATACATCTGGATCCGAAAACCATTGTAAGTTGCACAAATATTGGCCGGGATATACAAACCCGTGACGTATTCAGCGGCAAGGTTAACTGCTGAGCCACTCGGTCGTTGATATATATCGAAATGTAACTTGCGTCTGCTATTTCATCGAATCCATGGCGAGAAATGATTACACCACATGCATAAATTGTACTGTACTTGGACATGGAAACAATTAATGACATAATATTCACGGTCTCGTCATAAACCACAAGCCAACCGCTAAACATCGATCTCTCCATTGATTGCCACTCATGAGATCAAGATCGCTAATGAGGGATATATCAAATTTACTTTTGAGAATCCTTCTCGTGTCATAGCAATGAAATTTCTAAGTTGTTCAACTTGTCATGTTATTATAATGTTAAAATGATCAGGCATGGTTAAACATGTTTTTTCATCTACACTAATTATTTAAAAGTCTTTGTTTGTACGAGTTTTAACAGATTTATCTTAAAAGCTGTGTCACGGATTTCTATGGAAATCCTTTTAATATATTGCTTAAGATTCCATGATTGCTATATGCTATGTTTTATTCTTAATATTACCAATAGATTTGTATGTTTATCGTTCAATTGCGCTTAAAGGGCTGAACGAGACTGAGTAGTAACAAAATTTGGGCGAGCTTTCGATTATAGCATGGAATGGACAGGAGAATAAAGGATACGTTTTATCTCGATTAAGAGTACTCTCGGGACATATTGCTTCGCAAAGAGAGGTTCCATTTATTTATTTACACTCTTTACTCATCTCGTAATACACATGTACATTTATAAAATAATCTTAGCTATCTCTTCAAAGCTAGCCCTGGTTGGAGGAGATTGATATTAAAACTTAAGTTCTATTTATGTCTCTCGTGCAATGCATTAGTATCCATTAATAATGCGTGCTTGTCAGAAATACGATCTCTCGCATGCTGTAATCTCTTAAGATTCAAGCGAGCGCGCCACTTTTCAGATGACATTTTATTCTACAGATATGGCACCGCGTTCTGCTGCGAAATCTATTTTAGTATGTCGTCTTAAATTATTCACACATATAAATACTCGGGTATTGAATTAGTTCTACTTTAACATACACTGGAAAAAGTTAATAAAAATCCTATTGGAAACGGAGCCAGCTAGACTTAACAAAATCAGATGAACATTTAGATATTCGTTATATCACCAATTAACCAAAAAAAATTTTTACCGAATGAATTTTTGTTTGTTGTGAACATCTGATAACCCATGCGTAAATGGTTTGTCCTCTCATTTTTCCTGAATTGTGAATATGTACGTCGATTTTGTAATTCTTTCGTTTTTTTTTCATTACGATTCTTACGACTTTAATTATTAGCTGAATTTTGAAGTTCTTTTTTCCGGTGTTCATACTGAAAACATTAATAATTAATTAGCTTGATTTAACTTCGGTCTAAATAATAATAAAGACAAGAAAAGAAACATCAAACTGAAAACTACTGCATCTATTAAATAATCCAAATCTAATATAAAATACTCATAACGTGTAGAAGCTGTAGGAATTCTTTATATTTGGCAGATAATAATCAAAACACTCGTTCACACCAATAACGCAATAACGTATGGGTATAAACTAGAAATATCATTGCCTCTGAAGAGGAAAGCGGTCCGGTAATAAGTATGATAAAAAAAATGGTTTGGAACAAGTGCAAGTGTGGCCGATATGTTATTAAAAGTGGATACCTCTGGTACTACGTACTATCTTAGATTTTTAATAGGCGACGCTTCTGACAGATGGCCATCTTACCTATTATATACGTTATGTCATGAAGAGTTCCTTTGAATTAAAAATATTACAAATTTTTCAACGCTGGACACCCGTGCCGGCCAATATTCCTTTATTGAAATATCAGGCTCCCGATATTGAACTTTGTGTAATCTCATTTTGCATTCCTTTCATTATGCTTTATTAAAAAAAAAAAAATTTGTTACTTAGTTTATATAAGTTATTTCATATCAGTTAATAGCTGTTAAACAGTATTTGAGCCAGGACTCGTAATGATAAAAATCTACTTACTGTTTAGGCTTTAATCAGGTGGTAAGTTCCTTCTATACCGGGCACTTGATTATAAGCGACTACTGCAGCATAAGGAACTTCAATTGAAGGAGGTGATAAATGTTACTCTTGAAGATTGAGGTGAATTATCAAGTATATACCTATATTAATATTATGTTATACTAGCTTAGTACACCTTTTAAACCGAAACTCAAAAGCGTTTAAACTACTGGTGGAGAGCAGGAAAAAAGGTAATATTGAGACCTTGACAACTCTTAGGTAGAGAAAGAGCCTATCACCTGGTAATGTTTAATCTCAACAGTGCTGAGTGACAGAAGAGACTTAAAGATCTTTTGATTGAGAAATCCATTTTATTGGGCCGAATTCTACGGGTCCGGCCTCAGTCTTACGGACCCTCGCACAGCACTGCACTTTCCAAACAGCCTGTATTGTGTAGTGAGTTTCCAAAGTTGCTAGATTTGTTGGCGTTTTCGGGGAAGTCAAGTGATTAGATCTGTTAACTTTAATCCTTCCTCTGTATTAGGTCTGCTTTATTTTTATCTCCGGAATCATACCTGTTAACTTTAATCCTTCCACTATTCAAACAGCAAAATATTCTTCGAAAATTGTAATTTGCGTTAAGAGGAGTAATCAAAACTGATAAAGATGCGTTGTTATAGCCGAGTGGCGGAGGCTGATGTTAAATAATTGAAGGCCTCTCGAAGTTAAATTACGGGTGTAATAGCCGTGAGTAAAAAATATTAGGCACCGCGGCCTCTGCCGATGACAGCTCGACGGCGTGTTGATTCGGGGATAGCCGTTGAGTGCCAAATCTCTAGGGTCTCGTATCGACGGGACAAATTTATACTGGTATATTTTCGCTGTAATCAAAATATGTTTTCATTGTTTTCGACGTTTATGTTTATGGAATCTTCGCTTTGCAGCATAAATCATCGTTTGTATTTACTTTCTATCAATACGATACATTAAGACTAGAAGTGTTTTAAAATAATTTGTTTGTCATACTTATTTTATTAATAATATACTTTTTTACTTAATAATTGTTTACCACTGTACTGTTTATAAACTCTTCAAATCGGTTTTCAGTTGACGTTTAAAAAGAGCGCTTAGGCATTAATGTCAGTTTATTCCTTTTTCCATTTATTTTTCTGAGTAATATCAAAGATTTTGTTCAGTATGAATATTTTGATGAAATAAAAGAACTGGCCGCGGAAGCGGCGTTCAAAAGTTGTAAGAACACTTCGTTAAGTGGAGGCGATACCGCGCGCCGACGGCCACCGGTTCGTTCGTTTTCGAGTTACCTTTTTTTAGAGCTTTGAGATGTATTTGTTTTCGTTTGGGTCGTAATGTATAACTGTATTATATCCACTACTATTTAAATATTAAATACCGAGATCTATATGCAATTGTACTTTTTTTATTCATATCCTTCTTTAATGAGCAAATCGTTAATTTTAAATAATACAGCCCTGAATGAACCTTTTGTCGTTCAATTGTTTTCTCCGGGGATACATTTCAATGCTCCTGTTTCAAGGATTGCCGTTTGTTGCAATTGTGCCCGTTCTCTATCGGACGCCATGCTGTGTTTATAGTGATTAACTTTGACTACTTTTATTCACATTTGTGGTTTCGTTACTATAGTCCAATTGTTTATACTTTCTACTTAATTAAAATTTTACTATGCTATGGATTATATTAGGAATAACAATGAATTTCATAACATTTTCATAGGTACCTTGATAGCCTGTAATTAGTCGACTACATGACATAGGCCTCATCCGTCAGGATGATTTGTGATAATCGCCAGGCGCAGTTAGCGGATTGCCGCTCGCAGTACCAAGCACCCGTGCACCGCTGACGCTGCTGCCCATCATCGGTCTGCTTCATTTTGGTCTGCTTATTTACGGTCTGTCGGTACCCATTGCGATTTTTAAGCCTTTCTCCTTATTCCCCTCTTTCGACACCTATGAGAAGAATGGAGAGATAATACTTATCGGCTTAAGAATAAGCCATTAACCACACAGCAGTTTTTAAAAGTATTTTTATTTATTAGGTTCACAAACTGGACGCTACAGGGATCTATCGCTACATAACGTCATAATTACAATCACAATTATGGAAAAGTAGACAAACGAACAAAAGCGGCTCACCTGATGGTAAGTGATCACAGACAGCGGAATTCATCTCCACACCAGAGGGTGTTGCAGGCCTTTAGGTATATTTGAAGGTGGGAGGGGAAGTATAGACCTCCGGTTAGCTCAATCACAGAACGAAATGCTGGAACATAAATCTTTACTTCACGCAAGTTTTCTGCGAGGTCGTGATGCTACCCCGGTGGTACCACATTCGAACGGCAGCAAAAGTTGCAGCTTGACTCGTGTCACTTGCACAGAGTTGCTTGCATTTTTATTGACAAATTCAATATAATTTTTTTTAAATAGTCCCTTTTTGAGGTTCCTAACCGACACGGTCACGGGATATTCTTGACTTTGATGTCTTAACGACGTTTTATCGAAATTTTACCCAGTTCATTAGTAATTTTTCTTTTTTGTTTAAGATTTTCAGAAATATTTCATTAAACAGGGAAAACGTTTTATGTACATACTAGTAGAGTTATACCAAGGGCTTGCTTCGAAGACAAGAAATAAAAAGAATCCTTCCCAAATGCGAAGAAGAATAAAGCTTTCGCTTCGAGTAACAATAGATACTTTATGTAATAATGCTTTATACTTTAAATATAACTTTTTTCTAACCCATAACGCGTCGTACTACAGAATTTCTACAATTGAAACCCGCTATGAGTTAATGACAAGTAAACAGTTGTGTTTGTTACATGACATGAGTTAGTTGATCAAGGTGTGCAGGAACGGGTCCACAATTCCGCTCGCGTATTTGCTACTAGCGAGGGAAGCTTTGCGGCGGAGCTTTGCCAGTGAGCGTGGTAATTGTGGCCGCGGCCTATTTGTATAATGATGCCTCGTCTGGGACTGGAGCACGCGACTCACTCGTTGCGCTCTCATCAACTGCCGCTAGTTAGCGAACTTGTTTTCGGGATTCTGTATTGAAATAAGAAACTCGTCACATCTAATTACAAATCTTTTTATTGATTTATTCGCAGACTCCAATCATTATGAATTAATTAAAAGTGTTTAGGGTTCTGTACGGAGAGATCTATTGCTTAGCATACGCCAGACAGTCGTCTGTTCGGTCTGTCCGTAGTATGTGTTATTACGGCGGATGTCATAACAAAATAAAAAAATAAAAAACTATTAGGTGAAAATTAATAGGGGTGTATCTACGAGAAAAGTGTTAAAGTTTTTTTTTGTTCTTGCTCTGTCCAAAAAAAGCGTCAAACTCAGTGTGATAATAGTCCAAGCTCTAAACTAAAAGAACAAATAATAAAAACCGGTCGGTCATGTGTGAGAATTGAAATGAAAAAAAGTCACAAGTTTTTTTTTGGTAAATACATAACGCAGATACATTGTGTGTTTGTACGCAACCCTAGGTGGGAGCGCGGGTCGGACTCGCACTTGCCCGTTATTATAATACACATTTGAAATGTCTTGTGGAACTAATTGTACCATAAAGTATTAGTAGTAATGACGTTTGGTCATGGACCGCTGATGCACGGTTATCGTACGTCCCGTACGTCCCAAGTTGCGTCGATACAGCGGACCATCCTGAACGACTTCGACGTCCCTACTTAATAGTCCTATGTTTCAACCGAGTCTTGGTTAAATACTATGTGTATAATTTTTAAGCTTGCCTGTGGTGGCAGTGTAAGAATCTGTCACTCACCTCCTTCCCGGGGGTGGTGTTTTTTAGGGACATCTTCGGGGAGCAAACTCGGTGACAAAACTTGCCGACCGTTACGTTCTGTCCCCGGAACTTTAAGAACTTAACGGCTACTTTAAGTCATGGTAAATAAAAATTCGTTATCTCTATTTATGGATGAAAAACACGTGTGGCTTATGTACATGTATGGGAATAATATTTAATTAGAAAATATGTTTTTATCACGTTCTTGTTATTTATTTTCATTTGTTATCCAGTTCTCTGCAATAATTGATGTTTAGTTAGAGAGAATAAACTGATAAACAAGAAACCTACTTAATTAAAAAAAACGTAGTAGCGTAACGTAATAGTTACAAAATAAATTAACAAAACTATTATAATTAATAATTACAGTTTTACATAGCCAAAATATTTTAGGACTGAAAAAGTGTTTTTCCTTTCTTCTTTGGTTCTTTTCATGATCCTGATAAGTAGGTATAATAATAATACGCGGACGAATCGGTAGTTTACTCAAATTGTAATTTCTTTTCAAGTTTGTTTATTTTTATTCTAGGATTAAAGTATTATCATTTTCTAAAGGCAACGTAAAACAAACTTAAGATCATTACAAAAGAGACTATTTTGTTAGTCAGAAGCTGAACGGAAGGAACGTCACAATGGAGCCATTTTATTTATTTGCGGAAGTCGCCGTCGGGCCGTCTCCGACGTAGAAAGCAATATCCGTTAAGAAAACAATCTGTTATATCCTCGATATGATGATGGATTTATGCTAAAAATAATTAGAATTGCCGTTTGGTTTAGTAAACCGCAGAATCTCCTATAATTTATTATTACTCTTATATATCCGTCGCGTAATTGTTTTATGTGTCGTATTCTCTTTAGTTTTGTTTAACTTCGTGGATTGTGTAATACTCAAGGTATTCATAATCAAAATCAAAATCTTTATTCTTTGACATATGAACATAAATTTCAGATGTCAAAAGTCTTATCGTAATGAGGTTCCTCAGACAAAGAAGAGACAGGCGAAAGATACTCCGAGGGTATCCTCTTTTTATATACAATGCTATTCTCATTAAATGTTTTTAATTTTTTTTTGTACATACATACATTATATTTTCAAGAGAGGCTATGGTTAAAATTTTCTTTAATTTTGTCTATTAGATGCTCTCGAATTAAGACTATTAGCTATAGTCTTAATTCGACAGAACTCTTATGGTACTTTTGAGATGAGATTTTGCTATGGAAATTACTAGAAATAAACTATTATAGCTGTTTCGACATCTTACTTATTATCCTCACGACATATGCTGCAGAGCTAAGTCTACTACCAGGTTAGCATTGGGTGTGCCCCATTGAAGCTTTGCGTGACGAGTTCACCAAGAAAAACAGTGGTACCCACATGGCCTAACTAATACACAAAATTTATAAGTACTTTGTTACCTAACTGTTTAACATTCGGTGTTGAGAATTTGAAACATTTAGTTTTTTTGCTAATTTAAAGTAAATTATTAGCGCTAATCCTATGAACTATTTTTTAACATAACTATATTCAATTCGTCTAACTATATTGTGTAACAAGTTTTCGCTTAACTTAAAATTAATGAATCACAAAAACTAATATCATGTTTATGTAAGTAAGGAAAGTTATTAATGTAAGAAAGAAAAAGAAATGGACCGAGAGTCGAGCCTTGCGGAATGCCCACTGTAACAGTCAACTGGGAAAATATACTCGCACTTGTTGTGATCTGTTTAGTTTAGTCTAATAATCGTTGAATGTAGTTACTAGTTATGGCGTCGACATTACTTTTTTTACTTTATCTTTAATCGCCTGTCATCTATACTACAGGCATGGGCAGACAATACGGATTTCTATTCGGCACGACTCTGCTTAACCAAACGCTCCTTATCACACCCCATAGCTGAGATCACCCCTGAGAATACTATGGAGTGGCACCATCGAGAGGAAAGTGGTGGCAGATTCTTACGCCGATTCGACAGCGAAGAAAATTGTCTTAAATTAAACTCGATCAAAAGGAAATTAATTCCAACAACGTTAATTTCTTTGAACATGAGGAGCGTTCTTATAGCACATTTGTTATTTTATCGAAACGATTATCGACAACTTGTGACGATTACTTTTTCATCTTTTTTAGTTTTATTATACTTTTTTAACAGCTTCTCTAAGTCCACCGCTGGACAAAGTACTTTCCATGAAAGTGCACCGAAAATTAGCATGCGTTGCATGGAAGATAGTCGTATAATCATCACGCTTAAATGGAGAGCGCAGTGTCGATACGTTCTAAATGAAATGCCCATAACTAGTGTCTGTAAAATTATGGTTTGACATATACCGAACGATATTGTGCCCATCAATCGAACGACAGAACCTGGTCAGTTAGTCGGTATAGAAATTATTATTAGGTTGTATTTTTAGGTGTAATTCGCAGAGGAACCTTCAGGGATGGTGTGGTAATGTTGTTTTTGTCACTTGACAAACGAACCAGCAGTCCACCTGATAGTAGTTACTGAAGCCCATGGATAACTGTTACATAGCTGTGTTTAGTGTTCGCGTAAATACAAGAAATCATTATACGTTGTCACTCTTGAGAATGGAATGCCGACCAGCCCAGAAATCTTAGGCGGAGAAAGAGTCTAGCACCTAGTAAATGTAGTCTACGGCATTAGTTTTCTATATAAAACTAGAGGAGGCAAACGAGCCTGACTTTACGGTCTAATTGAAACGAAATGGATGCAGAGATGATTCTATATATTAATTCTTAGTGAGTGGTTTCAAGCTCCTCGTATAATTAGGACTCCAGTTTCCATCACTGACTAGACGAAATACAGCAGCAGTATGCTGCTACTTGTCGCTAGTACATAACCGATATCTAGCCGAAGTGCGGCGTGACGTACAGAAAAATGTGTTTCATATTGACTCATGAACAAATACGAAAATCTTTTTCTGTCCAAATAAAACATCCATATTTATCGGAAGGGGCATTTGGTTGTAAACGAATCCGAATCTGGACGTACCGAATACGTGAAATACAAATATGGAATTTTTTCCGCATACAAATATTCGATATTGTCGTGTGGGAGTAAACAACGCGTGAAGGATATTTTGGTCTGCATTTAATGGAGTTATCAGGTAATCTTTATTTTTACAATCTCTTGTACAATAAGTAAATATGACATTCAGATATCATTACAGTAGTCGGTCGAGCGATAGCTTTTTACGCGGTTTTTGTCAGCTTTACCTTTGTATGTGTAAGTATGAATTTAATGGGATCTTTAATTAAATTTTCACCCACTTTCAGACGTCAGAATTATTTCGAATCCAGTACACTTATTAAGAACCGACGACATTAGAATAATATTATATCATCGAGCTGGTCTTTTGAAGGAGCTAGAAGGTGATAAATGGAACCCTTCAATGGCTCCTAGCAAACCCATATTGTTTAGGCTCGTTACATTTGTATTAAAGACGACAAGGACCTAGTAAGGAGAGGGAAGAGAAAGCCTTTATATTAGATTTTTAAACTAGGTATATTGTCTTATTTGTACATACATTTTTCACGTGATAGAGCCAAGCGGCAACTTTTGCTGCTGCCCGAATGGGCCGGCTCGACCGGTGTGGTAGCACGGCCTCGCAGAATACCGCCGTGAAGTAGAGGCATCTTGTGCTTCAGCGTTTCGTTCGGTGAGTGAGTTAACCGGAGGCCCACTCCCCCTCCTTATACCCCTCCTTATCATCCTTCCTATGTCCCAAATACCCTTTAAAGACTCGGGCTTGACCTGGTAATATCTGGTAATAAGAAATGTACGGTTTTCACCAACGTAGATGATGCCTGGTGAGCATACTCAGTTTCTTGGCTGCATACTTTGCTTTAGACTTAATAAATCATTGAACGTTCCAAACTGGTCCGAAAATACTCCCACACAATAAACCATCAGACTGGAGACGGGATGGCATCTAATCCCGAGTGTGTCCTAAAAAGTCGAATACGGTAAAAACTATAAAATCTCATGGCTTCAAACTGACACGGGAATAGCCGTCTTAAAATAAAACGCCAGTCTAAGGCGCGACCCTCATCAACGACCAAGTTCCAAGATGTCTGTTAGCGTGGCTATTATGGCTAATAATAAAATAGAAAGTTAGATAAGTTCGCACGATCGCTCGCACATCCAATACTGGAGTTATTCACATTAACATTCAGCGAAAATCGGACCCAAATTAATAACTAAAAGCGGAAGGTAGCCGACATCTGGACGTCTAACACCTCTGTCCCCACTCATGACCACGGCTGCTGTGTAGCACACGAAACGTAGAGAATATAAAATCAGTAAATACTACTAAATAGTGTCATTTCAAATATTCAAAAGTTTCGAAAAACTCACTGGTACGAGCCCGCTACATAAGGGATCGAACTCGAAGCCACTCGGCTGTCGTGGCTTAGGAATGGCCTTTGTTTAGCAGTGGATTGCTTAGACGCCACTTTGTGCACAATGATGAATGAAGAAAGATCAAATTTAATTTCAACGTTTCAGAATTTTCAGCCACGGAATCCGATTGGAATTGCATCGGCGAACAAACAGTCGAAAATATATCATTTTCCGCGATGTGAAGCAATTACCGGCGAAGAACGAGCTCCGTTTCTGGAAACAAAAATAGGTTCATTAAAATACTTTGTGCGCTGGATGGTCGGGCGGATAAACTTTTTCACTGGGTTTTCGTTTATATATAATTTTTTTTTTAATTATATAAGGGTTTCTGTAAAGAGTTTTTATAATATAATTATGGTTTGTGCTAAGCATGATTAATTTTAACGATTTCGATAATATAGCATGCTGTGTACTGTGTTTGTTTATATCGCACACCATATATCGTCCTTAGCTGGCTATAAATAAACAGCTATTTAGTTTTTCTTTAGTAAATTAATGGAGGTGGCCCCGGACCGTGCTTTGTGGCAAAATTCAGGGTATGTAGTAGTAGTGAGCTCGTATGTATGTTCAGTAGTGAACTTACAATTCTCACTCGTATCTCAGGCTGAAATGATGATGATGAAATTTAAAAAGTTGGACTACCTATATTAGAAACTTGCATGTAATTCATAAAATGTTTGTGATCAACCTTAATTATAATCAAAACGCTTGATATTTTCACTCGCACAGTTAAACACAGAAATGAGGTCATTTTGTTCTTCAGAATTTTTCACTCCCGAGACTGAAATTTAATTATCTTAAGCAATCTCCTTACACTTTTTTCCTTGTATTTATCCGCCGACTGAAATCGCATCTTTGACACAATTTAAGCCGGTTCATGGTGTTTCTAATTAACTGAGTAATGGAAGATTTATAATATCATTCGGCTTTTGGAAACACTCGTGACCCCGACAACGTTAATCATAGTCTCCAGTTTCCAGTCGGTGGATTTCATTTTATCTGGGTGGACTGTCGGAGATAAGCACCTACATTCATCAAACTTCGTAGCAAACTTTTCCAATTTCCTGAGAGTGACACCACAGGGAGAGTATCTCTTCCACTCTTTAAGTAAATGACTTCTTTTAAAATATGCACTTAGGAAAATGTTTTCAAATTTCCTTGTTGTTTATTGTGGTTTTATTCGTTTAATTCCCTGTTTAAATGGCGCGCGTTACTTTACTGTGCTATTAAAAGAATTGCGTGCGTTAGAATTTGTGCTGTTCTTTACCGTCGCTGTTGTATCATTGCTGAAGGAAGGACATTTTTTTCAAAACGTTTAATGGGTGAATCAAATTAAATCAAATCATTTATTCAACGTAGGAAACAACTGTAATGTATACACTGGTCAAGCGTCATTTTTTTTTTAAAACTACTACCGCTTCGTAATGAATTCTGAACATACAAAACGTTTTAATAATCTAATATTACAATATTTTTTCTAGAAACGGCTTGGGAGCGATCAACTCTTTCCCATGGGTTATTATCATTCAAGTATTCCTTTACATCATAATAACCCTTTTAAAGTTTTTGTTTAACAATATTTTTAAACCTATCGAAGACTTTGCGCACTTTGATTTTGTTGTAGAAACCTATGCATTGCCCCATGAACGAATTACTAACTCTATGGAGTCAAGTAACTGGTACCACAAGCTTGTGTCTCTTCCTAGTATTTACATTATGGACATCAGCATTCTTATTAAATGTTTTTATGTTTTTTAGTACACGTATGTGTGTATGTACATGAATGTAACGTGCTCCATTTTATTTCTTCTGTTCCTATAACAATATAATTAAAGGCAGCCAAAAAAAAAACTCCCAAGTGTTCTATGGTAATGGGTGTCTAGTTTTTCTAAATTTTTCGTCGTCTATCCACATGAATGAAGAAATTATTGTAAAAAACCGTACAAAAACCTGTATAATTAATTTACACGGTATGTAAAAAAGGAAATTTCATGCGCCATGAATGAGCCTTAAAATGGCGAAAGGACAGATGGTCTTTTAACACAGGCTCTCTTTGCTATTAGCTCACTTTTTCACAATTACAAATTAGTACTCTTACACCAAGTTTTGTTATTCATACTATCTGCAACGCATAGACATTATGAAATTAATTTTACTCAAACTTTTTTAGCAACGTGTTCTTTAGTTAAGTTTAGAATATTTTGATGTATGCTTTTAATAGAAGTTAGGAAAAGTCACTTCAGACAATTTTCCTTTCTTCCTTTCCTACAGTACAGTACATATTGTACATAGTATAGAGAAGAATAGCACCGCTGTCCTTCCCAAAACGATAACATTTTAAAATAATGATTTTCCGCGAAGCATAGGCGATATGCTTTTTGTTTCGGGATAACATATGGTTTTATGATTTATTAACTTGTCCATTTGTGGCACTACTAAATCAGCCAAGGAAGTGACATCAGAAGCTGGCAAACATTGCTGTTCTCCAGTTGACGGTATTTGAGTTCGGAATATACGTAAGCTTATTCCAACATTCGGTCACCAGAGCCTCGTTTGTTTGTAAGCCGAGTCCACCGCGCGCTTTGCTTGGCATGTTATGTGGAATTGTAAATTAAACGCCATAGTCTTAGCATTGAATACTTTGGGTCTATTTTTTTTTTTAAAACATTTATTTTAATCACTTTGCGGTGGCGGCGTAGCATAATCTGTCAGTCCCTCTAATTTCTGTAGGTTTTGTTAGAAACCAGTAAGGGAAAAGCTTCGGAAATAACGTCCAGCAGATTATGGGTTTAACTCCAGAAAAAAAAACACAGATCTACGACGGGCTGCAGCGTTCATAGTGCGTCTGGGACTTCCATTATTATCTTTATAACAGAGGTCTTTACATCGCATGAATCTTTTAATTAAGGTACCAATATGTTCGAGTACGCCAGTTGTATTTCGAACAGTTACTTCTTATGGACTTTCGAGAAAAAAGCAAGGCGTCTGCAACTCCTCTGCGGTTGTTGAAGAGCCGCTCGCTCAATTATAAAAATAAATAAAACCTGTGTTGTTACATGACTTTTAGGCTATCAGTACATAATTCTTTTAATTCATTAATATTCCGATTGAACAATGAAGAAGGCGCAGAAAGTTTTTGGTTCGCTGACTTTATTTCACCGAGTATGACAGTGAGGCTGATAAGCGATCATTGAAGTGTCTCCCCTCTCTTCACAGACCTTAAACTTTTCCACTTCCCTGAAAAAAAGTTTTTCGTTTTAGGAAAAACGCAAAGTGATTCTTAAATTATTCGCTTTTCGAAAGAGATGTATTCAAATATTCTAAGTAAATAGAGTGACGGTAAAACAACTTGCCATTTCTGGAAATTTTATTTTACTTGTTTTCATTGGTGAGTCGTTTTATTGAGATAAAAAGTAGCAAAGTTATAGTAAGTATCATAACTTAAGTAATTTAGTTTTATTTTAGTATAGATTGAAGGAATAATGAGAAAATGCATGTTATTTTCCGTGGAATAATCCTCGTGCTTGAAAAATATTTGCTTCAACCGAGAAGAATGTAGTTAAATCTTGATTATGTCTAATAAATATTAAGGAATCTTTTAAACACAGATCTCTCTCTCCTTTTCCCTATATTGAAAATCCAAAAATATTTCTTTTTGATTGTTTAAAAATTGTTTGATGCAGTGACAGGATATACGTATACTTAATTTAAATTTTTCCTATTTTATATATAATTGTAACAAATTAAATACGTAATAAAGCCAAGCGCAGGCTTTTGCTGCTGTAGGAATAAACCGGCTCAACCGGCTTTATACTTCGGCCTCGCGGAATACCGGCGTGTGAAGAAGAGGCATCTTGTGCTTCTGCGTACGAACGCAGAACGCGAACCCGAACGAATTCTTTGCGTAAAGTAGAAGTTACTGTCAGTAGTAGTTTTCCTTCCTTAAAGGCCGGCAGCGCATCTGTAGCTCCTCTGGTGTTGCAGATGTTCGTGGGCGGTCGGTGATCACTAACCATCAGGTGAGCCGCATGCTCCTTTGCCCCCGTCTTCTATAAAAAACAAAAGAGTTACTGAAGGCCCACGCCCCTTTCTCTACTCCCTAAATATCCTTACAGGCCGGCGGTGCACCTGCAGCTTCTCTGGTGTTGCAGATGTTCCTGGGTATTGGAAAGTCATTCGGTGAGCCGCTAGCACGTTTGCTCTCGTTCCCTATAAAAGAAAACCAATCTAACAGTCACAGATACCTGATTAAAATGGCTGTTGCGGTCCATGGGCACCTGCAATCAACAACATTCGAAGAATTTAAGATAACGGATGTGTTCACACCCTCACCGATGAGGCAAATAAGAGGGTTTCTATTTTATAATTATATTGATTCTCTGTACCCATCGAACCGGTTACACTGCTGATTACCTCCTGAAGAGAGTGGGACATAGACAGTATACCATTTACATTTTTATGGTTGGTGAGTCAATTTCGACAAGTTGACAAGAATTTTCGTTATGCACGGGTTGGTTTAAGAGAAGTTTTGTCAGAAGCGAGGCGAATAGTTGGAGCGAAATGTTTGTATTTCAAGTTTATCTTAGCAAAGTATGAGTACAGTTGAGCTTACAACTGCTACCTACCATTTCGGATTCAAATGCTTTCATATTGCGGAGACGTTCCACGGGGGAGAGGTCCCTTTGGATAGAAATTGCCTTAATCCATTGTGTTAATTGTAGTAAGTTAATTGTATGTTATATCAATGACTTGTTACGCTACATGGAAATAAAAGTAGTGCCCATTCTGTTTATATTTATTCTGTTACGAGTTAGGTGGAGAAGCTATGGTGGGTAATTTATTGAAAGGCTTGTAATTAAGGATATGAGAAGTAGACCGGCGAGTGCCTACCAATAGTGCTTCAAAAGCTTTAAAGACTCTATGTAAATTACATATGTATCTATTAGACACATATTTGCTAGGCGACCTATTCAAAAAATCTAATAATTATACATTTTCGTCGTTGTTAATTTTTGAAAATATTATTTAAGTGCGGAAAAATGTGAATATTTAACAAAAAATATATAATTTCCTGTAGAACGAGTCGATCTCAAGAGGTCCTCAAATTTAGACTAATCAAAACTAGAGAAAGTCTGTTTTGTACAATAAAATCCCTTAAATATTTGAGAAGCAGGCAGTTGCCCCCCAGTGGGTACTTACAGAGTGATACTTTACCTATCCAAATGTAGTTAGAGACTGCTAACAAATGGGCTAATTTTAAAGTTTTATGACAGTCAAGTATTTGGCTACACAGACATCTGCGTCTATTGAGTAATTTAATCGTTTGACATGTAATTTGCAACCCGTTCCAAGTTATTTAATTGAAATCATGAGGTAATAGAGGAAATCTCTGGCAATAATAGTCACAAATTAAGCTGTAGATTATCTTATTTTCAAAAACACAGGGTTCAAGAAAAGCTATGTTTATTCCCGGTTTCCCTGGTTCCTGTTTTCACCCTTCTGGTTTCTCTTCTTCGTCGTTTGCTGCTCAAGAAAAGTTGAGACAACCCTCCATTAGAAAAGATAGTTCGAGAGCAAAGTCGTTTTATCTAACTAATAAAACTGTGAAAGCTAGTAATAAAATAAAAATAACCCTAGACTACCGATTGAATATTTAACAATAAGATTATAACGAATAATCAGGAGGTTGTTATAAAATGTTGCTTAAGTACAAGTACTTTTTACTGAAATTTCAAAGTGGACTTCAATGTCGCGGAACTGTTTTCTACAAATTTGATTGAAAATGTAACAAAACGGATGTAAATTTTTTTTTTAATTTCGTACAGTTAATTCATACGATATTTGAAAAATGTTTGAAAACTTATACTAAAGTACCTGACTCGTGGACTGTTTTTCTTAAAATAACTCTTGATGCAAGGTTTGATAAATTTGTAACATGTCGTTTGTATGAATGTTCTTGTCTATCGGTAGAATAATGGCTACAGAATACTGTTTAAATACGCTGTGTCGTACCAAAAAGAAATCCGTAATTTCTGCCTACTCCTATGGCCGAGAGGCGTAAATGGTTTTATAGTGAGAGTATTGCACGAAAAGGTCCTCTTTTGTTATGATCTCTCAAATAATGCTATACTCTGTTTTTCCGAGCGTTTTATTTTGGTATTCCCATTTTATGTAGCTGCAAAAAGGTCTCGCTATATATATACAAAATGAAATTACTACCTAAGTTAATGTACTCTTGGCATGTACGCTAAGAATTCTCCGCTCAGTTGATTTAGCATTTTATTCCTTTTTAATGCGTCCGTTGTAATTCTGCACTTCGCATACTTACGGCTCTGAGACGTCCATTGTTTACGATGCTCTCGGACGTCGGGAAGTTTCCTCCGGCTTTATGTTGTATTTCTCTCGGCCTCTTTTTAAAAAAAAAAGTTGTTTGAGATACGTAATTGCTCATGCGTACACATACGAAATTCTTTTTTTTTATTTTACATTTGGGGACATTTTTATCAGTGTGTACAGAATCACGTACATCTTCGTCAATGGATTTTTATATCTTGTTTAATTTTTTATAGCCTTTCAACCGAAGAAATTTATAGACGTTTTAACAACGAAAAGAAAACTGTTAATTCCATAGAGACATTAAGTACTTCCGTTAATTGCAGACTTTGTCTCGCTAGGAATCCTACTGCACTGTACTCGAGGCTGTTTCGGGAGTGAAATTTGCTAAGTGGTATAAATGTTACAATTAAGTTTGTATAAGTGGAAAGCTCTTTACTCGAGCTTTATAATGGCTAGTTACAAACTAGTTCAGTGTACCCAGTAGTTCGGTAGTCCACACGACGCTTGCCAACCAACGGTACGGCGATAAATATATTTTGTAATAGGTTTTTTTTCCCGTTATTGTAATACGTAAGTTCGCTCTTTGAATTTGTTATTATAGCATTTCTTAGAAAACAATTGTAGCTAGTTAGCTGTTTCTCTGTAGTTTTATCCGCCGACAGGAAATTATTATTAACTTACGTAATTATAAGTGCTGTATTTACCACCTAATCGGCGATGAAGAAAACCATCGTGAGACAGGCTTATGCAGATTTGCATGAACACATGAGACAGAGTTCCAAAGCCGAGCAGCCTCAATTAGAAATAGACTTAAAGTTGAAATAAGTGCTATGGCAAGGAATTCTAAGTATTAGGCAATCATCTGGGCGGAGAGATCCGTCAAACGAGTTTTGCCAATATCAACCACAATTTTCACTCATAGCCATAACCAGCGGATTACCACTATGCTAATGGATACAGGCTTTTCGTAACGATTATTGATGATACAGTAGTATTAAGATCTTGGAGAAAGTAGTGGCTGAGCAGGTAATGGCATACTTGGAAACAAATGCTATACTTCCTAGTCTTCAATCTGGGTTCAGGAAACACCATAGCCCGGCCACCGCTATGATAAAAGTAGTCGATGACATTCTATCAGACCAAGATAGCGGTAAAGGTACTGTGTTGGCCTTGCTTGATTTCTCTAGGGCGTTTTCTGTCAAAATTGCTTCACTATGGTTTTGATGTATCAGCAGTAAAATGGTTCGAGAGTTATTTTAGGCATCGCGAACAACAAGTACAAATTTCTGACCAAAGTGGTTTACAGATGAATTCTGACTTTCAGGCGGTTAATCATGGCGTGCCACAAGGTTCTATTTTGGGACCTCTTCTGTTTGCTGTGTATTGTGCAGATATAACAAATAACATTAAATATTGCAGATACCATATTTACGCCGACGATACACAGATTTATATACCTTGTAAGCCGGAGGAAACAAAATCAGCTGTGGAAAAATTAAATAAAGACTTAGAAAGTATTGCCGCTTGGTCAGAATCGAATGCATTAGTTCTAAATGGGAGCAAGTCTAAATATATGATTTTAGGGACATTTAAACAAATCCAAAAGATAGCGAAACTCGCAGTTAGGGTAACCATAAGAGGCGAGCAAGTTGAACGCGTGACTCAGGCCCGAAATTTGGGTTTGATAATGGATGATTGTTTACGATTCGAAAGTCACATATTAGACACTGCTAGGAAATGCTTTTATAGACTCAAAGTATTATATCAAATCAGAAATTACCTAAATACGGATACTCGTATCAAACTTTGCGACTCGCTGATTTTTCTAAATTTAATTATATGGATACCGTGTACGGCCCTCGTTTACTTGTACGCAGTCAAAAACTAGTTCAGCGGGTGCAGAACGCCTGTGCGAGATTTTGTTTTAAGATGCCGCCACGCGCTCATGTCACACCGTACATGAACGAGGGCAACATTTTAAAATGAAGTACCGTCGAGAACATCACCTAGCAACATTACTCTTTGGCTTAATTAAATACAATGTGCCGCCGTATCTTTTCCAAAAATTGGTGTGGTCGCGCGACGTACAATCAAAAATTACTCGTGCATCAAGCTATTCTCTCGTCGTGCCCTACCATCGTACCATCGCCTTCCGTGGTAGTTTTAAGTATGCTGCCTCCAAGTGCTGGAATGACCTGCCGCCACCGCTTCGGTGTCTGAAAACATTAAAATCATTCAAAACAAAGTATAAAAATCATCTTATTATTTCTCAAAAAAATATGGTATAAGATACGTACCTCAATGGTTATAGACATACGACACTGACGAACAGAGTCTCAGCGACTGGGAGTGCAGGCAAGGAGGCTATTGCAGGAAGGTACTAAAATAAATATCTGGTGGATGGTAACTGATATGATAATTGTATTTTAATTATTACATACTGCGATTATGCCATAATTGTGTAGTGTGGTATAGTTCCAGAACAGAGTACAGCTCCCATAGCTCATAGACACAATTTTGTAAAGCTGTATTTATTAAATCTATTTATCCTTGATTAGTTAGTTAAGTTAGTTTTCATTTGATTATTGTTACTGATACTTCTTAAGCTATGTACAATATAGTTAAAAATAACTTTCCCCGTATGTATACGAATGTCCGTACATCACTCGACACACAGGCCCACTGAAAACCAGCGCTGTAGTCTCAACTGCAGCATTAAGCTGAGTGTGGTCTGTTTGCCCCATGCGCCACGCAATGCGTCTAGAGGAGGCAACGTTAAACATTGTTTGTGTAAATAACTGTTTGATTAAATGTGTTGCAATGTTTGTTTTGTTATCAAGTGGCGTATTTGTGCAATAAATGTTTCTTTCTTTCTTTCTTTCTTTCTTTCTTTCTTTCTATTAACGACAAGATTAAAATGAATACACAATTTTGTAACACAACAAAGTGTCTAATTCAGTTTATATGACACTCACGTACACCGGGACGTATAATCTACACAGAGAAAATTACATTTGCATGGGGACGCCATTATGTTTGTCGATGGCTATAAAGATAAAATGTTATAAAATCTAATCTAATGTAAGAGAGTATATACCACCTCTCTCTCTCCAAAAATCAAACTAACCTGCCAGCTAACAAAGCTAGCGAATTTACCGAACTGGCTACTGAGCAACCATAGCTCAGTTACCGCCGCACAAAAATGCCCATTTATTTAAAATTGAAACAGAGGAACACACGTAAAGTAGTTCGATACACAAGAGTGAAGTGAAAACAAAACAAATAGCGAATAGCGTTTGTTAGCGAGAACTCCAGACCGCAGCGAATGAGGCTACAAGCGTTTCATCCTTTTTTTTTTTAATTGAAGATTTTTTGTAGTGCATTGTTATCGAATAAAAAACAAATCAGTTCTATCAACGGTTTTCCAAATTTATTTATGCTGCTCTGCCACAATTTCTCTACTTCGCCTCGTCCATACTCAAGTATACCTAGTATCTTTACTATATTTCGTATCGTTTTGGTATTTCTCGTTCCGTAACAGCAATAGCATTGATCTATATTGATTCAAGATTTATTGGCTTTTTTGTCCTCATGGGTGCCGTAAGAATCGATTAAAGGCGTCTAACTGTGGTAGATTAACCATTACAAAAAATGCCACGCCGAACATACCTGTGAAATAAATGAAATGAAATGAAATGTTAATACAATACCTGTTGTGCACACCTTAGCACGCAGCTGCACGTCATCGGTCTGCACTGAAAATATTCCTTGAGCCATCCGTCCAATTCCAAGGACCGACCGCCAACCCGCTTACCTAACATGGCTCTTTCACCAGTGGACTATGGATAAGTTGATGAAGAACACGAAAATTCAAGATTATTCCTTAAACGCATAATCTCCTAACCTTGGACTTGGATCGAAAAATGTACACTAATATGATACTAACTGCACAAACAAGCCTAGAAGAACTAACATCACCAAAATTAAACGTAAATATCAATGAATTAGGTCTCAATCTTTATCGAAATAAAAATGTTACATCATACCCACACGGGAAATCTTAATGAAGCTATTTTAATTTCTAAAAATGGCGCCCATTCGCCGTCGGTAATTGCTTCGTTACAGTTTTCGGCTGTTTACTCCTCAAACTCCTTTTTACTTTACACGAACTCCGTGGTTCGCACACTTCGGGCTGCGATTAAGCGTTGTAACGTTCTAATGAAGTGTTTACGATGTAATGTTTATCCCATTCCTCGTGATTCTTGTGATACATGTGATTTGCATCCGGTGAGTATAATCAAATTTTTCATATCACATTTTATAGCGAACTTTTTAAAAGCACTGAGTTTATGTTTCAACCCGCTAATCTCAGGAATTAACAGTCGGATTTGAAAAGTGTTTTTTTTTGCATTAGATACCCTGTTCATCGCGGAAAGTTACAGGTTATATAACATAGGAGAGCAGCAACCAATAAACCTTGCTCATGTATTCATCACGAGTATGAAACAGGCACGTATAATGCGAACTTAACGAGCCTGAAACGACGGAGCACATTAAAACTCATTCCTTACACCCAACCACCACTTTGGGATGACACACAGAGATGACGCATTCCCGTTTGGCACAACTAAATGCAATTTACCTTTCATCTCTCCGTGAGATGTAACGTGACGCGTGGTAAGCCTCGTCGTGGGAATTGCTCATAGAAATGGCAATGAGATGTTCCCTTTGTTGCCACTTACGACAACAACGGAAAGAAAGGAGGTGACAGATTCTGTAGTATTTTCCTGTGTCACGGAGCCAGTTTACGTATATTTATATTGCACGTTGACGAAACAAACGCGTGCTCACTACGTCACCGAGTAATTTTGGTCCTATCTACTGAAAACACAATAATAAATAATGCACAGTAAACTGAACGCAATGCATATGAAGCAAAATATCCATCGCAGTAAAAGCTCGCGGACATGTTCCCCATTAGCACTGCATCGACTATCTGTGTTCACGATTAATTTACATGATTGCATATTTCACGGTCCCGTAGTAAAACAAACCGACAGTCATTTATATAAATAAACTTGACTTTTGTGAGTTAATGCAGGCTATAATTGCTCTGCATCGTCCAACAGACAGCGTTGAATGAACATCTATTTTAAAATAAATCATCATTTTAAAATGATTTTACTCCATCTCAACGTGATTAAGCTGACAAATAAGTCTTGACGTGGCTTTCCACGGCCAAAACGCCAATAGCTGAATAGATAAAGTCGACGGACTGGAGACCTAACGTCGCAGGTTCATGCCCGCCGTTCGATTATTGTCGTGAATCCCTTCGGATACGCTCCGAGGCTTAGTTGGAGCGGATGGCTGGAATATTGGTAATGTTGCTGGCGTTGCTAGTCATCTTCCCAGTATGAGAGAGATAATAAACATAGTCACAACATGATATGGTTAAAATGTTTATGTGATAGAAAATTATGGAAATTCAATATACAGGTGCCAACTAGTAGATAATTGCCACATTTTTATTTAGCCATGTTTCTATTTACCGGAAGTAGGACTGAAGATAATGTACCGTTAAAATTTCGACTAAATCGAAGGTCCACAAACGTCAGACTTATGGGTGAATTGTACTTCTCGGCCTTCTGTACCACAATCAAAATTGTGTCGAAAGGTATGTGTGTGTGTGGTTTTGGCACTGTAGACTCAACACATAGTTGACATAGTTGAGGCCGAAAATTATCCACTCTATTAACGATCCGTAATAGGTATGGCGGGCAAATAACTCTGTTCCGAATTCGTCCATCGATAGCTAAATTTTGAACTATAATCTATAGGGCTGATAGATTGAACCTTAAGATTATAAAATGTATGCACTGGAGCAACAAGGCGGTCCCTTTCTCGGTCCCAAAACCCACTCAGATATTTGAGAAGAAGGACTTTTAATATTCTCTTGTATTTACGCGAACACTGCATTTACGGATTTTATCGCTTTTAATTTTGTAATTATATTCCCGACGTTTCGATTGCTTTACAGCAGCCATGATTACGCAGGACTGAAATGTTAGACGTCCAGATGTCATAGTTGACTCGGGCTAACTTCAGCTTCAGTAAATAATAATTCAGAGATAGTGCATATTGATTGTCGTTTCTTCGACACGAGGATAGCAGCGGCGTCGGCGATTATCACAAAACCCTTATGTAAGTGTTCCGAATATACAGCATGAGCCCACAAACCATATATGAACATTTTTTGTATTTATGCATTAGAATTAATGAATGTTTATACCAACATCTGACAGAATTAAAAAGAGAATTAAAAGTATTTTTTTATATAAAATTAAAAAAAATGTTAAGAGAGTAGTGATGTTGAGACGGTGTTATTTGAAAACTTAAAACTATTTTAAAATGAGATTAAAAGCAGCCGGAGTTGTTTGTGGCACTGGAATACGAATAAAAAGTAAGCAGTAAGTGCTCAGAAGTAACGTTGAAGCCGCAACGAGCCCCGCTACTGCTCACCCAATTTTCTTAATTCTTTCTTTTCTTTCTTTCTTTCTTTCTTTCTTTCTTTCTTTCTTTCAGTACTTCTGCTTTAAATAATAATCAGATCCCACTCCTAAGTCTCAAACAATACACGTACAATGTGCACCAAAGAAAGCACGAGTATATGTTTTGTGAAAAGTACCTTCATAAAAAAACAAGTCCAGCAATACAGCTTTCTAGACTTTTTTTTAATTTTAGGTCGTCATTTCGCTGGAAAAACTTACACAAAAATAACCGAGAAATAGTATAACAGAGTTTATATAAATATCATGGCTCGCCTTCCCGCAATAGAATGCGATGCCACCAACAGAGCACACCCTTACCTTACCTTGACAATGTGTAAATGGTCCACTGCAGGACATAGGCCTCTGCCATAAGGAGGTTTTTGCTATAGTCGCCAAGCTCGGCTAGGGGATTGGGGAAAGGGGGTACGCCGGTATGTATGTGAAAGAATACGTTCAAAAAGTATTCCCAATGTCCTCTAGGAATTTTAACAATGTTCACTGCAAATGTGCAGTACGTGATATGCGTTCGTACAGATGGCGCGAATGTAGTCTGTAGTCGGTAGTGAATAATGAACCTTGAGTTGTGTCATGAAAAACTCTTGCTTTGAATGCTTTAATTAATTATACGTGACGTGGTGTCATTCGTGGCTCCATGAAATACGAAATCAGCTAAATAAACCTAAAATAAAAAAAATATTTTTGCAGTTGTGAACATAAGCAAACAATGTTTAGCGTCATTTTTATTGCCAGCAAGTCCAGTGTCCTGGGTATATGGAGACCATTTTCCATTTTTTTTGGCTAGCCTGTAAATAGTACACCGCAGGACTGGACAGGATGGGCTCCGGTCAAGAGGGAGGATTTGCCATAATCACCTCGCTTGGCAAACGGACTAGCGATCGCAGTAGAAGACCTCGGACGCGTCCCGTCATCGGACAGCTTCATTTTGGTCTGGTGTTTTTCAAGATGATTATTCCATCATCCGTCAGTAGCTGTTGCGTCAAGGCTTTTCCCTTATTCGTCTCTTTCGACACCGACGGGATGAAAGCAAGTGGCAGATTGTTATTGAATACCACAGGATATTTTTTTCATTTGTTTTTAATAATAATTACAGATTGGTTGACGATCATTAATTCTAATAGGAACAATGTTTTAATTCTAATAAATCTGTGCAAAATAAAAAAACCTACACAGTTATAGAAAATTTATTTGGATCCAGATATTATTTATGATTATTAGTGTAAACTTAAATCTAGATCTAGTTAATCTCACCATGCGGTAGCTTTTGCTACTGCTCAATGGGCCCGCTCGACCGGGGTAGTACCACGACCTCGCAGAATACCGGCGTGAAGTTGAGGCATTTTGTGCTTTCTGGGTTTCGTTCGGTGAGTGAGGTAACCGGAGGCCCCTTCCCTCCCTCCCTCCTCATCCTCCCTCCCATTCACCAAATATCCTTCGGCCCCGGCCTTTAGGCCGGCAACGCAACTGCAGTTCCTCTGGTGTTGCAGATGTACGTGGGCGACGGTAATCACTGACCTCACCTGCACGTGGTGCACATTGCTGGCTATAACCAGCAAGGCTTTGGCGACCCATTGGTGGTGGAAAATTTCCGAAGAACGTCCGAATTGGTCGAACCTAAATCTCACAGACAGACACAGTGTCGGGGAGCGGGGCCACCAGTGCGAGGCTGCCGGTGCGCTCACCGGCCCGCTCGCCCAGTGCGGTGAGGCCTGTATGTTCCTCAGTGGACTATAATAGACTGATAAATCATAAAAAAATATATCGCATCGAGCCTTAATCGGAGCATTAAAGTTGTTCTTAAATTATATCTATCCTGAAATTTACACCACACAGATTTTTCCACATTTGTGTACGGAAAGTTGGGATAAGAGATAGTCATTTGGCCAACAATGGGAGAAAAACTAAGGTAAAATTAAGAAATTATTGAAAGCAGTCTTTATATTTTCATTGAAAAAAAAAAGAAACATCATTGTGCGTGAAATGCATCTACCGCTCGCGGAAAAGCGGATTTCTCACAAAACAATAGAAAACAACAAACACAACGTTGAAATCCGAACGAAGCTGTCACGAGGCAACTTGTGCTTCTTTGTACTCGACATTAATATACGCGGAAATGGAAAGAACAAAAAGTACTTTCTTGCAGTTTTCATGCTGCGTGCAGCTCGCTTCCTACTCGCTCCGTACGCAGCGAGGTACGCAGCGAGCTACGAGACGGAGCGAGAAATTTAACTACAAGAAAAGAATAGCTGCTCGTTGTGTTATTGCAATAGATATAAAATAACGCAAAAGGGAAACACAAATCTTATTAAAACGATTTTTATTGATAGTTTAGTTATTTAAAAGGCAATTCGCTTCCTTTACACAAAAGATATATAGTCACTAGTATACTATACCAGTATACTAGTGTACTATAGTAAATATATTTAGTATCTTATGATGAGTGAAAGAATACTGTAGGTTTAATTCTATTGGTCTGGTTGCCTCAGCGGTATTTTCCTGCCGAGTCTTGAGTACTGAGGTCGACTCCATACTTCTGTTAATATTTATGAAACACTTAAATTGTTGGTCTTCTGTCTGAACGTAACACTCGTATGATTGTCCACGTATCACATATACTTTAGTCGCAGCAAACTGACATTTATTAATATTTGATAATAGAAATATAATTTACTAAATAGTTTGATTTTGGAATTCCATGTTCTAACCCGAAGATTACAGAATTTTGTTATGTGTGTTTGATATTAGCGTAGGCTGGGATTTGAACCTAGAACGTAGTTGAAAAGCCACTTGATTTAACATAGGCGCGCTGCTCAGCCACACGGTTTAAAGTAAAAGCGGTTAGTGAGTGGTGGTTGGTATCTTGCCGGTATTGAGTAATATTCAGGGAGATTTACAACGCGAAAAGGTTTTCTTATTTGAAAGTTCTATGTAAATTAGGCTGCAGTTCTCAGTAACTTTTTTCTAACTATAACTATTTTTCGCGTTCAGCATGAATAATAAGCTAATGAACCAGATTTTTTTTTATTTTGTTTGGTCATCACATGATTGGGTGATGAAAATTCTCTTATCTAGCGAAGACATTGTGTGAGGGGAAAAAATCGTTTCTGCAGGTGAAGTAGAAAGAGTAAAACACGTTGTTACATCATCAATGGAACATTGTCAGGTTTTGAAAACATGTTTTTAGCATTAGTTATAAGTGATATTTATTGAAGTTAATAATCAGTTAAGATTAAGAACCCCCAATCCCCTATTAGTCTAGTGGGCCTGACGGTATTCCTGCCATAGTCTTGCGGTCATGTGCGCCTGAGTTGTCTTCTGTTCTGACTCGCCTCTATCGCTTGTCCCTGAGGACTGGTCAAGTTCCGAAGTCCTGGAAGATTGCCAATGTCCAACCTGTACCTAAGAAAGGAAGTCGTGCCGATCCTGCCAACTACCGACCTATCGCAATCACCTCCATACTCTGTAAGGTTATGGAGCGCGTTTTAAACAACCGCCTCCTTGCATACCTGGAGGACAACGACCTCCTCAGTGACCGTCAATTCGGGTTTCGTCGAGGCCGATCTACTGGGGATCTTCTTGTGTATGCTATTCACCTCTGGGCAAGCCATTGAGAGACACGGTGAAGCTCTTGCCGTGTCTCTTGATATCTCTAAGGCTTTCGACAGGGTCTGGCACGCAAGTCTCATTGGCAAGCTTCCGGCATATGGTATTGCTACCGAGCTTTCCATCGGGATCGAGGATTTCCTGAGGAACAGATCGATTCGGGTTGTCGTTAATGGCGCCTCGTCCGATCTCCATGATATTAATGCCGGTGTGCCTCAGGGGTCTGTGCTCTCCGCGACTCTTTTTTTTGCTGCACATCAACGACCTGCTGGTAACACCCGATATCTTTGGGTATGCAGATGACAGCACAGTCTCGGGGAGATACTTGTCCGATGCGAAGTCTGGGGCAAAAGTCCAGTCTTTCAGAGAATCGATGATTGAGGGGGTGAACTCGACTTTGGAGGCTGTTTCCCAATGGGGTGATGCCAATTTGGTCGAGTTTAACCCCTCAAAAACACAGGCTTGTCTTTTTTCGGCGAAACGGAGTCCATTCCAACTGACTCCGACTTTCCGGAATGTCCCGGTAAATGACCGTCTTGAGCTCTTAGGTCTAGATCTCTCTTCTTACCTAAATTTCGGTCGTTACATCGAGTCCATAGCAAACACTGCTGCCAAAAAACTTAGTATCCTCTCGGGGGTGAGACGGTACTTCACATCGGAGCAGCTCTTAAATCTATACAAAGCTCAAGTCCGCTCTTGCATGGAATACTGTTCCCACCTCTGGGATGGTTCGGCTAAACATCAGCTTGATGCTTTGGACTCGTTAGAGCGCCGAGCGAAGAGGATCATAGGCAGTGACTCACTAGTAGAGGCAAAACTTCTAAGCCTCGAACACCGTAGACAAGTGGCCTGCCTCTCGGTTTTTTATCGAATTCATTTCGGAGAGTGTGCGGAGGTTTTGCATAACCTAATACCCCCTTTCCCTTTCCATCACCGAACGACTAGACGCGGAGAGAAGTTTCACCCTTATGTTGTAGACATTCCTCCATTACGCACGAGGCGGTTTGCCTCTTCTTTCTTTGTGCGGACGGCTAAGGAGTGGAACTCTCTGCCGAGGTCGGTTTTTCCGGAGGCCTATAACCTGGATATCTTCAAGGCCAAAGTGAACAGACATCTAGGCAAGCGTGTACCATCCTAGGCCTCATCTTCGCTTTCCATCGGGCAAGATTGAGGTCAAACGCAGGCCTATTTTGTCATAGAAAAAAAAAAAAAGTCTTGTCTTAGTCATAGAATTTCTAAAATATTGTAGCTTTCATATATTGCTGAATGATGTTTGCGTGGGATGTTTGTAAATCGCTCTTTATTGCCTTTGAATAGAAGATAATAAATGATAATAATATTTATGAGAAAGATATTAATCCTGTAATATTTTGAGCTTAACTACGCCCCGAAGAAATAAAAATCACTAAGTAATCCTTCTTCGTACTTAAAGTTACACCTTCTTTAAGTTAAACCATCTTTGGTTAGCTGTCAGATGCAGATAAATGAGAGCGGGCGGCGACGACAGATGCGCGGAGTGGGAACACTTGCAAACTTCATTGCCGGTCAGAATCTCTACGTAAATACTCTTCAGGAATGCATCTGACAATTTAAGTTAAAGCGAAAAGAAAATGTTTATATAGAACAGTGCCTTAAAACATGTAAACGAATAAAATTTCTTGCGAAATAAGTCGACGATGACGTTGCCATTCCAATTGATTTCGACAAGGGTAGCATCGAGTGCGAGGAGGGTGGGTGGGGTGCGCATGAGCGAGTGCCTCCGTGATTGAGCTATTACTTGCAACACTGTGACATATCCAGCGCACATGACAGCTACTGAATGCTAATTCAAGAGGCTGTGACTGAAATCCTGCTCAACAGATATTAATGGATCATAATGATTTCTTGAATTAACTCAAATACTACACATTGAAATGAAACTATTTTGTCGTGTTAAATTACTTTTTATAATACCGACGTTGAAGGACACTCGAAATGCCGATGATATATAGATTATCTCACATTAACGTGTAACATCGTATTTATTTATTTATTCTAATTTTATTTTATGCCCAATAAGGGTTACGTAATATACGTTTCCGCATTACTTTTGGCTATTAATTTGACATTTATGATGAACGTAGATTCCTGATGAACACCTGCATTTTAGGGTCTAAAGCCTGAAGCTTAGAAGCTTATTGTCAGAAGCTGATCTGGAGACCCACTGGTCCAGCCATGAGACACATGCATTGTTTTTCTCTTATTTGTGTTTGTGTTATCAATTGTTTAAAGTAAAAACACACTTCTTTAGTTGTGTTTTACTTTAACTTTAATATACGTAACATATTATAGTCCACTTTAATGCTTGGTGAAATGTTTACCGCAAGAAGAATCACTCTACATTTACACCTTTCTTAACTTGTTGTTTACTTTCTTTTTTTTTTAAGAATATAAGATAGTATTAGTCTAGGTTTAAAATATATCCAATGTAATCTGAGCCCTGCGACGTATAATTAAGATAAAAACAATATTAAATTAATCAACTCTGCACGAGGCGCGAACCGAAAATAAATATATTAGGCTTGGCAGAGCTTTGCGCTGGTTTAATTTGCTCGAGGACGATTTTGTAACGGAGCTCACTTTATAATTTACTTTGTACATTAATTTTCATTATTTGAAATATGTACGGCATCATAAGAACGTGGTCGCGGTTAATGGAACAAACAGACAGTGTTTCGTCTGCGCGTAATTACGCGATGTGTCAGACAATTTGAACAGAGCCACGAGTGGGATTTTGAGATTATTGCTTAAAAGGGCAATTCGTATGCACAGATCGTTTTCATTTTATCGTTTTATGTATTGCAGGGAATACATATTACATTATTATAATTTATTTTGTAGGTATACAATATACTACAATTAAGCACATAACAAGTGACGTCGTTTGTTGTATCAAATTAATATTTTTGCCGATTGGAGAATCTATGTCTTTGTAAAAGAATTTTTAAAATGAAAAGTTAAAACGTTGAAACACCCGTAGTTGTAATATTCATCACATGGATGTAACAAAAAGCAGGTAACGTTAATAATGCAATGCTCATGCGAGAGCAATCTCATGTTGACGTGGAACCGAAACGGACTCTGGGAGAAGATACATACTAAAGTGTAGCATTCGAAATGCAGTTTTATGGTGATAGTATTAGGGTTTATTAGCAATGTAGATATTTCTGAAACTGAAAAATGCTCGCCACTATATAGCCCGGGTGCGTAACAATAAGCATAATCTCAATGACTGGGATTCGTTCGGAATGTAGTGCGAGCTTCTCCTCTGCAGATGTATAGTGCACGCAATACCGAAGCGATGTTGAAATACAAACGTATGTAATACATAAGTTATAGTTATGAGACAGAATTCAATTCCAAACAGTTATTTATGAAGTTTATCGCGTTAAATTTTTACTCATTTATTTCCGACGTTACGGGTGCTTTCCAGCACGTGGGGGATAGAAAGTAAAACTTAATCGCGCTAATTTCATTTTAAATATGTAGTATTCACGAAATTACAAGAAATCATTAACATCTTGGAAATTCCGCTGCTGGGCCTCTTAAGGCCACTTAATATTTTACAGGGATTTGGAACCGGAAAGCGTTCTCCGGGCTGTTCCAGTGCGGGTTTTAGGATTTTCCAACATCGATCAGGTTTCCGCGATTTTATCGTTCCACCAGCAAGCGTAAAGTGAGCATTTAACAGTTCGTGGTGCTTGCACCGGCATTGGAACGTAGGTCACTTGCGTCATAAGACGCATAGTAATTCTGGCTAACGCCCTGACCCCGACCCTTAGCTGCCTCGGCTCTGTGAGTTTGTGCCTTCTATATCATCTATTAAAGATTTTTGAACATTCCGTAATTCTGTATTTAAGCATATTTCTGATCTCGTAATGTAACTTTAAGAATATTTAAGCGATATTATTTAATGTAAAGCTTATTCTGAGCATGACGTGTTTTCACACGATTATATAAATCCACGCATTCAATTTCCTTACACGCCGAAACCTGATTAAATATTAAAGTAACGGGACCTTGTACATTTTACGCTGGCACGGTTTCGAATAACTTCCACGCGCTCATATTTCACATTTAATATTATGAAGTATAATTCGCTGCACTCTGTATTTCCAAGTTCTCTTATGACTTCTTTTATTTGCTATGTACTTTCCACTACCGCTAAGGCCCGTTCCGTTATTTAGCGCTTCGACTTTGTGAGTTTCTTCTTGCCTTTTTTCATTTACACGACTCGGCGCAGCCAAACTGGCTTCCGAAATCCACGTTTAGCCTCTCAACACTGGTAGAGAGGGTTAAACGCTTACGACACCTACGGGAAGAAAAGTGGTGGCATCTTATGACACCGTTTCATCAACACGGCAAATATAGAAGAATGGAGAAAATATGTAAAATCAAAAGGCATGTGAATAAAAAAGGATAGCATGAACGAGAACCTATTTAAAGCTTTCCTTTCATGCACTCTTTTATACCAGGTGGTGTACAAAGGATTTCTTGTATCCAGGCGTTTCGTAGAAATTTCGCAGTCGTCGGATAGTGAAATTATTTTAAACACGTTGAATACGGAAACGAGCTTAACGAAGCTGGATTCTCATGTTTTTATACTGTGCAGAAAGATTTTGGCAACTGAAATAGTTTATTTTGAACTCGTTTATTCAACTCAGCGCTTCAAGCAATTTAATTACTCTGATGTGATCGCTACTTTTTTAACTTAATAAGCAAACGCTTCGACCATGCGGTTGGGATGATACGTTGAATAGCTGAAGTATTTACCAAAAATCATTGTGGTATATTAGCACTATTCTATTCTATTTGTGGTAGAGCGGAGCGGCGGTTTTCGCTGCTGCTGGGTTGGGTCGGCGCGACAGTGGTGGTACCACGACCACGCAAAATACCAACGGGAAGTAGAGGCATCGACGAGGAGACCCACTCATCTCTACCTAAATACCCTCAAAGGCCGGCAACGCACCTGTAGCTCCTCTGATGTTCCAGATGTATGTGTGTATCGGTAATCACTTATCATCATATGGGCCGCTTGCTGCTTGCTACCAAACCTGTAGTGATTATTATATGTGTTATTTTATTGTTAATTTAAGTATTGACTTCAAATGTATGTTTAACTCTTAACTAAACTCTCTTAATTATATCCCGTCACCTGTTTGACTAATTTAGATGCCCCGAGCAGCCATGCCATTAAAATTTCGTAAGAATTCGAAGACACGTCCCTCGATAAAATCTTACTCTGTTATTCTACACATACCGTTTAACGGAACCATTTCTTACATAAACGGTTCGTTTATGTAAGAAATAATACGTTAATAAATAATACGGTATGATTTTGTTGGGAAAGGTTGACACACGGAAGTTTACTAATTTCTTTATTTTTGTTTTTGCGTAAAGTTACGAATTGAAAAGATTCTTCGGATATCTGTCCAATGCCATGAGATCTTTAAAATATATAACTTGGTTACATTTTACGAAATGCGGTGTCAGATTGTTGTGCCTCTATCATATGGGATATTTGATCGATAGAAACCAAAACAAAATAGCCGTGCGATAACAACGTAAGAGTCTACCAACACCTTTTATCCCGTGGGTGTCATAAACCTCTGAAAAGTCACGGTAAACTGAGACAGCAAACCCGGGGGCGACGACACTCGTCACATACAAACGAAAGTTTCAGAAGCCCATTACAGTTATGTTTGGCCACGCAGAGTGCTGCCCCATGGTATCCGTAAATAATCTCTACCCGATCTAATGATTTTAGCGAAAAAAAATAGTAACTCATCCCTGGCCGTTATTCCGCTGATCATGGCTGATTAAAATGTATTAGCTTCGAGTTCCCATTGAGACGTATCCACTATCTACTTGGAGCACTTGATTAATGCGGGCTTTGTTCAGAAATTCTGTTTCTGCTTTTATTTTGTCTTCAATATTTCAGGCTATTTAATGTACCGTATCTCGAGATATTAATTTGAAACGTGAACAAGAGAGGTTGTTAGGAATGCTTTAGATTGGGGTATTTATTTAATTTTTTATTCTTTATTGTTAGCCTTAAGCTTAAGGTTACAATGGGCGGACTTCATGCCAAGTGGCATTCTCTACCAGTCAACCCTTGTTATCGTGAATAATAATAATAAGTTAATGAATACATATAAACACACTATGTAATTGAATAAATATTTATAACATAATATACACAAATACGTATACAAATATATAAAAAGATACATAAATAAATATATAATAAAAATCGAAAATAAATAAGCCGAATATTGTCAATGATCTATTAGGTAATCACGAACTAGACTCTTAAATGATTTCCTGTTAGGAGCTGCTTTATTGTTATCGGGAAGGGTGTTCCAGAGGAGTATGTATTTAGTGTGGCAGTTTTTTTTGTATCGTCTATTTCTCTAAAATGCGAGCCTCACGTGCCAACCAGCCTGGGTTCGAACCCCGGTGCCGGCACCACTAAAATTGTTCATACCATTTTTAATTGCTGTATTTAACCACGTGCTCGGCGGTGAAGGTCGTCAGGAAACCAGCATGTCTGAGAAATAATAAAAAAAATATTATTTCGAGGATATGTGAAGCCTGCACTGGAGCAGCGTGGCGGGCCATTCCCGGCTCCAAAATCCTCTCAAACATCTGAGAAGGAGGCCTTTGCCCACACATTTGTGTGGAGCATTTACAAGTTCGAGACTTTTGTTCACTCAGATCAATCCAGACTTAGCCCTGTGACTTTTACTGGTTTCCAAATTTAAAAAATATGTTAGCAGAAGAAAATTTTCAGATGATAAGTCAAGGAGCATATTTTTACCCATTTCGAGGGTATTGAAAGAAATATATTTTTGACAGCTAAGAGATCACGAAGTAAAAAATGTGTTGAGGTCAAGGGAGATTATATTGGAAATTTAGATTTACTTAAGAATCCTTTCATTCCGCAAACTTTTCATCCTCGCCTCGTACCAGGATGTACAAGCTGACAAACTCTTTGCAGTGTGAGTGAAGATATGTATATTTATATTTATCTGTTCGTCTATGTAAATGTAGATACATTATTATGTTAATTACCATCCAGTGGATGATGTGTTTGTCCTAAAAATATTCATATAACGAAGCCATTGTATTTTGGCGAGCCACAATAATTTAAAGATGCTTCACTCATTACGGACCCATTAAAAAGTTTTATCATTAAGCACGATTGTTAGGCGCCGAGTGGGGGACCATCGATGTTTCATATCATTTCTGTTTTTAAATCGCTTACGAAGTCCTGTTCTTCGAAAACTAATATTTTCTTTAAAAAAAGGATGTTAATGAACACGTTCGGTATGTGGTCAATATTCTTTAGACGATTTCAAAGTATCTTTCGTCTTAAAACTGTATATCTCATTGGAGATGGTCTTCACAGCATAACTGCTTACGTATATTTTGGCTATAAAAGATTGAAACAACATAAGTAGGAGCTCAGGGTTCGAGCTTTAGAGTTCACAGTATGTTGTGACTAGAACTAAACTTTCAGACCGACTACCGTTGTGAAGGATAGGTTCTCCCCTGGCCACCTCGTGGTACAGGCAACCGTGGTGTGGACACTACGAATTGGACTTACGACTCACTTGCACAGTGTTGCGGGAAGTCGACGGCTGCAGGTGGCGCAGAACCTTTCTTTGTAGCAATCTTTAAAGCAGTCCTATGTTCAGCATTGGACTTATGACAGGATGTAATGATGATGATGATTGTGTATGTTGTAAATTATCTGAGAGAAAAACCTTGGAAGTCTTCCCAACTTTTCACTTTAAAAGTGGAACAAACACGATACAGCTGTACATGGAAACGACAGCAACGATACCATAGTCGTATATAATGCAAACACGTGAGTTGCAAATCCTCATACGCTGAAACCTGTTTAAATATTTAAGTAACTAGACATCTTGTACGTGATAAGTGATTCCCATCGGGGCAGCGGTGTCGCTAATGCTTCTTCTGCAAACGTTACACAGAGTGTGCTGCTCTTGTTTTTGCAATTTATTTAAATATTAACACAAATAATCTAAATCTATGTTAAAACTAGGTCTATTTAATGGGATTTATCCCAGGGAGCATAGACCCGAATGAAATGAAACTAATATTTAACTTGACGAACTTGTCGCGTTTGATTAGAATTGACTATGGTGTGACAGATGAAGTGTTACAGGAAAAGCGTAGGATCGGGTGTTCGTGACCTGGTAAAGACGTCTCCTCCACCGAGGTTTTATTTGGTTCTTGCAAATACCTCTAGAAACTTATTTTTTGGTTTCTCTTGGAGAAAACTGAGCTTTGCTTATATCAGGTTAGCTCGGGATCAGCAGTACGAGACCTCGGCTTGGGTTACCGTCAACAAGGGTGGGATGATGGATTTACGTATTGTGAACAGCGCCATCTTGAGAAGTCATTTCCTGAATGAATGTCTGCTATTTTTGATCATGTCATCACATTGCGAGACAGTCCGTCGGTACCGAATAGCGAGTATTTGCCAACACTATAATCCATCAACTTCATTCATCGAGAACAAACGCTACCCACGGCGATCTGTCTACGAAACTGACTGAGATTACAAACAATCAAGTTGTGGAAACGTTTGACTACGCTGAATGATGTCAAATGAAAGTTCTTAACCTCTGCTTACCCGTATAGGTGATAGACGCGAGTATTTATATATATGCGCTGCCTGTCATAGACGCTTACGATCACATAACTAGTGAAATGATATTAATTTAAATATAACCCACTGGGACTGGAGCGCTGCCAAAGATTTTTGTTTGCATCTTCGGATTTTCAATTATTTAAAGCTCGTCAAATGAAAAAAGGTCTAAGAAAGCCCGTATTTCAATTTTAATGTCCTGGGGGAGAATAAAAAAGAAATTTTAGAACTTGAAATGATTCTTAACTCTCCGCGGTATACTGATTATTGCGAATTTGCGGCAAAATCGTCAAATAAAACTAGCCTATTGAGAATGTGTTGTCTTAAATGTCTTCCTTTAAGCACACTTAATGTAAAAGCACAGTGTTTATAATTGTTTATAATATCGTCGATAAAAAATGTGTATGTAAAAGTTTAAAATGGTGCGGATAATAATAGTAAAAAAAGTAAAGTAGCAGCCTCTAAATGCCCACTGCTGGGCAAAGGCCTTCGCTTAAATATTCGAGAGAGCTATGGAGCCGGGAAATGTCCATAGAAGCTGCTCCATAGCGAGTTGGCAGACTTCACACATCTTCGAAATATTTTTTTTGTTACTCCTCAAATATGCAGGTTTCGATGTTTACGGTGTTTACCTTCATCGTCAAGCATGTGGTAAATGATCGCGGGATAGATTCTTCTCAACATTTGTGATGTTTCCCCTCACCGCGTCGACAGCTTGGATGCCAATGGATAAGGCATTGTAGGATTATTTTTTTACGGGAAAGACGGCAAACGAGCAAGCTGTTCATCTAATGGTAAGTGATTACCGTCGCCTACGTACATCTGCAACACCATAGATGCTGCAGGTACGTTGCCGGTCTTTAAGGATATTTGGGAGATGGGAGGGAAGAGGAGGGGAATAGGGAGGGGGAGTGGGCCTCCGGTTACCTCACTCACCGAACGAAACCCAGAAGCACAAGATACCTCTACTTCACGCCGGTATTTTGCGAGGCCGTGGTACCCATCCGGTCGAGCTGGCCCATTCGAGCAGCAGCAAAAGCCGCCGCTTGGCTCTACCATGCTTAAATATTCACGCTTAAGGATTATTTCGTTTACACATATATATTATACTTGACGTTATTTTATTATCTTCGATATAAATAAAATAATCAAACTGGCGTATGTTAGTTAGCGTGTAACTTTTGTTCTACTTGACCGATCTGTACTGACGATGAAGATGGTTCATGACTGTTAGAGCCCGACATGTGGCGCTGTTGTCCTATTGTTTCGCTTATTGAATCAGTGGTAGTTGTTAATTAAAATCTACGTTTGCTCAAAGTACAAAAGTCACATATCTAATGAGAAAGTAAATGAGCCACTGTAAACGGTCCCGGTCTCTCAGAGCGATGAGGTCAAGGAGCATCAGCGAGTTATATCTCGACGGGATCGTTTCCCCAGTTACGTAGGCAGGTATTAGCGTTAATAATGAAATATTCATGCGATGCTCTCCCAACTCCCCGGCCGTCGGTGCTGATAAAACATGTAAGAGACAAATTACATTTGCGATTCATTCTTATGTTGCGGTAATAAGGTTTGATATACGAGAGTGGGAGAGGTATTTGCTCGAGTTGTTATACCCACGTCAACGCTACCCGGTATCCTCAACAATAAGCATAATCTAATGGTTCGGATTTGTTCGACAGGCGACCTTGTACTGTACAGAGTGAACAGAGCGCTAAAATATATTTGTAAGTAACATTGATAAAAATCACCAGGTTTATGTTACGAAACGAAAAAAATATATCGAGTAAATATTTAGCGTCGATAATGAATACTTTTAAAATGAAACTATTATTTATGAATTTTATCGCGTTAATTAGATTATTTGAAACCCGACGTTTCGGTCACATCACAGCACCCGCGGTCCGGGGGCGGTAAAGCACAGTTTAACCTTTTTATTCCCGACGTTTCGGGTGCATTGCTGCGCTGCGTATGTTGTAATGGGTAATTGAAGTGTAAGATCTGATATACATTTAAGGAATCTGTGGGACTAGTTGATACTATGAACTTATAATTTCACCGTAATTGTTTCCTTCAATAAATGTATTTTCAATTACATGTCTCATTGTTTTTTTTTATTATTTTCAGGTAAGTGATGCCACAGAAAATTTGTTTGTCTAGCGGAACGAGCTGAATGAAGTAAGTGAAGCTATCAAAGGAATAGCGAAACATAAGTAGTAATTATGTGTACGAAATGTACACATAATATTTTATGTAGGTACGGAATATTCTACAGAGGTACAAATTAATTAAATCTTCAGATTTAGGAGCATACGACTATCTTTAATAAATAGTTAATGAGCTGAGGATTGCAATCCCCAGCTTTCTATTGAATATTTGAACGTTTTGCTTTGAATCAATTTTACGTTTGCCTTTAAGGCAATATGAGTGCAAAAAGTGTGTTATTGATTCGAGTACATAATACATATTTTTTAAATCAATCCTTGATCGAGATCCTTGATTGAAAGGGGTATATTACATATTTTTGTCCAAATGCCAACATCACCCGATCGTGGTCTGTCACCTAATAAACGAGAGACAGGCGATTGAATATTAGGGGACAATCCATCCGGAGTTGCCGAAACCAAACCATCGGAGTGAGGAGAGCGGCTTCATTAGTGTGGAAGTGCCGGCATTGGACTCACCAACCCGGCTAGCCCAGCGTGGTAAAGATGGATAAACCTTTTAAGAGATGCTTGCTCGTTCTTCCTGGCCCTGTCATAAACACAAAGATTCAATCGAATAAATGCTTGCGACAACTTTGGGACGGGAGATAATGTGCCGATAGCTTCGATCATTGTCGAACACTGTCGGTCTTAACTACTTAGAATGCATTCGAAGTAGTTAAGACTGACAGTGTTACAGGCTTGTTGACATCCGACACGACACCTCACCACGCCCACCTACTGGGTGTGAATCTAATGAATAATTCAAAGGTAACGCTTGACGCGAGCCCGCTAACGAGCGATAATACGCCTGAGGCGGTCGGGAGAAGTTGGACGTACCGTCTTAGTATGTACGTGTATGCACGTTAAAGCTCTGCACGAAGATAACGAAGGCTTTTATTGCGTAAGGGACGTCACGTTGCGTCCGTCGCGTTGGTCGCTTTGTGATATATCGCTGATGGACCTCGTGCGTGTCTCATGCGACTTGAATATAGAGGGTGAACAATTTATGTTCTTTCCGAGTTACCTTTTTATTTTCGTATGTTTATAACTGAGCGATTCAATATTTAAACTAGGCAATACATTTCTAATAGGTACATATATATATGAAAGAAAGTACTTTATTCATTACCACAACTCAAGTAAACACATAAGGAAAACTTAATTAACATAAAAAAAAAAAATATTTTATTGAGTTGCAGCAACAAAACGGTGTCCGACTCAGCATAATGCTGTAGCAATGGTAAACCACAACTACAGCGATGGTATTCTGTCGGAAACCTGTATTTTTTTTACGCTTTTTAACGCTTTTATATGTCTCTTTTATAGATATGGAGATATTTATATCACGCCTGTCATCCATAGAAGGAGACAGAGATGAGGGATTTTGATTATCAGCGCAGCCAAACGGGTTTTCGCAATCTACTTTTAGCTTCTCCGGGAGATAGAACGTCGCCAGAGCGTGCAACGTCGCAGGCTCTGCCCCCGGAGATTGCTATGAGATTTTCAAGATTTAGACGTCTGTTAAGACACTCACGGGATTAAACGAGGTTACAGTTTTCTTAGCCATTTTTTGACCATTTTAGCTATATGAAAGTAATTCTGAACGTCAATATATACTTTCAATGTTTCGAGGTACGACTCGATTTAAGATCGAAAGGAAAATAATATCGCAGTTTACCATCTGGTGTACTAAAATAGAGCGCCCTAGACTAAAATAAATACATTTAAGCATTGCTTTAGATTTCTAAGAGGATATGGGAAACAGATTAAGATCTCTGGAAACCACTTTCAAAGCTGTACAGAGCGGAGCTCACACAAAAACTAAATAAACAGTGGGAAGTAATCCGCGCCCTCGAAGACGGAATTAAGATAAACCACGCGACGTAGTCGTCTCGTCAATCGATCCGTCGCGCAGCGCGCCGTCCCGCGGGATCAAGTTGCAAGTTTCCTCAGCTCGCTTTCTACTCTCATCCATCTTCTATAAGTTCGCCGAAATAATGACACTTCCGAGTTTAGGTAATAGGTTTTGTAATAACTAATTATTTATTAGGTTATTGCTTAAGTAAAGTTTGTTAGTTTTTTTTTTTTTGGATCACCTCGATGAAAATCGGCATTCGTAGTTATGCTAAGTGGAATTGGTTTAGTGGGCTAAATGATCTTCGAATAGCTATAAAGTTTTGATGCCATCGTCATGTTGCATGTGGTAGGCCATAGGAAATCTATAAGCCTTCAATGTTATATCGTTACATTTATATAATAATTTATGAACTCACAAGTAAATCGGAAAAGAAATACGATAAGGAGGAAATGGTCTGTACAAAGGTACTGCTTAGTTCATAAAAAACATCTTCCTTCTTTCCGGCGACCGGAGAATAGTTACACAATGGTAGATTGCGCGCGTATAATACAAAAGAAAAAACAAAAATATATGCAATACGTTCTACATAAATCTACATACACCTATTTATACATAAATATTCATAAATACCCGTATGCAAAGAAGTATGTATATAATAAAATATTACCAATTTTATTATAATTATTCATGAGATTATTTACAATTATGTTCAACACGATGTATTTTATCTTTGTTAGATTGGTGTGACTAACGACTTCCATAGTCCACCTGATGGTATGTAGCTACTGCAACCCATGAACACCTGGAAACAATTTCAATCGAAGCACCACAACGCATCTGCAACCCACAGATGGGTTGACACCCCTGCGGACTGAGATGGAATGCCTCATAACTTATAATTACAAAGGCTCTCTATACCTTCATAAGCGTGGTAGAGCCAAGCGGCGGCTTATACTGCTGCTCGAATGGGCCGGCTCGAGCGGTTTGGTACCACGTCCTCTCAGAATACCGGCGTGAAGTAGAGGCATATTGTGTTTCTGCGTTTCGTTCGGTGAGTGAGGTAACCGGAGGCCTACTCCCCTTCCCCATCCCCCTCTCCCTAGCTCCCATCTCCCAAATATCCTTAAAGCCTGAAGACATTAGAAAAGCCCCTAGTAAAATATCTTTAAAACGTTTGGTACGCGAACAGTTTACAAAATAATCTGATACGTGTTATTTACGAAATGACAAAGGGAGGCTGAGCTGGTTTGGACATGTGGAGAGGATAAAGCCCAGGTCAATAGTACTCTAAACCAACGAGCATGCATGCGAAGATTGATGAAAGTGGAAGAAGCGAAAGACGTATGTCAGGACCGTAGCAAGTGGAAGATGGATTGTCTCTACCTACCCCGTTGGGAACAAGGCGTGAATATATACATACATACATGTTATTTGTTATAAATGGATGTTTGAGTTTATTTAAATGTGTTTTATAATTATAGTTTCACTATTTTTGCCTATTTAGATAATTTTAAATTTGATGAACCTATCACAATATTCCTCCATACCCAGGGTTGACTGGCATTAAGACCGCCTTTTGTAATCCTGTTGGTGTAAATATTCACACTCACACGATAAAGTATAAATATTCACCGAATCGCACAGGGCGTTTACAATGCAGAACTGCGTTATACGTGTCATTGATGCATGTTGATGACGAGTCGCGCAGACCGCAGCCCCAACCAAACCTACCGCTTCCTAGTGAACATTGTTCACTAAATTTTAATAATGTAATTTTCAATGAAAAACGTCGCCTCCATTGTGTATATTTGTATGCGCCGTGGAGGCGGCTTACGGAACCGAAAGCGCCGCAGCCGACCGCTGCGCGAACCGCGACGACAATATACGAACGATACATTTTTTTTTGTAATTAGTCATACGTCAGTTGCAAATAGTACTTTGATGCTGTGCAGAGAGCGTGGAGATGGGGTTGATTCATGTTCAGACATCGATCCTCCATCACGGCCCACCGTGATGGATCGCCTGTGGTTTACCTACGTTTACACGGTTTCGGATTTCCTTTACTCGGTGTACTTTGATTGCTTTCGTCGATCTCTAATCTTATTTTATAACGTGCAATTAAGAATAGAAGGTAATTAGTGTAATAACATACTTAAGGATGTTCACGACTGTATACATATTAGACTATTAGTAGATTTAGACATAATGGTCGTTTCAACCCACATTTCACAACTTATAATGTTAGGAATATACGCGTTTTATTTATCCTTCAATTTAATATATAAATAAATCTATGAGTGTTTTGAGATTTTTTAACTTAACTGATTGTTAGATTAGGGAATTTTTTCACATATCATAAAAATATTCCTGAAATAATTTCATATCATATTTTATTAAGACTATCGCTATTGTAATTAGGGAGGATAATGTCGATAACTTATATCTAAATCGCAACGTACGAGTTCTTTGGACTTAAGTTCAGAATCCTAAACGACAATAAGTAATATAATATCGTATAAAACTCACTGTGCAAGTGCTTCCTTTAAAAAGAGAATAGGAGCCGAGGAGATTCTTTTAAATACACTCGTACACATGACGCTTCTCCATGTCTTCCTTCCTCGCCGAACAATACTGAATATTTGTATTTCGTTAAAGTTATTCAGCTCAACACTGAAATTAATATCCACGATCCCATGCTTTAAATGTGTAATTAAAATTTTTAGAATTCAGTACTTTTGGCAGGCAAAGCTAATGTTATGTTAAAGCAAATTCCGCTTCATTCTAGCCTGCTGGCCGCTCTGCGCGGATCTGTTCCAGGAATTTCATTTGGAAATTGCTTCTGACTGAAGCTTAAACACAACATTTTCCATGTTTCCGTGCTTGGAACCTCAATCAATCCATTGATTTAACTCTTCGACGAAAAGGTTTATGTTAGAATTTTGCTTTTCTGTTGCGAGAATCATAATTATTTTCACATTTCTTAGATCTAAGGATCTATACTAAATGTAAACTTATACGCGTACCTTCAATTATCTTGTTACTGTTTGATCTCCATTGTGTTCTGAAGAAAAACGAGATCTCAAAAGTCTTTGTTATATAAGACGACGGCTAATGAATACTTACTGTATAATATAACTTTTCCCTTATGAGCAATATAATTGCATCGTCCATGAGAACTTAATGTTCTACACATCTCGAGAGATTCATTGTTTTATAGTTATATCGCAAATGTTTCGTAAATACCATGATAAAATATTTTTATATTATAGTTTTAAATAGAAAGGTCTAAGTTAAAGAGTGCTACTAATTTTAAATACATAAATTGGGGGAAAAGCTTTGTGGCATTTAGCGATATTACTTAAGTTACCAATGACTTTGATGGATGTGTCGTTCTCCGTCAGCGCGCCTTTCGTTCCACGTCAACTCTCAAGTCTCTCGCAGATAAGTGCTTTCCCTCGTTTATTAAACGCCTGTTTTTTCTTTAGCTTTCACTCTAACGTATATTAATCTCAAACAATACTCTTAAAATACAGATTTCTTAAAATTGCCAGCGGATTTGCTAGAAAAATTAACGATACTTTTGTCGAATTTAACGCTATATATAGATGCAATAAAAAAATTGTACGTAACATAAATGTATTCATTATGCGCCTGATTAAGTGTGGAGAGAATGAGTAAATTGTAGCCATTATGTAACGCTGGCTGACGTGATGATGATTTAAAAAAAACTGTTGGATATGAGAGCTCCGCTCTGTGAAAACCATACAGACTAGAAAGAGAGGAATATTTCAACATTATTCCTTCAACACCGAAATGTATATGTTCCGTCCCTCTCAAGGATTTTAATTAAACAATCAGATTTCCATAAAGCACCACTCTTAAATTTAACTAAGTGTCATAAAACATTTTATATCAAAACAAGGATACGCGCGATGTGACTCTGACGAAAACAAAATTAAGACGTCCTACGTCGTCGAGTAATGTCGTCAATCATCTGTCGCGTGCTGCCGCGAGAGGAATTCGCAAGTTATGTTCGCTCACTCTCGCGTCTCCGACGAATCTTGACGAATTAATTACACTTGTTGAATTGGAGAAGTGAAACATGTTAGGTTGCATTAACGACGTACATTTATTAGGTACAAAGTAGGGGAGGTAAATCAGTTCGAGGCATCATGGTCAAGAACTATAAAAATATACACTAAACATTTTGACCTTTATACATTTTTCGTCATAAAAAATCGTCAAAATAGACACGGAGCTCTCTTGACTATACCGTCGCTCGCAGCTTTTTTTTGCCCCAAACTTCTTTTTTATTTTTAGAAGTAAGTTCCAAAATTTTAAAACTTATTCTTTGTACAGCAGCCATCGCAACATGCGTCTTAAGAATAGGGGCGAATTCTCCCTTCATGGAAACTATGAATTCTTTTTCTTTGCAATCAATCAAAAATATTCCTTCTGAATACCAAAAAATTTTTGTTTTCTTCTAGGGAGTCTCGTTTAGACTCAATGAACCCAAAATTTGAATACATTAATAACCTGACCCTAAAGTTCTTCCTTATTCTCGCTACAAAGGTCCAATAATCGCCACACACTATGGCTCGCACCCATCTTCCAAGACGATCATGCAAAATGAAGTTTTATCAGATTTCACCAAAAAAAATTGAATATTTTTTCCACATTTTCCGCATTGGTTACTTCGACAGGTCCCGTCCCAGGATAATGTTCACGCGAGCTTCTGCCTTGCTCAAGGTGTTGCAAATGTGTATTTTCTCCATTTATCAAATTGACTCTCCGATTTATTTGTTTCATCTACGACAACTAGGCAAATAATGATGCGTTTGTTTTGATATTTTGTATTTACCTCACCTCTATCTAACCCCTTCACTCCGCATCTTTTTCACCAACCCTAAACTGAGTATGCAATGTGTATACACATGAACAAATCCTATCATCGATTTTATAATTATAATTTATTATTTCAGACTTTTTCAAAAATAAATATACTATTTCAGTATCCGCCCCTGTCTCTTTAAGTGAAAAACAGCGCTAATCCTCTCCCCCCTCCCCCTCCCCCTCTCCCCTATTCTCTATTATCCTTAGTAAAGCCGTTTTTCTTTTAAATTGTATTAATTTTATAATAATGCACTTGCTGATTACAACCATTTATTATCAAACTTATTAGCACTTGATCTATTGATCAGGATTTAATCTACGTTTAAGCTGAAATTGACACGTTGTTTTAGAGAAGTGAAAGCCGCCGCCGCCGCTTGAACATTAACTTTAGCGCGAGGCGAAAGTTGGGCGAGGGGTTTATAATGTTAACGTTGTTATTAGTGATAGCTCCTTGGATCGAACTCCGCAACGTAATATACAAAGTTGCAGTATCAAAGAAGCAGTTAAGTATATTATATGAGATATCGGGCTACCGAGAAACAACGTTCGAATACAATTATCTATACTCACCACGCGGGCTGGTGAGTATGGATAATTGTCCCTCCGGCTACCTCACTCACCGAACGAAACGCCCAAGAAAGCACAAGACGCCTCTACTGCACGCCGGTATTCTGCGAGGCCGTGGTACTTCCTCGGTCGAGCCGGCGCATTCGAGCATAAGTTGAAACCGTCGCTTGGCTCTACTATGTACAAAAAAAAGATTTTTGAAACTGTGCTAAAAAAAGACATTGTAAGTCTGCATAAATATTGATATATATATATATATATATTGATGTGGAAAAAAACAAAGTTTATTTAATTAGATCAATCTTTTCCTACTTTTTATACTTATATATTGGCTTAACATCCTGTTGATCTGTTCGGTCGTCAAGATTTTTGCAACGGGTAATTTTTGGCAAATGTTTATCTTCGTGACTCTGAGCTCATAATTTAAGCGTTTCGGAGTGGCTGCTGTCATCGCAGACCCTCGTCACGAGGCGCCACTAAGTAAATACGACGCACGCGGTGGAAAAGGCCACAGTTGAACTGTGGATTATGCATCCATGATTACTTTGGATAATGCCCACGCCAATCTGATTTTCATATGACATCGGATATACGTTAAATTCTGAATTTTTTTTAATATCGTGACGTTTAGCGAATACGATTTCGGAACATAAGTCGCCGGAAAATGGATCGTTCGGTGGCAGCGTAGGAATCTACCATTCCTACCTTCCCGCGAGTGTCGTAAGAAATGAAAATGTCATGGGAAACTCCGCGAGCACATTCGGCATTGAGTCTCGCCACTCGTCTTGTTATCTATCTCTCGGAGACGTAGACTTTTCAGGTGTGGTAGTGCCAAGCGGCGGCTTTTGCTACTGCTCGAATGGTCTGGCTCTACCGGGTTGGTGAACCACGGCCTCGCAGAATACCGTGAGAGAGGTAACCGGAGGCCCACCCCCTTTCCCCTCCCCTTCCTTCCTCCCATCTCCCAAATATCTTTAAAAGCCAGCAACACACCTGCAGCACCTATCGTGTTACAAATGTACGTGGGCGACGGTAATCACTTACCATCAGGTGAACCGCTTGCTCGTTTGCTGTCTTTCCCATAAAAAAATCTAGCTTACGGAAGCCCGTTACCATCGAGTCGTGCTAAATCGCAATGCGTAATCTCTGCATACTCCCTATGAACGACAGGCCTCACGCCTGTTTAGAGTGATTCACGACAGTAGTTCGGATGGCCGGCCCGAATATATGCTAATGTTTCGCAATTCCCTGGGGTGCGAACCATTAGGCTATTGACGCTTTGTTCAGTATCATGACGATGACATCTTCCTCACCGTTTTCCACCGCGTTGACAAGTTACGAATAGTACCGGCAGTTGTGTTTTGTTTCGCGAGGAAGAATGGTGCACGTCACCTACCGTCACCGAAGGTGTGTGGAAGTGTGCCATACACAGCAAAACACATCAGTGCCAGATACTTTAACTTCGGGGAAACTACGTCATATCTTCTCGTCGAGTATACCGCAAAGCTTCAAGACCAAAGTATACAACCAGTCCGTGTTGCCAGTGATGTCATACGGATCCGAGACTTGGTCCTTCACTGCAGCCCGTGGAAAACAAAGTTTATTTAATTAGATCAATCTTTCCTACTTTTTATACTTATATATTGGCTTTAACATCCTGTTGATCTGTTCGGTCGTCAAGATTTTGCAACGGGGTAATTTTGGCAAATGTTTATCTTCGTGACTCTGAGCTCATAATTTAAGCGTTTCGGAGTGGCTGCTGTCATCGCAGACCCTCGTCACGAGGCGCCACTAAGTAAATACGACGCACGCGGTGGAAAAGGCCACAGTAGTACTGTGGATTATGCATCCATGATTACTTTGGATAATGCCTACGCCAATCTGATTTTCATATGACATCGGATATACGTTAAATTCTGAATTTTTTTTAATATCGTGACGTTTAGCGAATACGATTTCGGAACATAAGTCGCCGGAAAATGGATCGTTCGGTGGCAGCGTAGGAATCTACCATTCCTACCTTCCCGCGAGTGTCGTAAGAAATGAAAATATCATGGCAAACTCCGCGAGCACATTCGGCATTGAGTCTCGCCACTCGTCTTGTTATCTATCTCTCGGAGACGTAGACTTTTCAGGTGTGGTAGTGCCAAGCGGCGGCTTTTGCTACTGCTCGAATGGTCTGGCTCTACCGGGTTGGTGAACCACGGCCTCGCAGAATACCGTGAGAGAGGTAACCGGAGGCCCACCCTTTCCCCCCCTTCCTTCCTCCCATCTCCCAAATATCTTTAAAAGCCAGCAACACACCTGCAGCACCTATCGTGTTACAAATGTACGTGGGCGACGGTAATCACTTACCTTCAGGTGAACCGCTTGCTCGTTTGCTGTCTTTCCCATAAAAAAAACTAGCTTACGGAAGCCCGTTACCATCGAGTCGTGCTAAATCGCAATGCGTAATCTCTGCATACTCCCTATGAACGACAGGCCTCACGCCTGTTTAGAGTGATTCACGACAGTAGTTCGGATGGCCGGCCCGAACATATGCTAATGTTTCGCAATTCGCTGGGGTGCGAACCATTAGGCTATTGACGCTTTGTTCAGTATCATGACGATGACATCTTCCTCACCGTTTTCCACCGCGTTGACAAGTTACGAATAGTACCGGCAGTTGTGTTTTGTTTCGCGAGGAGGAATGGTGCACGTCACCTACCGTCACCGAAGGTGTGTGGAAGTGTGCCATACACAGCAAAACACATCAGTGCCAGATACATTAACTTCGGGGGAGACTACTTTTCCTACTAGGTGCCGTCTGGTGCCACCATCTCATGTTATGCTGATGTTAGTCAGACGTATGTTATAAAACAAAAAACCTTTATTAAATCATCTATACTTAAACTAACCTTACCTACTAAGTGTTGGCTGTGTGGTTTCGGCGTACGATTCCCCTTCATCCCGTGATGTAGGAGGAGACGACTAAGGAAAATGCCTTTAAAATGGCGAGATAACCATCTTAAAAATTACCAGACCGATGACAAGCAGCTGTGTCTAAATTGCGAGGTCCAGTAGACCTGTAGACCTGTTTAGACGCTGCTGCTACGATCGCCAATCCGTCTGCCGATCGGGGCGTCCATGGCAAATAAGTAGGCTATTTATAAGCTGTTAAGGTAAAGGTAAAGCCGCATGCATTTTTGAAAGGAGAGTGCAGTGCCGGTTACCTTGCACAAGTAATGCTGCTCCCCATCATTAGTCTGTGGCTGTTTGGTTCGGCAGATTCGGATAAATTTTCTATCATCGTTCGGTCACCAGAGTTTTGTTAGCTATAAGGATGCTCCACGCGCTGATAAGGTTGATATTTAGAGACAGGTGACATATACCTGGGACAAATTGTCCGATTAGGTAAGTCCAACTTCGATTCAGAGGTCAATCGACGAATCCAACTCGGCTAAGCTGCGTTCGGGAAACTACGTCATATCTTCTCGTCGAGTATACCGCAAAGCTTCAAGACCAAAGTATACAACCAGTGCGTGTTGCCAGTGATGTCATACGGATCCGAGACTTGGTCCTTCACTGCAGCCCGTATGAGGAAGCTCAAAGTTGCTCAGCGCGCTATGGAAAGGGCTATGCTCGGTGTTTCTCTGCGTGATAGAGTCTGCAACGATGATATCCGCAGCAGAACTAAGGTAACCGACATAGCCGTAAAGATCAGCAAGCTGAAGTGGCAATGGGCCGGCCACATAGCTCGCAGAACTGACAACCGTTGGGGAAAAAAGGTTCTCGAGTGGCAGCCACGTACAGGCAAACGCATTGTAGGACGACCCCCACAAGATGGAGTGACGACCTGCGCAGTGCTGCGGGAAATCGATAGATGCAGGTGGCTCAGCTTCGTGGCAGTCTTTGGGGGAGGCCTATGTTCAGCAGTTGACTGGTGATAGGCTGAAATGATGATGATGATGATGATATATATCCGGTATACATATATTTTCACAAATTTTCAAGTCCGTGGGATGCCGCTTTACATTGTGAAAAAATATGTTGAAAATAAAAATCTGCTGCAGAATTACACCATGCGTCCGCCAAACGTAGCCATAGTAGAGTAATGAAGCTCACATACTTCTTTCCTTGTCTTAGATGTGATGTAGTTTGGAAACAGTACAATATACAGTAGAAAGTTGCCGCCGAAATTCAACGATGTGTATTAAAAATCTTTTTATTACAGCGTCCACAATATTAAAAATACAAAATAAACGAAAAAGTATTTGAAATACGAATTAACCGAAAAATACGAATTATCAAAACAATTTCATAAAAACAAAAACAAATAAAAAGAAACTGTCAAACCACGCCTCCGCCACCTCGGGGGCGGGGTTGGCGATATTTCACTCTGTGGAATCATTAGTCTTTCACAAATTCGTCGAATCGATGCCACTTAAAAATCTATTAGAAATTCACCAAATTTACACGGGACAACAACCTCCTCTGTAAGTTTTTTTTTTTTTTTTTTTTTTTATATAGAAGAAGGGGGCAAACGTGCGTGCGGCTCACCTGATGGTAAGTGATCACCGACGCCCACGAACATCCACAACACTAGAGGAGCTACAGATGCGCTGCCGGCCGTTAAGGAAGGAATAAGCTCTTTTCTTGAAGGTCCCTAAGTCGTAACTATTCGGAAATACTGCTGGCGACAGCTGATTCCACAAAGTCGAAGTGCGTGGCAGAAAACTTCGATTAAAACGCACTGTGGTGGAATGCCAACCATCTAGGTGGTATCGATGGAACTTCGAATTCAGTCGCGATGTACGATGGTGAAACTCAGCAGCTGGGATCAATCCGAACAGTTCCTCAGAACATTCCCCGTGGAAAATTTTGTAAAAAATGCAAAGAGAAGCAACATCTCTTCGCAAGGCCAAAGGATCAAGCCGATCAGAGAGAGCTTGGTCGCCGACAATTCGAGCCGCTCGACGTTGGATGCGGTCAAATGGAAGGAGTTGGTACTGGGGTGCCCCTGCCCAGAGATGAGAACAGTATTCCATGTGGGGCCGAACTTGCGCCTTATAAAGTTGCAAACGGTGGACCGGCATGAAATACTGTCTCGCTCTACAGAGCACACCAAGCTTTTTGGAGGCCAATTTGGCCTTTATCTTACTTGCGAATGAACAAGTAATCAAATAAAATGTCCGAATACAAAGAAATGTCCGAGTAATCGATGAACATACATTAAAAACAATAAAGTCCAATAGAGATCCTCCTTTTAGAAATCTGTTGAGAATCTATTTAGCATTATATAAAAACAAAATACTTAGAGAGTTATGTTTCACTCTCCTGATCTCCTGTGCGTGTGTTCTGTAACATAGATTATGTTTTAATTATCGATTTCTTTAATAATGGAGACAAAACATTTTGGTAAACGGACGCAATTCATTGTTCAGTGCTGCAACGAGTCTAATGCAGCGCGCCGGGAGCTGGCGCCGTACCGCCCGCTAAAACGAATCACCCAGATTGAATTTGCGCCGCGCACCCGATCAGATATCCGTTTTGCTCGAAGCCGTCGGTCTCACTTCGCTACGGGCCCCCCACACTAACGGATTCGTTTAAAATGCAATCGCATTCATTTCTTGTTACCTTTTAGTAATTTATCGGTTTTAACTCACGAGATAGGGAATCATTTATTTCTATTCATGTTCTTGTCGTGTTTATTTGATTTATAACAGCAAAATATTTTATTGTGAACAAGGGGTATAACCCGCAAGCGATTCACCTGATGGTAAGTGATCACCGAACGAACAGCAGAAGCACAAGATGCCTTTACTTCACGCCGGTATTCTACGAGGCTGTGGTCAAACCGTTCCCGTTCGAGATGTAAAAAAAGCCGCCGATTAGCTTCTACCACGTACAAATCTATGTATGTGCTCTTTTTCCTTTTCATTGCGATGATGGTGTTGAATTGATGCTGCTATTCATCTTGCGGACCCGGAAACCGTAACCGGGAACCGAGCGTACCAGATAATCGCTTGCTTAGCCACTGCGTCAATCGAGCTGACTTATTGAAATTATACTTCTTTAGGCGTGTTTGGGAATAATGATGTGAGTGAAATTATAAGATGCGCGCGCACTCCGACATCTAAAAGTAACAGGATGAAGTTGGTTTCTAAATGTCTCTCAAATTATTTTTTTATTTAAACTTTTTTAAGTGGGTTTATTTTATTTGTTTGATTTGAGGTTAACTATTTTTCATTATAAATTGTTATTACATTATAATTTGATAAATAATTATATAATTATATAAAATGTTAAAGCCGTTATCAACTGCATTTAAAGTATTTTTTTCACAAACAAAGAGTACTGACAAGGGATAATATTTTTAGTTAATTTTGTTTTGTTACGCCAAAGAAGTATAACTTCTTACGTGAAAACATAAGTACACACACACCCTTTTTTTATTTTAAATTATTAAAACAACACTTTGAGATTATTGATGAATGAAATTAGTGATGGAATGAATTCCAGTAAAGATTCTATGATTGTAAATTATTAGTTCATGTAAAATAAACTATTCTATTCTTTATAGCCTTTGAAAGAAATAATGAAAGGAGAATTGCTATAGCATTAAATAAAGACACAGGCGGTCAGAGTGGCTCTCATTTGATTAAACAATGAATAAGCAGGGAGAGAAAGAGGAGCGTTCCTCTGTTGTCGGAGGACTGTGGTGTTGTTTCAATGCACACACATGGGTTACACGAATAACGCACTGACAATGTTACTATATCTCATATTATGAACAGTTAAATACTTATAGCTATACAGATATAATAATAAATATTCCATCACGATTATTTAAGCTACTCTACTACACGTTTCGTATGGAAAATAGAATGTGGTCTAAGTAGTATTAAGTGTCGGGAAATAAGTAAACATTAATACATTCTACTTATAATGGACTAGATCACATTTAAGTTGGTATTGTTATAAATATTTTCAATAATAAAGTGACTATTAATGTAGAGACCTTCAATGATAAGACGTTAGATTTTCCCTGAGTAAGCAATTGAAATCGTTGCGATAGTCCTTGTGTGGTAGCAAATAATAATAAAGAAAATCTACGATCTTCGTCAGCAAATGCGTCTGACAGGCGTCCATAAATAATGGCCGGCGTCAGATCCGAATGAGTATTGCCGTAATCCAATGAATATTTCTGATATCCGGAATAATATCAATGTTGGCAGTGTATGATTTATTAAACTACAAAGTAACGTACTATATGTAATATAAACTTCTTTTTTTTTTTTTCATTAATGTATGTTGGAACGAAATTCACTTAAAAGCAATTTCATGGATTCCGATGATTTTTTCGTTTATTGGAATAGGGTGAAAAACGATCTACAGTGAGTGTTGCAAGGCTTTTGCCGACCTTTGAGTATATTTCGAAGATGAGAGGGAGGAGGGGAGTTGGCCTCCGAAGCAGAGGCACAAGATGCTTCTACTTCACGCCGGTATTCTGCAAGGTCGTGGTACCAATCCGGTCGAGCCGGACAATTCGAGCAGCAGCAAAAGCCGCCGCTTGGCTCTGCCACGTATCAAAGGTTACTGTAGTACATGGACTCCGGGAAACGACTTAAATCGAGGAAGGTCACAGACTACTGAGGACCGTGAGGGATTGCCTCACAGCCCGGAATCACATGAAGAAATGTGAAAGTTTGTATGTTAGACGTTTGTCGCTAACGACGACTTTCGTATATACGAACGTAATTTGGCACTGATGTACATGATGTCATAAAATAGAGCACACGGGCGAAGCCACGGGCACCCACAAGTGGTATTATAATAATTTACAGAATACTATATGACACTCGTTGCTTAAAATCAAATATATTCGAGGCGATGACAAATAATAGTGTAGCTATTAGAGATGGGATCGTGAAGATCGCATGGCTTAGTGGTTAGCGTATCTGATTGTTGAGTCCTGGGTTCGAATTCTAGCCGAAGTCAATATTTGAGCAGGAATACAAACTATCTGTTTTTGTTGTGTTCGTCCCCTGTTTCCGACACTGCATCGAACCCACTCACCGATCTTATCGCGTAAGCGTTATAACGGATATGGGTACATTTTAAGGTTCTATAACATATCGTGCGCAATTGACAACCGCCGATAGTATTCTGAATCGGCCAGGAGCACGTCACCGTGAGATCTGAACTTTGTTCCTTTCGCAAGACAAGACCTTAGAGAGATCGTACGTTGATTAAACATTTAAAGTTAAGAGTGCATCCCGTTCGTTGCTCGACGTGATCGAAGTGACGTCGACAAGATATTATTATTACTTGTTGATGCTCCGAGAGGCATCGGTTCGGTTCATTGGTCTGTCAAATCCTTTAGGAACCAACTACTTAGATGATCAAGACTGACTGTAATTTTGTTTGTAATTAATTTTCTTTCGCTGCTCTTTGTTAACAAAAATGTTAAATTGTTAATTTAAATGAAACTTAAATGCACTGATTGGATTTTGATACGACGATCGTAGAATATAGTTAGTAGATGAGTAGAATATATTTTCGCACTGGTAGATTCCCAACGCACAAGTACTATTTGGGGGCATTTACTTCACTCGGAGGTTTAGTTTGATTTTGTTCAACATTTCTTTGAGCTTGTTTTCAAATTGTATATTGCACCTCTAGACCCTTTTTAAGTATATTTGTTAATCCTGGCGATATTTTTTTTTGAATACTATCAACTGAAAAATCTAATCATAATCATCACCATCATTTTAGCCTACTACAAGTCCACTGCTGAACATAGGCCTCCCCAAAGATTGCCATGAAGCTCGGTCTTGGGCCACCTGCATCCATCGACTTCCCGCAACACTGCGCAGGTCGTCACTCCATCTTGTGGGAGGTCGTCCTACGCTGCGTTTGCCTGTACGTGGCTGCCACTCGAGAACCTTTTTCCCCAACGGTTGTCGGTTCTGCGAGATATGTGGCCGGCCCATTGCCGCTTCAGCTTACTGATCCTTGCGACTGCAGCAAAATGAAAAATTCTGATATGAAAACAATACTATTGAAAGAATGAACAAAATCTATTATTAGGTAAGGGTATAGACTTTTTGTGCTGGGCTGATGCGCTAGGCTTATGAGCTGGACCAGCGCTAAAACGTCAGTTAAATTTCGCGTTAATTATCCAGACCGTTAACGAGCAGTGGTGCCAAAGGTCTGGTACTGCGGTCACCAGCACGCTGGCCAAGCGCTGCGAGTGGGTCAATATCCTTCTACGGGAGAAGCCTATGTCCAGTAATGGATTGATAATAGAATTCTAAAAAAGGTAAATAATACGAACCTCGAATAGGTTAACTATTCGCATACGGCTTGGGAGCTTATCTATCCGCTAAATCACAGACAACTTCACAAACATTCCGTGTGACAATATCTTACCGTGTTATTTTTTAACATGATTTCCATATCCAAGACGTGATCACCAATCAACGAAACCATATCATGAATGTGAAAATAACAATGTATGATTTTATAGATGAAAGAGCCCAATCCTGGGCAAAGGCCTCCTTCTCTTAAATATCTGACTGGGTTTTTGGAGCCGGGATGGGACCGCCATGCTGTCTCAGTACGGGCAATATTTTTTTTTATTTTCTCTTCGCGAAGTATTTTTATGGTATAACGGATAAGGCGCCTTATTGAATATTGCTAATGTTAACTGTTAACAAAATTGCGTCGCCTTATATAATACAGACACGAGCTACTGCTCGTGCAACACACACATACAATCGCGTGCACTGCACACAGATATTTGTAAAAAATACCTGGTGACGTATCTGACTCGTTAGAAAATATTGAACCTTACCACATGGATATAATTTTACATATTTATATACTAGCCGTCCACGTCATAGTTTTTTTTTTATGGGAAAGGCGGAAAACGAGCATGCGGTTCACTTGATTGTAAGTGATTACCGTCGCCCACGTACATCCGCAACACCAGAGGTGCTGCAGGTGCGTTGCCGGCCTTTAAGGGTATTTGGGAGATGGGAGGGAGGATGAGGAGGGGGTGTGGGCCAAGAGGTAGTACAAGAGAAACGAAATAAACAACATTGGAAGGTAGTTGGAAAAACAAGTGGGAGAAAAAAAGCTTTCGTAAAAGTGAGGAGTCGAAAACAGCGCGATATATCAAGCTCGGTTATGATCCCGCAGCTACGAAAACAACGCAGCTCATGGCCCCGTTCCAAGTGCGGCGCGAACACGTTTGATTTAATTGTTATACAAGGCTACGAATTTGAGAGTTCGTCTTTAGCTGGCGTACTTACTTCCCTTGTGATTGATCCTCCCAGATTGTTTTCACTTTCGGTTAAGTAAATTATCTATGTCTATCATCTAGACATATGCATAAAAATCAATGTTTCTTTGTTCGTCTCTCATAAACTGGCAAGACCAGATTAAAAATTATTCAGTACTTATATGAATAGTCACTGTACTCTGCAAGCGAATAAGCTACGGTTAGGTGCTCGGTGGCGTAGTGGTTAATTGTTCGACTGCGGCGCTGCAGGTCGCGGGTTCTATACGGCCCGCACGGCGCAACATTAGTTGGATCCCCATCCATCACCCTTGCTCTAATGTACCCGGATTAAATTACTCAGGTATTGGACAGCAGCGTCTAACCTACGAGCTCAGGGTGCCAATGACGATAGATCCTCCTTAAAACCAGCTAACAGTTCGTCGGATGGTAAGCAGAGTTAAGTAAGTTCTATTACCGCGCACACAGACACCTGCAAGCATCCTCAATCGATGTAGGTCACAGAGCCGTTGTCACTCCTTTGTACTACGATGGAATGCATCACACATGTAATTATACAGGCTCTCTGTACCGGTTTCAAACCGGAACACATCAGAAGCTGCACTTGTCCCATCGTTATGGTAAATGAGATGTTACATTATTCATCTACGCAACAAGAGCTCCCAGATTTTTGAGGTCTCGTAATGGTACGCTTTGCTGTGGATATAATTTGACGGATGTAAATCCAAAGCCATTCTCTCTTTATTGAATTTAGGGTGTTTTTTTCTTATGTTTAGATTCATTTATCTAGAATATATAATTATATATTCAGCTGACATGTTAGAGCATCGGTGTTGTACGTCAACTGTGTGTTATTTGTTGCGTATTGATTTAGTTTTCCCCTATGTAAAAGATCACATTCACTGCAGCGTCTATATTCAGTCGTGAATTAAAAACTAGTATATTCTTTACATATAAATGTTACTTTAGGTCTATTGTATGCGGATTTGATTTAAGAATTTTGCGTCACTTGCGTTTATATAAAACCTTAAACATTAAATACCCATTTAGCACTTCATGTACTTGAATTGAGTGAAGTGTTTCCTTGGGACCCTCGTCACGTGCCGCAAAGTTAAGTTAATATGACATTCGCGGTCGGAAATACAACGGAAAGTAAGTTTGGTTAATGTCTACCTGATAAAATAAGTTCTCTTTGTTATATATCCCGCATGCGGGTACAGTGTGAAACATTGTTATAGCTTGATGTATTGTATGTCAAGCAACCTGCTCATCGTTTTAATACTTACTTTTAAATGACTTTTTTTCCCTACAGTACTTCTTTCTTCCTTTCATGGACAAGCAATTACTAATAACGTAGCATGAGAATTAAGGAGCCCTAATTCGAATCATATTTAAAAAAATCTTTGAATAATGCTGAGTTCGTCGTGAGTAAGTGGAATCACTGTTATCACAAATCAACACAACACATATTTTATTCTTTTATACTGCTATTATTAAAAAAAACTTGCAATTGTATAGTGACTAAGATTATAATCGATGTCAATAGTCATTTAATTATAATGTAATTAAGTTTATAACATCAACCCGCGACCAGCGGCATTGGCAGCCAAACGCTTAGCTACTACGCCACAGAGCCGTCATACCTCTGTTTACACATCGTAGATGATACTTGTCATCTGTTTGCACAGACCGACTAAACAGTGGTGCATTTAAATGTAATCGCCAGTCGGAGACAGCTGCTCTAGTTTGCTCTGCAGCGCTCAAGTGGCTGCCGAGCGCATAAAGTAGTTAAGAAGCAGCCGTATCATGCTGGAGAACGGCGACGAAGTCATGGAGTTTGGAGAGTTATGAACACGTACGTATGTCTCCCGTCCAATCTCCGATATCACATTTACTACACAATGGACACTTGTTGGAAATAACATGATTGTGTACTTGCGAATCGCAACATATATACTCGTCCTTCCTTCCTTCCTCCTTCCTCATTGATAACCGCATTGCAATCAACTTAACACTCTACGTGTCATAATTCCTGATAAAGTAAAGTAAAGAATCGGTCTGTAAATGCCCCCTTCTTGTTGGCATATCCTCGGTTGAGAAACAAACCACAGATCAGTTATAACTCCTACGGATTAAGATGCCTGGGTATCCTGTTACCATAGCCTTTTTATAAGTTCACAGTTTAATATTGCTGTAAACTTTTATGTCGTCATAAAATTGTAACTGGCGATAACGAGGTTCAGAGATTGTTAGAGTATAAAAATTCAATAAGAGTTTATTGCTTTTACGTATACATCACTATAAAACTGAGACTTTTACAGATAGGCGTTAGTTGTTTTTGGTCAGTTAAACGATTCAAGGTTTGATTTATTTCAACTCATATGGATTCAACATGATTCGATTTCGATTTCACACCTATGGAAATTACGGGACGAACAAAGTTCTTTACCGGACAACGGTAGAAATTCCTGAAGTCTTGTACGAACTGCGCGTTCCAATGTACGCTCAGCTTAGCTATTGTTGAACATGCGTGCACCGGAATGCCGCGGGTCGGAACGCGAGGTGAATCGATCCGGCCGCCTCGGCGCCAGTAGTCGCGCGCCATATCTGCCACATGCAGTGCTGGCCACCGCTGATGCATTTCTCATAGTACACAATATAAATAAGAAATAAAAAAAACAACCCGCTGTGGCGGAAATAAAGATATCTATTGAAAGATTAGAATTTGGCAACAGGCTTCATAAATCGCGCAGTCTGTCCGTACAAGGCTTCATAGCTCAGTGCGGTGCGTTGCGTTGCAACAGATCTCTCAGAGAGACGCCCAACATCTATTGCAAGGTTATGTATGTATGTATATATTTACGCCTTGTTCCCAACGGGGTAGGCAGAGACAATCCTCTTCCACATGCTACGGTCCTGACATACGACTTTCGCTTCTCCTACTTTCATCAATCTTCGCATGCATACTCGATGGTTTAGAGTACTCTTCACCTGGCCTTTTTTCAGAACCCATAGTCATATGCCCAATAATTTTACAGGTTAGATTACTGAGTAACTTTCGGTATCAGTAGTATCATTACGGCTTGCACGCTTGCTTCGCGGCACTGTAATGCTGCCATTTTATCTGTTAACAGGAACATATATATAGCATAACGCTGCAGTGAACGATGAAACGCATTGTTTTGACGTGTCGTCTCGCCCCGCTGTCGCATGCTTCGAGGGAACAAAAGACCATTCGTAGGGTTTCCGTACAATTAAATATCTAACACAGCATGTGCCTACTGATATGACCGCGGGGGACATGACGCGCAGGGGGCAATGAGTTGTGTGTGGTGTTATTCGGTTCCTCGGCGGTATAACCAAGAGGGCTGCCACTCGAGAACCCAACGGTAGTCGGTTCTGCGAGCTGTGTGGTCTAAGGCCATTTGCCATTTGCTTACAAAATAACTTCATGTACATATTTAAGATGCTAATTCTTAACTCAAAAGTCGTACCTAGCTTAATCAAGTCCACCGCTGAACAAAAGCATCTTTCAAGAAAGCTCCAGTAAAAGCTCACGCGCGCACGACATTTGCTGCTTCTTATCACTAGTCTGTGAGATTTACAGGTTTGCAAATTGCCCTCTTGCACTCCTACATGAATATAAATCATTGTAAGTATATCGGCATGGATACAGTGCCGCGGACAACGTAACGCACGCTACGGCCGAATAATTCATACCGATATTTCACATAACATATTATTCAGTTAAAAAAAGTAACAAACTAAACAGTAACTACTTGCAAAGTATTCGCTAAAGAACCGATCTGACTTCTAGACCTATGTCTTATGAAACCATATTTATTTTAATTAAACAAAATTTTGTCCCGTTGGAATTAGTTAGCTTAAAACAAGTTAAATATTTTTTTTGTTTCCAGTTGCGGAATTTTATTTAAAATGTTTTTTTTTTTGGGTTGTAAACTTGCCGAGCCGTGGTAGTCTAGTAGTCAAGGCGCTCATTTTAGTCTCATAGAGCGCGAATGACCTGGGTTCGCTCACCAGCGTCGGCACGTTTAATTCTTCTTTCATTCCTTTCAGGTAAAAAAATATATAGGCGTTAGGTTAAGCTCCGTTTTAACAACATAGATCCCTTAATTGAAAATGCATAAATATTAAGTAATGTCACGAGGATAAAACAAGACTATGTTATTAAAAATAATACAATTAAAGACAATAACTCTTCTGACACTTGCCAGCCAAAAGTTGTTATTTTTTTATGCAAAATTGAAAAAGAAAACTGTTCAAGAAACTTAATTATTTGAGAAGATTATTCCACCATTCGCAGTCACATTTATTTTAGTAGACTTTCATCACATCCTGATTACAATAACATTCCAAAACAAATACACGTTCGAATGTAGTAGGTATTGATTTTTATCGCTCTATGTGTTTGTTCGTTAACCAGCACTCGCAAGTGTCAACTGTCCTGTAACATATCATTCGTATCGCATTAGATACAAGTATAAAATGTAAATCGATGCGAACTGCCTTTAATTTATCTTTTCGAAGGCCCGATTTGTCTGTGCCACGGCTATCTATCTTAAGGGGAGACCGATGCTCAATTACACGACCCAGTGGCAGATTGCCGTTTGACCCTCGGACCCCGGTCCCGGGTCCAGTCCCCTGGGATTTACCTTAGATATATTAGTGAAGGCTATGAGTATTGATTGAAGTCTCTGTAATGGAATTCTAATTTTATATTTTATAAATGTTCTCTCTGGTCTCTCGCATTTATATTTCATTTAATTTTATAAGTACAAACATATTATTCAGTTAAAAAGTAACAAACTAAACAGTAACTACTTGCAAAGTATTCGCTAAAGAACCGATCTGACTTCTAGACCTATGTCTTATGAAACCATATTTATTTTAATTAAACAAAATTTTGTCCCGTTGGAATTAGTTAGCTTAAAACAAGTTAAATATTTTTTTTGTTTCCAGTTGCGGAATTTTATTTAAAATGTTTTTTTTTTTGGGTTGTAAACTTGCCGAGCCGTGGTAGTCTAGTAGTCAAGGCGCTCATTTTAGTCTCATAGAGCGCGAATGACCTGGGTTCGCTCACCAGCGTCAGCACGTTTAATTCTTCTTTCATTCCTTTCAGGTAAAAAAATATATAGGCGTTAGGTTAAGCTCCGTTTTAACAACATAGATCCCTTAATTGAAAATGCATAAATATTAAGTAATGTCACGAGGATAAAACAAGACTATGTTATTAAAAATAATACAATTAAATATCTAACACAGCATGTGCCTACTGATATGACCGCGGGGACATGACGCGCAGGGGCAATGAGTTGTGTGTGGTGTTATTCGGTTCCTCGGCGGTATAACCAAGAGGGCTGCCACTCGAGAACCCAACGGTAGTCCGTTCTGCGAGCTATGTGGTCTACGGACCTTTGCCATTTGCTAACAAAATAACTTCATGTACATATTTAAGATGCTAATTCTTAACTCAAAAGTCGTACCTAGCTTAATCAAGTCCACCGCTGAACAAAAGCATCTTTCAAGAAAGCTCCAGTAAAAGCTCACGCGCGCACGACATATGCTGCTTCTTATCACTAGTCTGCGAGATTTACAGGTTTGCAAATTGCCCTCTTGCACTCCTACATGAATATAAATCATTGTAAGTATATCGGCATGGATACAGTGCCGCGGACAACGTAACGCACGCTACGGCCGAATAATTCATACCGATATTTCACATAACATATTATTCAGTTAAAAAAAGTAACAAACTAAACAGTAACTACTTGCAAAGTATTCGCTAAAGAACCGATCTGACTTCTAGACCTATGTCTTATGAAACCATATTTATTTTAATTAAACAAAATTTTGTCCCGTTGGAATTACTTAGCTTAAAACAAGTTAAATATTTTTTTTGTTTCCAGTTGCGGAATTTTATTTAAAATGTTTTTTTTTTTGGGTTGTAAACTTGCCGAGCCGTGGTAGTCTAGTAGTCAAGGCGCTCATTTTAGTCTCATAGAGCGCGAATGACCTGGGTTCGCTCACCAGCGTCGGCACGTTTAATTCTTCTTTCATTCCTTTCAGGTAAAAAAATATATAGGCGTTAGGTTAAGCTCCGTTTTAACAACATAGATCCCTTAATTGAAAATGCATAAATATTAAGTAATGTCACGAGGATAAAACAAGACTATGTTATTAAAAATAATACAATTAAAGACAATAACTCTTCTGACACTTGCCAGCCAAAAGTTGTTATTTTTTTATGCAAAATTGAAAAAAAATACTGTTCAAGAAACTTAATTATTTGAGAAGATTATATTTAGAAGATTATCCACCATTCGCAGTCACATTTATTTTAGTAGACTTTCATCACATCCTGATTACAATAACATTCCAAAACAAATACACGTTCGAATGTAGTAGGTATTGATTTTTATCGCTCTATGTGTTTGTTCGTTAACCAGCACTCGCAAGTGTCAACTGTCCTGTTACATATCATTCCTGTCGCATTAGATACAAGTATAAAAAGGTAAATCGATGCGAACTGCCTTTAATTTATCTTTTCGAAGGTCCGATTTGTCTGTGCCACGGCTATCTATCTTAAGGGGAGACCGATGCTCAATTACACGACCCAGTGGCAGATTGCCGTTTGACCCTCGGACCCCGGTCCCGGGTCCTGTCCCCTGGGATTTACCTTAGATATATTAGTGAAGGCTATGAGTATTGATTGAAGTCTTTGTAATGGAATTCTAATTTTATATTTTATAAATGTTCTCTCGCATTTATATTTCATTTAATTTTTTAAGTACAAACATATTATTCAGTTAAAAAGTAACAAACTAAACAGTAACTACTTGCAAAGTATTCGCTAAAGAACCGATCTGACTTCTAGACCTATGTCTTATGAAACCATATTTATTTTAATTAAACAAAATTTTGTCCTGTTGGAATTACTTAGCTTAAAACAAGTTAAATATTTTTTTGTTTCCAGTTGCGGAAATTTATTTAAAATGTTTTTTTTTTTATGGGAAAGGCGGAAAACGAGCATGCGGTTCACTTGATTGTAAGTGATTTCCGCGAAGCCTCAAGACCAAAGTATACAACCAGTGCGTGTTGCCAGTGATGACATACGGATCAGAGACTCGGTCCTTCACTGCAGCCCGTATGAAGATGCTCAAAGTTGTTCAGCGCACTATGGAAAGGGCTATGCTCGGTGTTTCTCTGCGTGATAGAGTCTGCAACGATGATATCCGCAGCAGAACTAAAGTAACCGACATAGCCGTAATGATCAGCAAGCTGAAGTGGCAATGGAAATTTTTGCGTTACTGTTTTGCCGCATGTCAGCGGCGTAAGTTCCTGCCAACCCCTTCCTTCTCGTGGATGTTGAACTTTGCGACATAGCGGTGAGACGAAAAGTCGATTGCGGAAGCTCTGGCTACGGTGTATCGTAACGGTTGGAATTCAGTCATCCCTGCCTACCCCTGTGCGTACATATACATTTTGATAAATGTTATTTCGCACATATAACCTCAATATAAACGCTTGCTATCATAATGCCAGCTCGATGTAAATGAACCGGCGCAGTAACGGAAAATATTAGTCGTAAACGAAATTCAATTTGCTCCACACTCCCAGCGGACGATACCCGGCTAGTTTAAAATGGTTTTGACATCGCTGTTTTTTTTAGCCAGGATGCAATACGTAACAGGTATGGGAAAGTGATACGTGTTTTACCCGGCATTTCAGAACCGATTTTCGTGTACGATTTAATAAATAATTGTGGAAATTATAAAGGTCCATTAAACCTTAAACACCAAAAGATAGACAGTTTCCGTTTCGGAACTTTGAAACAATTGAAATTCGATTGTTAGATGTAATATCAGAGGGATTATCTATGCCTTAGCTTTTTATGCTTTTACTAATATAATATAAATTAATGATTATACAGAGCTTTAAAATAAATTTTATGAGAAAATTACGGATAAATGTATGATCCTGTTTATTTCAATGTCAATTACAGTTTGTTATATAGCAATTGCTGGCTGGGCTGCGTTCGGGAAACTACGTCATATCTTCTCGTCAAATATTTCCGCGAAGCCTCAAGACCAAAGTATACAACCAGTGCGTGTTGCCAGTGATGACATACGGATCAGAGACTCGGTCCTTCACTGCAGCCCGTATGAGGAAGCTCAAAGTTGCTCAGCGCACTATGGAAAGGGCTATGCTCGGTGTTTCTCTGCGTGATAGAGTCTGCAACGATGATATCCGCAGCAGAACTAAAGTAACCGACATAGCCATAATGATCAGCAAGCTGAAGTGGCAATGGAAATTTTTTGCGATACTGTTTTGCCGCATGTCAGCGGCGTAAGTTCCTGCCAACCCATTCCTTCTCGTGGATGTTGAACTTTGCGGCATAGCGGTGAGACGAAAAGTCGATTGCGGAAGCTCTGGCTACGGTGTATCGTAACAGTTGGAATTCAGTTATCCCTGCCTACCCCTGTGCGTACATATACATTTTGATAAATGTTATTTCGCACATATAACCTCAATATAAAAGCTTGCTATCATAATGCCAGCTCGATGTAAATGAACCGGCGCAGTAACGGAAAATATTAGTCGTAAACGAAATTCAATTTGCTCCACACTCCCAGCGGACGATACCCGGCTAGTTTAAAATGGTTTTGACATCGCTGTTTTTTAGCCAGGATGCAATACGTAACAGGTATGGGAAAGTGATACGTGTTTTACCCGGCATTTCTGAACCGATTTTCGTGTACGATTTAATAAATAATTGTGGAAATTATAAAGGTCCATTAAACCTTAAACACCAAAAGATATACAGTTTCCGTTTCGGAACTTTGAAACGATTGAAATTCGATTGTTAGATGTAATATCATGCCTTAGCTTTTTATGCTTTTATTACAAAGGTGCTTTGCCGGCCTTCCTGGATATTTGAGCACGAGATGCTTCTACGTCACGTCGGTATTCTGCGACTCACATTCGAGTAGGATCAAAAAGTCGCTGTTCGGCTCGACCACACACCCTTACTTTTACCACTCTCAAAATGTTTCACAAATATTCCGTAAAACGGTAAAAATACACAGTGTTATTCTTCACATCCAAGACATGGTTTTGATTATACTACACATTACCAACAAACAAAACTACACCTTGGATGTGAAAAATAACAGCTTATGAGAAACTTTTTTGCGACTTAACGGATAAGATTTAATCATTCAAGTGTTTGTAGTTTGTGTGTTTGTGTGGTTTAGTACTGCTCGTGCAACACACACATACAATCGCGTGCACTGCACACAGATATTTGTAAAAAATACCTGGTGACGTATCTGACTCGTTAGAAAATATTGAACCTTACCACATGGATATTATTTTACATATTTATATACTAGCCGTCCACGTCATAGTTTTTTTTTTATGGGAAAGGCGGAAAACGAGCATGCGGTTCACTTGATTGTAAGTGATTACCGTCGCCCACGTACATCCGCAACACCAGAGGTGCTGCAGGTGCGTTGCCGGCCTTTAAGGGTATTTGGGAGATAGGAGGGAGGATGAGGAGGGGGTGTGGGCCAAGAGGTAGTACAAGAGAAAAGAAATAAACAACATTGGAAGGTAGTTGGAAAAACAAGTGGGAGAAAAAAAGCTTTCGTAAAAGTGAGGAGTCGAAAACAGCGCGATATATCAAGCTCGGTTATGATCCCGCAGCTACGAAAACAACGCAGCTCATGGCCCCGTTCCAAGTGCGGCGCGAACACGTTTGATTTAATTGTTATACAAGACTACGAATTTGAGAGTTTGTCTTTAGCTGGCGGACTTACTTCCTTTGTGATTGATTCCCCTATCCTCCCAGATTGTTTTCACTTTCGGTTAAGTAAATTATCTATGTCTATCATCTAGACATAGGCATAAAAATCAATGTTTCTTTGTTCGTCTCTCATAAACTGGCAAGACCAGATTAAAAATTATTCAGTACTTATATGAATAGTCACTGTACTCTGCAAGCGAATAAGCTACGGTTCGATGCTCGGTGGCGTAGTGGTTAATTGTTCGACTGCGGCGCTGCAGGTCGCGGGTTCTATACCGCCCGCACGGCGCAACATTAGACAGTTAGATCCCCATCCATCACCCTTGCTCTAATGTACCCGGATTAAATTACTCAGGTATTGGACAGCAGCGTCTAACCTACGAGCTCAGGGTGCCAATGACGATAGATCCTCCTTAAAACCAGCTAACAGTTCGTCGGATGGTAAGCAGAGTTAAGTAAGTTCTATTACAGCGCACACAGACACCTGCAAACATCCTCAATCGATGTAGGTCATAGATCCGTTGTCACTCCTGTGTACTACGATGGAATGCATCACACATGTAATTATACAGGATCTCTGTACCGGTTTCAAACCGGAACACATCAGAAGCTGCACTTGTCCCATCTTTATGGTAAATGAGATGTTACACTATTCATCTACGCAACAAGAGCTCCCAGATTTTTGAGGTCTCGCAATGGTACGCTTTGCTGTGGATATAATTTGACGGAGCCATTCTCTCTTTATTGAATTTAGGGTGTTTTTTTCTTATGTTTAGATTTATTTATCTAGAATATATAATTATATATTCAACTGACATTTTAGACCATCGGTATTGTACGGCGGCTGTGTGTTCTTTGATGCGTATTGATTTAGTTTTCCCCTATGTAAAAGATCACATTCACTGCAGCGTCTATATTCAGTCGTGAATTATAAACTAGTATCTTCTTTACATATAAATGTTACTTTAGGTCTATTGTATGCGGATTTGATTCAAGAATTTTGCGTCACTTGCGTGGTTTATATGAAACCTTAAACATTAAATACCCATTTAGCACTTCATGTACTTGAATTGAGTGAAGTGTTTCCTTGGGACCCTCGTCACGTGCCGCAAAGTTAAGTTAATATGACATTCGCGGTCGGAAATACAACGGAAAGTAAGTTTGGTTAATGTCTACCTGATAAAATAAGTTCTCTTTGTTATATATCCCGCATGCGGGTAAAGTGTGAAACATTGTTATAGCTTGATGTATTGTATGTCAAGCAACCTGCTCATCGTTTTAATACTTACTTTTAAACGCCTTTCTTTTCCTACAATACTTCTTTCTTCCTTTCATGGATAAGCAATTACTAATAACGTAGTATGAGAATTAAGGAGGCCTAATTCGAATCATATTTAAAAAAAATCGTGGAATAATGCTGAGTTCGGCGTTCCTAAGTGGAATCACTGTTATCACAAATCGACACTATTATATTTATGCCCTATAGTAACGATATACCACACACCCTTACTTTTACCACTCTCAAAATATTTCACAAATATTCCGTAAAACGGTAAAAATACACAGTGTTATTCTTCACATCCAAGACATGGTTTTGATTATACTACACATTACCAACAAACAAAACTACACCTTGGATGTGAAAAATAATAGCTTATGAGAAACTTTTTTGCGACTTAACGGATAAGATTTAATCATTCAAGTGTTTGTAGTTTGTGTGTTTGTGTGGTTTAGTACTGCTTGTTGCAGCGAGTGTCTTTTAAAGACTGGTAGGTTAACAAAACTGTATACAATGCAGATTGTTGTTTTTTAATACTGTCACATATACGTATACCTACATACTACAAACAAATAAACATCTATGACTAGGGTACAAACATTTATATTCATTGAACCCGCGACCCTGGGCTGCAATGACTGGCACACTTCAGCTATAGAGCTATCGTGCCGTTAGTTGGACTTATTGCTCAAATACAAGAAGACATAATTTGCAACAACAATTCTTGCTATAATACAACAAATTTAAAGCGTTTTCTTTTCTCCTCCTTTTCTCCCTTCCAGGACGGTTAGTTTCAATATACCGACTTTGTCCAACGGTATTCGTTCATATGAAAACGGAATAAAGTCGGAAAATCAAATAGTCGCAGGGGAAAATGTATCTGCATTGAGGCGAGCTAGCTGCCTGCGCTGCGGCCTGCGCTGCGGCCTGCTGTGGAACCACGATGTAGATTTCATTCAGATTATTTTCACCTGCCGATAATATTTTTATCTCTTATTTTCCCCTTGTTAAAGTAATGGCGTAGAGCGTTTTCATGAGACGTTTATTAATACAAATGCAAAATACTAAGTTTATTCTGTTCAACTAGATACAATCTAAGGATTACGTTGTCGGATAAATATAACTTCTGATTTACGTATCCTGATCTCATTTATTGATATCAACAAGCTTCATCTAATGACTCCGGAACATGCAAACGACATCAAATCAAAATCAGGCAGCCACATGCAGTATATACAAACAATAATAACAAAACAGAATATATGTCCGTGTTACTAAATATACTCTCAAACAAATTCTAAAGTTTTTGTCCATCCATAATTTCTCTGAAAAATTAAACAACTCCTTTGCTACTTTCCATTTAAAACAATATATTAAACAAACGGGCAGGTCAGTTAAAAGGAAAACCTCCAATTTTTTTTTAACTTACTTTGAAGGTAACTTATTTACGCTAAATGATGCTTCTAGTGAGAGTGTTGTGCCTGCCCATTGAAGCGAGTTGCCGTTGAAGTTGGCACTTCGAACTTTAAATTATAAAGTCGCGCACTATCGCACCGAGCATTCACACACATACACACACAATCACACAGACCAATATTTTCACTGACTTTAGTGCCTTTTAAACCGAAATACAGTGACGCTTCACACTGCTGCTTGGCGAGAGAGAAAAGCTTGGACAGCGGTGATACCTACTTAGTGGTACTCCTGCACAGCGCTAACCTAATGACATTGGCGAAATAAAAGTTGCGTGAAAATTAAATATAATTCCGCTCGGTCGGCGACTTCTGCGAACAAGGACTGGTGAAAGAATTTTGCTTTGACCGTAAGTAATGCAATAAAGTTATCAGTGAAGCATAGGCGTAAGGAATTGTCCGATCGCAATGTCACGAGAGTGTTGCCGCTCGTCCACTTTCCGCCCCTACTTACCGTAGCGAGAATAATTGAATTGCCGTATCTTTGCCACTCCGCCGCCCCTGGTACATTTAATTTCATCTAACACTAGGTTTATTTTTTATAACTTCGCAATAAAATCATTATCATTTAGATTACTTTCTTTTTTTGTTCGCGGGAAGTTTTACCTTTGTATACTCATTCATTTCCGACTCAGGGGCTACGAAAGGGTCATGTCTAACTCCTCCCAACTAAAACCCTCGATTTCCATTCTTCCATTCTTCTGATCGCCATTTGTCGACACTGCGGGAACGCTTTCGGATACTACAGCCATACCGACGGTGTTGCCCCTTAACGAGGCTCTTCTCGATGAGCGGGCAACCGTGTCCGCCGCCTAGGCCATATTTTGATCAGGGCCTATAAAGCTACTAGGCCCTTCTTCACTGTCACGCCCTCAGGCCACAGACAATTATCTATATCCAATGCTTTTAAGAAGTGTTTTCTTTTGTACTGCGATCATCGATCTACTTGAAAAATATGACCATTTCGACACATTATTTTATTTAGGAAGAGGCATTCTTATCCTTCATACCCTAGCATGTAAATAGTCCACTGCAGGACATAGGCGTCTCTCATACACAGAAATTGCCATAATTGAGGGAGCGAGGGGGTAAACGGACCGCGGTTTGCGATCGCAGTACCGCTGCTGGCCATCCTCGGTCTGCATTATTTCGTTCTGGTATTTTTCGAGATGGTTATCCCGTCATCTGTCGGTAACAATTGCGATTTTCATCCTTTTTGTCTTTTTATCTATTTTATAGTTTTTTCTTTTATCTAAACACCTTACGTAGCTCATGATGTGTTGCAAAGATATAAATTGTTTTGTTTTGTGACGTTAAGGGTTAACCAATGATTTTTTAAAAGAAACCTCTGGCGTGTAATGCAGTGTTTAAAATATGTTTTTTTTTTCACCCAACTAGATTTCTATCTCGCTCACGAATTTCCCTAATTCTTTTAAAACGCTACTTCATTTAGACAGAATGGCTGCACTGTGGTTTTGTGCAATTAGTACGTGGACTTCGTTTGAACATTTCACATGCAACTGGAGACACTTTAAAAACCGAGTCTGAGTTGTTACGGCCTGTTTTACTTGTTATAGATTTTCATTTCATTTTCTTTGGGTTCACCAACTGCAAAAAATTTTATCCTAATATACCGTCTGCCTGTTTGTTTATCTTCCTCGTCATCTCGGATTCCTATGATTAAAAAGTCTAATAAATTTTTTGGATTGTCGTAACAATATGACTTGTAATATCGTACAATGCAGTTTATAAATACCTTCTTTGATGTATGAAACAAATTAATGAAATGATCATATTTAAAAATGGCTTAATATGATCGTGAAGGAATTTTTATCAGAAATCTTGGACCATGCAAGTGTAATTTATATTCAAAATTGCGATTCCATTAAAACGGCTTCATAGCTCCCTATTAATTCTATTTCTTGTAAGCTGCCACCCGCGACTTAGTCTGCGTTCAAAAGTTTCTTTCGGCTTACGGGCTGAAAAGTAAAAACGGCCATGTCGTCCCCCCGTGTTCAACGTGTCTCAAAACAAAATTTCATAAAATTGGTTCAGCGGCTCGTAAGTTATGGCTTTGAGTTCATAGAAAAAATAACTTTCCGTTTTCCCGAATTTGGCTATTTTCTGGGCAAATTACAACCATTACGAACGTTTAAAAAAAAACCAAATCGATCCAGCTCTTCTTAAGTGATGCGCTAACCAACTACAGCAGCATCTATTATTTATTATATATGTAGTAATAAACCAGAAAATGGCAGTGTTGGATCAACAGTAGTTACATAATATTTATCTTATATTGTAGGCTACTAATTGACTCTCAGTTATGTGAATGATTGACCCCGACGTCTCGAGCATGGGCCTGGCGCTCCATCTTATGACACTGCTGCTCAAATACAAGTCATAACGTATATATGACTCTTCAATCATCGTCCTTTCTGTCCGGATCGATTCCTCTATGATTTGCTCTTTATTATTAGCGCTGATTGATCGATCATATTATTATTCATTAAATTTAATTTAACCGATAGCCGAGTGGTTAAGGGATCTTGGAACTTATGTTATGCACAAGTTGTACATACAGAGTATTTCTTCTTTAGATAAATACTTCTCAAAGTTAATAACTCACATAGATGTCCACGAATTGTTGAAAAGTAACAGAATTCATTAAACAAATTGTAAACGTAACTCCTATCATAAGAAGTTGAAAAGATTTAGTAGCCCCGTATAATATTGAATTAATTCTAAACTTTCCGAGCACAAACAGAAGTGTTTTGTGAGTTTGTCCCTAAAGATTTATTTTATTCCTTTGAAAGGATGAATTGACTCTCGTGTCTCGTGAACATTGGCAAGTACCTAAAGCCAGGTATTAGTAGCCCAGGACCTACTAGACGCTAACTGGTTCTGCCATGTACATCATTTAGTTATTGTCTAATTCTTCTTTATCAGACTCCTCGCAACAGAGACGCGCCTGCCCGGATAGTTTACTTTTTTTTGAAATCAGTTTTTGAGAAGCATAATTTACATTTAAATACGAATTAACTGATTCATATATATATTAATCTCTTATGTTCAGCAGTGGATTTAAATAGCCCAGAGAGAAAAAAAAGAAGATTTGAAAACGTACATAATTCATCTTAACAATTTACCCAAAGAATTGAACCAATTGATGTGAATGAACCAGGAAATAAGAATATCTATCGAATATAATGTGGAAAGGATTATGTATAGCTCAAGGATTGTCACTTAACTCTATATACATCACCTGTGTTAAAACACACTTAGGAAGGCGTTTAGAAAAGTGAACGAACGTTTGATAGTTCTATGTTTTTCTAACCATATCTTTATGGATTGTTGGCAAGTTATCAAACGCAAGCTTGCTTCCTTACCTTGCCCTAACAGTGAATAGTAGGCCTCTCTCATAAGGATGATTTGACACAATCGACACGCTCGGCAAGCGGATTGTTCAAAATTATTGTACAAAGTTAAATAACGGATTTTTGATGGAATTTACTTACAATATTCTTTATGCTTCCAAACTTTGACGAAGCTAGATTATGCCATGGCATAATTGCATGTAATTGGGTCTAAAGTTTTTGTTTTAATTAGGAGCTCTCTTGGAAGATACAAAGATTGTGACCAAGTTCTGGCCGTGAGCTGCTTCTTGTGGATATATATATTCACGCTTAGTTCCCAACGGGGTAGGTAGAGAAAATCTTCTTCCTCTTGCTACGGTCCTGACATACGTCTTTCGCATCTTCCACATTCATCAATGTGCTAGTTGATACTAGATTTAATTATGTTGAGAGTAAAGTGAAACCGTTTTCAGAAGTTTTCGCTTATTTCAGTGAGACCTGTAACACGTGGATCACAAAGTGTAGCTGATTGGCAGCACATATCATTGATTCGAGAGGCAACAGAATGTCAGCTGCACACCGTTCCGCCCACTTGCGAAAGGAGAGGAATCACCCTCGTGAATCAGGGCGCGCATTGTCGATACGTGCGCTGCTCCAAAGCAGTAACGTCGAAAGTGTAATTTTCGTTGTATATGTTATTGTAGTTTCGTAAAAGAAAATTGCGTCAAAGAAAAATCTCGTGACCATCTTAGTTAGGTACTTATATGTCGTCATAAATAAATGTCATCATTACAATCTATAAATGTCTCACAGTAGTACACTCATCTTTCTCACTATTGGGAGAGTTTTAGTTTACTTAATTTTTCTAATTTTGGGTTTGAACCCAGGTAATACGTTTGCAAGCCCTGTGCTTGTACTACTTGCACATGTAAAACTAATTGTAACAGGCTGCTAGCAGAACTAACTTTTCAATCTTGTGCACGTGCATATTTGTGCGACCTTTACTGTGGTGAACTAGATGATTTGTAATAATTTGAAGTTACCTAAAAATAATTAGTTCAGTATTTCGTTTCACTTCATTCTAACAACTTTAATTTATAATATACAATATTATAACACTTTTACATTATGTGAAGCCAGTATGTCGAAGTTTCTCGATTGAGCTTCCTCGGGCGCTATGTTGTGACCACTACGCAATCAAACTGTCAGCAACACTGAACAGTTTCCTGTTCATCGTTCCGGAAATCTTGTGCAGATTCCTTGAGCAGTAAATAAGGTTACCCGCTATTAAGAACTGGGTCCTAACGTGGTCCGAATTCAAGTACATTTTAATGCTGTACTACAAATCCAATTTATTTATTAAAACATTCCTTGCATTAAATTAATAGTACAGAGAATTTGGGTAATTTTTGTTACTTAATATCATTCATTGCTTTCGGCTATTAGACATTCAAAACAATAATCAACTGATAACATTGGCCGGTTTCATGGAAACACAAAGATTTTAATAAAGATGACATTTTTAACCTACATGGTTCTTAACACGTAACATCTAAGATTCGTTACAAACCTGTAAAAAGTTAATTTGAAAAATTTACATTCAATTCGTAGGGCAATTTACATAACCGAAAAGGACGATGACCATGAGCAAAGCTGATCTTTCTGACTGTGCCAATGACGTTACCGATGCCTTATTTTGAACACACTTTGAGTAATGATCCATTTAATGTGTTCTGGTCACCCGTTAACTGTTGGCTCTTGGGGTATATTGGTGTAAAATATAACAAGCACCGTGGAATTTACTAGAAACTTCGCGCGAATTCAGTAAAATTTTCCGCATCGATGTTTCCTACAGAATGGCCAAGTTAGATGAGTTTGTCGCGACTTTGAATAAATTGGTGACAGACGCCTAGACTCTGTAAACCAGTCCTTGCTAGAATGAAGTGGAGCACACCATGCCGCGCCAGATGATTACAAATTTTCTATTTATGATTTAACAAAACTTGTGCACGATCAAAAGTAGTGACATTTGCTAACTCATTGGTTAAGGTCATACGGTTCGATTTTTTTAATCACTAAAAATTATATTTGTTCAGATTGTATTCAGTGCTAAATTTATTAAATGCTTGGCGGTAAAGGCCGCTATCATAAAGAAACTTAATATGAAATGGAGACATAATATGAAGTCAGATTCCTATACGCAGTAGAGAAGCGTGGTCCCTTTCCCTGCCTTTTCCCAGAAGTGGGATACTACAGCTGCTATTTTACTTTTGCCTTTGTCATGTCCGGTGTAGTATTCGTTTTCTCTACATTACATTTCTGTTCTAAACAGAAAAAAAAAACAGATGTATAATATACTCGTACATTTTAACATTGCTTATATCCTTCAGCAACAATTGGACGTAATCGTAGATCTCTTTCTAGTAATGAGGTGGATTGACGATAGTAAAAGTAAAGTAAAGTAGTAGCCTATAAGTGCCCACTGCTGGGCAAAGGCCTACTTCTCAAATACGAGTATCAGACCTCTCTGATGAACTACTTGTTTAGACCGGGACGGCCCGGCGCGCTGCTCCAATGCAGGTTGACGAAAGTAATAAAACCTAATTAATTCTCGAATTGTTTTTGTTTTAATGTATTTATCTTTTTAATTATCATCTTATAGAATTACCAAAGAAACCGACAGATGGTATAATTACTATCTCAAGTATTCCAGAATATTTGAGACTGGTGACGGATAACAGATACTGGTACTGATCGCCAAGCATGGCGATTACGCTGAAGCCTCCGTTGGGAAGGTCAGTATGTGCACCCGTGGACTTAAATATTGTATTAAAGGAGAAAATACTTCATTTTATCTCTGCCTTAAATTTCTTTTAGGTGAAAGTACCCCCAGTTTTAACCATTTTAGTTTAGTCTGCTTACGGAAAAGAAAAAAAATGCGGAATGTGGTGGTATTTGCCACAAATGTACCACGAAATCAAATATGCAAGGGAGATAGCGACAATAGAGCAGGGCTTAAGTCCACCCTTGTCACAACAAATAATGCCAGGCCCATATTATAATAATTACTTATGTATCTGTAGCATATGCTGTTCTTATTCTAAGCCCGTACGCGTCGAGCTAAACTGAGAATATAATTTTTTTTTGACGAAAATGGAGAAACGGAGAAGATAATATAACTTAACTTTGACAGTTAGTCAAAGTTAAGTTATATTTGAAACAACTTTCTAAAACTGACTCGACAATGTCAGAATCCAAGTTATGTTAAGTTATCCAGAGTAATGTTAAACTTTTGAAGTTATACTTCTTTTAGCGCGTTATGAAAAAATAATGAGTGTAATTTTTATATGATCCGTGCGCGCACAGGATGGGAAAAAAAACCCACAGAACATAATTACTACTACCAGAGAAGAACGACAAGTTCATATAAAAAACAATATATCTGTTCTCTAACGCCATTTTTTATGATTTGTTGTAATTTTTATCAATATGTTGTTAATGATAATTTTGAGAATCAAACAAATCTCAGCAGTTTAAATGTTTAAAACAACTTGTCTTATGAGTTTCATTATGGTTCATTGTTTTTAGTGAATAACTGACATCCAATTCACTACAAAAATTAACCACTAGATAATAACACTTTGAATGTGCTAATGTACGTTGCATTGTGAAATAAAATATACCCTTATCGTACAAATGGCTTTTCATGAAATTAAAATATGAATATGGAAGCTGGCATCGCTGCGACAATTTATTCGAGCCGGCAAGTATGCGGCCTGCATTGCGGTACTCTTACGTGATTCTGCTAGCCTGCTACCCGCGCGAGAGTAGCGCATTGTGTGTGTGTGTATGTTATTGTTAGCGTTCTTGCGTCACCAAGATCTATAACGGAATTAAACTTCACCAATATCATTATGTCCGTTTGTCTAGTTTGGATTTACTAATCTTTAACACAGAATCATACTTGCAAAGATGAGAAGAAATAGATGCATAATTATTATCCTATCTTGTGCAGATTAACATAACCTACCTAACCTTCATTCATATTTTTATCGACATCTTAATTCTGGGTCTAGGAAAAAATTGGCATGCGAATGGCCTCTTCAAACAAATTTATGCAATAAAGTTACTAGTGAAGCATAGCCGCAAGGGATGGTCCGTTCGCAGATCCACGATCTCCCCTATATAGGGTAGACGTACCCTTATCCCGCACACCGTATGTTCTCAGTTATAAGCTTGTCCGAATGTGGTATTGTAGTTGCTGGGTTGAATTGTAAGTTACAGCTATTCTCGTTCTGGTAACTGAATTTCAAATTTAATGTTAAAGTAGTTTTGTACTGCACCTTTCCGAGACGAAAAATGTAAACTGTATTCTAAAGATAAGAATGAAATACTTGAAATTATTCCAAAACCTTTTAAACTTTTTAAAAAGTCTTTTAATATTATAATATACATATAATAGACAATGTATATAATTCACATAGGCAGGTATAATTCATATTGATAATTCTATTTTCAGAATTATACTAGACAGACTTGTTAATGTGTGCATGGGTTATTCGAAACCTATGTATGAATATTTTGGCTCACATGCAACTTCATCAGCTAACTTTCATAATACCGCTCTGATCTGATAATTTTTGACAGACTATACACTGATAGACCAACTTTAAAACTAATTTGGATTGGATTCATTATAAAATTTCTTATTGAAAAGTGAAGACATTTAATACATAACTTGTAACCTTTACTTTTACTTAACCAGTTAATGAATATTTTTATGTACTGATATAATAAACTTATAATTATTACTTTGTGGCTGCAAAGCGATGTGCCCGATCGATCCTTACGCAAGTCGGTGCGAGTCGGCTATCTTTGACCGATCTGTCCACATACTAGTGAAAAGGTACGGAGTGATTCTATAAATGTAGGGAATGTATGAACTGAATTGTCAAAAATTAATAAGACGTGTCGTTTATTTTAGAGAAAAAATTATAGAGCCATGCGGTGGCTTTTGCTGGACCGGGTTAGTGCCACGGTCTCGTAGATTACCGGCGTTTAGTAGAGGCATTTTGTGCTTCTGCGTTTCGTCCGGAGGCCCACTCCTCCCCTTCTTCCCTTCTCTGAATATCCTTTAAGGCCGGCAACGCACCTGAAGCTCCTCTAGTGCTTCAGATGCAACTAGGCGGTGAACCGAGCTTTCCCTTTGCCATTAAAAAAATATATGCGCAACCTTTTTTTCGTTTTTCTAGTAGATACAACGTAAGTTAAGCAAGCTAGTGTGCTAGTTAATATATATAAGATGTCTGTTATAATTAAAAGATGACTGCAACATGAAATGTTTTTCATCTATTTTGCAAACGCGCAAGTTTCAGTGCAGTCGACGTCTGCTTCTGAACTATGTTTAGACAACATAGTTTCTTTAGCAAGGTTCGCTTTCTGCTCGAGGAATACTTCAACATGAATTTTACTTATTTTCCTTTCTATGATCTTCGTGTTACCATATTGCTAATACCGTTATTCCTAAACTTTGCATACTCTACGATCTTAGTTCTGGATACATTTCGGTAGTGCTAAATCTTGTTAAGCTGCTGCTGAAGGTCTTGTACTGATCCGAAGGGGATATGCAGTTATTTCATGGTTATTCGATTGAAGACTGGGCCAATTGCAATTCCATTCGGATCTCTAAAAAATATCTACTTCTCTATCTATAAAAACCGTTAATATGGCGGCCGATGGCTGCCATAAGCGTCATGCTAGTGAACAGGCGCTGCGTGGATGCTGGACAGCTCCGGTCTGCTAATCCTGCATTAGACTTTTTTAACATCCTCTTTTTATCTATCTTATCTCTATTTATCGTAGAATATGGTTTTATTGTCTGTGAGACTATTCGTTGCTTTTTAAAATAACCACAGAACTATGTAAACTATAGACTATGCACCTATAGAAACTTGCAACATTCGTCATGATTTATCAAACGAGCCGTGAACACCGTGAGCGTATCAGCGAGTATTCGGAGAAGTTAATGCTGTTAGCCATTTTGTCTTTTACAGCTTCATCGGTTTTAACGCTGGCGTCGCATGCCTGTGACCGCAAGCGTTTTATAATGTAGGTGTACTAATAAAGTACCTCTACTGATTATCTTCATTCGATAAGCTATATATGGACCGTCTATGCGAGATTCGGACCTCGAGTTGCGTCGATCACTTTGGGTGGTGAGAACCGCCCTGATAGTCTCGTGAGTAACATTATAGGCGCGAGTTTTTGTTTGTATGTATGTGTGCATGTGTGGTTGTATTTTTGGATTTTAAACACGTCTAACACAGATGATCACATCTAGATGACCAATCAAAAGAGGTCGCAATGATCCAATCAGTGTCGGTAATTATGTCACTGGCATGTACGAGGTATTGGAAATTCCGTAATCCGTTTCGATTCAGAACTGCGGGTACGGTAAGCATTCATCTTGTAAAGCTACAGTGGTTTACAAGATAAATGCTCCAATGGATTTGCGAACATACTTTATTACTTCGTCTATTATATCTGTCGCTGCCAATTTGTACCTGTACCACATCACAACAACATTATTTGAAAGTAAGCCCGTTTGTGAAATGACAATTAATTTCATTATGACATGTTGGATTTGACCTTCTGTACGCTCTGATCATGAATCTTCTATACTTTTTTTTATTATATCTTTATAGATTTCTGTATGGTAAGATAATCGTTAAGTGCAACTAAATTAATCACCATCTCTTCCTCGGTTTCCGGCTTATTTGGTTTCATTAACCGCATTGTGAAACCCTAAAGCCTCTTTAATGTTTTAAAACTAAATTAAAAAAAATAAAACATTAGACCGAATTTAACCTAAAAAAACAAAATTTTATATTTAAAGCAAAAGTGGAATTGAATAGAAAAACAAAGTAGACCGAGACGACACGAGTTTTTCATTTAATTCCGCAAACAACTCTTCAAATTATGCGTCCACGATGCGAACGTTTGCTCTGGCCCCGTGACTAGTTCCGAGGCTCGCACTGATTAACTGGTAAACTGGCTGGTTCCTAGTGACGGCCAATTTTAAGCAAACACGCGTGTAGTCTTTTTGTGAGCAGCGGTGGTTGTAAAGTTGCTGTGATTTGTCTGTACGGTTTGCCAGTTGCAGTGCGACGACGGTCCGATATTCGGAGAGTTTTAGATTTTTTTTACATTTATGACATACATTTGATTGGCATTTACTTTTATTTCTATAGCGTTTTTCTCCTATGATATGAAGTAACATTGCAGTTACGACATAGCCTCGACATATTTTTCTTTTGTTCATCAGAGATTTTGTTTCCTCGCAATGTTTTTATTTGTCGCCGAGCACGTGGTAAATTACGCATTGAAAATTATATGTATTAATCTCAGTGACGTCGGGAAGAAAGGGGGATTGTAATAACTTTTTCTCAAAATGCCTCATCAACTCATATATACACGGTGTATTCGCCTGATTAACGAGCATGACTGTGGCGACCAACTGCTGGCGGAAAAACTATTCAAATATAATGAACCCAAATGGGGAGCAGTATCACTGTGCTCACCAACCAACCCGTCCGCCCAGTGTGAGTGTGGTGAGTGTGGGCAAGCTTTTCATGCATAGTATTTATTTGACTCTTTCATGTGGACTAAAGTCTAGCAGTGGACTTGTATAGGCCGATACAGTAACAGTATAGTGGTGCCGTGTGATATTAAAGCGACCGGCCTCACGTTCACCCGGCTGACATATTTCATTCTACTTCTTTTTCTTACTGTGTCGTAGCAATCACCAAAATAGAACACATTTAGATACGTTTAGTGGTAATATTAATGCCAAAAGATCTCAATCACAAATTCTAACCGCTTTCGATTGAGATAATTTTGTTAGAGACATAGCACTATGAGGTAATGAACTATTAGGTTAGCCTACTGCTTCTAACTGCGATCCAGATAACGTAAGACGTCATTGTGATGTAAATAATTTATGTGATAATAAATATTATGCATATCAAAATAAAACTACCCATAATAAAACTGCTGCCTGAATAAATATTACAGATGTATCTTCATACACAAGGATGCATCCTGTTACAATTAATTTATATGTAAATTCCTACACAGCTTATTGCGAACTTGCAAAGTTCACATGTATGTGTTTATTCGAAATGAATTATAAAACATTTTCATTTACATTCAACCCTGGGAGTGACAAAGTTAGATGAGGTGTACGCTGTCCGCCATGTACCACGTTCTGCATAATTCGACGTTGCTTACGTTGAACATTGAAACGTTACGTAGTTGTAATAGAGTCGGATTTATTAAATCTATGTTAGTTCATTATAAGTTTGTATTGTATGTTCACAGTCGTTATGAGTTTTTGATTCGAGAGGAGTTGAGTTATTCAAATTATCCGACATTAGGTAAGTTATTTTGTAATAAATTAACGACTTAATATAAAATTAAGTCTCGACGTTTATACAGTTTTTACCGAATATTTTCTTTGACGTAGCAGTGCAGACTGTAATGACGATGGAAGATGAAAGGTCACCCGCCAAACAGATTAGCAGCTCTTGAGAAATTTCCACTTCAAATTTCCTTAGTTTACTTTGTCCTAATGAATTATTTATTTAGGATAATGTGAATATAAAGATGTCATTTATTTATAAATTCTTTATCATTTCAGACGTGGTACCGTAGACGTTCAAGTTTCAATACAATTATATTTATTCCGACTTTATTTATTTATTACGTCCCGAAACGAACTTATGGTAACCCGTATCATATATTTGTTGCAATGTTATGCATTACAGTTTTTATAATCATCTATTTGCCCTTTTCTGTTCTATCTATTGCAGTTTCTGCACTTGTTTTTCGTTTTTTTAAATCATTGAATATCTGTGTTATTTTAGAATACTTTATAAAAAACAACATTTGACAGCAATTGCAAATCAAATTTCACTCCTTATTAGTCATTGTTTTCTTTTATTTTGTATTATTTAACTTTAATATCAACTATCTTAATATACGATAAAGGTGAGTTAACCGGAGGCCCACATCTCTCTTCCCCATCCCCCAAATATCGTTTAAGGGCGGCCACGCACCTGCAGCTCCTCTGGTGTTCCATAAAAAAAGATAAGAGTTGAATAAGGCAAACTGAATAATTTCAGATTTAAAGCTTCATCATCACCATCATTTCAGCCTATCAGAAGTCCACTGCTGAACATAGGCCTCCCCCAAACTAAGGCAACCCTCCCATTTAAAGCTTATGGTGTTTTAAATGAGGCGTACGAGGCAAGCGGCTCACCTGATGGTAAGGGATAAGGAAAGAGGATGGGAACAGGGGGTAAGACTCCGATAACCTCACTCACCGAACGAAACACGAAGAAGCACAAGAAGGTACTACTAAGTCTACTACCTCACGTAGGTGTTCTACGAGGTCGTGGCACTACGCCAGTGACGTCACCCCATTCGAGCAGGAGCTAAAGGTGTCGCGAATGTCGCAAAATCCCCGGATATTACCAGATCAGTTATTAGCGTATCGTATGAAATCAGTAAACGTATGTGAAGAATTGGTATCGTGTTAACGATACGTATTAGTAACATGTACTGCTGTTGGTGATGGTTGTTAGATTAGATATTCGCCAAATTACGTTGGGTTGAAATAATTGGCGACAAAAGGAGCCGCTTGGCTCAGCCTCGATTACGATATGTTTGTTTATGAATTATTGATTATTGTTTAATTTAAAAACAGCGTTAGGAACAAGTTGTCTTTTAATTTCAACATTTGACGTTAAAACGGGACGTATATTTTTGGTATCGGCGTGGAGTGCTTTTTTTATTATTCTATCTTAAACATAAACGATGAGCGGAACATATTTCTAAAGGTTTTTCACTTGTATTTTTGGCCACAAAACCATTTTTTTTAGTGGAATCAAAAGTATCTAAGTCAAAAATATGCACTTTTAGTTCATTCAGCGAATTGAATTTGTAATTTTTCATCGTTGAACTTGGTCGACAGGGCTCCTAATTTAAAATATATTTAAAATGAAAAATTTACAAGTACGGGAATGAGGGCGGAACAAATTAATCAGCCGTCCGCACGAGCCAGTCGAGGACGATCGTCACGCAAATGAAAAAATATAACAGCACGAAGCCCAGGCCCATGCCCGAGCCGAACATCGTGTTAATTTCTGCTGATTATTGCCAATAAATTCCTATTACGTGACGTAATAGGAATATTTTTTATTTTACTTTTCAGATATTTAAATCATAATTTCATTCATATTAAACTCTCAAAAAAGATGCGATTTGCCCAGACAGTAGGAAGTTTATGTGCTGCTACCTAACCCTTTTGCATTATAAAAGAGACAGTTTATTAAGCTCATCGATTATCTGAATGTTCGAATGCGATGTAATAATTATAACGGATAACGGTCTAATACCCACTCGTATTTTTCGAACTGTAAAGACAATTCAGCCTCTGCTCGTCTTCATTTCGACAGAAAAAGGCGGTGGAATACGCTTTTGTATTATGCTGAAATAACCTTGGACGTTTAATTTCGAAATTCTTGCCACATTTCGCCGTGTCATTGGGATAATTTTCTAAAAATGTTTTTCATCGAATTAGAGTTCTTAAGCTCATATCTGAATAAATGTGAACTTAACATTTATATATACGGACGCTTCCTTTTGCTTATCCGTGTGCATAAAGGTTAGCGATAGCTGGTTATGGCAGAAGAGGCATGAAAGCAGGATAAATGCAGTTGAAATGAGAGCGTTAAGAAGTATGATTGATGTGAAAATAACTGACAGGGTTCGAAATAATGTGATAAAAGAGCGTTGTGGCGTGAAATACGATGTAGTGACACGAATTGAGATAGGGATGCTGAGCTGGTTTGGATATGTGGAGAGGATGAATGAAAGTAGGTTGCCAAACAAATATATGAGGCGAGTGTAAATGGTAAAGTCGGGTGAGGAAGACCTAGGCGAACATTTCACGATCAAATCGGAGACGTTCTGAAAAAGGCCAGGTCAAGAGTACTCTAAACCAACTAGCATGCATGCGAAGATTGATGAAAGTGGAAGAAGCGAAAGTCGTATGTCAGGATCGTAGCAAGTGGAAGAAGTTGTCTCTGCCTACCCCGTTGGGAACAAGGCGTGAATATATACATGCATACATAAAGATTAACAAGATCAATAAAGGCATAATTACTTGCTATTCATTAGGAGAATCGATGTTAGATTATTTTGTAGTAACTAAAAGCATTTATTCAATTAGTTAATTAGAACTGTAATTTACATATAGTAGAATCACACAGACCGACACTGTGCGGCCTCAACACACAGAGGAATTTATATGTCGTAATATGAATCCAAAAATTGTTTGCCTCTATATATTCAAACGATTGCATAATCGTATAATCCCTGAAAACCTCCGTGAAAATTGATATATCCGTCAAGAACGTCCCATGCAGTGAATATTTGGCGATGCGGACTGCATCGGTTCCGAGGTGTTTGTAGAATGCGACCTGCATTGCGGCTCTGTTACGTGATGCAAGCCTGGTGCCCCTGCACAATAGGAATCGTTGCCAAAGATAACTTTCAGACATTAGAAATAACTGCAATACGTGGAAATTACATTTCTGTGTAGTGAATACTTCAAATCTATTTTGTTTATTTAAGCATGACACAATGTTATATTAAATTTTCATTATTTATTTACAGACACAATGCAACAATTACATTTTTACGTAACATCACTTCTTCAATAATATGTAAATTATTTATTTTAATTGAAAAAAATATTATTCCGTGCTTATTTATTAGATTTAAACTTATTTATTGAACACGAGAAACTGAAATGGTAACTAACATAATTTGGAACAGTAATAAAGAGTTAGGTACTGCTTTTTTTTAATGTGAATAATATTAAAAAAAAGAAACAAGTACGATGTGCATTAAAAGTACCAGTGTCCGTATGAACGTTCCAAAATGAAACTCCTTTTCAACATTTTATAAGAAAGAATATTTAACGAATATTCAATACAATAGCACGCTCCCTACCCACCTTCGCGTCACAACTTTACTGTTCATAAACGGCCCCAACTGTATCTAATAGTTTCATGATTAAATAGTCGCATGTTAGACGTTATACCGGTTTTTTTAAAATAAAATAGGCTTACGTCAAACGTTGAGGTCAAACTCAATCTCGCTTGATGGAAGGCGAAGATGAGGCCTAGGATGGCACACGTTTGCCTAGAAGGTGTGAACATCTTCTTTTTGTGAATATCATTAATGTTATCCTTTTGTTCATTATCGACGTGTGTGTCTGTGTGTATTGTACACATTGTTATGATTTGCGACTAGATTATAGTTTGTATTATTAAATTTATGTAATATTTATGTTTTAACCTTCACATATTTTTGGTAGTTATAGTTCATATGATTCTTTGAAAGCATTTGAGTTGTTTACTGAAGTAAAGCAAGGTGTTTTTAGTACATTTTGTTTTTTTCTTGAGTTTAGTTGTTTGTAAATCGGTATTTTTAAATTATTTTAAATTCCGTTTTTTTTGTTTGATTACATTCAAATAGATAACAAAATTTCATTGTTTGTATATCCGAGTTTCCAATTAGTTCTAAATTTCATGGATATTGTTTGTTCAGTTCAAATACAAATTATGTGTTTGCCGACATGGCGCCGCTGATCGTTAGCTGTTGACTATCTAATATTTATGTAGGTTAAGTTAATTTGTACTGTTGTCTGTACATTTTGTATTCAACAAATCTATAGTTTGAGTAATCACTACAATATTCAGAGGGGATGTTTCCTTTTCAATGTCATTAATTATGCAAAAAAACGAATTGCTTTATGCCTTTCTATCGTACTTACTCTCCAGACTTCTGTACTTTTTTTTCTTTTAGAAATTTTTGATTACATCTGTACGTTTCTAGAACTCGGGTCAAAAGTTTTTTTCAGATAAATTATTTGATATATTTAATAATACTTTCTCTTACATTTTTCCGTTTCGTTCTTTAATATACACCTTATTCTTCGGTCTTCTGCTAATGTACCAGAATATTGTTTTATATTCATATAGTTTCCGTAAACCACAAACTTATTGCGTTTTGGTTTCATTAGTTCTCCATTCAAAAGTTTTATGACTTTTAATGGTTTCTTGTATTGTCTTGTAAATTTGAAATGAAACTATTATTTATGGATTTTATCGCGTTTAACTATGTTTTTATATTTCCGACGTTTCGATTGCTTCACAGCGGCCGTGTCCACGGGACGTCTGAGGTGTTAGACGTAGTCATAGTTAACTCGGGCTACCTTCAGCTTATATTTATTAATTTTGGTCCATCTACGCAGAATCCCGAGGTCGTGCAGTACAAGCATACCGCTTGGTTTTTAAATTTAATTTTGTTTATGACTGGATGCCAAGCCGGTGGTAGTACCCAGCCATCTTCTCTATTGAAATTAGGATGTTGATTTCAATAGCGTCGCGAATTATCCTTGGCAGGAATCGGTGTTCTTTTGCGAGGATTTGCGGTCTATCAAATCTGATATAATGGTTGGGGCGATCAAGGATATGATCACAGACTGCAGACTTCCTAGCGCGTCGGTGTTTCACGTCAGCTATGTGTTCCTTTACGCGGGTCCTTACAGATCATTTAGTTTGCTCTATGTAAGAGAGACGACATTCACAATCAGCTTGTACACTCCTGCATCTTGTAGAGGGATATTGCACTTGACAAATGGTACAAATTTACTTATCTATTTCTCCGGCTTGAACGAAACGTCGGGAATATGATAACAAAATTAAATGCCATAAAATACGCAAATAATAGTTTAATTCTATGACCTTCATTTAAAAAGTTAGAATATACAGTAGCTACGTAATTTTTTATATAATTACAGAAGCAAAGCCTTTCTTTACGTAAATAATTGTTATATTTTGCCGCCCGGCATATGAAAGCGTTTTATAAAGTATAATTGTTATCGGCTTGTTTACTATTGATTACACAGACACGTTGTCGGAATCTTATACGACGAGTATCGCGACATTTCACAACATATGTAAAATAGCTCTTGACCTTTATTTACTAAAATCGTCATTTGAACGTACCTCATAATTTTCAATAAATTTCTTTTGAAAATGTAAATAATGTTAAACGTTTTATACTTAATTAAAATACAAATATCGTTTTATCATTTGATATTGAACATTTTCATAGGTTGATATATATATTATAAGCTCTCTTGGTCTTGCTTTTCGAACAGTTCGAAAAGGCGGACAGAAACTCTGTGAACTTTTCTTTTTAACGCCATGCCTCGCAGAAAGTGTTAAAGATAATTTATAATGAAACCAATACAACATCGACAGTCTTTTTTTTTGTATTTATGTATCAACGCCGGTCATGCACCGATCTCTATGATTCTTTTCTTATTGAATATACTATACCTCAAGGGTGGTCCTATTAAAATTGAGGAAAATGTTCTACCCCTAGGGGAGGAAAATTAGAGGTATAAGTCGGTTGGTTTTTTTTTTTGGAATTAACTTATTAATCTCCCTACCTAACAATGTTTTGCTACTGAAGCTTTTTTTTACACATCCCCATTATGTTATGATAAGTTAATATGAGCTTCATATTGTAATGGAAATGAAAAGGAATCGAAACTTCGACAGATAGCTTAATGCGACTCCATTACTCCGTGCTTTACTTACGTGTATAATGTACGAGCTTAATTGAACGAACAAAACAAAGTTAATTAATTAAATTATTTTACGGTCGTCATTTCAATTATTGAAACGGTATAATATTTTTAAGTACAAATTAGTAAGTCAATTTTCTGACAATTAATTAATTCATATGCAAGTCTCTTAGCCGTAAAGATCAGCGAGCTGAAGTGGCAATGGGCCGGCCACATGGCTCGCAGAACTGACAACCGTTGGGGAAAAAAGGTTCTCGAGTGGCCAGCCATGTACAGGCAAACGCAGTGTAGGACGACCCCCCACAAGATGGAGTGACGACCTGCGCAGTGTTGCGGGAAGTCGATGGATGCAGGTGGCTCAGGACCGAGCTTCGTGGCAATCTTTGGGGGAGGCCTATGTTCAGCAGTGGACTTGTGATAGGCTGAAATGATGATGATGATGATGAAGTCTCTATTGACATATGAAATTTTTTGCCAATATCATTATCAGTATTAGTTTCATTACAGCAATTTTATGAGGTTTTACTCCTTTAAAGAAAAACCGTCGAATATAGAGAATCTACCTAAACTGTAAGGTTTTAAAATGCAATTTATTTTTAGCGTTTTTTATTTGTATCTCATCATAATTATGTTAATATTAACTATAATAATATAAATATATTATGTTATATTAATATTATATTATCATTATCATTTTAATGTTTGCAGAGCTTCAAAACAAAAGAAAAATTCTGCTTATTATGGTTAAGCTCAACAGAATGGATTTCATCGCCCCTCGTCGAAATTTAAATAGTGCTATACAAAATACCAGGGGCGTATAGGCGCGAGGGACTGCAATTTACGAACGTTCCTTCATCCACCCTTCGCCTCAATCCGTATACCTAATAAAGCCCTGACTGTGGCGCGCCGGAGTGTGCCGTAATGGTCGCGTGATTGAATTGCCGCATCTTCGCCGCTTCAGCGCCCCTGGTATATCGAGTTAATTTAGCCGGTGCGATTGTCTTATAGACTTTGTCCTCCCTCCACTTGACTATAATAATAAACCAATAATACTTACTGCACAGGTTAATTGTTAACTAAAGTAAATGAATATCATGAATTTTAAAAGGAACTGAAAGTGCGATTCATGAGTGTTAGTGGTGGTAGTGTCAGTTGTCCAGTAAAGAGTAATTTTTTTTTTTTATGGGAAAGGGGGCAAACGAGCAAGCGGTTCACCTGATGGTAAGTGATTACCGTCGCCCACGTACAATCGCAACACCAGAGGTGCTGCAGGTGAGTTGCCGGCCTTTAAGGGTATTAAGGAGATGTGAGAGAGGATGAGGAGGGGGTTGGGAAGGGGGTGTGGGCCTCCGGTTACCTCACTCACCGAACGAAACGCAGAAGCATGAGACACCTCTACTTCACGCCGGTATTCTGCGAAGCCGTGGTACCGGTCCGGTCGAGCCGACCCATTTCGAGCAGCAGCAAGAGCCGCCGCTTGGCTCTACCACGTTTAAAATATAAATGTTAAGTAATGTGACTAAAACAATGATTTATAAACGATAGTTACGAGCGTCGTGTGCTGCTGTTCCGACCGCCGCGGTACTTTAGCGCCTCCCAGAGCGCCCGTGGAGGCGCCCGCGGCCGGCGTCGTGTGGCGCGATATCTGTTTGCGGGTCGCAGAATGTGTGCTCAGTTATTTGTCAGTAATCCATGCAATATAATGATTATAAGAATTAGTGTTTTAGTTTTATTTTCATAATTATAATTATAACGGATAAACATTTTCGTTTTTATGGGAATACATTCAATCGACACGTACTCTTACCATGGTGATATTATTGCACGAAACATGTACAATCTACAGCTCGAAACGTTTTAACTTTTGGAGTCTCTTAGAAATAAGTAAGGGAAAGAATATTTTTCGCTTCCCATTATTCATTCCTGTCGCGCCGGCCTGTAGTCGTCGCGCGGAACTCCCCGCTGCGAAATGTTCTGTTTATTAAGCATGCAGCTGTTCCCCTCTCATTGGTATCCCCCCCCCACCTCCCACCTCTCACTTTACACCTCATGACGTAACTGCGACACTTTTATAACACTTCTCGTCTATATTCAGATCAGATACGTTGTAATTGAACATCGACGCCTTCACTGTGTTGCATTGAAAGCTCATAGTATACCATTGAATGTTAATTATCATTGAATAGAAATGCAGTTCAAATGAAAGGAGTGTAATACAAAGAAACGTTTTTTTTTTAATAATTCGTTATTGTTCTACCATCGGCTATCGAAATAAGTATTTAGTAAAAGGGTAATGTTTTGTTGTATTTTTGACTTTGAAGCTAGCGCATTAAATACAGAATACAAAAAAAGTAAAGCAGCAGCCTGTAAATGCTGAATGGGGGCTCAACCGGGGCAGTACAACGCCCTCCCAGAATACCGGCGTGCGGTATTCTGTACTTCTGCGTTTTGTTCGGTGAGTGAGGTAATCGGTGGTTCACTCTCCTTGCCCTGGTGTGCAACAGTAATCACCATCAGATGAAACGCAAGCGCTCGTTTGGCTTTCCCATTAAATAAAATATTATTACTGGGGACTCATCTCGTGTGACAGCTAAGGAGAGACGTCCTTCAACTGACAACACAATCAATTACACTCATTGCGTGAAACTTTACACAAAACGAATAAGAAGAAGACATCACAAGCTCATCTGACGACTGCTTTGTTGCTTCCTTCCTGATATAATAGTGTAGACCACGTTGTCAAATTTCCCACATCATCATCATTTCAGCCTACCACAAGTCCACTGCTGAACATAGGCCTCCCCCAAATATTGCCATAAAGTTCGGTCCTGAGCAATCTGCATCTCTGCATCCATCGACTTCTCGCAACACTGCGCAGGTCGCCATTCTATCTTGTGGGGGGTAGTCCCACACTGCGTTTGCCTGTACGTGGCTGCCACTCGAAAACCTTTTTTCCCCAACGGTTGTCGGTTCTGCGAGCTATGTGGCCGGCCCATTGCCACTTCAGCTTGCTGATCCTTACGACTATGTGGGTTACCCTAGTTCTGCAGCTGATATCATCATTGCAGACTCTATGGCTCAGAGAAACTCCGTGCATAGCCGTTTCCATAGCGCGCTGAGCAACTTTGAGTTTCCTCATCCGGCCTGCAGTGAAGGACAATGTCTCAGTTCCATATGTCATCACTGGCAACGCCCACTGGTTGTGTACTTTGCTCTTGAGGCTTTGCGGTATACTCGATTTTGCCACATACATTACGTATAATATCTTTACGCCGTGGTTCATCGGTGTGATGGGATGGAAGCAAAGAAGAAAACCAAATAACTCGCAAATTACTACCTGCTTTAATTGCGATGCAGGCAACGTCACAATCGAGAAGCACAGACAATGGTAATGAATCGATGAACAATAACTGAGCACAACATTTAAAAAAAAGTAATATTTTTTCATCACTCGTCTAACCGCTGTTGAGTGAATTCGCTTGTTTCGAAGCCTCACCTTGATCGACTATTGGTTCATCCGATTCCCTTTTGCGTTCCAATTGTTTTATTCGCGACGCGGATGGGATAAGCTACTTAGATAGGCTTTATTTTAAAATGTAAATGGGATTGTCAAAGCTTTAAGCGTAATACATTGTTGGTCGAGACTATCGGGGCTTGCGTATCATTTGTTCCTTCTTAGTTACCAACTGTTCAAATGATTGCGTTTATTGAAATATCTATAAGCTTACAGAATCTTAAATGATTTTTGTATTAAAACCAAGGATGTTTTTCAAGAATTCGAAAACAAGAATCAGCAAGCAAGCTTGATTCGAAGGCAATATAAATAAGTAAAGATCAAAAATGGTAACAATGAAACATGTTGGAACAACATGTTTCATTGTTCTTAATTGTACTTAATTGGTACCGATTCATATAATTGTATTTATAAATAATTAACAAAAATGTGTTTATATACATATATATGTTTTTTTTTTATTTTATACTGGTAGTAACAATATCAATGGAATGACCAAATAAGCAATATGACGAAGATGGCACACGCTTGCCCAACAGGTCTGTTCTTAAAGTACACTGCTGAGGACCTCCATAAATATCTGAGAGGTTTTTGGAAGCCGGGACTGGTACCCTACGCTGCTCCAGTGCGGCTTGGCAGACTTCACACGTCCTCACGAACATTTTGTTCACCGTCGAGCACGTGCTAAATTCAGCATTTAAAATTGCTAATAACAATTTTAGTGGTGCCCGGCACCTGGGACGAAACCCAGATCACTCGCGCTCTATAAAACCTAAGCGAGCGCCCTGACCACTAGGCTACCACGGCTCTCGGCCTGCGCTAATTTGAAATTAAATATGTTTATGCTTCGTCTTTATTAAACAACATTTGTCAAACGTAACTTTCTTACAATCTTTGGTAGACTGTACTACAAACTGTACGTTTCCACAACTTATCTCAAGTAGGCGCAGTCTCTGAGAATATGTTAAAATATTATTAAATGTAGACTGGAAAAAAAACAAAGTGGGAATCAAACGAGCTCACAGTCTACCTGCTCGTGAGAAAGATGACGCTGATAAGAAAGTGGTCACTGCGCCCCAACATCTGCATCTGTCCTCCTCCATCATGAATCTAGACGCAGGTGCGTTGTTACCTCTGAGGACTAAGATGGTTTGTCTCGGACGGCCCATAGCTTTCCAGTTCAATCACTCATTATACGTAACCTTTCACGCTGGTGTGATATTGTTGCTATATTACGATTGTAGGCTTTACCAGAAATAATAATTTTATTATTATAATATATATGTAAATATTTTAAATAAATTCTTTAATTATAATCTAATTATTTTTTGAACATATTGATTTTTAGCTATAGCTGTATTCTTCTATGTATTTTCCATTTAAGGTCACTCCTCATCCTCCCTTCCATCTCCCAAACACCCTTAAAGGTCGCCAACGCACCTGCAACACCTCCGGTATTGCAGATATACGTGGGCGACGGTAATCACTTACCATCAGGTGGACTGCTTGCTCGTTTGCCGACTTTACCATAAAAAATGCAAAAATCTCGTCTATGTATTACGGTGTAATATCGTATATATTGTATTCTGTATTCTGCGTTAGTTTCTTACCGACGAATTATAAGTAGATACATAGTATTAGTGACTGCATTCAATAGCAGTTGGTTAATATGTAAATACGGGTTGCGAGATTGGAGGAGAAGGCCGGTATCTTAAACTTTTCTTAATCTTAAAAATGTATTTTTACCACTTCCCTTCCCACGTGATCATCCACGGGTCTTCCTGACTGTATCCAATCCCCTCTCTTTTCCACTTTTATTTATTTTCTACGTGATCTTCCTCTACCACTTACTTTAGAAATCATCCAACTGTCCCTAGTGAGCAACAGTGCTCATTACATAGATCCGAAATGATGTTTTATTTCAATTGGGGAAAAGGCTATATCTATTTTTCATCCAGTGTACAGCCACCTTTATCAACATTTGAAAGAGTTTCGTTAGTATCGACTGGTAATATTTAAAACATAGTTTCTTTCGAAGACGTAGGAGTTGATAAGACGTTATCGGACATTCGTTACGATATAATATCGCGAATACTAATTCGAAAAGTTTGATTAGATTGATATAAATACTTTTCTGTTTACCTTTCAATCATAACATCGAGACGGCGGCCCCGGGCTCCACAATCAGGCACTGGCACCCTCCCTGGCAGTTGATTGCGCCGCACGCCCCCGCAATACAACGCTACTCGTACATACTAATAACTATTCATTACGGGCTGTTAACTTACTTGATTTCGCTCGGGATTCATCGAGTGCTCTATTGACTCACAAATGTACGACTGTATGTGTACTTAACTTGAGGTTTCTGTTACATATTAAGTATAGTTATTAATACTTTTTCTTTGCACTATGTATTTCGCAACTTGATTCAACCTTATGAAGTTCTCCATTTTTCTTGTTATATTTTGTTAATAACTCGTGATCCGTCAACGTGATGGGCACATCGTCTACTTGCAACTTCAGGATTAGCTTCTGTACAATCCTCTGATAGATATCCAATTGGTGGATCCGTCGATTGAACCCTTGGCGGCCCGTTAGGTGACCGCAGTACTGACGCTGCTTCTTCTCTCCGGTTCGGGTAATTTAGATATAGTTAATTGGAGAGCATGCTGGCATTTCCCTAAGTCAACTCTTATTATAAGACACTTCCTAAATGGGGTGGCGGATTCTAATTCACCGCAATCTCATTTCATTTTCATAGGAAAATACCATGATAGCGCAAAGGCCGCATATTGTTCCATAATTTCAAAATATACGAGTGGTATGTAGGATTACTACCGAAATTCGATTCGAACTCAATTTTAAATCCATACTTCGGAGAAGATCGATTTACTAAAACTTACAAAAATACATATTATTTAGAATGTTTTCGCTTATAAAGAAATATCATAAACTATGAACACCTTTTATTAGACAGCAAAAGTTTTTCGATCCTAACGAAATGTATGTACGAAGTTAGTTCCCTAGTTTCGGTAGCACCAGTACTAATTACCACGTATTTGAGTGGAAATCGAATGATACATAACTCGAATGTGTCAGGAGTGAGCCTGCAGGATTTGAATTTCTGATTCTGACACTACTTTAATGGTTATTGACAAAAAAGCCTTTCTAAATGTGGGGAGGTATCATCAGGAGTATATTACTGGAGATTGTTACTAAAATTAACTTGAAACAAAATAATTTATTGTTACTTTAAAACTAGACAAGATGACTTTATATAATTTGTTAAGGAAATAAAATAATTAGATTAACACTTACAGAAAATATTTGATATGTGGTAAATAGGAAATAGTTAAAAGCTTCAACTGCTTAAGGTATCATAATCACGTAGTAGCGTAGGGATCGCGTTCTAATGAGTAACTCGTACGAGTATAGTGGTGATCTACACCGACCTCCGAAACTGCATTGTACATTTTGTTTATCAACTTTAGGACTAATTCGATCACGAATTCATAAACATTTATTCCGACACTTACAACATCCACACACAGTACATGATCTGGTGAAAACAAAAATAAATAAACAAAAGAAAAAAAAAATTAATTAAAAGTTTTGCTATTTAAAAACTAAATAACAAGGAATTTGTGTGTGTTGTGATGAAGCGACGGAAAGGACCTTCCCAGCATAAGCCGCGCTGTAACCCAGCGCGAAGTATTATTACAAACTGTATGATCTCTTCCATATTCCAGTCTTACTTACATAGTTAAGATAATTTGGTGCTGTAGAATATTTCATCTGGTAAGAGGTGCAATCTTAACGTGCCGTGACTACAAATGAATAATTAAAAAAAATAGGTGCCTATTTTCATGCAATCAGACCTGTCACTCATGAGGTGAAGGCAGAGCGGAATTCTATTTGGTACGACTTAGAGGAGCGGGCTTCTGCAACTCGCCTTGGTAGAGAACTTATTTCACTGGCTAAATAAAATAAAAATTTTAGTGATAAAACTAAAAAAAAAATTTTAAAGGATGCATCCTTCATCTTATCAGGCATGTCCGAAAGAGTCCGTTTTCGAAACTCCGGTTGATGCCTAAACGTAACAGATGCGTAAATGAACAATCGTAAAATCCTCTCAAGTGTTACCTGCGCTCTATTTCCATCAAGCGAAGCAGGTGGGAATCGCAATAACAACGCGAAATCTCTACAATGCCCGATCTGTGCATTCATATGAGAAAATCACATTTCGCACGTCTCTACATTCATAACACGTGCGAGCTAGTTTGACAGCCGACTGCTCCGGGCAATATCACGGCGTCGAAAGAAATTCCTCACGAGGAAACATTTTATGTACCGTCGCAACATCTGTTCTCCTGTTATTTAATACGTGATGAAATTGTAATCTTCCTTTTTCGTTACGTTTGTTTGTATCATGCCACATCGTTTTTTTTTGTATTTCTGTGTACGACAGTATCAATAGATAGAAGCGATGAGAAAATTGGCGTTAATAACCTCCTCAGATCTGTTTCATTCGAATCCATAAAACTCGAAGATAATGTCGTTCTTTTAGATTTTTTATCTGAATATATGCTCTATGAAGAAGCTGACAGAATCTTTAATGATTATTGAATTCAAATTAAAACCTAAGAACATTTAACAAGATCACTAAAGAATCTACTATATCAAACAAGTTTTATCTGAACGCAGCAAATGTACTTCGTTGCTTTAATCGAGGCAGTTTTCGGTATTTAGCAACTAAATGTTGGAGTAATGTTCCGCCACCTCTACGCGATATCAGAACTTTGGCTCATTTTAAAATAAAGTACAAATCATTTCTTTTAAGCCTTAAAGAAAACTAGAAGTAAGGGTGGATATAGCAGTGTTGTGCGTTAAGGTTTAAATCTAATTACATTAATTGTTTAAATTAAATTTAGAGTTTCGTAATTTATTTACATAAGTTATTCTAAGGTGTTATTCTGTGGTGTATATTCAGCAGATAATTGTTTTTCAAAATTATTAAGTAATGTCATTAGTTTTAAATTGTATTCGCGTAACATCAATTAACGTTTTCCTTATTTGGTTGTTGTCATTTCCTCTCTTTTTGTTTTAACAGTGTCTGTTTAACTGTTTGTGTCTGTTTAACTGTTCCCGAGACTTAACAACAACAAGGGCAGTGGTAGAATATCAGCGCTCTAGCTACCCTGCTGCAGCATAATGCTGAGTCGTAATGCCTTTTCGTTGCAATAATCCAACCTATTGTATTATCTGTTATATCTGCATCGAATAAACATTGTTTCTTTCTTTATTTCTTCATTCTCTTTCTTTCTTTAAAAATTTATAGCAATCGTGAGATCTGTTTTAAAATGATTATCGTAATACTTTACTGTCAAATTGTGCAAATATGGTATTATCCCCGAAACATGAAGCCAGCGTGTACTTAGGCGCCGGTCCGCAACTGTGACGTCTTTTGAACATAAGTAGTTGTTGAACTGCCACGTCTCCGTGGCGTCTGACTAAGTCGTTCAACTTTTAGCGTGCTGCTCACATTACACCCAATGAATATACGATTTGCACTGTATTTCAAACATTGAAATAAGTTTCAAAGTTTCAATCCTTAGATAACGCTGGCACAGTTAATATCTATATTACAAAAATCATTTCAATACTAATAATGTTGCAGCCGAGAGGTTAGGGGAACTGCTTAGAGTATATTTTTAATTCCACTGGTGGAAGTCACACTCACAAAATTTGTTCATAAATAAAAACCGACATAGTGTTTATTCATTGATCTTTGAACAGCAAAACAGAAGATGAGCACCAACTGGATTTAGTCCAGAATATCCTGCCGTCACTCTATACTCTAACTGAGGAGTGTTTTGCTCTCGCCCCAACCGACGAAGTGCGTCGTGAGCGTATTTGTAATTTTGTGATCTTTAATGTACCCCCGACCATAGTCGCTAGCGTACCGGACTGAGAAACCATTGATGCTGGGTACGAATCTCAGACGAAGCTAATATTTTTGCATCACTATAGGCTGGCACTATTGGCTTCTCGAGTCTGGATGTTTTATGCCCATCCGCCGGTCTTATCGGATAAGCTATACTATCTAATATGACAAAACAAAAAACAGTAAGGGCTTCTGCAACTGAGAACTACCTCTTGTTGTTGTACGGTTGTAGACATAATCGTCCAGATACATTACGTTGATGTCTCTTGATACAGACATGCACATCGATTGATGGAACACAGAGCACAGAAGACATCCAGTAGAAACATCTAAAACTGTGTACAGTAGCTACAGTTTGGCATATTTCAGTAAGCCTACCTACCAACATGATTCCTGAGATTTCTGATTAATAATGTTGATAATCTTGAAAAGCAAATGGAGAGAGATCATACCTCGATTGACAAATATTTCTGAGCCGACACAATCAAAGAAAAGGAGCTAATTACGTTTATTCTACTTCAAAGAGGCTTAACTGTTACTTCATTCGCTGTTGAGAAAATATAATAATGATTTTTTTTAAGTTGTTTTACGAATATTAATTTATTATTTCAGGATAAATGGAGACTTCGGTATTATTATTTTTTATTAGTAATTAAATTAAGATTTAAAAAAACGTATCCAACCAGTTTCAACATATTATCAATTTTATTAAAACCTGGTGCATTAATCCACATATTAATTTTACTTCACAATGGTGCCAACATAGGAAAATAGATCGCTAATTTCAACCTCTTAATTGATTTCTAAGCTCTTTCGTAAAGGCTCCGTCGGTTGCACAAAACTTTCTTGGTCCTTCCGCACCCATATACTCTTTGCGATTTACTGAAAAAGAATTGAAATGGTCATAAATATTAGTTGCTGAATTCTTTACTACGCTGTGATACTAAAACTGAGCATTGTAACTATAAACTTGCATTTATTTCTTCCAGTAGGTGTTCTAATAGAAAAGCTTAAAAATCTTTAGTAAACTCGGCGACGACGTGCCCAATGCACTTGAATATAAATTTATTACTTACATTTTATTTGCGTGGATTTTATCCATGTACTGTTATATTTTAAATAGAAACTGTACAATTAAGTTGTATTATCATTAACTAAATTTGAATCATTAATTATTGTGCTTTTTGTTCTTTTTAGGTAAGTTCGAGCGATAATGACAAATTAAATTTATCGGGATAAGAAATTGCTTCCAGATTGAGTTAATAAAGAAGTTTTTAAAAACCAGACTATAAAAAAAAGGTTGATGCCTTGTGTAGCAGAGCCCAGTGTGTGGTGCGTAGTATCAATTTGGGTTTTGAATATTATTGGAACACCGTGTTTGTTACGGAGAACGTAATGCGAGTGAAAGTTTAAATTACATATTTCATAGGACAGGGTTCAGAGCTAGGAACAATATTAACGTTGACCAATAATTTAAAATTCGATTAATCTCACGTGATCGAAATTGATTGATTGCTATTGGTTGGCTGAATGCAACTCTGCATAACGTCACCCAACCATCTGTCCGTTGCAGCAGATTATGATCGCGTTACAGGTCGCATACGATAATGTTCCATTGGGAACTTACAATTAAACCTTCCATATTATTATGATCATCGTCATAGCTGCCCATCAACAGCACCCCATGACTTCCCGGAGATTTATCCCGTCATACTCATAGCTTCATCCACTGGGGTTACTGTTCACTTCCTTAACTCAGCGTATCAATACTAAAATTGTGCTTGAGAACGTTGTACAACGGTTATCAGTGATTCGAGTAAAGTGGTCCAGTACATAGTCACTTCAGCTCGCTTTGGTTTTATTTTACGACCCCTTATATTGAGATGGAATAGCCGTTAATATTTTTTTTTAAAACTGGCGTTATTTGGTGGCTATTGTTACCAATGGACTCGATTACTTCAATCAAAGGTGGTAAGAAGGTTACGGAAGAGGCGTAGTCAACCTTGAGGATTAAAGTAGAATAGCTTACAGCCAGTAATTATACTGGCTCCCTATACTCTTCAAACCGGAACACAACAGCGCAGGCACTACAGATTAGCGACTAGTGGTACCTAACCAGATGACACCTGGGCAGAATATGAGTCTTACCACCTTGTAAATTCTTCTCTTCCACCTTCACCGTATATTTTAACTGCTTATATATATGTGATTTAAAAATAGATTACCTAAAATAAAATATTTTTTTTATCACAGAGAGTCGTTAATTTTATTTCAGTAAACGTAAATGACAGGGTTCCTGTCGTGGTGGTTTCCTCTAAAAGCTTTATAGTATTATCTCCTTTGTTTATAGCTGGAGTTGCGGTTACAGACATTCATTGCTCGAAAAGCCTAATTTAAATGTGCACCATTTTATAACATTTGGGGACAAAGGGTTTTGCGCGTTCGGGTTGTAGATTATCTGATAGTTTGCGAACAAATATTAAAGGATTACTTTGGGTCTTGTTGATTTAGGAATTCGCAGAAATATTTTGAATAATCAATAATAGAATATAATTACGAGTACATATATTTTGATCCGGTTTCGTGTTATATTATCACTTTTTATAACAAAAGACTATAAAAAAGGTTGATGCCTTGTGTAGCAGAGCCCAGTGTGTGGTGCGTAGTATCAATTTGGGTTTTGAATATTATTGGAACACCTTGTTTGTTACGGAGAACGTAATGCGAGTGAAAGTTTAAATTACATATTTCATAGGACAGGGTTCAGAGCTAGGAACAATATTAACGTTGACCAATAATTTAAAATTCGATTAATCTCACGTGATCGAAATTGATTGATTGCTATTGGTTGGCTGAATGCAACTCTGCATAACGTCACCCAAACACCGCCCATCTGTCCGTTGCAGCAGATTATGATCGCGTTACAGGTCGCATACGATAATGTTCCATTGGGAACTTACAATTAAACCTTCCATATTATTATGATCATCGTCATAGCTGCCCATCAACAGCACCCCATGACTTCCCGGAGATTTATCCCGTCATACTCATAGCTTCATCCACTGGGGTTACTGTTCACTTCCTTAACTCAGCGTATCAATACTAAAATTGTGCTTGAGAACGTTGTGTACAACGGTTATCAGTGATTCGAGTAAAGTGATCCAGTACATAGTCACTTCAGCTCGCTTTGGTTTTATTTTACGACCCCTTATATTGAGATGGAATAGCCGTTAATATTTTTTTTTAAAACTGGCGTTATTTGGTGGCTATTGTTACCAATGGACTCGATTACTTCAATCAAAGGTGGTAAGAAGGTTACGGAAGAGGCGTAGTCAACCTTGAGGATTAAAGTAGAATAGCTTACAGCCAGTAATTATACTGGCTCCCTATACTCTTCAAACCGGAACACAACAGCGCAGGCACTACAGATTAGCGACTAGTGGTACCTAACCAGATGACACCTGGGCAGAATATGAGTCTTACCACCTTGTAAATTCTTCTCTTCCACCTTCACCGTATATTTTAACTGCTTATATATATGTGATTTAAAAATAGATTACCTAAAATAAAATATTTTTTTTATCACAGAGAGTCGTTAATTTTATTTCAGTAAACGTAAATGACAGGGTTCCTGTCGTGGTGGTTTCCTCTAAAAGCTTTATAGTATTATCTCCTTTGTTTATAGCTGGAGTTGCGGTTACAGACATTCATTGCTCGAAAAGCCTAATTTAAATGTGCACCATTTTATAACATTTGGGGACAAAGGGTTTTGCGCGTTCGGGTTGTAGATTATCTGATAGTTTGCGAACAAATATTAAAGGATTACTTTGGGTCTTGTTGATTTAGGAATTCGCAGAAATATTTTGAATAATTAATAATAGAATATAATTACGAGTACATATATTTTGTTCCTGTTTTGTGTTATATTATCACTTTTTTATAACAAAAAGACTATAAAAATTCTCAGTATAAAAATTAATATATACATGATACATAACTTTTTTAATATATAATACTCGTATACTCTCTTAAAGCACTCTGTGAGTGTTTTGCTGCTTCACCTTTAGTTTGAGGTATTTTCTGAACTAAAATAAGAAACTTTCGCCAGTAACTTTGCCAGCATAGAAAATTGTAGTGTAAATTGCGTTAAAATCTGTTATGGCGATTTAGCTGCGAAGACATAACAGACTTTCATATTTATAATATTAATAAGTATGGATTGACTTCTATCACTGCAGGCATTATTTTTAATTCTTATCTACTGATCAAGTAAATCTCAAGACTTCTCAACAAAGTTTAGGATATCATCCAACCATAACAACTTATTTGAGAAAAAGTACTAAATACTAAAAATTGTTAATGATAATTTCACACTTTCAGCATTAAATAATTGTTCGCAATTTAAAAAAAGAAACTTTGTTGAGTAAACGTTAAACATCGGATAACCGATCGCTTCGAGTTTCATTGCTTTGCAATCCAACCGATTCGCTTACGTCTCCTATGCAGCTGGGAACTGTTCGTGATCAAAGTTAGTTGGCAGTGACATGACTGACAATATGACTGAAACTTCCGCTGAGGTTCAGTTCGGTTTCGGTTTGACTGAATAGTAAAGTTTTAGATACCGCCGTTAGGATGAGCAATTGTTTGTGATTCAATCGAAGGTTTGTAACACGTTTAGTTTGTTTTTACTGTAACGTTGAAATTTCGTCTAATGTCAAACATGTTTGTCGTTCTGTTTCTTCTTCTTCCATGAAAGCGCGACGTTGGGCGGGCGGATTGGTGAGCGCAGTTTTGGTACTCACTGGAGATGCTGTTCTACATTACTTATTTAGCATACTTTTTTTCTTTTGTATAAGTTTGTTATTATACTTTATCTTAGAATACGCTTCAATTTCTTGTGACTATTCGTTTCTTATATATTGTATAATTTGGTTTGTATAAGTCTGTTAAGTTTAATAAGTTTGGTTTGTATTGTATAAGTTTGGAAGTTTTTTTTTTGCCTGTTTCTCCTCCGTCACAGGAAGCTCATCAACTGTGGTGGATTGCAAACAAAAATTTAAATTGATCAACGAATTAAATTTCTTACGTCTAATAAAAAAAAATTTTTCATTCATTCATTGGTCTGTGTGATTTGAACGGATATTCCTCCATCACTCGGTCGTCAGAGCCTTAGCCATTATTCAGCGGAGGGTGCACTGCGATCAGACGAGGAAAGCTTTTCGAGAATAATATCGTATGGATTGGTATATTTCCCCGTACATCCTTACTACTATGGCCTATGGTAAAATCAAGACAGATGCCATTATCACAGTCGTGTCATTATTTTCGTAAAGTGTAGAGTACAGATTTAGTAAATTAATTAATCCCTGTCTAATCAACATTTACTCTGCGGCTGCGTCTTTGCAAAGTCAAACTGAACTTGCCAAATTCAGAAAGTGCCGATGTGCGTCATTATCCGAATACGTTCAGGTTAGATGTTTGGTTCAATTCGTTTGTCTGTTTTTGATTAGGCATGCAAAGCGATTTCAGCTTCATTAACCAAATTGGTCACCCATTTATTAGTAATGTTCTCTCTAGTCAGGACAATCGTTTTGATACGAGATAAATTTAGATAATATTAACCACAAGAATGAGGAGACACGATTGGTATTCGTGTCCATTCAAATATTTTATTTTATTAAATAAAAAAAGAACACAGTGAAAAAAAAAGTTATTATTGCTTCTTTGCGGTCAAAAGAACTTTTAAGTTATTGTAAAAGAATTACGACGATTAACGAAATTAAAATTTTTATACGTCAGACTTTTTAAGTCCAGCAAGCCGGCATATATTTGTTTGAGGGTTTGCCCATACTATAAACATATAAACCATACGGAGACCAGTATCGGGGTACCCTTGCTCCCCGTGGCTAGTCTGCGACGGGGTGGATTGGAGTTCAGCAAATACGGAGCCCCTTTGTTACCTAGTTACATGATTCTCCGAGAATTCTTCTCCAAAATTTGCAATGTACTTAACAATAAGTGTTACCATTACTACACCTAAAAATTAGCGTGACACCGAAATCTGTAAAACAGGGGCTTTATCCGCAATGCCACAATTAATTCACGAAAATTCCGTGTGACATCTTTAATGATAGATAATGTGTTTACTATTACGTATTTATCATCAACCTACACAGGGTTAAGGGATTTTAAATCGCGGACCCGAGGTTAATTTTCTTCATTCATTCATTAATTCATTCATGCATCGACAATGTTTGAATTTCTGTCTAAACTATGTAAAGCCATTGTACGTGATGTTTAGGGCCCTTGCTTGTGTACCTAGTCTGCTGCCATTGGGAACCAGTTTGCTTAATTTTACGTATTTATTGAAATAAATTAAACTAAAAATATTTAAATTTTATGAGAACTGTAATTTTTAAAAATTCTTCATGATACAATACTATCTCCTGTAGCTTTGGTATCAATTACGTACACCACAATACGTATCAATAGAGATCGTGTTGAAACAATAGCATTTATATTGTTATGTCACGTGAATAGATAATATAAAATCTTTTTCGAAATGAATTGAATAAAATGCCATAAAAAGCGAAATATTTTTGCGTGCGTGAAACTGCTAAAATTATAATATATAGAATCCCTGGCCTCTATACAAGCCCCATGCAGTGCGAGTGTCATTCATAGTCTCACTCTCGTAATTAAAATAAGCACGAGTCGGCCGCGACCCGGTCGCCTTTTGGATTTGTGACCCTTCGACATAAACTAAGTGGTCACTATTTCAGCGCAATGAGATTATCGGACCCGGACATTTAGATTATTGAGTTTTGTTTATTATTACGTGCTTAACTTCTGTTTACTTTATTCAAGTACGTTACTAATAATTTTTATCATTCAGACATATATTTTAATTTGTCTATATTTAATTATTTCAAGTTATTACGCGAACACTACACATTTGAAATTAAACTATTATTTACGGACTTTATTAGTCCCCCCTGTAGACCACGGCTGCTGTAAAGCTATCGAAACGTCGGAAATATAAAAACATAATTAAACGCGATAATATCCCTAAATAATAGTTTTATCTATATATAAATATGTAACTGATCTGGTTTCTTTTTAAAAACGTCTTCTCCTGATGTTGTGAATGACTCAGGCTCAATTTTTCAATGTTTTTCAAAATTTTTAATAACTAGTATTTTATGAAATTGGGCAATGGAGTGCGCTTGCCTAATTTCTACTCCACCACTCGGTTCTACACTTGGTTCACACAAACAGTCGTCCCGTGACGGCATGCGGCATCACGGACAAACGTTTATCCACTGCACCACTAAATTATCGCTTATGTAGTAATATGTGTGAGTTCAGTAATGTATTGATTCGGATTAGTGACACAAACAAAATAGAAGAGACCTGCGCTCGAACGGAACTAAAATATATTTGATTTGTAGGCAGAGAGAAACAAGATAACAATTCTCGTGTTAGATATAGTAATATATAGAGTAAGAGTGTGGTACCAACCCAGACGACTCCTAGGCACACATGACACCATGATGTGCTGTGGGGTTCCATCTCAAACTCGTTGTGCATAACAACTGTTTTTTTTTATTGAAGTCTGTCAACATGCTCCTTATGTGCTCATACAATATTTATTAATACTTATTTAAATTATATGTATACCCACTACACAGAGCTAGTATAATTACAAGCTGTGAGGCACTTTGCCCTCAGGTGACAAAACACTCATCTAGCCCACTCCTCTGCAAGTTGTTCGCATGTGTCCCGGGGCCGGTGTAACCATTTACCATCAGGTGAACTGTTAGCTCGTTTCTTACTATAATACTATAAAAATTATTGAAAGTTCTCGATTTGCTTCTGCAGTCTATCAATTTTAGATAAATGTCTGTGTTTATACGATTAACTAACTGCTGTCGTCTTTGAGCAAACGCCCTTACATTATAAATATCACCTGAAATATGTAAGCTATAACACAACTTATCACATTTCCCCCCTTCTTCTCGTTATATCGCTATTATTATATGAAAGAGAACAGCACAAAGTCTTCGTGACTCTGTGTAGGATCATCTAAATCGAGTCACATGGATTATTTCTTGGGGAAGCTTTCAGCAATACGCCTTCGCTGAAGCTTGTAAGCCGATAAAAATATAGAAAATAAATTATCAAGAAAAATTGGTCGATCTTTAATCTTTACTACATCTGATCTTTATTTTGTTCGAGTCTATTTATAGATACAATTTTTTTTTATTTACACTGGTTTGAATGTAAAAAAAAAATTTTTTCTATGTGTATTTCTTATGCAACAGGAATAGTATTGAAAAATATTGAAGTACTTATAAATAATATTAGTTTTTGGTACGCGTAGCCAATAAACGTTTAAAATACAACTTTTAAAGTTCCAATATAAACGTAATCCGATGTCCGCTGTACAAGTTTTTTGTCTATGCGCCTAAATAACATAATTTGAAAAATTTTAAATAAGATTATGTAAATTTCTCATATTTAATTTGAATTTGAAATATGGTTATATTCGATAAAACCTCTAACCTCAATATTTTTATTAAATTTAGCTTCATACTCATACAAATGAGGCTACATTCATACAAATGAGGCTACCCGCTTTGTACGGTTACCGTTTAGTCGCGGCGGAATTGACGGCTCGCAAAATTACTTTCAAGATAATATGGGCCCTATTCCTGGCCTATGGCCTTAATATGGCTTTAAGAAGTTTTTGCTCAAAGCAGTTTGCTTGTTACCTTCTAGAATGTATGTATGTATATATTCACGCCTTGTTCCCAACAGGGTAGGCAGAGACAATCTTCTTCCACTTGCTACGGTCCTGACATACGTCTTTCGTTTCTTCCACTTTCATCAATCTTCGCATGCTTGCTAGTTGGTTAAGAGTACTCTTGACCTGGCCTTTTTCAGAACGTTTCCGATTTGATCGTGAAATGTTCTGACAGGGTTCGAAATAATGTGATTAGAGAGCGTTGTGCCGTGAAAGACGATGTAGTGACACGAATTAAGAAAGAGATGCTGAGCTGATTTGGACGTGTGGAGAGGATGAATGAATGTAGATTGACGAAACAAATATATGAGGCGAGTGTAAATGGTAGAGCTTATATAAAATAAAAGAGGTTATGTACAATATATAAGCACACACACCTGTTACTGGTTAGGCAGAGCCAAAAGAAAATTCGGCAATCCAATTTTCGTATCTCCGGGAGATCTGCGTTTAAAGATTCTCGAGTTTGACTCACACACGGCTGTAATCGTTTACAAACTATAAATTTGTATGTTTAAATGTTTCATAATGATTAACTGTAAAATTAGATTGGCTACATTATCTATTACTAGTTGCTCAGTAGGCTATGGAAAGTGATCGGTCGGCGTTTCGCTGCGTAAAAGAATCTGCAGAACTAGGGTAACATAGCCGTGGCAAGAGCTCATATAGTTCGCAGAACTAACAACAGTTGGGTAAGAATGGCCACCTCGTACAGGCAAAGGCAATGCAGGACGGCCCCACCACAAGATGTAGTGGCGACTTGCGTTATGTTGAATTCGTAGGATACAGGCGGCTCACGACCGTGGGAATTTTTTTAGGGCCATATTTGGGGGTAGACATATCAGGCTGTAACGATGGTGATGATATCAAAATTTGGATGACTGGCAAATAACGTTGCCAGTACAAATCAAATGTTTTTATAAGCTTAACGTGTGAAAATATACATTAATTACAAATGATTTGTTTGTTAATTTACACATTTTGTGAGTGTATGAGAAGTAGAAGACAGATGGTATGAATAATGCGACTGTTTAGCCCCCCGGCCCGCCCGCCTCGTGCTACGCGCTCCCTATGTTAATTTAATTTGACGTGACCGAGTCTCATATCAGCACCACCACCCCGGCTCTGATCTCCTGGTACCTAAGCACCAATTATGCAAATGATATGTATGTTGGGTGTTCAAAATTACAACGTAAATGGAAGATATGTTAATTTAACTCATGGCGGATACTTGCTATCTAAATTAATTTAGGATTCAATTTACCTGACGCGATAATAATAATAATTAACTATTTCCGAAAATAATTCAAACTCCAACAATGAACCGAATCAATGCTCAGTTTCAATATTTTCTTTTCTTCTTTTTATAAAAACGTACATTTTACATACATAAATTGCACATGGACAAATAAACCCAGACCCGGAACAATTATTTGTAGTCCATACACATACTAGTCCCGTGCGGGAATCGAACCCGTGACCCACAATGCCGCAGCTAAACACTTGGCCACTACGCCAACGAGCCGTATATATTTTAAAGAGTTTTTATGAGTCTCATTATTTTTAATATCTGCCCCTGGCATCAATCAGAACATCACTCACTGGTTACTCGCGTATGGGTGTTAGACTGAAAAAATTACAATATTTAAATAAAATTACTGTTAGTAATCTTGAACAAATTCTTATAGGCTCTTGCTCTTCAGAGATATTAGTATATAGAATATTATTAGTTGTTTAGTATATTTACAATTCCGACTTTTTAAGTTGTTTTTTGAACGTGTGTTCTTTGTAGGCTCGTGAAGGAAGAAAATATTTTCCCAAGGCTTTAAATTATTCTTAGTAGATTAACCATGTAACGGAGCAAACGGCTGTAAACTTTTTTCGTTTGCGGCTTTGCCAAATCTTAACGAGTCCGCAGAACTTTTAATTAATTCAACGTGTTAAAGGTACTTTAAACACTTCGTTAGAAACAAATCACGACAGAAGCCGACCGAATTTATTTACATATTTTAAAGTATCTTTAATGAATGTTCGTAAATTTTAAAGGAAAGCTTTTTACATAGTTGAGTGTACGCTTTTCGAATGGAATATTACATTTTTCGAAACATACCCTTCGTAACAAAACCTATGCGAATTGTCCATTATTTGGTTTTATTCACAGATGTGAAGATTGTTTTATCATTTATCAGGTGAGAAGGTGTTCTGTCGTTAACTTTACGGTGGTTGTAAGGCGAAGAGACAATGACGAAAGTTGAGAGAAGTGAAAAATATCTGTCCATCAGTTTAGAGTAGCTACACTTTCCGGAGATTTACCTTTTTTACCATTTACGTTACCTAAGCGACGACATGGAGCGATGCAATCTCCTACGTCGTAGTGAAATTTACATCAAAATTCATATCAAATTCGTAGGGAACAGAAAGGAAAAACCCTGGAAACTTGAGTTTCAGCAACCTCTTTATATGTAAATACAATTACGTGCGCCCTTACTTGAGAAAAAAAAAGGACTCACACAAACAATGTTACGAAAAAACAATTGCGCGGAAGGGGGAACATAGTTTCGTGGCCCTCATGTTTTGAGGTTCAAAGGAGTCCTTTGAAGTATCGTCATTTGTTCACAAAGCCGTCCTATAACGGAGTCCCGCGATCAGCTTCGATCGCAATACTGTATGTAATATTTGTTGAAATAAAATGTACAATCAAGTATTACAGCAATAGACACGGTAGTGCAACCCGCCGAGTGGTTAAGGAATATGCACCCGAATCAGGAGACCAGTGTTCAATCCCCTACGACTATGAGGAGGTGCTCATGTTCGGTTAGTATTGTGGAGCATGTAATGTCCATGTCATTAAGGCGACAGGCTCCATAACCTGACACGTTAGGTCTAAAAATAATATTTAGTGAAAAGCCACTAAAATAATTGTTTCAGCCTGTCCACCTTTTATTTTTTGGGTAAACGAAGAAGCTTATTACTCCGCCTACTCAATTCAGATGTCTGTACTTCTTAAACCGTGTAGTTTATATTTCAATGGATATTAATAAAGCTTTTGAGATTATTGAGCAAAGCCAAAACGATGAGATTTAAAAGCTATATATTTTTTTTTATTTTTGTTTTAAAATTATTAAAATTAACACGCCTTGTAATACAAAAGCTTGAGTGATGCGAAAACTTTGCAGACATTCACTTAAAATTTATTCATTGTTTTTACAATGGTAAAGAATATTTACTGCTCAAAGCTTCATCATTTCGCATTAATTACATTCTTTTTATCACGTCAGGAGTAGATATTTTATAACATTCAACTTGTGTAGTTAGACATCTTCAAAAGAAACCTTTTTATTTAAAAGCATTAAAAAAATTGTGTGAAACTGTCAATTATAATAATTTATCCTTAAGCGATTGAAGTAGTTAAAAACAATAAACGAATATTTATTCAATTCATCTCAATATTAGTACACGGTAGGAATTCTTTCGTTGTCTAGGAGCCGTCCCGGCGCCCGCAAGGCAAAAGACTCTTCAGACCATGCAGCGGTTGCTGCCGCTGCTCGAACGCGCAGTGCCACGACCTCGCATAATGTCGATGTGAAGTGGAGGCATCTGCTTCTGCATTTCACAGGTGCAAGCGGCATCACCTGATGGAAAGTAATTACCGTCGCCCACTTACACCTGCGATACCAGAGGTGCTGCAGGTGCGTTGTCGGCTTTTAGGGATATTTGGGAGATGGGGTGGAGAGTGAGGAGGCGGATGGGGATGGGGAGTGGGCCTCCGGTAAGTTCAAGATGCCTCTACTACACGCCAGCCCATTCGAGTGGCAGCAAAAGCCGCCGCCTGGCTCTACCACGTGTATAATAGAAACCCGTTCACTGGTTATTGCTAATACATGCTATGGCACTAAAATATTATATTTTCGATGGGCGAGCATCCACCTCGCGCTTCATAGTCAAATGATATTAATGACTTCATTGCGTACAATAGTTCGTAGCAGGTGTCTTGTTATTCCTCCATTTACTTTCTTCTCTTAGCGACCGGTTAAGACGTAAAGAGTGCAGATCTTAAGATATTTAATTATTTAAAATTCTGTTGAATATGTTGATTTTATATAACTTCTGCTTTTATTAGTGAATTCCAATTGGACCTGGATGGAATGTTATTTGATTTCTGATAATTTTTTATAATACAAATAATATTTCTGAACTATGTAATTACAGCCTTTGTGACAAGAGACCGGCGGTACGAGTAATCCGATTGTTTTGCCAACCGGCCCGGCTGCGTCGTGCTACGCTCCCTATGTTAATTTAATTTGACACGATCGCGTCTGATATCGGCACTTCCTTCCCGCCCCTGATCACCTGGTACTACATAGCAATTATGCAAACTAACGCGTTAAAGGCGCAAACTTACTACGCAGTATAGCATAGATAACTATAGATATATATATATATATGTTTTCGCCTACTTGCTTAATAATAGCAGCAAATCAATTTCTTAATTAGTCGATGTATACAGGTGGCATAGGACCGAGCTGTATGGCAATCTTTGGGGCAGGCCTATGTTCAGCAGATGGCTTGTGACAGGATGTCATGATGATGATCTCAGATCGAATACTGGTATCATGTGCACACACGACACTTCTGTACACAAAGCAACTTAAATAATATGATACGCTACTTGCTACGCGGTGATCCAATGTTTATTGAATAGGAATGTTTGGACAGTTAAGAGACTTTGGGCGGTAGGGATACTTAAGACTAAAAAGTTAGTAGATTTTTTTTATGTTATCTGTTTCTCTGCAGGCATGTCTCAATAGAAAATAATTAAATCAATATTAGCTGTAATTAATGGCATGGTTAGCGAGATGTTTACCTTAAAAGTATTATTATTATATAAGTATTATAACTAGTCGCCGAAAAAGGGACGTTTTTCATTTGCACATAAATAATCTTAACGATGAACGCAAAGTTGAGCTGACTTATAAAACTTCTTAAGATACTTAATAATACAAATCGGGACAGATAAATTATCACGCCTTTTTTGTATTGTAATCTTATAAAATCTTTTTAACTCTACACTTTTATTTTTATTGTATATACAATTCATTGTACTATAAATCTATTTGAGCTTTGTGTGCACAATAGAGCTTATCGGCATACACAATAAACAAAGATTAAATTAGTTAGCGCCACACAAAGAGCTTCCGATCCGAGAATCAGTAATCATTTACAAAAGTGATATGTATGTTTTGTATGTTAACTCATATTGCTCACTATTTCAAAACTAGTAAAAATCTGTTCGAGGAATGTCATAGAGCATAACGAGATTTGCATCATTTATAAGCATTAGCATCAGTAATTAAGAATCATAAATGGTTAGTCGATTTCTTAAGTGGAAGGGCAACATGTTACATTTAAATTAAAAGCATTATATCCAACCTGTAGCCAAGTGCAATATGAAAGAAGAGGAATTGTACCGAAACATATTCTATAATAATGATTGTAAGGAATAGACCAAAAAGATGAAGTCACCATCATTCATCATTTCAGCCTATCACAAGTCCACTGCTGAACATAGGCCTCGTCCATAGATTGCCACAAATGTCGGTCCTGAGCCACCTGCAACCATTGATTTCCCACAACACTGTGCAGGTTGTCACTCCATCTTGTGGGGGGTCGTCCCACACCGCGTTTGCCTGCGAGCTATGTGGCCGGCCTATTGCCACTTCAGCTCGCTAATCCTTACGGTTATGTCGGTTACGGTACTCTTGTTCTGCTGCGAATGTTATCGTTTCGGAATATCTTGCAGAGAAACACCGAGCATAGCCCTTTTTCCGAATTATCTGTTAATTATCGTTATCGCAGTTATATAGCCGTATCTAGTTAATTAGCAGGTACTATAGACGTTTCTTATAGTCGTTTTAGTCGCGCGACTGTAACATCTGCACGACTAATTTATACGATCTCCGTCATGACGTTTATTACGAGGCGTTGGTCGTATGAACCTTTCAGTTGAATAAAAGGTTTTCGTAAGACATCGGTCTTCACCTGCAAGTCCTTAACGTAACTTTCAAATAATTAAATCGTTACTTAAACGTTCTACTCAATGTTAGGCTGTGTGCCATTCCATCTAAGTCGTTTGCAGGTGTGAAAAGCTGCAGTAGTCACTTATAAATTTTGTGATATCAGATTTCATCAGGGTTGATAAAACAAATCCTCGATTATAGGCTAAATACATATGGTTGTTAGGTAAATGCCAGCAAAGTTTCAATATCAGAACCAAAAAAAATATCTAACTACTTGAGACACGGGGGTCGAAATTCGTTTAAATTTTGTGACTTTCCTTTGATCAAGACCCAACTTCGCGCGAATATCGCTTACACCTGAAAAGAGAACGCTTGGAGGCTGTATCTTAATCTAATCTAATCAGCCATATCCAGGTAAGTGGGTCGGCTTCAGGGCTTTCTCTCGCGAAGTTATTTCGAATCTGTATTCTGTTTCATTTCGAATGTGTAAATACGAGAAAAACGAACGAGTATCGGCTATATTCCTTTAGCGAGTATATAGTGTACGCGTAATTACAAGGAATCATTCAGTCATCAGGCATTATAATTTTCAACCTATATTACTAATTATATGTAGATCGGTAGTACATTACTGCTGGACCTTTTATAAATATGTTATTACATGACTGGATGTTCACATCTTTTCTGGTCTCGGGAGGATTTAAATAGATGGCGTCCTAAGCGCAGATCTACTGAAAAAATAAGATTAACTAAATTTTTTTTTATATTAGATGGACATTATTTAATCCCTGAATTATATAGTTAGAGAAGCCAATTCCAAACAAATGATATAAAAACTAGCGGCTGCCCCAGGCTTCTCTCGCGTGCACATAAATTTTGTCCCAAGAGTTTGCTTAATCTAAATCTCTGTCAAAGCTTGTTCATATTCGTTCTGTCCTTTAAGCGTGACAGAACGTCAAACATATAAACTTTCACACACATGCATAATATAAAGTTGAATAAAATCATAAAACATAGCCTACATTATATATAAATTTATTTCACAGTCACAGCAAGCCTGGTGGCATCGGCGTAAGAATCATGCCACCCCCTTTATTTCCCGGGGATATCGTAAAAGACGACTAAGGGAAACGCTCGGAAAGTGTCATAGGAATCTCCTGGAGGCAACACTGTCGGATTTATCTCCTGGACATGGGAATAGCGTGTTGCGGGAGCCCGTTTGGTTATGTTGAGTAGTGTTAAATAGGAATTCGCAATCTCGAGCTATATAGTTATAGTTAGTTATTAGCTCTTTAGCTGACAGATTTAAGTTCCCACTATTAGTATTATGAGGCACTCGACCCCAGCGCGGTGAGTTGCCTCTTTCAGAACTGTTTCGAATCGTGTTACACTGAAACTTTGTTTTCCATAATGTGCTTAGTTCATTATCGACGGTCCCGTGAACAAATAACCGAGTACATTGTACGCCGTCCCGAGATTTCAGGGCGCCGCGACGTCGCGACGGGCCGGCGTCGCGTGACGTCACGCCAGGTCACCACCTCCGCCTCCATATCGTACACAAAGGACTCCTGAATCTCACACTGTTGATAATTTTTCCTTTTGAGAAGGTTATTCTTTTTTTTTTCAATTTACTTGAAGGAATAATCTTTTATAGATAGCGTAAGTAGCAAACCCATCGACTGATGAATTACGAGGACAATGCCCTCACCATTGTGCCCGCTAACAATGGTCCGAAAAATTTCCCAAATAAATAGTACAAATTAGGACGTGGAACGCGTGTTTGTAAATACATAAGGAGAACAGCTCTTATAGTGAAGTTGTTTAATTAATTCCATGCGTTCATGTATCCAGTATTAAGTCTAAGCGGATTGAAACCGATCTATTGTTACTAATTAGATTCGCTAAGCCGTGAATTCGTTTTCAACAGAATTCTGATTAATTCAATTAATTCAACTTAATTAAATTGATTATGTCTTTTTCTATGTTTATTTCTTCTTCATCCTTCGTTAGCCCACTGCTGGTAGGCATAAACATAGACATAGACATAGGATTTTCCATGGAAGTGTCAACAAAAGCCGGTAACTTGGCGGGCATGAAAGATTTACCCATACCCAGCACGCTGGGCGGCGGCGGGTTGGTGAGCTCCGTGCCGGTACCCTCGCGCAAGAGATGCTGCTCCCCATCATTAGTTTGACAGAACCTCGTACGTTAATCGGCAGGGTGCACTGCATGCAGATGAGTTTTACATTTAAGGAGAAACTTAGTATATTCCCCCTTACACCCTGTAGTAACAAGCTATGACACGGCTTCGATCCCGATGGGTATTTCGTAATTGATAACAAATTTACCACAGGTAGCAATTTTGTGTACATATATGTAAAAATCGACACGTCTCATCATGTGCTCCTCTAAACTCTAGGTGAATTCACAACCCTAAGCTGACAGCCTCCTTCTCACATTTCGGTACAGCTGCGAAAAGTGCCTCAGAAAAGTGTACCAAGCTAACACTTGTAACTAAATTTCAATACGAACATTATTCACGATATATCAAACAATTTAATTTAACCAAACACTATATATTACGGAAAATCCTGACTACTTTTAAAAAGCTACTTTAAAAAAAATGTTAGGTAAATCTTATGACTCAGTCTATTCAAATGTTTCCGAGATCAAAAAGTTGTAAACATCCAGTCATGTAATAAAAACTCGACAAAATAAACAGTTCTGTTCAATCAAAGAATAAAAATTCTTACTCCGTGTGGTATCGGTGTAAGAATCAGCCAGCCTCTTTCTTCCTTTCTTTGAGTGCTGTGAGAAGGCGACTAAGGGAAAAGTTCTTAAAGTCGCAATGACTATCGACAGATGGCGCGATAACCATCTCGAAAAATATAAGACCTTGATTAAGCAGACTGATGCCGGGCAGCAGTGTCTATGGTGACAGGTATCTGGTACTCCGATCGCCAATCTGCTTGCCGATTATGTCAAATCCATCCGATGATAGAGACCAGTGTCCTGCAATGGATTATCAACAGACGGTTAACGTAACGTTATGTAAAGTAAAGAGATATGATATTACAACAAACATTAGCTAAAACAACAACGGAAAGCAATCCTGATTAATCACATGAATTATCTCAGGCATTCACTCACTCACGCCGGGGTTCCTAGAACTAACTAACAGTAATTGATACATCATAATCGCTTCGGGCTTATTCCTCACTTTATTTTATTTATTACCTCTTTATTATATTTATTATTAAATAATTACAATAATAAGATGTTTTTTTTTTAATAAACCACATCTATTACATTAGTACAAATACATTACATTATCGTACAGAGGCTAAAACAACTAGTTTATATTAAGAACACAACGGTGAGTGCACTAAGATAACGGTATATGGTATTTTTACCACGTGGTGGAGCCAAGGGGCGGCTTTTGCTGCTGTCCGAATGGGCCGGCTCGACCGAGTTGATACAACGACCTCGCAGAATACCGGCGTGAAGTAGAGGCATCTTGTGCTTCTGGTTTTCGTTCGATGAGTGAGTTAACCGGATGCCCACTCCCCCCCCATCCCCTCCTTTACTTTTCTCCGAAATACCCTTAAAAGCCGCCAATGCACCTGCAGAATCTCTAGTGTTGCATATGTACATGGACGACTGTAATCACTTACAACCGGGTGAACCGCTCGTTCCCATTAAAAAAAAATGTACTGCTTATCTTGAAAATTATCCTTTCCTCTCGCAAGTCTCTCTGTTACCACCTAACCACCATGCTGTACAACCACACACCGAGACACGTGTTTAGCTTCGCAGCGAGGCATTATCTATCTAGATAGAAAGAATATGCGAATCTGATTCAGAAGATAATGCCACGTAACCGTGGTCAACTTCTGCACCTGCTAATCACTATTGTAATTTAAATGTAGTCAAATTGACGGCCCGCCTTCCGTCAAATTCTTTTCTCTGCGTATCGCTCATATAGTTTTGCCCTGCCATGTTCATTTTTTTTATTTTAGCTCGGATTCATTCACAAACCAATCGTGTTGGTCTCATGATATGTCATTTCTGCGTGTCGATCACACTGTTCTTCTGCCACGTGAGAAGCCCCTCACGACACTTTTCTATCTATAGGTAGGACCTTCTTGGTTATGTTAGTCTCGCATTGCGTCTGAAATTCCAAAGTTCCATTAGTTTCGAGTCGTTGGTTCGCCGGGACGTGAAGCTTATGGACGTTAAGCGACATTAGCACCATATTCTGTAGGTCTTGCCGCATGTCAGTGGTATACAATACTTAAATATTCTCTCCTTGTACTTATTCTTGAAGTAGCATTGATGGATATTTTAGCTCTTTAGCTTATTTTTTTTAGCTCCTCTGGTGTTGTGGATGTTCGTGGGCGTCGGTGATCACTTACCATCAGGTGAGCCGCACGCTCGTTTGCCCCGTTCTTCTATAAAAAAAAAAAATATGAAATGAAACAATCTAAATATTCTTTATGAATAGTTGACATTAAATTTATTAAAAACAAAATAAAATTAAAAAAAATATATTTTACTCTATGATTGTTGTAGAATATAAAGTCTTCTTTACTGTGTATAATTTAAAATTTGTATTTTATATTAACAATAACTAATGTTTTTTTAATTATTATGAAATTGACCCCCATTTTCCCATACCTCAAGAATCACGCTTGTAGCAGCTATGGCCTCTGACCCCATTTAAACGAAGCGACGAGCTATTACATACTAACAATAATTTATCAGCACTTTTGAGTAACTTATATACGAATTATAATTCTGTCCAAATTAGAACCTTCACGAAAAAGTTAACTGAGCTTAGATTAAATATTATTTTCAATCGTTTTACCATAAAAAAAACAATTACATTAATTTCTTGTAAACTCGGACCTTAAGCGAACATCTTCAAGTTTTATATACCCAAGAAATCCTTCAGACAAAAAAAAAACTTTTCGAAAGATTGTAACGATCCTAACCCAGCCGCTAAACCCTCTGTTCTTTACTCGAAAACTTTTCTAATTATATCGCAGGTTAAGTGGTTGAACACAATTCGCTAATGAAAAAGGCGAGATGGTTTCTAAACGAGGCAATTATGTCTGATTGATTATAATACTAGAGTTGGACCAACGACTCTTTATTATGCCATAAATAGGCCAGCCGATGTTATTTATTGCAAGAAGGAAATACAAAAGTATTTACTAATTTGTATTCTTATGTATTAGTTATTAGACAATTAGGAGAATATAGGGTTCTACCAATGACGAAGATTTTCCATAGTCGTAACATTTGTTGGATTGGCTAACGCAGAACCACACTCTTCATAAGCTGTTGAATGTTATTGGCCATCGGCCATTTTTATCGTGGTAGAGCCTAGCGGCGGCTTTTGCTGCCGCTCGAATGGGCCGGCTCGTCCGGATAAGTACCACGGCCTCGCAGAATACCGGCGTGAAGTAGAGGCATTTTGTGCTTCTGCGTTTCGTGCGGTGAGTGAGGTAACCGGAGGCCCTCTCCCCCCTCCTCCCTCCCCAAATATGGTAGCGGTATATAATTTTGAGCTACCCCAGGAGGGTACCAGTACCGACGGTTCTGAGACCACCGAGCATCCACGTTCAGGCTTTCCTACGCTACCTAATCGTGGATGCTCAGTCTGCCCCGCGTATTCTGGGGCAATATTCCGCCTTTCTTTCCTACCGAGGAAAACGCAGCAAGGAAACTATGGCATCCCCTACCGCGATCGCCGTGGATTTCTGCAATATCAGGACTCCACTGAACCTTAACGCCGTTCATTACCATCTTGAAACGGCGAAGCCGGCCTTGCTTTTTCTTACAGAGACTCAGATATCGTCTCCGGCTGATACCTCTGATCTCCATTACCCGGGGTACAAACTGGAACACTCCTTTGTGCCCCGTGCCAGAGTTTGCGTATACGTCAGAGATGATATCTGTTATCTACGCCTCGGTAGTCTTGAAGGTTTGGACCTATCTACCGTTTGGCTGCGCATCGACAGCGACGACCATCCGCGCGTCTATGCGTGCCTTTACAGGTCCCATAGCGGTAATACCGTAACTGACCGACTCATCAACCACATCCAAATGGCTACAGATTCCATCCGCAGAGATCGTGATTCTCGGCGATTTTAATGCCCACCACACCGATTGGCTCAGTTCTCCCATAACCGATCATGCGGGGAGATCTATTCACGACTTTGCATTAGCATATGGCCTGACACAACCGGTAACCTCGCCGACGCGGATCCCAGACGTGGAAGGTCATACACCTTCCCTGTTGGACCTTTTGCTGACCTCACACCCGGACGGATATTTGGTCTCAGTCGATGCCCCTCTTGGCTCGTCGGACCACTGTCTGATCCGGAGTGTAGTGCCTATCGCTCGCCGATCCCGAACGCGATCTGCGGGCTTCCGCCGTGTGTGGCACTATAAGTCGGCAGATTGGGATGGAATGCGGTCTTTCTTTGCTTCCTACCCATGGGGGCAGGTTTGCTTCTCGCTGGATGATCCCAACGCCGTTGCAGATTCTGTCACCGATGTGGTACTTCAGGGAATGGAACTTTTTATTCCGTTCTCTGCAGTGCCTGTCGGAGGTAAATCCCAGCCTTGGTTTAGTCGCACCTGCAATATAGCGTCACGCCGAAAGCGGAAGTGCTACCAGGCCTGGGCCGATGCATCGGCGTCTCGGGATGCAAAAACCAGTGCTCTTAAAAACGAGTACAACTCTGCCTCCAGGTCCTTCAAAAGAGTTATCGCTGCGAGAGACTAGTTCGCCTCCCATCGGGAACCCGTGCATTCTGGTGTGGAGGATGATTCGCTGGCCCATACTGCAAAAGAGAAAGCCGATCTCTTAGGCTCTCTTTTTGCCTCCAACTCGACTCTTGATGACCGGGGAAACGCTTCACCTACCATCCCGTGGTGTAAGTGCTCCATGCGGGAAATTCAGTTTCTGCAGAGCTCAGTGCGAAAGGCACTCCGCTCCCTGGGCATTCATAAGTCGAGTGGGCCGGACGGAATCCCTCCAATTGTGCTGAGGATGTGTGCCCCTGAGTTGGCACCGGTTCTCACGCGTCTTTTCCGGCACTCCTACTCTTCAGGCGTCGTCCCGGAATCTTGGAAGACAGCATTTGTGCATCCAATACCCAAAAAAGGCGACCGCTCTGATCCGTCCAACTACAGGCCTATTGTCATCACCCCTTGTTATCTAAAAATAATGGAGTCACTCATCAACACCCAGCTCCTGAGGTACCTGGAGGAACACCAGCTGATCAGTGACCGACAGTACGGTTTCCGTCGCGGACGATCAGCTGGTGATCTTCTAGTTTACCTGACTCACCGATGGGCAGAAGCAGTTGAGTCTAAGGGGGAGGCTTTGGCGGTTAGTCTGGACGTAGCGAAAGCATTTGATAGGGTTTGGTATAAAGCGCTTCTTTCAAAGCTTTCATCTTACGGGGTTCCTGAGAGATTGTGCAACTGGGTCACCAGCTTCCTCACGGATCGGAGCATCAAGGTTGTTGTCGACGGTGCATGCTCGGACCCCAAACTCGTGAATGCTGGTGTTCCACAAGGCTGTGTGCTATCTCCCACTCTGTTCCTTCTGCATATCAACGACATGCTACAAATCAGTAGCATTCATTGCTATGCAGACGATAGCACGGGTGATGCCCTATATACAGGCCGTACGAATATTTCTCGGGAACACGTCGACGAGTGCCGGAACAAACTTGTGTCTGAAGTCGAGACCTTGTTATTCAAAGTCTCGGATTGGGGTCGACATAATTTGGTCCTATTCAACCCCAAAAGACACAGGTTTGCGCGTTCACCGCTCAAAAAGAATCCCTTTGTCGTTTCTCCTCTTTTTGAGAACATTCCCCTTATTGGCTCAGCCAGTATCGGAATCCTTGGCGTTGACATATCAAGCGACGTTCAGTTCCGTGGTCACTTGGAGGGAAAGGCCAAATTGGCCTCCAAAAAGCTTGGTGTGCTCTGTAGAGCGGGACAGTATTTCATGCCGGTCCACCGTTTGCAACTTTATAAGGCGCAAGTTCGGCCCCACATGGAATACTGTTCTCATCTCTGGGCAGGGGCACCCCAGTACCAACTCCTTCCATTTGACCGCATCCAACGTCGAGCGGTTCGAATTGTCGGCGACCAAGCTCTCTCTGATCGGCTTGAACCTTTGGCCTTGGGGAGAGATGTAGCTTCTCTTTGCATTTTTTACAAAATTTTTCACGGGGTATGTTCTGAGGAACAGTTCGGATTGATCCCAGCTGCTGAGTTTCACCATCGTACATCGCGACAGAATTCGATGTTCCATCGATACCACCTAGATGGTTGGCATTCCACCACAGTGCGTTTTAACCGAAGTTTTCTGCCACGCACTTCGACTTTGTGGAATCAGCTGTCGCCAGCAGTATTTCCGAACAGTTACGACTTGGGACCTTCAAGAAAAGAGCTTATTCCTTCCTTAAAGGCCGGCAGCGCATCTGTAGCTCCTCTGGTGTTGTGGATGTTCGTGGGCGTCGGTGATCACTTACCATCAGGTGAGCCGCACGCTCGTTTGCCCCCTTCTTTTATAAAAAAAAAATCCTCCTTATGGGATAGGCCTATGTCCTGCAGTGGAATATTTACACGCTTAATAGCCTAAGGCGTTCCGTATGTCGAAAATAAATGACTCTATCGATATGAAATTTACATTATCGATTTTATACCCGAAGATTATAGAAACTATGATAATCATATGAGAATCGTAATATTTGCCTTGATATTTTATTATTGTGCATGCTGATACCATTCACAGCTTTTAAAAAAATACCAGTGAAAAATGTCATCATATTTCGTTACGTCTGTAAGACTGTTTCCGAGGCTTTTAAGTATTTTACACTAGAGAACGAGCTACATAAGTCTTTTCCGTCCAACACTTAGAAAGTCGTTTGTGTCGCTTCGCCGTCCACTTCTTAATCTCCCGGTCTCTTCTGTAAGCTACAATAGCGATCTTCATGCTTAAGCTTCACTTTGTTTAGTTTCAGGAAATGGTTCTCAAGGGTAATTAGATAACTGAATAAAATGCGTTTTAAAATAAATCTACACAGAGTAATTTTACTTGTAGTCTACAGTTGAACCGTTACAGTATCTGTATTAGTTATTCCAAAATGGACCTTTCTAAGAAAGCGTCAACAAGAGCTGGCTTACATTTATATTAGCTTTTCCAATACCACACCATACAGGCGGCTGCAGTACCAAATGTGTTGCATCTAATAATTCATTTCTCCGTGAGGTAGAACATGACAGGTGTTGCACAGTTCGGGCAGAGCCTGTAAATGAATGCAAATTATTTTTACGATTATTCCGTAGATTATTTCCATCATAAATAACATCCCACGTATCGTAAAAGATTAAAGTAGTTTCCAGTTGTCCAAAACTCGACACCTGACAAACTTAATGACGCAACTTCTCTATGCAATAATAACTCCACTTTCCCACTTCCTGTAACTGTTCCCGCACCCACAGCTCCGCAAACTTATTTTACGTGCGAAATATATACGTGTGACAAGGAAAACTGAGACAAGTAATAGACGAACGGGGCCGTGAGACTGTAACCAATTAAACTTTATTTCCTTTTCGGACATTATAATTTTTAGACGCCTTCTACTTTTCACCATGATAAGGGTTGACTGGTAGAGAATGCCACTTGGCATTAAGTCCGCCCATTTTAACCTCTAGCTTAAGGTCAACAATAAAGAATAAATAAAGTAATTTCAACTATCTATCCAGAAAGTACTGTATTTTCACGCACTTACGTTATGTTTAGATATAGGCTTCCTAATTATAGTAAAATCTAAACTTTTCTCGGATTATAAAAGTATGATTAATAACCTACTAGAACCTCTCAAAACTAAGTGAAGCATGTTGAAGATAAAACAACAATGAATTTGTATTGTAGCCATAACATATTCAGTACGTTTTGAACCATGGTACCTAAGTTTACAACGAAGTCCGGTAGCGGGCCATAAAAATTATCAATTCATACGGACCGCATGGGTAACTAGTTCGAGGTACTAGATGAAAATATTTATGGGTATTTCGCAGTTTGCGTTTGTATGCAAGGAATAAAGAGAAATATTTGTGCCAATTGTAATTTTTAAGAACAGCAACTCTTAAAGTTTTATTAATATTTATATTTGAAATACTGAATTAGACTTTCACGGAGAACCGTTTTTAGAGAAATTTTTTAGTAATTTATTCGTGTTATTAAGTCAACTTTTAAGTGTTTTGAAGTTTACGGATTATAAGTTTTTCAATTCTTCTTTTGGATTTATATCACTCAGCCATAAACCTTGAGCTTTATGTGTTTACGAGCTTCAATTTTCACATTTGCTGTTTAATTAAATGTTACTTGTTTTGAGCTTCTTTTATTTAACTTAAACTAGGAAGGTATTCAATGATTTGCTTGTTTCTTGCATGTTTATTTTTGGTATATTAATCACAAGTAAAAAAAAATATTTCTTACAAGATAAAATCCAGTTTCAATAGACATACTATAAAATCATTGTAGTTATCAAAGTGTTTAGTAAACAAGTTAAGCGAGAGCGAAGACTCATTTCTCGCTGTAAAATATTAAACTCTTCCAAGGAATCTCACTGAAGCACAAAAGCTTCGATCTGATAAACTTAACGGTATAACTTCTTGGCGCAACAATAAGTCCACTCCGTTACTTCGTCCAACTGTTCGCGCACCTACAGTTTCATCGTCTAACTTTATTTCCAAGCTACGTGAGAAATAAATACCGGCGGAAGAAACAGAGATACATAATGGATAAAATCTGGGAAGTTTTTAATTATGGCGGCCGAGCGCTGTAAACGCTCTGTGAGATTATTAAAACGTTTTAAATTATTACCGCTCTCAGCATTTATATGTTGTGTATAAAATTGATTAAAAAATTAAACTTCTGCTTTACTGTGTATTACACAAACGAGATTTTAAGAAAATATGAAATACAAAATTTATCGCAAACACGCTACGGATCACGATTCAAATAATTTTGTACACAAAGTAATAGGACCCCGGGATCTATTAGAATGTTGGAGCGGATCTCTCAAACTTCCTCACGCTATTCATCGAGCCTAGATGAACTAACTGAATGCGGCTAGAAGCGTTTGCGTCGAACAAAGGCAAAGCGAAGGCTGTTGGGCTTCTCGTTGGTGGACGTATAATGAATTACACGGAGTGAATTTGGAGAATGACGCAATCGTACACGTCGGGAACTATTGGGGTATTGTTTGGTCTCTTGAGTTAGAGGTTCATTAAACGGAATTAAAAATGTTTTGTCAATCAAAACACCAATTGTATTATAAAATGAACTTTATTTTACCAAGTTTATTTATCCTAATATAGATAAGTTCTTTGTACGTATGTTTGAACGTATTTATCTTAAAATCGATATCACAGATTTGATGGTTTTTTTTTAACATGTTTCTTATGATTTTTCTATTTATAGTTAAGGTGATAGATTGCACACTTTTACCCATTTCTGCCGCAAAACATCAGTGCAATTACTGTTGAGTTTCGGTTCGAAAGGTATAGAGTGCCAGTACAATGTCGGTTGTGTCGGTTCCGTCAGCCGTAAAGATCGGAGCACTGGCGCGCGTCGACGGTGCATGCTCGACCCCAAACCGTGAATGCTGGTGTTCCATTAAGGCTGTGTGCTATCTCCACTTGTTCCTTCTGTGATATCAACGACATGCTACAAATCAGTAGCATTCATTGCTATGCAGACGATAGCACGGGTGATGCCCACAGGCTGCATGAATATTTCTCGGGAACACGTCGACGAGTGCGAACAAACTTAGGTTCAAGTCGAGACCTTGTTATTCAAAGTCTCGGATTGGGGTCGACATAATTTGGTCCTATTCAACCCCAAAAGACACAGGTTTGCGCGTTCACCGCTAAAAAGAACCTTTCTTTGTCGTTTCTCCTCTTTTTGAGAACATTCCTTATTGGCTCAGCCAGTATCGGAATCCTTGGCGTTGACATATCAAGCGACGTTCAGTTCCGTGGTCACTTGAGGAAAGGCCAATTGGCTCCAAAAGCTTGGTGTGCTCTAGAGCGGACAGTATTTCATGCCGGTCCACCGTTTGCAACTTTATAAGGCGCAAGTTCGGCCCCACATGGAATACTGTTCTCATCTCTGGGCAGGGGCACCCCAGTACCAACTCCTTCCATTTGACCGCATCCAACGTCGAGCGGTTCGAATTGTCGGCGACCAAGCTCTCTCTCTGATCGGCTTGAACCTTGGCCTTGGGGAGAGATGTAGCTTTGCATTTTTACAAAATTTTTCACGGGGTATGTTCTGAGGAACAGTTCGGATTGATCCCAGCTGCTGAGTTTCACCATCGTACATCGCGACAGAATTCGATGTTCCATCGATACCACCTAGATGGTTGGCATTCCACCACAGTGCGTTTTAACCGAAGTTTTCTGCCACGCACTTCGACTTTGTGGAATCAGCTGTCGCCAGTAGTATTTCCGAACAGTTACGACTTGGGACCTTCAAGAAAAGAGCTATTCCTTCCTTAAAGGCCGGCAGCGCATCTGTAGCTCCTCTGGTGTTGTGGATGTTCGTGGGCGTCGGTGATCACTTACCATCAGGTGAACCGCTTGCTCGTTTGCCGCCTTTACTATAAAAAAAAAAATCCTCCTTATGGGATCGGCATATGTCCTGCAATAGACTATTTACACGCTATTAAGGCTAAGGCGTTTATGTCGAAAACGAATGAATCTATCGATATGAAATTCATATTATCGATTTTCTACTCGAAGATTATAGAAACTATGATAATCATATGAGAATCGTAATATTTGCCTTGATATTTTGTTATCGTGCATGCTGATACCTTTCACAGCTTTTAAAAAAACACTGTGAAAAATGTCATCATATTTCGTTACGTCTGTAAGACTGTTTCCGAGGCTTTTAAGTATTTTACACTAGAGAACGAGCTACATAAGTCTTTTCCGTCCAACACTTAGAAAGTCGTTTGTGTCGCTTCGCCGTCCACTTCTTAATCTCCCGGTCTCTTCTGTAAGCTACAATAGCGATCTTTATGCTTAAGCTTCACTTTGTTTAGTTTCAGGAAATTGTTCTCAGAGGTAATTAGATAACTGAATAAAATGCGTTTTAAAATAAGAACAGAGTAATTTTACTTGTAGTCTGCAGTTGAACCGTTATAGTATCTGTATTAGTTATTCCAAAATAGGCCTTTCTAAGAAAGCTGACAAGAGCTGGCTTACATTTATACTAGCTTTTCCCATACCACACCATACAGGCGGCTGCAGTACCAAATGTGTTGCATCTAATAAATCATTTCTCCGTGAGGTAGAACGTGACAGGTGTCGCACAGTTCGGGCAGAGCCTGGAAATGAATGCAAATTATTTTTACGATTATTCCGTAGATTATTTCCATCATAAATAACATCCCACGTATCGTAAAAGATTAAAGTAGTTTCCAGTTGTCCAAAACTCGACACCTGACAAACTTAATGACGCAACTTCTCTATGCAATAATAACTCCACTTTCCCACTTCCTGTAACTGTTCCCGCACCAACAGCTCCGCAAACTTATTTTACGTGCGAAATAAATACGTGTGACAAGGAAAACTGAGACAAGTAATAGACGAACGGGGCCGTGAGACTGTAACCAATTAAACTTTATTTCCTTTTCGGACATTTTAATTTTTAGACGCCTTCTACTTTTCACCATGATAAGGGTTGACTGGTAGAGAATGCCACTTGGCATTAAGTCCGCCCATTTTAACCTCTAGCTTAAGGTCAACAATAAAGAATAAATAAAGTAAATTCAACAATCTATCCAGAAAGTACTGTATTTTCACGCACTTACGTTATGTTTAGATATAGGCTTCCTAATTATAGTAAAATCTAAACTTTTCTCGGATTATAAAAGTATGATTAATAACCTACTAGAACCTCTCAAAACTAAGTGAAGCATGTTGAAGATAAAACAACAATGAATTTGTATTGTAGCCATAACATATTCAGTACGTTTTGAACCATGGTACCTAAGTTTACAACGAAGTCCGGTAGCGGGCCATAAAAATTATCAATTCATACGGACCGCATGGGTAACTAGTTCGAGGTACTAGATGAAAATATTTATGGGTATTTCGCAGTTTGCGTTTGTATGCAAGGAATAAAGAGAAATATTTGTGCCAATTGTAATTTTTAAGAACAGCAACTCTTAAAGTTTTATTAATATTTATATTTGAAATACTGAATTAGACTTTCACGGAGAACCGTTTTTAGAGAAATTTTTTAGTAATTTATTCGTGTTATTAAGTCAACTTTTAAGTGTTTTGAAGTTTACGGATTATAAGTTTTTCAATTCTTCTTTTGGATTTACATCACTCAGCCATAAACCTTGAGCTTTATGTGTTTACGAGCTTCAATTTTCACATTTGCTGTTTAATTAAATGTTACTTGTTTTGAGCTTTTTTTATTTAACTTAAACTAGGAAGGTATTCAATGATTTGCTTGTTTCTTGCATGTTTATTTTTGGTATATTAATCACAAGTAAAAAAAAAATATTTCTTAGAAGATAAAATCCAGTTTCAATAGACATACTATAAAATCATTGAAGTTATCAAAGTGTTTAGTAAACAAGTTAAGCGAGAGCGAAGACTCATTTCTCGCTGTAAAATATTAAACTCTTCCAAGGAATCTCACTGAAGCACAAAAGCTTCGATCTGATAAACTTAACGGTATAACTTCTTGGCGCAACAATAAGTCCACTCCGTTACTTCGTCCAACTGTTCGCGCACCTACAGTTTCATCGTCTAACTTTATTTCCAAGCTACGTGAGAAATAAATACCGGCGGAAGAAACAGAGATACATAATGGATAAAATCTGGGAAGTTTTAATTATGGCGGCCGAGCGCTGTAGACGCTCCGTGAGATTATTAAAACGTTTTAAATTATTACCGCTCTCAGCATTTATATGTTGTGTATAAAATTGATTAAAAAATTAAACTTCTGCTTTACTGTGTATTACACAAACGAGATTTTAAGAAAATATGAAATACAAAATTTATCGCAAACACGCTACGGATCACGATTCAAATAATTTTGTACACAAAGTAATAGGACCCCGGGATCTATTAGAATGTTGGAGCGGATCTCTCAAACTTCCTCACGCTATTCATCGAGCCTAGATGAACTAACTGAATGCGGCTAGAAGCGTTTGCGTCGAACAAAGGCAAAGCGAAGGCTGTTGGGCTTCTCGTTGGTGGACGTATAATGAATTACACGGAGTGAATTTGGAGAATGACGCAATCGTACACGTCGGGAACTATTGGGGTATTGTTTGGTCTCTTGAGTTAGAGGTTCATTAAACGGAATTAAAAATGTTTTGTCAATCAAAACACCAATTGTATTATAAAATGAACTTTATTTTACCAAGTTTATTTATCCTAATATAGATAAGTTCTTTGTACGTATGTTTGAACGTATTTATCTTAAAATCGATATCACAGATTTGATGGTTTTTTTTTAACATGTTTCTTATGATTTTTCTATTTATAGTTAAGGTGATAGATTGCACACTTTTACCCATTTCTGCCGCAAAACATCAGTGCAATTACTGTTGAGTTTCGGTTCGAAAGGTATAGAGTGCCAGTACAATGTCGGTTGTGTCGGTTCCGTCAGCCGTAAAGATCGGCAAGCTGAAGTGGCAATGGGCCGGCCATATGGCTCGCAGAACTGATAACCGCGGGGGAAAAAAGGTTCTCGAGTGGCAGCCGCGTACAGGCAAACGCAGTGTAGGACGACCCCCCACAAGATGGAGTGACGACCTGCGCAGTGTTGCGGGAAGTCGATGGATGCAGGTTGCTCAGGACCGAGCTTCGTGGCAATCTTTGGGGGAGGCCTATGTTCAGCAGTGGACTTCTGATAGGCTGAAATGATGATGACAATTAGGGCTCAGAGGTATTCCACCTGTTAGTCCACAGGGGTGACAACGCACCTGTAACCTTCTTCGAATGAATTTGTTTGCAGGTGCCCATGTACATGTCCGGACACTTACCGTTAGGTCAACTTTTAGCTCTTTTTTCATCGCGGTCCAATAAAATAATCACAAATTCTTTAAAAATAATAACCAGCTACCTACTACGTTTCATAAGATATAGCTCTTTAAAGATAGAACGGACAAACCGACTAATAAAAAAATACTAAGGAAACTCTAACCTCCTCCGGTAAACAAAGGTAATGTGATGTTGGAACGTTTCGTCGAGGCCATTTTTATCTGGAACCGACTGATCCGCCCTCGTTTGTTTCTGTCCCCTTTACATGTAAGCGCGGAAAGCGAGCAAGGATTTGCTTTTAAAGTGAATGCTTGAATAAATACTGTTTTGACCTGATTTAGTTCTGCAGCCGATAAAAGCCGATAAAAATAATTTGAATGCTATTGACGCGATAGGAAAATTCGACTTAAGTCAATAAGTAATATGCAGCTTGGAACTAAAAATAATTTGAATCCACTTCCTTTGAAGTAGTATATATTGCAGTCCTCTAACAACAAAGCGCCGTCAACAACAAACATACATTTTTTGAAAGATCTCATCAGTAAAAGTTGATCATAGTCAGCGAGGCGGGCAAGCGGATGGTGTGCGCAGCGTAGCGGTCGCAGCGTAGCGGTGCTGCTCCCTATCGCCAGTCTGTGGGAGTTAGGTTCGGCAAGCTAATATGGATATTCCTTCAAGAGCCTCGTTTCTTAGAGAGGAGAGAGCACCGCGTGCAGGTGAGGTTGCCATTTGGAGCTAAACTTGGTATAGATAGATAGATAGACTACGCTTTATTGCACACCAAAAACAGGAAAATAATGTAATAGTACAAAACCGTAATTAGACCTGAGAGGTGGAACAATGGGCGGTCTTATCGCTAAAAGCGATCTCTTCCAGACAACCTTTATTTCGTAAAATACAAAATTAGGTATATTCCCTATTACCTAATTTTATATTTTACGTGATGATTTCAAGTGTTTACACGAAGACTACACATGTGAAATGAAACTATTATTTACCGATTTTATCGCTTTTATTTATTTTTTATATTCCCGACGTTTCGAGTGCCTTATAGAAGCCGTGGTCACGGGGGGACTGAAGTGTTAGACGTCCGATCTACGCAGAATGTGCTCACAGTATCTTGATTACTTGGTTTGAGACACGGTCCAGCAGTGGACTAATTATACGATAATTATAAAAGTGAAGAATACATATTTTTAAAGATCCTTTTACCTTATAAACCATCAACCGTAATTGTACAAGAAATGTCCTTTAAAATTTTTATTAATGTATAATTTAACTTAATAAATAATTTATTACAATATAGCATATATTCAAGAAGGTCTATCTATATAAATTAGATGTGAAATCTATTTGCGTCAGCGCTAATGACGGACCCATGTTGGTCGTGCAAGAGAAGATGCGAGATTCGAGCGGACCTCCGCTGTGCCAGATTCCCAATCGATATTATTATTTAATTATTATGAATAAAAGGTGTTGTCTCATTGACTGACAGACACCGAAGTCTTCGTGTAAGGGTTCTGTATCTAATCCTTTACGATTAAACTTAGTAGTAACTAACAACTAAATATATATGGATTGAACTTAATTTTTTTTTTACATGTTTTCAAAATAAAAGATTCGACGCTTTTTTCTTAAATACATAATAGGTATAAGAGTAGGTAAGGAAAATACGGGTTAGATGTTTTATTTAGCATAAAATGAGCGCACAATCTACGCATACATCTGCAAATCACTAAAACATGACGCTTTGAACAACACTGGCGGAGGCAACCTCTCGAACGCAGGCCGTAAGATGCTAATTTTATTGAGCTCGCGTCCACAGCTTAAGGTTGAAAAACCCGAAAAAAGTGAAGTTTATATTATGTTATTCGAAATAAACGTTCAACATATCCTACATATTTATGTCTAGGTGTTGTTGAAGGAATATTTGAATTTCACAATAGTTATTTGTATGCCCCAGACTTCTTTTTAATTACATGAATTATTTGTATAGTAATTTGAAATGATTCCAACATCTTAATCCTTTTACTTGCATTATATTCATTGAGTTAATTTGATGGATTCCCTATCCATTTAGTCGGCGTGGAACGTGGCGACAATTCAGAGCGACCTAATTGAAACAAACTTCACTTAAACTTTGCTCATTTATAAAGCGCACGCCGGGTGGCGTGGTGACGCGTACACTACTATATCCAATAATATACACTTTGTGAATCAATCATATAATTGCTCTCGTATGTCTTTTATCGGAAGCTTTTAAATAATAGCTTTTTTTCAGAAACTTATTGTTATGGTCTACGTATTAGGAGTTTGGAGAAAAAGGCAGGTATTTTAAACTTCTATTTATTTGATCACTTTCAACGGGTGCAGTTTCTTCCTGATGCGCTATCCCTCGTGTGTGATCTTTCACAGGTCTTTCTGACAATAACCAGTCATCTGTCTTTTACCGCTCTGGACACTTTGCCTTCACTTCTTGTCTGTTTCCTCATAATTTCTTCCCTTTTCTTTCTTTTCATAGTGGACTTCCTCTGCCACTTACTTCAGAACTCGCCACTGAACTGTGCGCTCCAGAGCTCCTTATATAGTTCCGAATTTCGACCGTCGTTTTATTCCAGAATATTTACGAAATAATATTTATAATTAATTTGAAGAATCATTTGTGTTAGTATAAGTTATCATTCTGAGACGTGGTCCTACCTTCCGTAGTTTCCGGATATCCATAGTCATAGTCATACCGAAAAATCTACATATTGAAATCTACGAATAAATCTTTAACGTGCTAATCTCCCCAATAAATTCGAAAATACGATTTCATCACCATTATATTTTCGTGATACAGATTAACACAGGACATTTAATTTAAAACCATACGCAGCCACATATTGAACCTATTAAATCTATTAAATCTACTCTAGCGAACGTGAAAAATATTACAAGAATATCGCGTAACGGGCCGTATACAGAATCAATTTTCCGCGCTAAAAACAAATTGTCAGGCATCCAATTTCGTTCGTTCGTCGTATTTGCTTTTTTAACATCTGCAATGAGATACGTGTATTAACCATATTCTCGATACATGCTCTTGTTTATAACCATATTCACGCAAACAAGTCTCCAATTTTTTTTCTATTTTCTTACTCATCTCAACTGCAATCGAAAAGCTTTACTTTCGAAGCAAACATAAAAATGGCTATACAAATGTTTCGTTTTCTTAATAGATTCATGTGGAGTTGTATCCCAGTTCAGTTACTAGTGGGAAAGTATGGTGCTTTGTGGGGCCAATCTTCGGTCGGACACTATGTTCAGCTGTGAGCTTGTAACAGGGTGTAAGGATGACGAAGATGTTGAGTATACTGTTCAGTGGACTGCTTGGAGAGAGGCTGATGATCAACATAAAAAGAATATAATTCAAGGTCTTCGCTTCATAGTAAATTTGTATTTTCTTAAAGGTTATCACATTACTATTCAAAGAACTATCCACCGGAATCTATACAAGGTGGTTTTAAGTGTCTCAACCAATTTTCGATACACTGTTTCCGGTCCGCCACTCATCTTCTACGACCTGCTCGAACGCTGCTAGCGAATGTTTCAGCTATGAAAACTGAAGAAGACGAAAGTACTTTATTCATTGCCACAACTCGAGTAACACGTAATGAAAACTAAATTAACATAACAAACAAAATATTAATATTTTATTGAGTTGCAGCAACATAACGGCGTCCGACTCAGCGCAATGCTGTAGCAATGCTAAATGAATAACCACAACGGCAGCGCTGGTATTCTGTCGGAACCCTTTTTACAAACACAATTATCTACTTCAATAAGAGCCGTGGTAGCCAAGTGGTCAGGGCGCACACTTTGGTTTCATAGAGCGCGAGTGACGTGGGTTCGATCCCCGGTGCCGGCACCACAAAAATGGTAAATAGCTATTTTAAGTGCTATATTTAACACGTGCTCGGCGATGAAGGGAAACAACGTGAGGAAACCTGCATGTCTGAGAAATAATGTGAGGGCCCTTCCCGGCTCCTAAACCCTCTATGATCGTAATTGAGAAGGAGGCCTTTGCCCAGCTGTGAGCACTTACAGGCTGCTACTTTACTTTACTTTACTACTTCAATAATTTTTTTCACTTCTGGCCGACAAGTGGCGACCACTACATTCTTCGAAGTCAGTCGGCCTCACCGAACCTTTTAAATTAGCGATACACGGTTGCTTTAGCAGCGGCTTTATCCGTTAATGTCATTTGAAGCCTATCGAACGATTCGGTCTGGTTGTAGAACATTTGAATTCGTAAAAAATCATCGAGCGAAAATGTTTCCGACGCTAATCCGTTTTTCAATGAAATGTGATATTTCAGTTTTGCACGTAAAATATTGTGTAGGGAAATTTTAAATTAGAACATTCGTATTTTTCCTTATAAGTAATCGTATTTTTAGAATAAACTGAAACTGGCTGATGCCGCATACAAAAAAAAAATTGTTCTTAAATCTTTCTGCGTGGTTTTAAATTTCAGTCACTTCGCCTCAAATAAGCGGCAAAAGGCTGTAAGTTTTCTATGCAAGTCTCCCTTGTTACAAACGAAACAAATGATAACGCTGGAGAGATTGGAGATAATAACCAAAGTGATCTTCATGTTTTTTTTTATTAGAGCTACATAACGCATGACTGGGTTCAGAGCAGCGACGGTTGGGGTCCATTATGTATATTGATATATATTGATTTATTATGTAGCCTTAAGTCGTATACTGGCTTTAACCTCTTATCTTTGTATCAATTTAGTCACATTTTTTGGAAAGGTTTTTCCTAGTGCTCGGCGATGAAGGAACACATTGTGAGAAAACGTGTATTTCAGGGAAATAATAATATATATTGTTTCGATGACTTGTGAAGTTTGCCAATTTCAGTGTCCAATTCCACTGTATTCATATCACATCGTAAGATAGACTAAGCTTTTCAACGTTCCCTACACCACCATATGTGTTTTTATTAAATTGTCATTATTCAATAATAAATCCATCCCAGTTGTCAGGAGCGTTAACTGTGACTTTCTTCGGTTGTAGTCACTTATCATGTGGATTGTAAGCACATTTGCCAGACAAAGGTTAAAAAATAAAAATTTTGAATATTGTTATTTAGCCAACGAATAAGAAAAACTATAAAAACTTACACAAAATAATCACGAAATATATGCACCATTTTCAATTAGCACAGCATGCGCCGGGCTCAGGTAGAGGATGGAGGGTTACGAGTGGATGAGAGCCATACTGAGATATGTTATTATATGTTATACACAGAATTCAAAATTAAATGAAATACCTTAGTTCGTATACCGGGGTGTGGCTGATAGACCCTACCAGGCATGCCGTGATTTAACTGACGCTTTAGATTGGTAAACTTTCTCATCGGACTATTAACCCTCAAATCTGTATTTAAAAAGTTTCGCTGTTTTAGTTGATGTGAAGCAAAGTAATTAAAACTTTATCCGCAAGCAGCATCTTAATCTTTAATTACTTCGAAACGGTGAATTGTTGTCTCTGAACTCGTACGTCATTTTAAGGTTAGGTTGAATCGCGAATATAATGTTAAATTTGTTTTACTTGTTAATTTTATCTCCGAATGCCAAGCTCACCTGCACTCGCTGCACCCCTTCTGCTAACAAACGAATCTTTGACGGCCTAATGATAATGGAAAATCTATCGAATCCAAAATCACTGCGCTGCACTGCGTTCACCAACCAGCTCGCCCAGCGTGGTGATTATGGGTAAATCTTTCCAGAAATGCATGCCTGGTAATTTCTTGAACATAGACCTGACGTTCTGCATTGGACATCAAGAGGCTGCAAGTCCACTGCTGAACATAGGTATCTCCCAAAGATTGCTACGAAGCTCGGTCCAGAGCCACCTGCATCCATCGACTTACCGCAACACTGCGCAGGTCGTCACTCCATCTTGTGAAGTGTATATGATTTGAAGTTGCCGGTTCATGTTAATGTTAATGGTATTGTTAGTATTCTTATTTAAAAAAATTGTGATAGCTCCAATCTCACCTTTGTGTTCGCGTCTGATACAAATTATCTCCAACAATCCCGCAATGAATATTCTACTTGTGTTAAAGAAGAAACGATCGTGTGTGTATTTTTAAAAACATGTAAATATATTTCATAATTTGCGGTGCTTTGATCCGAGATCCGTCACGAATACAATTGGATGGTGACTGAAAATGCGAGTGGGCCAAGAATAATGCACTAAACTCAGCAAAGCAATCTTTCATGACTGTTTGACAACATGTGAACTATAACTACGCGTGCCTCGTAATATTTGCTGACTGTTCCAGGACACGTCGCTGCCGCTTTTCGAGGTAATTTTCGTTACTTAGCCACCAAGTGTCGGAACAACCTACCACCACCTCTTCGTGGGTACCAATCTAAGGCTAGTTTTAAAATTAGGTATAGGTCACTTCTTTTACATGGCAATTAGGTTAATAGTGGTATGTCCTGTGTTAAAATTTGTTAGTCCTCGTTGTAAGATACGAAGGAAACTTAGACAGTTTAAAGAAATTAAGGTACAGTTTACAGTTATCCATTGGAGGTTAGATGTGTATTACTCTATGCTGATGCGGAATTATATTGTTATTATTGTATGGGATATTTCTATATTTATTATTATTATTTTTATTTATATTTTGATTCCTCATGTAGTCAACAAAATATTATTTATTATTTTTTGTTATGTTAATTAAGTTGACTTGTACTAGAATAAAGTACTTTCTTCTTCTTTTTCTACTACATGGTTTGCGTTTTAGTAACAATTTCTCAAACTATTCGGCGGGCGCGTTTCTTCATTTTCGTATAATTTGGCAATAAACATCCACTATTATGTAAAAGGTCGCACGCAAGGTTTACTGCTTATCCATTGGATATTTCACAGGGAATATCATTTATATTTTAATGAAATATGATTCTGCAAAACTCAACGTATCGACTCAATCCAATCAAAGCAACCGACACCTGCGGCAAACAAATTCTGGAAGAATATTTCACGCCAACCCTTATCGAATTTGCTTCGGTATCGGCGTCGGGCGCGTGCAGCCCGGGCGAGGGCGACCTGCTCTCGAGAAAATGTTGAAGCCGCCGCTCGGCACGGCAATCGAATTTGTGCCCCTTAGCTACCCAAATTGATTTACCTTACCCTTATAGATCAGGGTTTCATAAATCCAGGCACGGACCGGATTAATATAAGACTGTACATGACAGAGTATACCAACAGAAATTATTTTCTGGTTTAATAAAATATGGGCTGTTACTATGTTTACTCCGTGATACGTGTTTGCTTTCTAAGATGCTGTCTTAATACTTTTTAAAACATGATATCGTTTAAAAGAGCATTTAAATTATGTTTCAAAGTAAAATGTACAATAACTATATACCTATAGCAATTCGCTTTGTACTCGTATGTCCATATCGTATTAAAAATATAAAAGTTTGGAGAATACTTCATTTTTGCTCGTTAACAGTAAGGTCTTAAAAATGTTGGGCTGTTAAGTGTTATCACACTTGGACCGGTGAGTACGGTGCCGGTGTCTTTGTGCTAGGGATGGTATATGCAGTAGCCTGCAACTGCCCTCTGCTGGGAAAAGGCCTCCTTCTCAAATATCTGAGAGGGGTTTGTATCTGGGAAGGGCCCGTCACGCTGCTCCAGTGCGGGTTGGCGGACTTCATATGTCGTTGCAATAATATTTTTTATTATTTCTCAGACATACAGGTTTACGCCGAGCACGTGCCAAATACAGCACTTAAAATTGCTATTAACAATTTTAGTGGTACCGGTACCGGGGATCGAACCCAGGTCACTCGCTCTCTCTGAAACTACAGCAAGCGCTCTGACCACTGGGGATTGTACTCAGCCTGCAGAATTAATGTTCGGCATTGTTTCAGTGGTGTAACAGTGGTAGATTGTTTACCCCTTTACACCTCGCTGAACATTAACCATTTACTTTAAGTATTTCAGGTTTACTCAGTCATCATCATCATCATCATCATTTCAGCCTATCACAAGTCCACTGCTAAACATAAGCCTCCCCCAAAGATTGCCACGAAGCTCGGTCCTGAGCCACCTGCATCCATCAACTTCCCACAACACTGCGCAGGTCGGCACTCCTCCTTGTTGGGGGTCGTCCTTCACTCCGTTTGCCTGTTAGTGAATGCCGCTCGAGAACCTTTTTTCCCCAACGGTTGTCAGCTCTGCGAGCTATGTGGCCGGCCCATTGCCACTTCAGCTTGCTGATCCTTACGGCTATGTCGGTTACCTTAGTTCCGCTGCGGATATCATCGTTGCAGACTCTATCACGCAGAGAAACACCGAGCATAGCCCTTTCCATAGCGCGCTGAGCAAGTTTGAGCTTCCTCATACGGCCTGCAGTGAACTCAGTAATCGATCTTAATTCCAAAGTTGAATGACATACCTACTATTTATTGGCACGTACTTATGTACACATGTGCCACTTTCCTAGGGATAAATTTGGCACATCGCATGACTTACCAAAGAAAATTTACCACGGTTGAGTTCCCCTTCTATCTAATGATAGTCGCTGACTCGGATATTACACTCGGATGATGACGGGGTCTTATTTAGCTCGGCCAAGATCTATTATATTATATATCTTTTTCAATATCACTCTTACTCGTTAACAGAACAGAACATTGCTTCCAGCTCTCTGTTGCGTCTGTTGAGATTTTCTCTCCCGGAAGCATTTGTTCACATTGCCCAATATAGATAATTGTTTTGTACATTAAAGACAATATTTTATTCTTTACAAAAGAATCGATGAGCAAAATAGTCTCATTTAAACTTAATGAGTTAATTTAATGTTTTGTAGTAAGTAAATTAATTATTGGTGAGATTGAGAATTCGTTTCGCTTGAAGGGAAACTAAAATTACAACACATAGGTCCACCCCAGCAATGATATATGGTCCCAAATTTTCCACCGAATAGTTGCTGGTTCTGGCATTACACTTGAGGGCTGTGCATGATCTGCGTTATATCGTTTCCTTGCTCGCTGAAATTGGGTTGGATGAGATTAAATTTTTCCGATATATTTCTATTTTTATTCAAAACACAAGGTATAAGTATGATGCACATTACACAAATTATTTACGAATAATTGAATTATATGTAGTAAAATAACTTAATAATATAACAGCTTGTGGATTTCCATAACTCCTCTGATGTTGCCGTCTGATGTACGTGGTCGTCGGTGATCACTCACCATCGGTTGAGCCGCTTGCGCGGTGGTCCCTCTTTTATATCATAAAAACAGGATTATTTAACGCCCTCCTGACATCGGAATCGGGATCTGTTGATGTTATATTGTTATAGATTTAGGGTGTTAGCGAACAAACAGTACACCTGATGATAAGCCCTATTGAAAACTATGGGATACCTGACGACAACTTCAATCGAAGGTGGTTTTAGAAGCGTCCCTTGAGGACTAAGGTTTCCGACTACTAACTCAGTTTACCCATCAAATTGGAACTCAATAGGGGTTGCACTGCTTGCTTGCATTGGCTGTACCTCCGGTATCTTTTTTTTGTGGTAAAATTTCTAACTTATAGTTTCCAACACATTTCGAACTCCTCTCCGCCCCGCGGTATGAGAGGCCTAAGGGTTGATATCTACCCAGACGACTCCTAGGCAAAGAACGATCCTATCACCTAGGAAAATTATAATTCATAATGTCTGTTTTATTTTTATATTCTGAACAAAAAACATCGCGTCATGTTTTGTGTATACGTAGTGTTTTTGTACTGTTGTTCTTTACTCGCATGTGTTGAATGGAAATGGATTCGCAAAAGTTGTTCAAACAAACAAAATGAGGAAATAAGAAGAGAAAGTCATTCACTTCGATTTGACTTCGAATTTATTCTTATTACTACTAAATAATAAAATTGTTGGAAGTAGCAAAAACTTTTCTAAATATGTAATCTAGTACTACCTTATGAGTAAGTCTCTTAAGCTTAAGCATACGGAGCTAAGCTTAAGCATACGGATAGCAACATACCACGTGTTACGAACCTAAATATGTTAACAGATAACAGTTCTACTGTTAACAGATACAAACAGATGCGCGTGAATCCAAAGTCGATGGTGACATCGGAATGACATACCACAACATTGCATTGCATTGTTCTGAACCGGATGTCGTGCCGTTTCTTTCAAAGACAAAGAGAAAGTCAAAACTTTTTTCTTTCAATTACGGCTTTTATAAATCTCTTATCAACATCAAAATCTACACCGGTTCGCAAAACAAGACCTTCTCAGAGAAGAACCGGCAATAGACTGGATCTGGGTTTTATTTTTTTTTGTAACGCTATATTTTCATTTATAATCTGCAATAAAATTGATGCAATACTTTTTAACGTAATTTTTAACAATGTACCGGCAGCCAGGTGTTTGTGGTGTTTGTATAACGCGTTGAGTTGTGCTTATCAATAAAACATTTCCCATTCATTAATGTTAAACAAATCCTATATAATACGTTTAATTTCGGTATGTATAATTTTTCAGATCCATACCTATTCGAACTAAACAACAACAAATGCGAAAGTAACTCTTGCCGGTCCGTCTGTTACGTTGTCATGGCCGAACCGATTAACCGCTTTACAGGAAATTTGGTATGGAGGTACCTGTGAACCCTGTTTTTTTTTTTTTAGCGAAACGCGCGTTTAATTCGACGTCCGCAACAGCGCCGGTTCCGGCCGATCATTCTACATGTTAATCAAATCACTGCGTCCGCTCATTCCGAGTTAACTAAACCCCCGTCCTAAGTAAACATACCCCGGGGAAAATATATTTGCCGCGTGCTTCCGCGGGCCTATTATTATAAATGCGAATCAGGGGTTAGGAACAAGATTGTGTTTACTGATTTGTTTCAGTACGCCATTCGTGTAATTAAGCTACATTTTAATTAAATAAAAGATTAACGTTTAATTCATTATATGCCATATCTGTGTGGACCGACGGTAGACTATTCATATATTTACTATTGGTCGGGGCGTTCGCTTTAATTTCATTGTTAATAGCAATTTCAAATGCGCAATTTACCAACATCGCGGGGAAACCCTTACATAATAAAAAAAAATCCTAGACTTGAAATCAGGCAAATGCGCATTGGAGCAGCGTGGCGGACTTGGGAAGAGTTATAAATATTTGTGCGGATGCGTTGCCCAGCTGTGGGAATATACAAGCTGCTATTTTCCTTTTATTTTACTGAGTATACTCTCTATTACAATATAAATAACTCATATGCGTCTCGGGGACAATGTGGGGCTTGCGGCGACTAAGACCCCAACCCTATGGCTACGCCGCAGAGCACGTTTCGCCCGCATCAGCGCTGCGGCTCCCTTCAAGTCGCAGAGGAAGAATGGCGTATTGCAATACCAAACCACCTCATAGCCGCGACAGGCTATTCAAGCCCTCTCGGAACTGCCATCTTGAGTCAGAACACCTCGCTAAGTCAGGCCGGCCACAGGGTTCCTACAGTGGATAGGTTCTTTTTGGTTCACCGTTCTACTATGCCTCCCGCTTCAACATGTACGGGAAACCTATCGGGGGGGACGATCTCTGTGTATGTTTACCCTTGCATGGGCGACGAACGAGAGTGCTTCTTTGTTTCTTCCTCATGTTAGACGAAGTAATGAAGCTTGTTAATACAGTAATGCTACTTTAATTTAAGTGCTGAATTTACTACGTTGACGAATGCGAAGGAAAATTGCATGCCTTAAAAATAATAAAAATTATTTTGAAGGCATGTAACGTCCATCGGCTGTTAGTTGATCCCGGTCAAAAATGCGAAGAGGCTTTGTCCCAGCAGTGGGACACTTATGTGCTGCTCCGTTTCGTTCAAAACGAAACCATCGATTAAAAGTAATAAAAATCTTTGACGTTTTTATTTTACGCCCAAGATGAAAAAGCTATCTCCAACTAATTTCTTTGCGAGATAATATTAATTCGCTTCGAGTAACGCGAGTTTCCGGGAGACGGCACCGTTCACACTTGCCCCCGGGACCTTTTCCGAGAATTAAATCTCCTGTGGATTTAGCGAACCGTCAACAAGCCCCTAATCATGTATCGGCTTGCTTGGCGACGGATTTTGCTTTAATTTGTCATTACTTAGAAATATTATTCATGTACTAATCATATTAGGTGAGTTTAATATAATTGTTAATTACATATCATCACTTGATCGCGTGGTATCGATGTAAGAATCTACCACCCCCTTTTTTCCCGTGGGTGTCGCGGAGAGAAGCCTTGAAATTCGCAATTAGACAGGATGGCGGGATAACCATCTCGTAAATACCAGACCAAAATTAAGCGGACCGATGTCAGGGAGCAGCGTAAGTGGTGCGAAGTGTCCGGTACTACGGATCGCCTATCCGCTTGTCGAGCGTGGCGATTGTATCAAATCCTCCTAATGGGAGAGGTCTATGTCCTGGCGGTGGACTATTTACAGCCTGTAAATAGTCCATGTTAAGATAAGGTATCGTCACAGATAGGTTTTAATGTAAGTAGTAATAGATATGAATTATTTTTTTTAATATAAAATAGGCTCACTATTTGACCTCAATCTCGCTTGATGGAAGGCGAAGATGAGGCCTAAGATGGCACACGTTTGCCTTGAAGGTGTCTGTTCACTTTGGCCTTAAAGATCTCCAGACGATAGCGTTAGTTATTGTACTGTACTGTAATCTGAAGCTCCTCTGGTGTTGCTGATGTTCGTGGGCGACGGTAATCACTTACCATCAGGCGAGCCACCTGATCGTTTGCCCGCTAACCCATAAAAAAATGTATATATAATATGCATATGTAATTTTCCTGTACTAATCCAAAGTTAGCAGAAAGCTTATTACTTAGCTTCTTCATATATAGAAACTACATGCAATCTTTAGTTTTACTTCTAGTATTTCTAGTTTAGTTATAATAGTATAGTAGTAGTCATAACTAGGTTGGCTAAATTATATAATTATAAAAATAGATGTCCATTTTGCTTTCAGGTACGTAGTTTATGCACAACACAACCAGAGGATCGTAAGTATGAAAAAGATACCAGCATTAGCTCTTCCCTGAGTATGGTGATTAATCATATAAATTATTCATACAAGGCAATATTTACATGAAACATTATATATAAGGCATAAATTTGTGTCCTGCTAAAGATTACGACTAAGTTGTTATTTAGGCATACAGGTTGCTTCAAAAAGTAAAAAAATTGATATGTAATGTATATCACGAACATGTGAGGCGAGCGGGGGAACGTACTCCCGTAAATTTCGACGGTCTTATTTAAGCCCAACCTTCGGACCTGCACAACAGTCTTAGGAGGCGCTAGATATTCCTTTACGCAAACTTGTTGGGATATCGTGCAAACCGACAATAATTCGTGGACATCCGTTCTCCTTAGCTAAACAAATTTTTATGTGACTTCATTGTCTTGTTCATTCATATTTAATCTCTATTTTATTCCTTAATATAGAAGGATACAAAATGCCTTTAGGCATTCTGTACCAATCAACCTATGGTGTGGTGAAATTTTATGGTAGGCGCAAAAACAAGTGAAAAAACCATATATTACTGAACTACTAACAAGTTACTAATAAATATTTGTACATTTATTACAAAAATAACATCTCATGAATATACATACACTCATATATACATACACATATACTAACAAACATACATACATACTTTTGACAGTAGCAATTGTTGTAATAATTTAGTAACAGAAAACTCTAGAGCGCCTTTTAAGTGAACATTTATGTTACGTGTTCATTTTGAGTACCTCCTCCGGTTTATATGTTCCTAGTAGTTCTATGGTGAGGTTACAAATTTTACAGGCCATATTTATTTGGAAGCAGACAGTAAGTAATGTGGGAAAATATAGACGATAATGTTAACTATATTACTGTATCTAATATTAATGTTAGGGATTAATGGTTTTTCTCTAAATTTGGCATTTTTAGACGCACTTGCTTGGCGAGCATACTGCCAAATGAACATTTGCCGAACCTCTGCTGAAAAAAAGAGGTTCTTTAATCCACCAGCTTCCGCTATCGGTCTACATATCTAGTGTAGATCATATGCCACTGTGCTGACCAGCGTGGTGACCATGAGCAAACCTCCCTTATGCCGGTCAGTTATTGCTGACTTTCATCTAACAGTCGACATTAAAAAAATAACACAATGATTTCTTCTCTCTCAAGATACTGTGAGCACATTCTGCATAGATCAGACCAAAATGAATAAATAAATGCTGAAGGTAACCCGAGTTAACTATGATATCTGGACGTCTAACACCTCAGTCCACTCTCCTCATGACCACGGGTGATGTAAAGCAATCGGAACGTCAGGAATATAAAATCGTGAAATAATAGGTTAATTTCAAATAAAAATAATAATGAATATTTTCTATATCATAAAGTATATCATAATTACCATATCAAGTCAATAACACAACGCTAAATCATTCGAAGTTTACGAAGTTATTTTGTATCAAAGATTTCCTCTTTGTATTTCTTTCAAAAATGCTTCAACAAATCTCTTTAAAGGTAGCCTTAAGAATCCTTATCAACCGTATTACCGGATAACAGCGCTACTCGGCAGGATCGTTGTTAATCAACCTCTCCCAGCCCATTGGCTAAACGATGCAACGTTTTATAACATTTTATAATAAAACCTGGACTACTTGTGTTAAATTAAACGCGATCTTCTTGTTTTAACTGTACGTGTTTTAACATTGACATGCTGTTACTCAGCTTTCACGTCTGACCGTATTTTCTCTGCATGTAAGTCCAAAATTTTATAGTGCTAGGCTTTCGAGATAAGCTTGGTATAAAAATTTGTTTTAATCCAAACTGTGTTTTTTATTAGTAAAATCACATCTCTATCTAGCCATATAGTCAATAACATTATGTGTGACATTCATCACGACAGTGTCATCTGATCTCTCCATTATTGGACCTCCCTCTCAATTTTTATTTTAGTCGTATCGACTAATTTTTTACCGCCGTAAATATGTTACTATGTTATCTTATATGTTATTTTTAACACGGTTTCGTTTATCCTTGACAGGGTTACTACTAAACCACATCATGTGTTCGATGAAATGATGAAGAATGACTTCACTGTGAAAAATTGTCAAATATGGTAGTGGCATGGCGGGCTTATATGGAACAACGTGCAAACGTGGGGCTGCCCACTTTTTTGCAACAGACTTTCACACACGCCGCACGAGCTCTCGCCGGCGCACCGTGAGAGGGGGTGTCCGATTCCCCTCCCCGTCCCCCATCCTCATCCTATCCTATCCAACGATTATAATCGTACATAAGTTTGAAAGCTCACCTGATTCCCTGCACTCGTCTGTCACGGTCGGTCGCAAAAATATTATAACAATATATATATATACATAACAATTCTTGTAAAAAATTAATTGTTACGTCTGATAAAATAAAAGGAATGGTTAAAATAATATAAATATATGCACTTGAAAGCATGCAACAAAAATATAGTGATCCACAAAATTAAAGCACAATATTATATACTACACGTAATAAGTTATTTATTTAAGTTTTGTTCTACATCTCAATAAATTTATAAGTGTAAGAGACCAATCTCTGTAGTTTTAGACTAGTGACCTTTAATGATTGTTGTTAAATGAAGGTCTTAAAAAATTGAAATTATATGTTATATATTATATGAATAAATAAAATACGTAATTTAGAATTACATCAACCGTGGGTCGAAATTCTATGCTCTATGTATAGGCGCAAAAGTTTTAATTTTCCGTGCACTTCGTTCTTCCGTCGCAATTAATGCGAGGCGGCCCGGTTGTAAAGTAAAAATAGCTACCGTGAACGCGGTATACGCAGCATAAAAACATATTTCCCTTGTTATATTAAACACAAGATGTTATTCCAAATATTTTATCGAAATAATACGGTCTTATTGTCCTGAAAGAACCTTGGCAGATGATATCGTGACTCGAATTAAGAAAGGAATGCTTCGGTGGGAAGAATGAATAAGGAGCGACGAAGCAAATTTATATTGCAGAAGTGAGTGATAAAGTGTAAAGTGGGCAAGAGACAAGAGACAAGAGGACCACTATGCGATATGTCAAAGAACACCAAATTAAGTATACCCTTGATCGACGAGCACGTATGCATAGATGTATAGATGAGAAAGAGGCGATAGAGGTGTGTGGGGAACGTGCTAAATGGAAAGCCGTATTTTGTGCCTACTCATTTAGGTAACAGTCGTGAATTCTTTTATTTGTTAGGTATTACAGAAAGGTTGCTAAAACTTATCTTTACGTATTTCTTTTTTTATTTCTTTATAATAAGTACGCTATTTTTTCAATCCACTTTCCAGCTATTACTGCTGCGGCAGAAAGAGATGGAGAGATGGAAACGGGTCTGATAATCACCCGGCTTTCGTGGTCTATTAGCATTTTGTGATCATTGAACTACTTTGCACCTTATGCAACCTAAAGATGGATGGGGGGATTGGCTTTTGATCGCTGGTTTGCACCTTACGCAACCTAAAGATGGATGGGGGGATTGGCTTTTGATCGCTGGTTTGCACCTTACGCAACCTAAAGATGGTTTGCACCCTACGCAACCTAAAGATGGATGGGGGATTGGCTTTTGATCGCTGGTTTGCACCTTATGCAACCTTAAGATGGATGGGGGGATTGGCTTTTGATCGTTGGTTTGCACCTTACGCAACCTAAAGATGGTTTGCACCTTACGCAACCTAAAGATGGATGGGGGGATTGGCTTTTGATCGCTGGTTTGCACCTTATGCAACCTTAAGATGGTTTGCACCCTACGCAACCTAAAGATGGATGGGGGGATTGGCTTTTGATCGCTGGTTTGCACCTTATGCTACCTAAAGATGGATGGGGGGATTGGCTTTTGATCGCTGGTTTGCACCTTACGCAACCTAAAGATGGTTTGCACCCTACGCAACTTAAAGATGGATGGGGGATTGGCTTTTGATCGCTGGTTTGCACCTTATGCAACCTAAAGATGGATGGGGATTGGCTGATCGCTGGTTTGCACCTTACGCAACCTAAAGATGGTTTGCACCTTACGCAACCTAAAGATGGTTTGCACCCTACGCAACTTAAAGATGGATGGGGGATTGGCTTTTGATCGCTGGTTTGCACCTTATGCAACCTAAAGATGGATGGGGGGATTGGCTTTTGATCGCTGGTTTGCACCTTACGCAACCTAAAGATGGTTTGCACCCTACGCAACCTAAAGATGGTTTGCACCCTACGCAACTTAAAGATGGATGGGGGATTGGCTTTTGATCGCTGGTTTGCACCTTATGCAACCTAAAGATGGATGGGGGGATTGGCTTTCGATCGCTGGTTTGCACCTTACGCAACCTAAAGATGGTTTGCACCTTACGCAACCTAAAGATGGATGGGGGGATTGGCTTTTGATCGCTGGCTTGAAAATAAAATTACCATTATCGATTTATTTGTGTTACTTGTATTTTCATCGCGAGCCCATTCCGTTCAAACGTGGTTGACTTTCGCAGTATTAACTGGTATATGGCTCCTTGCACCCTCATTCCACTTACCAGTCACTGCTCAGTTCATTACAGAGACATGAAAATGTTAATTTGCCGAATGCGTTATATTCATGCAATGACTCATTGACAATTTGCTATTATTGCTACTTCTCCTTTTTCGGCTGCATGTTGAGAGTTTTGTATCGGGTATACCCTCCCAATGAAGAAAGTGCCGCGTTCAAAATTTAACTCACGAAAATAACGTGACGTGTTTGATAGAGTGCACTATAATTTCATTAGTATTTTATGCACTAATCCAGTTTTTTTTTTTCAAATAATTGGAGTAATTTGATTTTAGTTAAAAAACGAACCTAAATTTTTGGTTTTTTTTGATGTCTTTTTTTAACAGGGTGCTTTTTGGGCGACTGAAAAATACAGGAGCGAACAAAATTTCGACTATTATCCTTTGTGTCGCTCAACACACATTCTTTGTACAAGCGCGCCGGGCATTCCATGCGACCGACAGTTGCCACTCCAATATGTGTTCCTCTTTGTCTGTGGACAAATTGTGTGGGGGGCTCTGCACCAGCCAAACTTTCCCTTTGCACCTTCGATTCTATACCACTGGTATATTAAATTTACGTGTATATATAATTTATAATTCATAATTTTATAATACAATAAAGACGTAGATCGTTACTAGCGCACCGAAAATTAAGCTTACGAAAGTAACAATTGCCTCTGATCTTTCGAATAAGAAGGCGTATATACTAACCAGTAACCGGTAATCTAGCCGTGTTTAGATTTCATTTTGTTCCTTCCAATGGCGTCATTTGCTATAAATACATGCAATAATTGTATGTCATGTAAGTAAACTAAACAAATGTATATGTGTGCACAGTATTACGTAACTTTATTTAAGTGTCAGGATCTTCATTGTGCTTTTAGATCGTATTCTGTCTTCCTTAATATTCTATCGTGATAATATGATATTAATTCGAAACGACAAGTTGTTTTAAATATTTTAATTAACAAAAGGCCTATAAAAAGCTCACCTTAAGCTTTAATTCCATTCAACTTTCCGTTAGTATTAAGTTTCACAAACATCAAAGATTACGTAATCTTCTGTTGATATTCTTTTGAATTTTTTTTTCACGAATTATTTTCGTTTAGAGATTCTGCTCCCCTTGTAGAAATCCTTATCTACCGGAAAACAGCGGTACTTTCGTTTCAGATTATTTCAGGATTTTGGCTAAACGTCACAGATTAGACAAATAAACTAAATAGGTAACCCGAATTAAGTTCTATTGTTTCAGTAAATTTATTGGATAAATAAATATTGAATTAATGAACAGATATCATGTATTTATATGATAAGTAATGTCCATTTAGACAATTATTGTTATCTCTTGTTCAAGTTTCACAACACATTTTAATTATTATATAGGTCACTGATCGGTTTTGCCTTACGGCATCTTCTGGATATTCAATTATAAAGATATTAAACTAATGAAACCATTTATTAAAACATCAGGGGGTAGGTAAATTATCATAAAATTTTACCACACAGATCGGGAGAAAAGGACTACCGAATTATCAAAGTAATAAACCGTCAATCTTAAATTAAATAAACATGCAAGCTAGTTTGTATTAACCAGATTTACTTACGTGAATAACTTAACTTGTTACGAAACTTTATTATGTATTTGTGATGAAAAAATAAACGATGTTATTACTACCGCGAATCCTCCCTCCAGAGCTCATCTGTAGTGGGCTCGCCAAGCCCACTCGGAGCGGTCACGTCGTGCCGGCCCTCCGGATTACGTCAGGTCAACCATGTAGGTTCCTCTTCTTTTCACCGTGAGCGACCAAGCCACGGTGAAAAGAAGAGTTACTGGTGTTTGTTAATATTCTTCCATGTTCACAGAACTTCACGTATTACAGGACAGCTAGCATTAAAGATGGTATAGTGTAATCTAACTTTACTTAAGTCAAAGGGTACTGAGGGTGGAATTAATGCTGAATGTCTTTCTCAACGGCTCTATCAAACGTTGATTGCAGCATCGTGTCTAAATCTTTGTTGGGGAGTAGTATAACCCTTATGTGTTTCGCCAGTAACGTTGTTAATCGCTGCTACAAATATTTGTCTAGCTTTTTTTTTTGTGAGCCCAGAAAGCACAGTGGTGCTGCTGATGGTAGGCCAACCTGCGTTGTGAGCTCTGAAGACCAAGAGCTATTATCTCGTAGTTGGTGTTTAGCTAACTATTGCACGAATACAGAAGCGCAACTTATATCTACGAGTTACATAAAGCTCTCCTAGATTTAACCATCCCTCAAATGTAACACGAATACACAAACATCACTCATGTAATTCGAGGGCTTGATAAGCCTAGTAGTCTTCAAACGATAATGTCATGGTAACATTTATTTAAAAAAAGCCACTTCTCATTGTGTTTTTTTTTATTTTGTGTTATAATGAGTTACGTGTCACAGCGTGTGATAATCTCTGGTCGTATTTGAAGACTTTATGGTGTTTCTTGTAAGACGTTTACGCTACAAATAATTCCTTATTTATCAGAAAATAAGTATTTTTAATTGTATTGCCTTGAAGATTATTTAATGCTGTTCTATTTAGTTAATTTTCAACACAGAACTAAATAATGATTAGTTCAATTTCAATTACTATTTGAAAGGATTTTAATAAAGCAGCCACGCAAATTAATATATATTAACTCATGTTTGTATAATTACTCGATGTGACTTCAGCATTCGTTAATTAATAATTATGTCAGTGCTTTTGAAGTACGCCGTATGTTGAACGTTTGGTAACTAACTACGTAATTATCGAAGTTACAAATGCGTTAATTCCAAACGTTAATAAATATCGGTGAAAATGATTGTTGTGGTAGTGGGGGGCTGCACACGGAATTTCACTAATTGATACGAGTGGAGGGCGCTCGCATTGATATCGTGATCCTTAATATTAAATATGGTAGCTGTGCGTGCGGCTGAGGAAAGCTATGTCAGTAAACTTATGAGACAATGATTAATGGACAAATTCCTCCCGAGCAAATAAAGAAGTTGCGAAATACACTACAATACTCTAGAATGCATTTGAACAATGAGCTAGCAATGTACGGTGTGGTGGCTTGTTGAAGCTCAGAGCAGAGATGTTCAGAGATATTTTATAAGTTGAGAGGTGCTTTTAAGTATTAAAATATTTTGATTTCAATGCAATAAGCATGCAATTTGTTGCGTTTCTGTCTGTTGTGTTGTCAAGAACAAATTCTTTTCTCCAGGTGGAGATATGGATTATTTGATTTAATGATTTATGGTTTTTTTACTTTATGTCTCTTTGGTATGAGAAATTTTCAAAAGGATTCATTAAAATAACTCGTCCTTATTCATGTTGCATATTGTTGAAATCTAGAGTCGATTAAAGAAAAACCTTACCTTTCATCTCTGCGACTCGGATGTGGCTCGGCGGCCATATTCGTGGGCGGATGTCTTTACGTGCGTAACGGAAACGGACGTTACACCATGGTTCCGCTGCTCTGACTGCGGTTTCCTCCCTAAGTCCCAAGAACCTTACATGATTTCGTTTTGAAAAAGTTTTTATTTGTACCGCAAAATACTGTATCTCGCACATATTATTAATTTCAGAATTTTATTTAACTATCTTACTGGAATAATTTAAATTTGGTGTAATTAAATATTTCCACATAACTGTTTTTATCATTTTAGAAGACACATCCGCTTTGTCTACATTAAAACTATATTCTGGTCTTGCCGACATATTAACCAAGTTGGAATCGTTGGCCAACACGATGCAAGCCATTCCAACACCGGGTGAAGGCACGGAACAAAGACAATCAGTTCCATTATGCCCAAACTGTGCTGGCAGTGCACCAAGCTCCATTGTTTCGTCCGCCCGTCTCGCGCTTTAAGCTCGGCAGTTAGCATTTACTCGTTCGTTTATTCAATTCACGGGCGTACTGCAGCGACACTTTAATTGCATATCCTTAGACTCGGAACATCGGTTGATGCAAAAACTTACAATGTTACTGTTTAATATGAATTTGGCGTATCATGTTGCTGAACCTGATTCCCTAAACTCAAATATATTGTATCTTCTGTAAATTGATATGATTAAGGAATCCTAACTTATCAATGATTTAATGTGTAACGGTGTTGCATAACGACTAGATTAGACCCCATTTAATTCTGTACTAGATTAAACCACTTGTGAACGGTGGCCAGCCCCGAAAGAGATTATAGTCGTAATGTTACAAAATACATATTGTTTTACATCGGAATTGATACAACTGTAATATCCTTCACTATTTGAAGGATTGGGAGCAGTTAATAAAACGCGTTGAACAGTACAACCACCATTTGTCGACTGCCTAATAAATCAGGGGTACTTTTAGAAAACTTATCGACATCTACCAACATACACATGTTACGTAAGAACTATCTGTGAAATTATACCGTAACTTTGGGAGCGTTGTTCTCCATTACTTCCCCGATTTATCGTCCGATGGTAGATACATATCTACGAGATAACGAGAGGGTCTTTATCCGGCCGTGAACCTGTAATCTGTGCCGATGACACGGCACTTACGATGATTTAATTTGGGACGGACGAGGGGACGCGCGAGCGAGCCCGTGCTAACCAAGGTGTCTAATTGGAATTGTTAGGGTCTTCACTGAAATATTTCCGCAATATGAATTGAACACGTTTGTATATAAGGGGATTGACGTGACGTAGCGGCGTAAGATATTCTGTCACGCTCTTATTTTTTGGTGGCGTAAAACTCGACTAAGGGGAATGTAAAAAGTTCTCATGTTTTGAAACAGATGGTGGAATAACCATCTTATCGTGTGGAACGCCTATTGTACCACCACTATGTGACCATTGGTGTTATAGAAGGCCACTAAATAGCAAACATTAATAACATATTTGCATTTTGTGTGCGGTATCAGAAGAGCGGTCACGTTTTGATGCTGTGTATAAATTCAGTCAAGTGTTAGTCCACCAACTGTCAAGGAAATTTCTGTTGACGGATGGAAGTATGCATAACTCTACCTACCTCGACTGGGATTTCAGAGGCGAGATGATATTGATTGAGGTTGTTGTTGAAGAATATTACACTTTAATAACACATGGTTAGGTGTGTGTTCTACATACACAAGATACAATAATAATAATAACTCTTTATTTCACGTCAAGAACGCCTTGGCGTTTATGCGGACCGTACTGGTGCAGCGTGACGCACCCATCCCGGCTCCAGAACCCTCTCAAATGTCGAGAGAAAGCCTTTTCCCAACTGTGGGATATTTACTTTATTTTATGCGGACAAGGATTAGTAGATCTGTATAAAGCTTCTTACTTATATCATAAACAATGTTCAGTATTTATTGTCTATAGTTAAGTTTTCGTCCTAATTTGTGACGTAATGACTTGTGCGAGTGTTTTATATATTCTTACTATTACTCAATGAGTACAATTGAAGTTGCAGCATTTCTTCTCTATATAACATACGACATACTTCTAACGACATACAACCTATGTTGAAGACATACTCGTATATATTGCATTGGAGCTCGGGAGAGACGTGAAGGGAAAGACAATGAGTGCCATTGTGCTCGGATTCCGTATTTGACTTGCACCCTTCGACCCCCATTGTTCATTCAGCGCGTGGATGGATATTGCTCCGTAACTCCGGCCCGCTCGTACGTACGTACATGCGTTACGTGAGGGAATGCATCAAAACTTAACATATTTACGTTACGGTTTATCGATGAAATTAATTGTAATTTTTAATCGTTATAAGTGGTCATAACATAGTGGTAAATTAAATATTACATTACATCGGTTCCCCCGATAAAATCCGTAAACAATAGTTTCATTTCAAATGTATAGTATTCGCGTAAATAATTGAAATTATTATATTACAGAGGTATTTTATTTAAGTTAGTAAAAATAAAATTATATAATATTACCAAAACTGTGCTCCTACCTAATTCATATTTTACATCATTTAAAATTCAAACCATAATAAAAGAACGTTATTAACAATAATTCTTACGTTTCTTTAGGACTTGTAGTGTCCTTGGCGGATTTACATTCAAATGTAAAATTAAATAACAATTATTTAGATTATTAAATTTAATTATGAGTATTGGATTAATGTAATAGGTAATATTTTATTTGAATGAATGTGAAATTATATTTTTATTTAGAAATTCACTGCAAAATCCCTTTAAATTTTATTATTTGTCTATTCGTCTGTTATTTATATTTCAAATCCCTCATAGCGCTCAGAGAAAGGGATTATGCCGAATAATGCACAGGGCAAATTTTAATACACATTTTTAGGGTTCCGAACGGAGTCCTACGGTATCTGTCCGTCCGACGTCCGTCTGTCCTACATTTAAGCGGCTGTATCTTTTGAACCGTAATACGTAGAGGTTTGAAATATTTTACACAATATGTGTCATCCGCCAGATATAGTAACAAATATTTAAAAAAAATACATAAAGTTATCATGAAAGGGGTCATAATTAATTTATACAAGCAACGTTACGTCATTTTCTCTATATAGGTAATACATACAAGCGTTCAAACTCGAAGCGATTATAGTGTAAACTTCAAAGTGAACTAATAAATAATAAAAACCGGCCAAGTATGAGTCGGGCTCCACTGGAGATCCTGTTATGAAAGAAAACAAATTGTTTTTGTTAAATAAATAACACTTATGGTGTGGTTGAACGGAACGCTCGGTGCGCGACTCCCGCTAACTAAAAAACCGGTCTCTATTTTTTTTATTTTATTTCTTATCATAGTAAGTATAGAATTGCAACGCACTGATGTTTAAAGATTTAAATTTTATGACATGTTCACACATTCTGGATCACATTCTCAACTGCTTGGCCGTATTCCCCCGACTGTTTAATTTGCCTCGGGCGCTTGTTCGCTGTCGACGGCTCATCAATATTGCATACTGTCGTCCGCAGACATATCTCTTTCACATTGCTGCGTCCCTGGTGTACCTTGTATCATGTATCCTGGTTATAAACCAAGTACCAGGGGCTCACCACATAAAATTCCACAAAAATTTCGTTGATTTCATTCCCCGATAAAAACATATCTGGATATTTTTGATCATGATTTCGTTAATTCGCGGTATATGTATAATTCGGGAAATGACTTCATACGAAATGTATGTGAAATATTTTGGTGGCATAGCGGATAAGGCCTCTGTTACATAAGCAAGAGTACCCAGACAACGTATCAATAAGACTTTACAATGGCGCACTAGCTTTAGGTAGATTACATGTTATTGCTCGTGGTGTATACCCCACTTTAATAAACATGGTTTGAATTGTTTATAATACTTTTTTACTAACTCGGATATATGGAGTAGAGCCATGCGGCGGCTTTTACTGCTAGTCGAATGTGCCGGCTCGGCCGGGTTGGTACCACGGCCTCGCAGAATACCGGCATGAGGCTTCCTGTGCTTCTGCGTTTCGTTCGATGATTGAGGTAACCAGAGCCCTACTCCCCCTCTCCCATACCCCGCCTGTCCACCCTGCCATCTTCCAAATACCTTTAATGGCCGGCAACGTACTTGCAGCACTTCTGGTGTTGCAGATGTACGTGGGCGACTGTGTCACTTACCATCAGGAACCGCTTGCTCGTTTGCCGCCTATCCCATAAAAAAAATTTGGAGGTTTTAAGTAGATACGGATCTTATCGTTGACTTCATTATACGAGTACAAACTATAGCCAGATTATCAAACTTAAGTTGATGTTAAATTCTAATTACAGTCATGGATGTGTTCTTTGAGTAAGATGTTTCTTATTTTTTTCATTTATCGAAAGAAAATTCATCAATTTCACATTTTCCGAATGACTTTTCCTTCTAAATAAAATGGGTTTTTAAAACACAGTTCACCTTTTTTCACCTCATTAATTACCGTGATTTAACTTACCTTCTCATGAGACGCATGTGGGAGATATCCCATTTCTATCACCTAAGCAGACAGCTTGAAATCCAATTAAATGCCTTCGTTATGCTGGTCCCCCGGCGGCTCGCTCGTTCGCAAATTAATCGTATGTTGTACGTAATTGGGACGGAAAATAGGCTTGCTGGTGACAGAGAATCGGTTGTTGTCGCGTCAATGAGCATTAACGTGAACACATACAAACAAAAAAAATAATTTTAACGAAATATTATTTTCTGCCGATTGCACGCACATGTTCTTGAATAGCGTTTTTATCACATCCTATACGAGAGTCAAGTTTTAACGTTACATTATAATATAAATCACGTATGAAGGTAAATAGTTGATTAAAAAACGCGTACAGCGGTCGTTCTTTATAAATAAATGCAAAGGATTTAAGTTGCCGCCTCTGTGCATTTCTGTATGCCGTGTCATAACCTTTAGTTAATTTATTTATTTATACTTTATTGTCTACACCAAAAGGCGGACTTAATGCCTTTTGGCATTCTCTAACAGTCAACCCAGGGCGTGAAGAAATGTGGTGATAGGTGCATCTAATTTAAAATAATATAAATATTAAAACGCTATTTGAGAAATATACTACATAATTAAAACCGATATAAATGTATAAGCATATCTACACATACACATAGATATACAAATACATACTATAACATATACAGAAATACCAACACAGACAAGTACAAACATATTAATATTAGTTTATGCCTGTGGTGGAATTTATTTATACGCATGCGACGTTATTTAGTACAATAAGAAGAGTCAAGTATTTCAAAAGTCATTCTGCACATTGCGAAAATATCTAATTCAGTGAAAAGTGTGGTATAAATTTCGCCAGAGATTGATCGCGCATGAAGAGGAAGCCCGGGAAGAACAGGAGGAGAAAAAAAAGAAGAAAAGAGGAAAAGGAGGGAAAAAACAAGTGAAGGAAAGGTGACCAGTGCAGGGAAAGACAGACGATTGGTTACAGGCATAAAAAGAACTGCACCCTTTGTATGTGGTCAAGTATATTTCCTTTCATTTAGATCTTGGCAACCGTAGCTCGTAACAATATCTTGTTGGTAAGACAATACTACTTACAATCTAACCCATAGTTACGTACTCCATGTAGCAAAGTGAGCTTAAGAAACGAACGTCCTCCAATGCTTCGAGCTTAATAATGTTTGTGCGACACAAATTATCGGTTTATTTATTCACTCCAAACTTATTTCCGATTAATTTTCTATATACCCTTAGGCTGAGGGTTCATGCAACAACAACAACAAGTAGACTGACAGTTATGAGAAGTTTGGACAATAAAATAATACATGGTCTTAATACCATAGAATGTGTCTTCATCCAAAATGATAAAAGGCCGTTAGCAACACTAAAGTCAATTTCAAAGGTTCAAGGGTCAATCAAAATTAATAGAGACACTTAAATATCATATTAGCTATATGCCACAGAATAATTGAAGGTCACTTATGTCCCCAATTAGTGCCGAGCGTAGACGATAAAGGCAAATTTCCCAATTGGCGTTCCGTGCCTCCGGTACATAATAACGTTTATGAAATTTGAAAAGTTGCCCGATAGCCTTTGACTGCAACGTAAGGGTATATATTCTTGATTCTTCTCGATCTTTTAGGAGAACTACGCTTTATAAAAATGTTTAAGGATTTTCCTTTGATAGATTTGGTTCTAAATACGCATATGTAGTTAACTTTCAATTTCAAAGAACTTTATTCTAAAATATTATTTGCAGGCAGATTTCATGTAAATTTTAGTAAAGATCTGTCAGTGCATTCGCCCTGTATGATACAGATGTAGGTTTTTGAATTTAATAGTTATCATTTCAAGTTATTGCCACTTTGTTTAAGAAATAAAATATTTTTTAACCTAACTTTGCCCGCATTGATGCACTCTGCCAATTTGACTAACCTCGCAACTTAACATACAGACTAATTACAAAGATGAGTGACGAGGAGCAGCACCACCAGTGCCAGGGTACCGCCCACTGCGCTCACCAACCCACCTGCTCAGCGTGCCCATATTCTCACCATAGGCTAACCGTTCCAGAAATACATGCCGGCTTCTGGTGCTATCTGAAAGAGGTCTGTGTTCAATAGTGGACTGAAGAAGCCAGTCGAAGAAATTATTCCCCCTTACACCCTTGATGATGATGTCCTCCTGGTCGTTTCCGACAACGGTGACGACTTCGACAGTCGTCAAATGCGTAGCTGATATTACAATGTCGGAGGTGTAAGCGCGAACACAGAGCCTCTGTCTGTGTATCACTCCGCTTTACCTTCTTGTATCCGATTCAAAGCTTATGCGAAGAGATCGTAGAGAGTTACAGGTGGTGACAGAGACACGGGACATGCGCACAAGGCAACCAGATACGATAAACAATATTTTTTTTGGCTAGGATTCGAACCAAGGATCCGTGGCTCCGTGATCAGGTACGTACGCATTTGTGTAATTCGCTAGGTATGTACTGAGTTTTTAGTAATGAATATATAGTAATTTTTACAATGAGTCAGATCTACATCTTCTAGATCTAGATCGAGGGTCTACATCTCGAAATTAAACTGAATTTACTGAATGCAGTTTGTGGACTTCTTAGATTATTGCTTTTTACGTCTTGGCTAGTTTTTGACCTCCGTGTCCCACTTTTAGAAGAGGATAATATAAATTTAATCTAATTATTCCTCTTTACGAATATAATTTATTTTTAATTAGATTTAATATCATTAATCTACTTGATACAAATAAATACAGTCTGTATGTAAACTAATTTTAATTTTCAATTTGGTTACGGTTATTTACGTATTCTGTTTCTGTAACTTCTGTAAAGAAACAAGGATCGACGTCTATTTCATTCTCCTCTTCTATGCTACCTTCCCTTTCTTAGGATTTGATATTTATTGGGAAAATTATTTACTTTGTGTCGTCAGCCTAATTAATGTTAGAACCGCAGTTACTCGGGGCTTCGATCATTAACAAGAGCAAATACCACACGAAGCCGTCAACACAAATGTTCCCTCGGGTGTGCTCCATTACAATAATTACATGTGTAGTTCGCTCTAAACACGTGTATCTCTGCCTTGACGTATAGCTGTAAGTATCAATCTGGTCACCATCTCCACTGGAGGGTTGTCCCCAAGTGCTTTTATCGTTTGGGGATATAGATTCTAATCTGAACTATTTAATTTATATATGAATTATTTATCTATAACTAAAAACTTGATGAGCATCTCAGTTACCGTGATCTCTCTCAGGCCTCTTGTCCTTGAAGAGCCTCCGACCACCCCTTACAGCTCTCACTGAACCTCCTCAATGGCATCGCTCGTTAACATTAAAATTATACACAAGGTGCAACACTTACATGGTCCTCAAGTAAACCACTGTTGCCTGCCACCAACTTCGCTGCCTCGAACATAACTGTCCCATCTCTCAACGGTAAAGTCATCTTACGAAAACGTCACCTCTCTCTGTTCTCTGTGATACTCAGGGTAGCCAACCTTCCAAGTTCTAAATTTCATATCTAACTTCGCGTTCGCCACATGGGTGTTGTAAGTGCTTAGCTTGTCCTTCTTAAAACTCAATTATTGTAAGAGACTTAAAAACCTTAAAATTAACTTTCTTTTTGTAAATACATTTTTCATAAATAAGTAATTATGCAACTATTTCCAATTATTTAGGTTATAATGTAACATTGATACGCAAGATCAACTTAATTATTACATGTTAATGCCCATGCATTATCATTTCTTTTATTTACGCGAACACTGCATATTTGAAACGAAAGTATTAGAGAGTGCATTTCACTTTGCGTAGATCGGAAAGAAATTAATAATTAAAAGCTCAAGGTAGGTAGGTAGCCCGAGTAAACTATAACATCTAGACGTCTAAAACCTCAGTCCCTCCGTGACCACGGCTGCTGTAAAATTAAGCAGAATTGGTAATCAGTACATGAATTTCATTATCTTTTTAAGTGTTACAAACGAGTTTATTGAAACGTGTATTCACTTCACTTTACAATAGAACACATATTATGATTTCCATGATAACGGAGCCATATATTTTTAACATAAATTAAACTGAAATGACCAGGGGCGCAATAATGACGTGGAGAGCGGGTTTGCGGACAGCGTGGTGCAATATTGATGTAGCGGCAACGGAACGAAGCGCCCGCAGCGAGTCGAACCGCCGGGGAATGCGGTCAAGCGACCGTGATTGAAAACTACCTGCGGCCTTATGAGCTATGCCGCAAAAATATATTCCACGACAAAATCGTAGCGTGTTTTTTTTTTCTCGTCCATGTCCTGGAATGAAGTCACACCGCATAGCGCATAAGGGCAAAGAAGAATGTTGACATTGTATTTTTATGTATTAATATTTTTTTTACGGAATCTATATAAATATTACATTAACAACAACTACAATACAATAAAGCCAAAGTGAACAGACACCTTCTAGGCAAACGTGTACCATCTTAGGCCTCATCTTCGCCTTCCATCAAGCAAGATTGAAAGCAAAAGTAAGCCTATTTTATTATAAAAAAAATAAATATCCTATCACATGTCTCATGGTATAGCACCAAGAACGCTGACTGCATTTCCACTTTGAATGGTTATATAAGCGAGAAGAGAACCATCCCCTCGTATCACCAGCGCCTACGACTAGTCAATACAGAATACCTTTAGACGTTTCACCGTGCAGCCGATCGTTATGCCTGCCATACTGTGAACCATAACCCTGGTGAAATAGTTGCCTTATAAAGGTTGTCTCAGAATGTTTTTCGTTTTTAGATGTTAAATAAAAAACAAAATATCAATTAAATCTCGTTTTATTTAATGTTAATTGAAGTTTATTTATGAAAAACAACCGTTTGCAAATGCGCACCATTCATTTGTTCACCTGGAGCTAAAATTTTCAATAACTCGCTGGAGCATCGCTCTTGGAATAGAGTTGATTTCTTCAGCGATTCTTTTCTTTTAGGTAGCCCCATAGGAAGAAATCAGCAGGCGTTAAATCAGGGCTCCTCGGTGGCCAATTGATGTCTCCTCGGCGACTTATCACTCTTCCAGGGAATAAATCGTTTTGAGCATGTATGTCAACAATGTAAAGGACATTGTTGACATACATGCTCAAAACTGTACACTTTTTTCAGTTTGCAAAGTCAACAATTCTGAAATAATTTGTTTTCAATAGAATGTTATAAAAATTCCGAGAAAAATATAACGAAGTTAAGGAACGCTCGAGCTTAGTTAATCTTGATAGAAATGTATTAAACTTGTTAATTTTAATCTAAATTTAAGGAACAGGAAATTTATCGCGGTGTGTAAGGTGTGAGACGGAGGAGGTCCTCTGGTGTCTCGTCTTTCTCGTGGTTCATTCTGCAAGACGTAGACGACTTTCCTCTACGAAAACGATTGAACCGAACGCACAGTGCGTGCGTCAGTCGAGTCGTCTCCAAACGCAGCATTGATATTGTGAGCTGTCTTATGTTACCGACGTCTCGAGTGCTTTGCAGCTCCGGAGTCCATGATCCATGGTCACGTGGGGTTGGAAGCTTATAATTTTGGTACGATCTACGCAGCAGGCGGACACGGTATATCAAGGACATGTAGTGTTATGCTTGATTGGTTTTAATTATTACGGGATCTCAAGCCGGTGGTAGTACCCCAGCTATCTTCTCTATTGAAATTAGGATGTTTTTTGATTTCAATAGCCACGTGAATCATCCTTGGCAGGAATCGGTGTTCTTTTGCGAGGATTTGTGGTCTATCAAATCTGATGTAATGGTTGGGGCGATGTGATAGTATATGATCACAGACTGCAGACATCGTAAACAGACGTCAGATATGATGTCAATATAAAGCCGTAGCCATTCGCTATACATATTATTATAATTAAAACTATTAAACGCTTAAGAACCAGTACATCAGGAATCAATTACCGGGATAACAGAGAAAAAGAGGTTATGGTTCTACGTAATTACACGGGACGAAGCGACGTCCGGCCTCGTAGAGCGGTGCTGTTTGTTCAGCCTATTTATTCTGGTGCGAGTCCCTTTTTGACGCGTCTACGCAGTTGCTATCTATTCAAAACGCTTTTGTTTGTTATTTTCAAGCCTCAGTTGCCACTACTGAAGGATGTTCTGGATATTTATGTTTTTTTTTCATATATTAATAACCGTCGTCTCATCTGTACGATCTTCTTACCCGGTGATCTTATCCGTTATGCTAAACGATATGATTTTATCGAGGAACGATTTCCAGTGCCATAAAATTTTATTAATTCTTAATTGTCTTATGCAATGTTTATAGGAAATATTTACAATAAATTGTCGATATTTTTTATTTCCGAATATAAATATTTTATTCGCAGTGTAAATAAAAACTCGTCGTCAGTAAAAGAAATAAAAAATTTACAAAAAGAAAATTTTTCCCAAAGTGAGATAGAAGATTCAGTTTCCATAACTTGACTTGTATCAAATTGATTTCACATTACAGTATTCGGTTTTATTGTGAAATCCGGTGACGGTAATACGTCGCGCTTCTCGTTTATTTGATGACGCAGTGCAGCGACTTCGACTCTGCTCTGATGTTTAAGTTTGCGATCTAATTAAAGTAATACGATCCAGTATTTTCGCTTGTTTTTTTCACTTACTCCAAACTCTTATAATTATTTTTACTTGTTAAAAAGTATGAAATTGCCGTTTTTCATTGAAACATTCAAAAACATTTTGGTCGAAGTATTAACCCGCTTTATTAACATTTGTACCATCTCGAGATCATCTGGAGTCTACTAAGATTTTTTTCCTTGCTGGAAATTGTCGGTTGCGGCTAAGTCTGGAAAGTACGTATGGTTGCTTACTGCAAGTCTTGTAATGTTAAAACGCTTTGTCGAATTATCACGGAGCAATGATGTCGGAGATAGGTTGACGAGTTGGGTTTGTTTGTCTGCGAGTTTCACTACCATTGTTAGTTCTTCACTATGGACATCTGCTGTTGATACACCGGATCTCAAAAAGTAACAGTAAATTGTACCTTAAGTAAATTTTAAGATTAGGAGATTAGGGGGATGTGATTACATAACGCTTTACTTGAAATGCTATAGTGGTCTATTCATCGAGGCCTTAGAATGGTGAACAAAGTTGCGGGATTGCATTAAAAATAAAAGTTGTTGTAAAAACCGATTCTGGCGAGTACGATGTGTTCACAAATATACGAGTATATTGCAAATTGCTTACATACTGAATTTTGTCACCTGATTATTATACTTCATACATTATTATTATTGTTTTATTTAGGTAGTCCCATCGTGCAGTTCTAAGAAAATGTAAGAGCGGTCTCTCTTACTTTTACTTTTAAAAAGCAAACTGTGTGAGTTAGATTAGATTAGGTAGAGTCGAAAAGTACGAATCGTTAGAGTCCATGGTCTTTTTTAATTGTATTTTGCATTTTTAGTCGGTGATTTCCCGCGCAGGAAGCATTTTTAAAATGCGGTTATTTTAATTTTTAAAAACAAAAGAATGTTTCGTTTGTCCTTTTGCTCCATTGCCCGTTCGTCATCTTCTCCCGCTATAGGTAACTCATAAAGTTCTTAGAATTGATAATATAACGAATTTTTTTTTCCAATTACTTACCTTTCCAATTTTCAACGTAACTCCTGTTGAATTACATAAACATATTGTTTATAATTTTCTCGCCAGTACCCATATAATATGAGTAATAATATTATTAATAATATTAATTAATAAAGGACCAAAAACTGTTCATTTATTGAAACCGAATAATCTGTCTTAACTTTCTAACAAAATAAATACATTTTAGATAAACATTATCCTTATTTAGAGAAAAAAAACTTATAAAATTATGTCTATTATATAGAAGCGTGAAATGAAATAAATGAAATATCTCATACAGTATTACAGAAAATAAACATGACTTTTCTGTGTACTTATTTTGTAGGAATCAAAAACTAATTTTATCTCAACTTTCAAAGCGCTATTCAGTGCAGCCTCTTATTTGTCTGCCAAGACCACTAGTCAAGACTCAAGTAGTTCTATTTACAATGTCTTGCCCGTTAACATAGTAACAGCCTTTGAAAGGCTCTACTTTTTCAACAGCCCTTATTTGAGCACTCTATCAGAGACTTCTGTAATACCGAATGTTTGAATGATGAACTAGGAGTAAATTTTTTAAATTCGTTACATAATCACGAGTCGGTGTACTATGCACATGTACGAGACGGCTACGACGTGTCATTATCTTTCTAGCAAGCTTTTCGACAGAACACTGCAGGATTGTGGGAGTATTGACAGTATTGAACAATTCGGCAACGGCAAATGCTGCAAAACGACCCCACTGAATAATCGTACCGACTTCATATGATGTGACCTTCTGCATATGTCTGGGCCTTATTCTTGTATGGATGCGACCTTATTGACATTTAGCGAAACATTTGAGTACTAGCTTATATATATATTGCTCAAGATTATATGGATTGAAATTGAATTTGATTTATTTTGAAAGGGATTGAGGGTGGTACCTAACCAGACGGTTCCTAGGCAGAGGAGAAGGCCCCCCTTCCGAATTCTGATCAAACACAAAATGTAAACAAACTTTTGGTAAACTGGCGTTCTAATAAATATCGGCTACACAAATGATTATTATCTGGAAATTCAAATAAGATTAAGCGCCCTCTAGCTACTTTCATCGACAATGTCTGCGTCAGACTCCCTTTGTATCCCAAAGGAATCGAATTTCTAAAGGGTTCGACGTTAAATTGCAATATTCGATTATCACAGCCATCCCTTGTTACGGTTACTGCTTTTTTTTTATTTACAAATTTATCAAGTATTTGATTATTTCTTTTAATTTGCATGGCATAAAAGACCCAAAATTGAATTTCTTACATTCGGCTTCGGTTGAAAATCAAATCCGGCGCCCACGCCGCTTTAGAAATTATACCGATCGCTTCGTTGTTCGTACGAATACTCTGTAAACTTTTTTTATAACATAGAAGTGACAAACGAGCGATGGCTACTGCAGCCCATGGACATCTGAACAACTTCAATCAAAGAAAGTAACAGATAGCCCTGAGGATAATGATGGAATGCCTCATATCCTGTAACCAAACCGGCTCGCTTTAAGTCGCTGTACCCTTTAATCCGAAAGCTCCCCGGTGGCCGGCACCAATAAAATTGTTACTAGCAATTTTAAGTGCTGTATTTACCACGTGCTCGGCGATGAAGGAGAACATCGTGAAACCTCCATGTCTGACAAATTATAAATAATATTATTTCGAGGATATGCGTGGCCATATGCAGCTCCAGAACCCTGTCAAATATTTGAGAAGTAGGCGTTTACAACTGGGCAGTTGGCATTTAAAGGTGCTACTTTCACTTTTACCCTTTGAACCGGAAAATTACCGTGGCACCTGCATTGCTGATTTTAAATATGTTACAAAAATTATTTCGCACTATGCTGCTCAAAAACCACAGAGCCTGGACTACTTATTGCTGGCAGCACTCTTCGGTTTAACGACTTTTGATCCGATTTAAAAATCTTACAGTTACGGACTATAATTTTTTTTTTAAATAATTCTCGTGTTCTATATCTATAAAACATAATACCAGTGCAATGGCTAAAGTGGGAGTATTTTCCATTAGTTTATTAAAGCCCACTACTACGGAACATTTGCCCCGCTGACCGGTACCAGCACCGGCACCCCGTCATTAGTAGTGCTACTCTCCATCACTACACATAGTATGTGAGATTTGCGTTTGGAAACTTCGATGGTGTTTTCTGCCATGAGTCTATCGCCCATATGCTGCTCGAATGGGCCGGCTCGTCCGGTGTAGTGACACAACCTCGCAGAATACCGGCGTGAAGTAGACGCATCTTGTGCTTCTGCGTTTTTTTCGGTGAGTGAGGTAACCGGAAAGCCACTCTCCCCATCTTCCCTCCTCATTCTCCCTCCCATCTCCCAAATATCTTTCAAGGCCGGCAACGCACCTGCAACCTCTCTGGTGTTGCAAATGTATGCAGGCGACGGTAATTACTCACCATCAGGTGATCCGCTTCCTCGTTTTTCACCGTTACCATAATAAAATAGCAGCAGGTTGCACCACATGCTGGTAAGGTTGGCATGTGAGAGAAAAAGATGTTAATTCTCCTAATGCCCTTGACAGGTTTATGTAAGTATATTTGGAATATATTATTAGACTTTACTATATTGTCTTAATTGTGAGTGTTGTTATTACTTATTTCAGAAGTTTAACAAAAAAGGTTTTTTTTCATAAAAGATTTGCTTAGAATAAATACAATACTAGTCGGTGGTCAATTACCAGGCAAACAGACTGTAAAAAGGGGTCAGGTCTCAGTAATTACGCGGAACGACATCTAGCCACATTTAACATTGCGCTTTGTCCGTTCCCTTTATTTCTAGGGCAGCCCTCTTTTTGCTTTTACCACACAATTGCTCTCCGGACATGCTACTTTTGTTTCTTTGTTTCTTTGAAAGTTTTAATTGCCGTCGTTTATTTACTTTCTGCACACTGAAAAACATATAATATATTACAGATACAGTGTAGTGCTTTCAAGTATTCCATAGTAATATTACTATATACATAAGTTACTACAAACATTTAACTTGGGATATTTTCCAGAAGTTGACAATTCATTTGCAGTTCAATTTTATTTATTTGTCATTGAAAAAACTTTTTTTCAGTTTCGCCATTTGCTCGATTCTTCGATTAGAAATACAAAAGGAGTAGGCATATTTCCAAAAAGGAATCACAAATTGCAGACGTTTGGGATTATTTGAAGTTAGTGCGATAAAAAATTGAAAGAGAAACAAGTGAAACGAAAAAAAATTCACCTTAATAATTCAGTAGCAAAAATTAGTTTTAATGAACATTGTGTGTCATTAGTACTGGGATACTAATCGCAAACCATTTTTAAAGAAAATTTTGGAGACCAGAAGAGTCTAATTTACACTACTTTGCTTTTTTTTAGGCATGACAAAAAATGTGTTTATGGCTATTAAGTTATGACTTATCTATTACCGTAGTAAGAGTAGTATTTGCTTCTGGATCTGTCTGTTGTCTGTTGTTCTGTTTTTTTCTAGTTTCTCTGTCAAATCACTCTAACTAAGACCCTTCGAGCTTCCTTTCTGATTCGTTCATTCATAGCACCCTAGTAGCTTTAGAAACTACTACTTAGTTACTTAAATATAATATATTGTGATAAAATATTTAGGTCACTAAGTAGTTTCGTAAGTTCTTAAACATCTTGTAAACAAAAGAAACGAATGACATAGTAAAAAAAATAATACATAATAAATTGCCACTCGATGGTAACGAAACTTTATGGTAGGTGAGTAAATGAAGGAGACTAGTATACTTTGGAACATAAACCAATCAAGATAACGTTAACGTATAACGTTACGTTAATATGAATTCTGGAAAATTCGAAAATATAAAGACAACTGGACAAAACAGAGCGCGCTAGGTAGCAGTACAGTGATGAACTCTGAGGTAATCGGAAGAAAGAAGAGGAAGAGAAGAAGGAAGAAAAGAAGACAAAGAAGGAGTGAAGGGCGTCCGACCGGAACTGGCAAGCTGATTGGTAATCGGTTTCAAAATTTTACAAATAATCCGCGTGTGATACTTTAAAACATAGCACAAACTGGCTAGACTATAGAAATAATAAAAAATCAAATAGAAAATATGTCGGCTATCCTTGTGATATTGCGGATATCGTCAGTGCACACTCTATCTCGCAGAGAGACACCGAGCATAGCCCTTTCAGTGAAAGATCACGTCTCGTTTCCATAAGGCATCACTGGCCTTATTCGATTTAGGCCTGTTCAAAGCTTACGAAATTACATAGCAGGTGTATGCTGTAGTCCCAACCGCGATGATGCGCCTGTCGGGGACTAACTTTAGTCTTATAATAGACTAGCTAATGTACCCAGCGTTGCCCTAATTAATTAATTCAAAAAGTATAAGTAAATATTGAAAAAAACTTACACATGAGTCCTTTGCTTCCTTGTTCACAAGAAACATGTCTAAAAAAATCTATCAAAACAAGTCCAGCGGATTTGAAGATTAGCTTGCACAACGAAATACAGTTACGTGTTCATGTGTTACTGGTACAGGTAGATGAACTTAGTCAGAATAATAAAAAACGTATTTGAATAGTGTTTTACTTTCCACGTTTATCTAGTTAGGTTTCTTCCCTGAGAAAATTCATTTACCCCAAATAAATAAAATAAAAAATAAAAATTCTAACCCCATCTCATTAAACATTAAGGTAGCAGTATGTTAGCTACTCGACAACAAATGAAAATTTTATTGGAAATGTATATTAATTAGATTTTCCCGTGGAAAGTTATCTCATACGCGTGGCAAACTCGAAAGAGGCCGCGAGAAGCTCGGTCACCCTGGTACTGATTTTAATGAGCTTCAAAGCCGGCACGTTGATGTGGTTAGCGATACGTTCGATGCTATTATTAATTTGAATCCTACGTGGATGCTAAAAAAAACTATCCTCCGCCCCGGTACTCTTCCCATTCCTACAAAATCGAGGGGTGGCTGACAGAGATAGCGATATATTTGCATTCCGAGTGAGTCTACTTTTCTGTTCTGCTATCCTGATATTTTTCTGAATATAAGCAGGCTGAATTAAAATTCTTACGTTTAATTTTTTGTTTAAGCTTAAATAAAGCTTCTTGTGTTTCTGAAGTTATGCCCTTAAATCACACCTTTCGTGAATTATATTTTTTTTGTGAAAAATAACGCATTCGTCATATCCTCTTATTGCTGCTGCCTTAGTAGTTCTCAATAATATTTACCCCTTTATGCCTGGCCCTTTTCTTTGTCCTCGAAGAATATGGGAGGTCTGCCTTCATATTATTGTTATTTCTTTCCTATCAAAAAGAACATAATCACACAGAACTTTGTTATAACGTACACTGTTTTTCATTTATTTGTTTTATGGTTATAGTTATCGTGAGGGTCTTTTATTAACCATTTTCAATGGACTATAATAAAAATATTGAATGTTAATTATTATCAAATATTATGTACTATATTATCTAAGAATTTCAGTCTATGTATAATAATTACTAATATAAATCGTTGATACAATGCCATGAGGCTTTACACGATAATTTTTGATTATTAGATTTAAGGTATGCACATTAAATAATTAAAATAAACTTTTTCAAGAAAAAAGAGTAAAGTCTGTGGTACAAAAATGCTGAATTATTATTGTATACATAACTATGTGAATTTGTATCTCTAAAAGAGTCGTTCAACATTTGGACTTCGTGTCGATCGATCGATGGTTCTGAATCGGTGTTTATCCAAAGTCACTTAATTAAACACTTTAATTATACAAGATTGGTTGTTTGGATTGAGTTGTATGTTTTCAATTCTGTTACAATGTTTTGCTTTGAGCTTTGTTAATGTACCTTATGTACCATACATAGTCAATACGTATATATATTAACATTTAAACCACGTCGAGAACATTTGCAATAATCGCTACTCCAATAATAGCGCCTATTACCGGACAAGTGAAGGGTTCTTCTAAAAGGTCTTCTTTCACTTGCAAGAAGATCTCAGACCCCTTTGAAACCTCTATCTTCACATCTTAATCAAGGCGGGTTTAACTTAGAATTTACCCAGACTTTAGATAGTTTTTTTAATCAAGCTGTCCTGCATTCCAACTGAAGTCATCATTTAATAAAACAATTAGTAATTATACTACGCTACCAGGCTAGTAAAATATGCCCTAGGGTACACCCGGGTAATTACATGAAGCGACATCGGGCGGCTTTTTTACCCATTGTAGAGATATTTCTTGTCTGGAGATGGGGTACTCTAATGACTTAGCTAAGTACCACTAGTGTTTAAAGTTTTAATTGCTGCCGTTTAATTGTTTTATAATCTTTAACATTTTTTTAAGTAGTTATTTTGAAGAGACGAGCATAATACGAGCACACAGTCTTATTTTTAACAAAGTTTTTGTTACAAAGACCTATAATTAACAAGTTTTTAAAATTTTATGCGTTATATTTTTAGAGATTTTATTGTAAAATTGTATGCCTTTACTCAGAAATGACATTCTAGTTTTAGCCAATCTAAATTTAGGAACCTCTGGCGTATCACCCCGACACAATCTTACATAATGTGTTCAAAGGTGAACAACGACGGAAATGTCAAAATTTTGGTCTCCATGAAAAGATCTCATAGCGATTCGCGAGGCCTCAAATTTGCTTGATTGCCTGCATCAAACAATCAAGCAAGCAAAATTAATATTGCTTGCAATCCGGCAGCAGATCCCATATAGAAAGACACCATAGGAACTAGTACTGTGGAAGTAAACAAAGTGGACTAATTTAGGTAACTTCAAAATTCCGAGAAATACGGTCGAACTTTCGTAATCTAAATTGATATTTTGTAAATTAATTACAGCATTTTGCGGCGACTTGTTAACTGTAAATATTTTGGATGCAAATTGTTTGCTGCAAACAATTTGGAAACATTATCCAGTCTTTGTTTGGGCCGTTCCAGTGCGGATTCGTTTCTTTTAACTTTCAACAACAAGGAGCAATCAGCATTTATAACTATTATCTCAGACATTTTCTGTACCATTAAGGGTTAGATTATTTATGTGTGCCAAGAACAAAAACGAGCCCAGTACCGATCCCTGAGGGATACCCATTTTTACCACACGACACGATGACAACACACCGTTGGTTGGCAACCTTTTGCCCTCGGTTTAAGAGGAATGGCGATTACAGATCATTTGCAGCATGACGAATAGTATTTTAAGTTTATTAATAAATTTTATATGACAATCAAATGCTTTTGAGAGATCACAGAAGACAGACAATGTCGTGATACTCCTTCCACGCCTGTAAAACCTGTGCCACTGGATGTACATCCACCTGCATTCGTCCTTTATGAAGTCCAATTGCTAATTATTTAAAATGTTAGTAAAAGTTTCATTATTTCAGTATATTTATAAAAACTTTGCTGAACTAACTCATTTGCCACTTCATATTTATCTTTGGCAATGCCACCATTTATTTTAAAGCAGACTCTTTTTTTGGAATTAAGTTTGTCTGTTTTGAATTAATTATTTTCCATTTCGCCATGTTTCATTTAGATCAACTGTAAGTGACCACTTATTCGACATTTGTCAAGTTTCATATTTTCTTTACAGCACATGCTGCAGAATTAACTATGCTAATCTGGTAACGGCTCCATTGAAGTTTCCAAAGTTATTCCTTGGAAAACAGCGGTATCTACATTAAAAAGTACACTGATATTTAAATTTCTAACGTTTGGTGTAAATTCTAACCTAAATGTTTAGACAAAAACCTACTTTTGAATTTCATAAGAATCCATGTGTTGGAGACACGGCCGTTTTTACACAGTAACAACTATTGCAGTCAACTTACATAGCCTACCTATTTAAATCAAGTGTTACTAAATACTTGTTTATAGTATGTATGTGATACAACATATGATTAAAATAATTCATACAATAAGTTCAAACATTCAAAATGAAAAAAATGTGGAAAACTGAAATAACAGACTGTACACTTACATACATAGCTTTTAATGTGACTTTCCGCCTTCAATTGAATGAATGGGCCTGTCACTAGAAGCACTCGGTGCTTCTATTCAGTTCGTGGAACATTTTTGTTCGTGTATGTCGTTTGATATTAATAACTGGGAGCTGAAGGCAAGCATTTATCAAACTCAAGTCTCCTGATTGGTAGGTATCGGTATTTATCAAACTCAAGTCTCCTGATTGGTAGATCTCATATGCACTCGGCTGTGTCGTGACATCGACCTAAACAAATAATATTTTTACTAAACCCGTTTAAAGTAACAGCCTGTAAGTGGCCTCTGCTGGGAAAAGGCCTCCTTCTCAAATACCTGAGAGGGTTTTGGAGCCGGGAAGGGCCCGCCACGCTGCTCTAGTGCGTGTTGCTTGAAATAATATTTTTCATTATTTCTCAGACATGCAGGTTTCCTCACGATGTTTTTTTTACCTTCACCGTCGAGAAAGTTGTAAATACCGCACTTAAAACTGCTATTAACAATTTTAGTGGTGCCGGCCACCGGGAATCGAACCCAGGTCACACAGACCACTAGGCTACCACGGCTACCCGTTTAAAATCACTATTTATGTTGAATCACTCTTGAAAACTTGGATTTATTTCCTTGTTAACGATTCGAGCGACAACAAAGTCGCTTTAAAACCTTACAAGTGAGAAACATACAGACATATGTTTTTGCTTCAGAATTCCATCCTATTCGAAATTGTCGAAGCTTGGAGCCATCGTATATATCGCGGCAACTCGTCTCCAATACGCATTAGTGCACTCATGCCTTTTGCTATCTAGTCCAATACCAGAAATGTACTTAAGTATTACATTCTCGCTCGCATTCACCTTGTGGCACTTTTGCTCGAGCAAAGTTACTCGTAGTACATTTTCAAAAGGCACTTTATATTTCGACGTAATCTTTAGACCGTGTTCCTCGGTCGAAGGACGTGCTCTATGAATTCACATAAATATTTTAATGTGCGTCGAAAAATCATACAAATTAACATAGGTCTTATTATTGGTGGCAGGATCGTAAAAAAGGTAATATACACAAGCGTAGAACGGTTTGAAATCGACATAAAATAACAAGGACAATCTGAATGGTATCTGAGGATCGGAAAAAAAATTTCTTCATTTTATAATTAACCTATTTTTGAAGTTCGCGTAAGTCGTCGATTGACGCATGTTACGCGATATCTTCGTCGATTGTGAACCGATTTCGATGATTCTGTTTTTCTGGAATAGAGTACACCTCGAGGGTGGCCCGATGAAAATATTTCACACCTTAGGATGGGAAAATAGGTGTTTTTTTTCCCCGTGGATGGAAAATGCGTTGCTGTTGCTCCTGAATAGGTGTTGAAGTCAGTCGTTTTTTTTAAAACTTTGTTTAAATTCACTTAACTTATTAAATTACTTTTGTATTCTTAATTATTATTATATAATCAATATCTTAACTAAAATACTTGTTACAAAAAATAAAAACACATTTATTTATTAGAGTTAAATTAAGTATACAATTAATGGAAACAATTAAATTAGTTCGTTCCTTCACGCATCCACTCAAGGGCTCAGCCATGGGCTGGCCGCAAAGACCCCGTTAACCAGCAAACTCAAGCTCAAGGGTCACTCTCAAGCCGACCAACCATGTAACGCAACGGTTTTTTATATGCCCTCCACTCGGTTCGCCAATCATAATTATTTTCGTAATGCCAAAATAATAGAAATAAAGAAAGATGTTCATTCACTTGCCGTTTCTTGTAGGTTTTTATTACTGCGTTATGATTGACCGCGAACTTATCTGTGTCTCTGAATGCATTATCACGTATTAAAATATTTTGTAAACATTCCATGTATTAAACAATACAAAAGTTTTCTATGGTGGCATTACTGTATAATAAAAAAGTGATGCCTGCCGTGCTTTACGTTAAGTATAACTGGCTGGTGTTGACTGTGATATACGAGTAGTTCATTCTTTAACTTCAATTCTTTTTCTATCCATGAACTCATTTCATTCACCCCTAACCGCAGGGGGTCCGCAGCATCCCCTGTTGCAAAATTGCCTTTACGAGATATGCGCTCCTAGTATATTTATTGCATATTTAGTGTCGTTTCGCAAACACATTCTGTCCTACACACGCACAAACTCATCCACACATAAAATATATCGTTATCGTATATTTTTCTAAGTCATCGAGTTATTATTATGCTATTAGTAAAACCTGGGATCGACCAAACTCTCATAAAATACATATGTCATTGCTTAAGATCGTTTATGGTGAATGATATATATAGAATAATATTTAAAATTTCTGCCTCCCTTTTTGGGTTTTTTTCGTACGTCATTTCGTTTTCTGACTTTTAAGAAACATCAAAGAAAAGTTTTATCTATTATTCTAAGATGCTAATTTTTCAGTCAATATATTTTACTACCAAAAAGTTTTGTTAACATCCATTGCGAATTGATTATATTATATTCTTTGTCGTGACTCATTCAATGGCCTGTCGGTTTACAAGACGTTATCGAGCCTTTAGGAAAATACATAAAATAGTCGACTATATTCTATACTCCCACACACCTTATAAAGGGGAAGCGAGTACCGCACCATATCTTCCATGGTGACGTGTATCGGCGGAATCAGCTCCTCCAAGTCTACCGAGTAGATGCAAAGTTCCTGGCGTTCATGTATCGATAGCGTGGAGAACTACGGCTCCAAAGGGATCAGCTTCTACCTTAAGAGTGGAAAAACCTGCACCAGGTTCTATGCTCCGTGGAAGGTGCAACGGGCTCATATAACAGCAGGCGTTCCCGTGACCACCCTGACAAATGTCGTCAAAATCGTGTTAGCGTTGGCGGGCAGACCGTCCTGGATTTCTCCTTAAATTGGAAAAAAATACCTTATATTTTTAATGATAGTTTTACAGTAAAACTATGGGGCAGGCCTATGTTCAGCAGTGGACTTCTGATAGGCTGAAATAATGATGATGATGAAGGCTTTTGCTTTTGCTGGCACTTGCTTGGAAGCCGTAGACTGTAGTCGTAATAATGTCCCAGAAATAATGAAATTTGGATATTTTTTATAATAATTATATGCGTATATGATAATTATATCTGATAATTGTGACAAAATTGATCTATTCTAATTTCAAATATCTGCCAGGCTATCCCATTTATTGAACACGGCGAAAATACTTAACGATCCCCTTGAATTTCCCTGAGTCGCCGATTGTCGTCCGGGATGAAAGCGGCCAATCTGTTTGTCCCTAACCGCAGGGGGCTTCAGCATCCCGTTTGCGAACTTACACTCTCTATCGGCTATGCAAACCTAGTACTTTTATTGCATATTCATGCCATTTCAGTTTTCGCAAGCGGGGAAGCGTTTGATAATTTTACTACTATGTTAAAACTCTGTGTACGTGTAATACATACGTGTATTAATGGCGACTTTACGATACTATGTTTTGAATATAATTCTTGAACGTGTTGAAACAATAGACATTTTATTGTAAAGATTCTATTTAATTTTGAAAACCTTTAATTTAAATGCGTGCTAAAGTAAAGAAAGTACTTGTTCAAGAGTGCCGAGTCTCCCGATGTTATCGGTGGCTCAAATACAAAAAATATATAAAATTTAATTACAATTGTAAAATACCATATTTTAAGACCAGGTTCAGTCGACCGAAAAATTCAAAATTAAAAAAAATATATGTATGTAATATATATTAAGTATATACATTTTAAACGTAGAGGCAAGCGGCGGCTTTTGCTTTTGTTCGAATGACCGGCTCGATCGCTGAATACCGACGTGAAGTAGAGGCATGTTGTGCTTCTGCGTTTCGTTCGGTTAGCGAGGTAACCGGAGGTCCACTCCCCCCTCCCCTCATTATCAAATATCCTTCAAGACCGTTAAAGCACCTGCAGCTCCTCTGGTTTTGAGATGAGCCGTATGCTCGTTAGCCCCTTTCCCATAAATTTTTATTTTTTATTATAATTTTTTTTAAAACGATTTTAAATAAATGAGTGCCGCATGGTTCCCATTGGCATGACTATGTGTGTGAGACATTTTTTTTATTTTTAATGCTGAATTGAAAACATCTCGATAGTTATAAAAAAATAAATGTTTCTAAGACATGTGAATCTCCTTTAGTTATATAACCGTTTTTTAAAAATTGTATTAATAGTTCTTTACCCAGCAATGGTAACAAAATAGAAGAGGACAGCTTTCTTTTATTGCTTTTAATTTTTATTATTTTGCGCATAATAAAACCATCATCTAATCTCAGTACCAGGATAACATGACCGAGTAGGGAATATAAAGATTAAGTAAGATATAATTTTAAAAGGGGTTGTTAAAAAGGGTCGGTCATAATAAACAACTTCAACCTCGTAAATTTATGCAAATATTAACCTTCCCACTTGCTTAATGAATGGCGACTGAAACATATTTTAATATAATGTTAATGTTTTACTTTGGCGAAATTTTGTTATGAATATATAACTTTAGATAACTACATTTTAACTTAAAATTAGCTAATGTTATTTTTTAAATAGCTTTGAAGTTATGGAGGCTAAATTATTTTAGGAAGGACACGTGTCTAGTACACGTTTAAAAATTATTTTTTTTGCCCCTGATCTGCTCATTCTACATCCACGGGAAGAAAGTGGATAGCAGATTACGAACTTATGCAGGATCGATAGCCTGAACAGTAAGACGGCGACGGGCTTACCACCTGTCACGTTGTTCAAAATAATCGCAGTTGTAAAATTTTTTGCTACGCCTAAAATAAATGTCTAGAGGTCTATTCTTAGTTTATTTTATTATTAAAAAGTTATTTGATTAGTAAAATTAATATTATCAGTATCTACTTCAGTGTTTTAAGGATGCTAGATAAAATTATTTTGCACAATTCTGCATACAAAAAAATAAAAATTGTTATATTACATAGTACGAAGGAAGGAAGAGCGCAACTCTCTCCCTTCCACAAATGCGTGCACTACATGTTCCCCCACCACGCACTTTCACCACAACAATCACCCACGCTCGCACAACACTCTACACTAGGTAATATACAACAACGTACAACAACGCGACATTGTGTATCGCCTCGCAACGAGACAATATTAAGAGAAGCGGTTCGGTATACGGTCATGAAGCTCAGTCAGCTTATATTATAAAAGAGTCTATGCAACGAATTCATGCTGGTGTTAAAAAAGTGAAAGCGTGGTCTTTATGACCAAATGTTGTTTTAACAAAGGAAGAAGCGATTTAGATCATACACTTTTACGCGGAAACGAACAGCGTTTTCGAATAATATACGACGAGGCAATGATGCTCGAAGCGACGTTTATTATTCGAGAAGAGCTGTTTGTTTGTCGTGCTCCGCTTAACGGCGAGCCGGGGAAGGTTTTCATCTCATCTCGACCGAAACATTTAGCGAAGCTTTTGGTCCATGAAACTAATGCCTATTTTTTTTAGTATATTTTTGCTATTTCGTTTGTTATACCTGGGAATAAATACACATTTGACGCATCCCATTCATAGGATTATAGTTTATGTCGAAATGTGAAATATATATATTTTGTTTATATGGTAATTGAATACCGTCGCCTACGTACATCTGCAACACCAGAGGAGCTGCGGGTGCGTTGCCGGCCTTTAAATATGTATAGGGAATGGGGGAGAGGAAGAGGACGGGGATTAGGGTGGTGATAGGGGGCCTCCGGTAACCTCACTCACCTTACCATATGCAGAAACACAAGATGCCTCTACTTAACGCCGGTATTCTACGAGAATGAGATCGTTGTACCATACCGGTCGAGGCGGCCCATTCAGCAGCAGCAAAAGCTGCCGCTTGGCTCTACCTCATACAGAATATTGATATAGACATTATATGATATTAGTTAGTAGAGTTTAGTATATACATAATGCAGTTAATTGTATTTAGTGTATATTTCGTACAATAACGTAGTATTAGTAAATAAGGTAGGTAGTATAGGTTAAAACATTTCCTGGAAGGTTGGCAAGACGCACCTCATACTTTTTATATACTATGTTGCGCTCTCGCAAATTATCCAAGAGTTGCCCCGCTCTCGGCTGCCTCCTGGAGCGGCCCACGCGAACATCGCAGCATACAACAGCAGGCGATGTATCAAGGCGCGGCGCCTGCGCCCGATTTTACGGCCACTTTGCGTCGACGTGTGCAACTAATGCCCCCGTGAGCACGCCCCTTTGCACTCGAAGCAAACCGCTTCATTTCTCTTTGTTTTCTTCTTCAAACTAAACGTTTTTTTTTTATGAAGACCGACCGAATATAGGCATAAAAACGTACCAACAATATTTAAGACATAACACTTTTTAAAGTATATTCTAATACTTTAAGCGAGTAATATATACACATATGTGGATATTTTTAGGAAACTGCTCTAACGGTTTAGATGAAAATTCGTATTCAGAAAAAAATGGATGACAATTTTTTTTTCTTACGCTATCGGAATATTTATGTACCTGTATATTAGCTATCCAAAAACAGATGGTACTGCGTTAAATTCTTAGCGTGTTTGGAATAGTAGGCTGAACGGGCGAAGCTCTGACCGCCCAGGTCACTACTCAGAAATATTTTTTCATAATTTTATCAATACTAAGAACTAGGATAAATATAGCCTTAAGCATCAGCAAGCTGAAGTGGCAATGGGCCGGGTTCAAAGCCCGCAAAACGTTCACACCCGACACGCAGGTGACCACGCCACGGCTACTAAGCCTCCCATCCCCTCACTCCCATCCCGAAGAGACCCGTTTGGAAGGAGCTGGTGTCGAAGTCGAAGTTCTTACTGCCAGTTCTGACTTGTATCCTTTACCCTTTTGTAAATTATAAAATTATCGTCTTAGCAGCTGTCAGCATTTCTGTTAGCCTAGTACTCTTTCGTGTTACAAAATGGCGGGCGCATTCGCCTGGTAATTTTGTCTTACTTTCTACGTAGCCGGGTTAAATCTGTAATAATTAGTCGCATTTTCATGGGACTATTTTCAACGAAATCGCTCGCGTTTCAACTTAATAAAATGGCTCGAGTGTTTTTTTAATTTAGAATATTTCGTTGAAATGGACTCAATTAAATTTGTGAAAGTCGAGTGATGAGCAAATGGTATTTTTTTTTTGTATGTTTGAAATTTAAAAATTTAGACATTCTCTGATGTGTAATCATCTTTTTCTTTTACTTAAAATTATTTTATGTTAGACATATGTTATCTTTTGAAACAAAATAGTTAAAGCATTCGGCATAAGACTTGGGTTTGGAAGACGCGGTGTGCATTTATCAGTTGTGACCAGATTGAAGGACATAGTATTTATTTAATTGTTGTGATTTATAGTAGTTTTAAAATGGTACTCTCTCTCCACTTTACAGTTTCCATTCTAATCTCTGAATGAAAAGTGGTTTCTACCCATTTTATCGCGTTTAATTTTGTTTTTATATTCCTGACGTTGTGATTGCTGCAGCAGCCGTGGTCACGGGGGGACTGAGGTATTAGACGTACAGATGTCATAGTTAACTTAACTCGGGCTACCTTCAGCTTTCATTTATAAATTTTTCGATTTCTACTAACATTTAGACCAATGTCCTGCTATTCATCCATCCGCCATGTAGGCGTACAAACTTTCATTAAAATCTGTCTATTAATCTCGAAGATTTTGGACTTGAAAGTTTCTACGGAAAGACAAAATTGATTTACAATAAATAGTTTTGACTTGTTACGTTTTGAAGCTATGATTGTTTGAGGCTCAAGAATGTATTGTGGTCACCCGAGGGATGGTTTATGAGATGTTGAGTTAGGTAGATTTTGGATTGGCGGCATAATTTGATGAAATTGTAACATCCCTCTTACTGGAATAAAAAAAAGGTATAAATAAAAATAAATAAACGGAATACTAAGCATTCATAACGGATCAAAGGCTTGCCTGCAGTACGGCTATTACCATGTGAGTTGGCAATCGAATTGCAGGACGCGGTGGTACGACAGATCGTATCATATCCGATAGCGTCCGCGTCCGTTGATTCCGTTGGGTGTATCGAAATCATGCCGATGGAGTATAGGAACTGGGTGTGGGCTTCTCTCATTTTTCGTTTGTTTGTTGTTGTAGTTGAAATACTCATCTATAAATGTTATAATTTATGTGATTCATAGAAATAACCATAATTAATAATGATTTTTTTTAATAAAACTACAGACTAGTCCGGTGAAATTTTAAAGAAAAAAAACCAATTTACTATAGATAATTAATTTACTAGGCACGTTTTTGTCCACGGTACTTAACGAGAAATTTACTCTGCCCGTTTTATGACCGTTTCTCCCTTCAACATAAATGTTAAGCAATACTTAACTAGTGTTACTAATTTATGTTATCTTTATACGTACAACATGGACATAAACATTAAGTTTAACCGATCCACCAGATAAAGAAAGTATTTCTAATAATTGTTTTGGAACTTAAAACAGGCTTAGATTACCTATGATATAACATTTTGTGTGGATATTTTAATATATTATACAATCATACATATTTAAACACTAAATATTAATCTTTGAATGACACAGAGAAAAATGCATTTATTAAGTTTGCAAGTTGCATGAGTGTGAAGTAACTTGTAAATGTTGAGGGATAATAGTATTACATACATATTTTTTATGAATTAACGTAAAAAAGTTATATCTCTTACAACATTGTCAATCAGTTTCGCCATAATATTAACAACCCCGGTTTTTGTGTACCACCTACATTTTTCTAGTAGCCTAGTACACGTACACCATAGGGGTAAAAAGATCATTGTTGTCGTAGAACACCCACCGGGTGTTCGTTATTCGTTGGCTTTCCTACCCTACCAATGGTTTATTAATGTAGGGTCAACCTGTAGAACGAGATAGCATTCGTATACCTCGAATGTTGGTGTCCTATAACCGGGCTTAAAATATACTTTTTGTTTTGTAACTTGATATCTTTTTAGCAGCGTTTAAGTTCGAAAAAATTAAAAAAAAATTAGCATTTATAAGAGTAGCAGGAAGAGGTTACAGAGTTATAAAAAAAACTACCTGTATTTTTTTTTAGTTATTTTCCAATATAGGAATAATTTCGCAGACACCATTAAATATTTGCCATACCCTATATAATGTTCATTAACTTTATACATTTATTATCATCGATGTATCACGCAAAACAAATTATTCCAACAACACTCGTGCCCTGGTTCCCTTTTCGAATAATAAAAAAAAAAAACATCTTTTATGTTGTCTGACGCCATTGTAATGGAATACAAAAGGCTCGACTAACAGGAGCGCAGGACCCTCACAGGGATTGACCGATCGGGCAAATTGAATGTCCGTCGAACACAGCCTATTGGGAGAGCTCGGCCATTGTGTTGAGGCTTTTCAAGATACAGGCAGTATTTCACTTGCAGAAAGGTTCGTTCACTTGAAAGGTCCAAATTGGTGTTAATTAGCTATTCTTGTATTATTCTTGTACATACGTACATTTCAAATGATATTTCTCTTATATTTCAGTTAATGTTTAGTTCTATTTATGAGTACTCGCTCCGGTCACCCATATGGGGTAGGCGGAGATTACTAAACTGGCTTCCGCTGCCAACTTTTCCACTTTCCGGGAGAAAGGACGTCTGGCCGGATGGCACGTCGTATACACACCACCAACATGGAAAACGCCACACGTGTTGCAACTATAAAAATTATCCACGAATGTCCGTTAAAAAAATGGATTTTGCGGAACAAGCGATGTGTTGTGTTGAAAATATAATAGCGTATCGTCCTTTGTTACAGCTGGTCGGCGGCGAGTTCGACATGGAGCTCAACTTCGTGATCCAGGACGCGCAGAACATACAGCACATGCTGGAGCTGCTGGACCATTGCCCGCCCAGTCTGCAGGTAAGATGCGATTTGTATATTTTTGTGATACTGCTTGATTCTTTGCTCAAGTGTTTTACTTAACAAGTTTAAATCGAAATTAGAAATTACTGCATACGCCATATGTAGTGGAAAAAGGTCGTCGCATTTGACCGTTATTCCTGCACGGGAAGGCGCGCCCGCCCGCGCGACGGCGGGTCATTCCTCGTTAAAAACAGGGGCCTCCATGTGACCTGGGTTCGATCTCCGGTGCCGGCACCACTAAATTTTTTAATAGCAGTTTTAAGTGCTGTATATACCACGTGCTCGGCGGAGAAGGAAAACATCGTGAGAAAACCTGCATGTCTGAGAAATAATTTCGAGGATATGTGAAGCCCGCCAACCCGCACTGGAGTAGCGTGGCGGGCACTTCCCGGCTCCTAAACCCTCTCTGATACTCGTATTAGAGAAGAGGGCCTTTGCCCAGCTGTGGCACTTCGTCTTTAATAATTATTAAATTACGGGATTTTTGGATCTTGAGATCCCGGAATTTATCCCGTTGATTTTGATTGGACACAGAAAAGTTAAGACTTTTTTTTAAAAATCGTGGAAGATCACTGACAAAAAGAAAAAATATTGTCAATTTCTTTCTGCTTTAATTATAAACTAAAAATGATACCTGAATTAAAGACAAATAATTATAAGACAAAACGAACAAGAAATATTTGTAATTCCGAAAATATAATTTACACATCAACAACAAATGAGAACGGCCTGAATGAGATCGCTGTGCAGCGATAGAACCGCCGGATTGTACCTTCTCTTTTATGTTTCCTTATCCTTTTTTTTTTGTGGTGTACAATAAAAGTATTCAACAAACATTCATTAAACAGACATTTCATTTCCACGCATGCTTCTATGTTTACTTCCAGCACAAGCACCAGCAGGAAACGCTCACACTGGTTCAACACTCTTGGTGGAATATGTATATACATATACGAACACCTCCATTTTCTAAAAGGTTCATTTCACGTCTAATGTAATAAAGTTATTTATATTAATTTCGTACCTAAGGATACGGAAATATAGGAATACCCGGGACCTTCAAGCTTTAATTGTGTTTTAAACGGCCATGTTGCCTCGGATTTATCATCTGTTTGAGATTCTGATCGTTTCATAAATATCATGCCCGTTGAACAATACTTTTTATTTGCTCCCAAATAAAATCCTGTGCAGGAACTGGAAATAAGTCGTCCATCCATTCCAAAATACCCTTAATTCGGATTCGGGATTCTGAAACTGTGATCTCGTTTTTTTGGCGGTGGCTGATTACGTCGGGATCAGCATTGAAGATGCCGGACTGACTAAAACTTCTACGGTTTAGATAAATACGCCGTTGGCCCGGTGGTCTTTACAGCTTCCGCGGTAGAGACTCGAGAGTGAAAGAATATTGGAAGAGGACGTGACCTCGAATGCAATATTAACACGGACAATTTTGTCATCATCGTCGCGGATGACATTTTTGGGGCGCCCTTTAACAGGTGGGATTTCGAGTGATCTTTTATGCTCTCGGAGTATCTTGTTGAGTTTTCTTTGAACAGGGCTGCCATGGAAGGCAGGTATAAGTCGCGGTGTAAGTCTACATTCCGCATGTAAGGGGTGTCTCCGGTACCTCTGCGCATTAAACTATTTTTAATCACTAGAAGTGATTGAAGTCGTGCGTAGAACATGACGGGCAGTATTCAAGTTTTGTATAGGTGCATTTTTTTGTCTTAGTAACATTTGGCTGCGCCTGTTCGTAGCGGCGTAAAAGCGGCCGGATATGAATGCCGCCTTATTACTTACGGTTTTAATGTGTTTCTTGATGACTAGTTTACGGTTTAGGGTGACTCCAAGGTATTTAACATCCATCGCCCATGGGACGGGTCGTAATCTAGCCGAGAGTTGGTTATTTAAAGGCGCGAGCGCGTAACAGCCCGCTGTGTACGGGACGGACGGAATCCCGTTGTGGCGTTGGTTATCGTTCATTGCTTGAAATCATACTGAGCTTGCAACGGGATTGGTCGGCAGCACACTATGAGAAGGTCACCTTCCAAAGCATCGCGTACTGGCCTTCAAAAACACCGCGGCGTGGTGCGATCCACTTAATCACGACCCGATTAGAGCGAACCCGATATCCAATACTTTCGATGTACTTACTTTTATAGAGCCGAACATATTGGTGCAGTTATAATATGTTATTCTGATAATGTCAGAAACCAATAAAATCATGAATAGTCATTCACAGACATAGAAAGCGACAATTATAAGACTTTTTATAATTCTGACGAAACTGAATAACAATTTTTTTTTTTGTAAATTCCATTTTATTTCCATTTCGATGAAATAAATTAATCATTTTCTCGTGAAGAGAACAAAAAGCGGCTTCCTTTGTGAAGCATTCATTGATTTACATTTTCGTTACTTATTATTTATTTATTTTAGTTTATTGTCCATTTTTGTCATTGTAGTATTTAAATAACATGTAATTCCTTCCAAGAGTGAAATCGTATTTTGTAAATTCTAAGAGGGTCAACGATCTGTGTACAAGCCAGTCGAGGCCTGGGTCTAGGCTTTTTTAGATTATCAGCCGATGCCTTTACGCAAATTATTGATTTTGGGTCCTCCTTTTGTGCTGCCAAGGCTACATCATCATCACCGTCAAAACTTGTGACATTAAATGCTGCTCAGTAAATCAAGCGAAATATGTCTTAAGTAATTGGTTCAAAACGCTTACATATGACTGCACTGAACATCTACTTCAATCTCTTATATGATCCTAAAAGGCAATAGTCAAACTTAAACAAAGTACTATTTATGTAGTTATTTCTTATATGTATATTTTGATTTATTCTATCTGTTTTATGTATTGTACAGACTCCATAAATATGTTTTTAATTTAAAGTTCCTTACTGCTATTGTGATTCCTCGTAATATCGTTTCAACCATGGCGAGGCTCTAAAACTTAACGTTAATCGGAATACAGGTACCCACGATACAGATTATTATCTAGTGTGGGTATCGTAGTAAAGCAGACATGACTCCTACCACCAGCAAATCAATGTAATCGTGAATTTTAGGCCCTGAACACATACATCCCTTAGATATAAATATATTATTTATTTATTTATTACACGTTTATGTATTATATACAACACATATGTATTATTTTAATGTATTTTAAAATAATTTATTATGTCACAGCTAAATTAGCCCAAACATGTTTTAATCTGTCTATACTTTGCTATAAGATATTGTTCTTGCTGAAATAAAATTTGTTGATTTTAATTTGATTTGATCTAAGAAGTTTGAATAAAAAGGATTTGTTTTTTTTTAATGAATCTGTTTTGTTTACATTATCATACACGAAAGAAAATAATAAAGTGCATTAACATTTATACAAATTCCGCCAAGATGAAACATGATTAAACTTTCTATAAGCAATATTTCGTTAAACTACACAATGCAGGATGTAGTTTCCATATTAATGAAAAATATAATTCGGTTTATAATAACTACCTTGTAATAAAACCATAATGTAATAAAGGCAACATAATCGTAAATTTTTCAGTCCATAAATTACGGCTTCATAAAAACTTGAGCCATAAATGCTGCGGTTTGCACGAATAATTATCGAATACCTTCGGCGGGAATGATTTACGCCCTTCGTTTTGAAACTTTTTTTACGTTTTGCTCCACCAATCACCAACTCTTTGAATATAGTTTTGTCCTTTTCGATCTTTATTAAACAGTCTTAATGTCGAAAAGAGATGGGCATATGTTCTTTTATGATATTTTTTGTTGAGCTCAGCATGGTTTTGTTTGTTTAGGGTCTGTTGAGAACACGCTGGCGCCTATAGATTCATGCTGCCCTGGTACTAAAGTAGAGCATGTTAACCCTTTAGAATCCTTTAAGTAGTATTGAAAAAGTGAACAACATTCAATTAATAAATAAAACAGTAACCTATTGACGATGGGGTAACCTAGCAAGGTTAAATATTGTGATTGTTATGGTAAGCCACAGAAAGATTTTTTTTTAATGTTATGCACATGTTGGTTTCACTTAAAAGATCCACTGTTTTTAATACACATGTATGAGAAAACGATTACATTTGAAAGGTTTTCTATTTCGAGCTTTTTGTACGTTAATTAAAAATGAGCAGTTATGATTTTCTGTGCAGGTACGCGTATTTAAGATGATTTTAAGCGAGTTTCGATCTCCTTGTATCTTATTACGTCCTGGTAACCGGTATATTTTAGTTAAAAGTTTTGGGAGATGGAAAATTATGTTTCTTTATCTCTGAGGTGATTTTTGTTTATATTTAATTCAAACTAGTTGTCCCTCTCCGGCTTCGTGTAGTGGGTATATTCTTTATCGTAATATTAAAAGCAATTAGAAAACTATCTTTTCAATAATACACGAATCTCATAATCTTTTTCTAGCAAATGACTATTATTTAAAGAAGTCAATTTAAATCATAATTAGAACTGCGCGTTCACTCTAGCTGCATAATTTATTTGGCTTCATACAAAACCCCAACAAGGACGACCCTCGTATTTTTCTTTCGAGTTGTATAAAGAAACTATTACAGCTCCGGCTGTTTTGCTATATTTTTAAATATAATCATAAAAGAAAGTCGCGAGCGGATTGTGATGTTAATCTCAATACATACATAAAACATTCCAGTAGCTACAGGTTACAGAATTTTAATTGACTCCTTTATAATTAAACATTTCGATGCTTTAGCTGTTCGAAGGTATGTTTTATATTGTATTTATGTTTTATGAAAATGTGGTTGGGAGCTGCGTTGCGTGAAACATTATCAGCGTCACGTGTGGCGGAGAAAATTAAGTTTCCATGTTGCGTTGACAACCGCCTGCCTACACAACAAAAGCAACCGGTTCCCAAATAAATAACTTCACATTAAATTTATGTCGCCAATGTAATTTTGAGTTATTGTATAAAATTTTTCTCATAAATGTGTTCAATTTTAAATCCACAAAGCCCTAAAGAAAAACCGACGATTTACGTTGTTGACTTGCGGCATTATACACTGTCAATGTTATAACATCAAAACTAGCCGGAGCCAAAGGCCTCCTTCTCAAGTATCTGACTGAGTTTTAGAGAAGCACACGGCAGCATGGTGCCACGCTGCTCCAATGCGGGTTGGCTGACTTCAAATATCCTCGAAATAATATTCTTATTATTTCTCAGACATGCAGGTTTCCTCACGATGTTTTCCTTCACCGCCGAGCACGTGCTAAATACACCACTTAAAATTGCTATTAACAATTTTAGTGTGCCGGCACCGGGGATCGAGCCAAGGTTTCTCGCGCTGTATGAAACTTAAGTGAGCGCCCTGATCACAAGGCTACCTACCACGGCTCTCTATTTTAAATTGTTATTAATAATTTTAGTGATGCCGGGTCGAACCCAAACACTCACGTATTAAAATTTAAAGTACAACGGCTGTGAATGTAATTTGGTAAATATTTAGATTATGCCATAGAACAGGATTTTCGTCATGTCGTGGTGTTGGAATTAAATATTAAAGTCTCGTAGTACAAAGGCAACCAGATTACTGAAGAAATATTAATATTTAATATTTAAGTAATTGGTAAGAATAAATGTTTAAATGTGGCGATGACTTTAACGGAAATATACAGAAATAATAAAATTCAATACAAGACACAACCATCACTATTCGAGTTGGCGCCAAGTCAACCCGTACAATAATCCAGAATAGTTTTTTTTTATTTTTATTCTGTGATGCTTATTTTCTAGACAGTATAATTCAAGCGCCATAAAGTTTCGTTAACATCGATTATACATAATTTTTTTCATGAAATGTCCTTCGATAACGTGTTACGTGAACGTTATATAGCTTCGTTTCGTTAACGACAATGTTACTCTTAACATTGAGATAATTAAAACATATTAACATCATTGACTTTTAGTGTCACAGGTCATGATATGATTCATAATACTACAGTTTTGATTATTTCAAAGTCATGACACGTGAAGGGATATCATGAGCAAAGCAAAAAGCAAAATGCTCCTTAGTTTCAACATAAATCTATAAAAAAGTTATTTGTTTTCATTTTAGTTTCATACCGCGGCAAAATAATAAGAATGATTTTTACGATACGCGCGCACAGAGTGACATCTAAATCTACATGGTGGTGAAGTTGCTCGCTGTACCTACAGAACCATAGAGTAACATTGTCATCACAGAACACCATTAATCCTGCCGGAGAAGAACGACAACTTCATTAATATCTCACTCCAGTCCTTTTATTGTAATGAATTATTTGCATGCAAATTAAAAATTAATTTTAATCACTCCCAAGGGGTATAACTTCTAACCCGCATGCATCCGTGTTTTATTTATGAAATATAATAATCGAATTAACATACATATAATAGTTAATTTACGTGTTATGTTAAAATAATTTTTACATATTCTGTACTGGAAATTAAGATTCTCTTATGTATGCATGACATTAACGATTTTGTCCTTTCTACGTCGCGGCGCATATCTGAGCGCGGATTATACCGAAAGTGGTTAGAAGTGCCGCCAGCCACGTTCTGTAAACGCATGGAGTACACGACGTGATTTTCATCTAATAGCATGTATTATCGTACTCCATCAATCGCAATGTAATATTAAACTACACGTAATAGAGACGTAGGCTAACGGTCAGGGCGGCCTCGGTTCGATCACCGAAGGCGGCATCGTTGATATTGTTAATAACAATTTTTATATGCTGCATTTACCACGTGCTCGACGGTGAAAGAAAACATCGAGAGAAGAAAGTCTGTATGTCGGAGAAATAATAAAAATAATTATTTAAATTATGTGTGGACTACACAATTTTATATGCTGCATTTACCACGTGCTCGACGGTGAAAGAAAACATCGAGAGAAGAAAGTCTGCATCTCACTCAAATGTTTGAGATGGATCTTTGCCCGTTTACATATTGCGACTTTACTTTTACACGTAAAAACTTTACTACTGCAGTTATAGTGTATTGTTTAATGAACACGTCTCGCATCACTGCCATATGCGCTAGTTAAAGACTCGGTGTTAAGTTTATTAGATCTGTAGAACTGCCAGTACAATTCCACCACTTCATCAATCATCAATTGAACCACGGCCTCGCAGAATACCGGCATGAATTAGAGGCATCTTGTGTCCCGATTTCTCAATCCTTTCCTTAAAGGCCGACAACGCACTTGCAGCTCCTCTGGCGTTGCAGATGTACATGGGCATCGGTGATGACTTACCCTCAGGTTAGCCGCATTCTCGTTTGCCACTTTTTCTATAAAAAAAAGTCGTATACTTGACTACAAAATGTATTGCTGTTTCCCGTTTTGTCAGTTGACTTGTCTTCTTAGGATAAACATAACTGCAAAGGAAACGTACTCGACTAACTTCTAGCACTGTTTCATCCCAAGACCTTCCTATAGAGAGACATCATCGATAACATTGAGTGTGTAATCCAGGAGTCCTCTGGCAATTCCACCATAATGACTATATTGTCCGTATGAATACAAGTTCAGCTCTTCCACTGCAAAGCTCTAGAGTTATATTCAAGTTTTAAATCAAATTCATTTATTAATAATTTTTTTATATTTTGAAACTCACACAATCCTTTAACTGATACTCTTACTTGCCTCCTTTTAACGAAATAAAAGTGTTGGCTCCTGATCATATCTATATCATAGATTTTTGTGGAGGGCTTCACCTTGTTTTTAAACTCAATGCTAAAAAGTTTTTCGTTCTTATCCCCAGTGAGCACTTGAGTATTCCCGAGTACTTTCATAAATAAATAATTCAACACAAAGTTCCCTGCCGCCTCCTTAAAATACAATTTACCGTCGAAGTAAAGTTAACGCCAGTTTTGTGTATAGAACGCGCCACACCTGGCTTAAATTTGGTAAAAAGTAACAAAATCGCATAAAGCACAAGACGACTTAGTCTTAACATCGCCACACTTTTACACGTGGTAGAGCCAAGCGGCGTGAAGTAGAGGCATCTTGTTCTTCTGCGTTTCGTTCGGTTAGTGAAAGTATCCGGAGGTCCGCTCTCCCTCCCCATCCCCCTCCTCATCCTCCTTCCAATCTCCCAAATACCGGCAACGCACTTGCAGCAGCTCTGGTGTTGCAGATGTACGTGGGCGACTGTAATCACGTTCGCTCGTTTGCTGGCTTTCCCATTAAAGTAAAACCTGATTGAGTGACTGACCCAATTAATTATTCTCAAGCTTTCTTCATCCGCGTCGGCGACAATAAATATCCGAATCAAGTTGAAAGATTTCGAGGTTCTGCCTGGAAACTTCAAAATCTCGATTCTTGTTTGCTTTTCTGTTAACATTCGTGGTACCCATGTTGCCGAGTGTTTGCTAAAATGGAATTAATACTACCAAATTATATCTATGGGGTCTCCATAAGATAGATATTCTTGTCTTCAAGAACCATTTTTCCACTTTTTTGGTATTTTCTTCGTTTAAAAAAGTGAAGCGGTCGACCGGAACGAGAATAATGTTCATTTCTTTTGAATTCTATCTCTAGCTATCCAGCAAGCGGCAGTGGGATAGTGCATCAGTCTATAATGTCTACTGAATGACTAAAAATATATCCTTAAAGAACATTTTCTTCAGGGACAAGTAAATACTCGTCTTTATCCATATTTGCAAGACTTTAACAAGAGTGTAAAATCTTAATATTACAAAAGAATCAGCATACGTAAGTTAGTAGTGATTGTATAACTTTTGAACAACTTGACCGATTGAGGTCATATTATATTTGTACCGTCAAGAAGATGGTTCATATGCTAGGATGCGATAGGTGGCGCTGTGGTCAAGTTAGTAGTTATTTGTCAAGTTATATTTACAAGTTCTGTATTTATGGACCAAAATCTTCACAAAGTTGATTTCGTGACAAAAAAAAATTACAAAATCTGGATAAGGTGACACTGTTGTCGAATTTTTGTGTAATTAAGAAATCAAACTCATCGCACCACTCACTGGGTAGGGCAGAACAACGTCTGTTGGGTCCCAGCTAGTAATTGATAAAATTAAAATGACAAGGTCACGAATCTTTTGACACTTATGTGAAAAAAATTTAATAGGTTCTTAATGCACCATCACTTTTTATCAACCACTTACGGAGGATTTGGCGTGATTGTGCCGTGTGCCGTGGATTGTAGGAACATCAGACACCCCACTCCTGTGTTAGGTTTGGTGTTTTGGGAAATTGTTATCGGACGAAAGCCAAGTTAATCGCATTTCTAAATGGGATGAGAACAGGGAGGTAGATAGATTTCTTTCAGCTCATAGGTCTAGGTAGCTTGGAATGATTTAGTTAAGAACAACGATGATACCAGGGGCACAGAAGTGGCTAGAGCGTAATAAACAATGGCTCGTTCTCTGTTAACAAGAGCGGGTACAATAATTGCATTGCATTGTGGGACATTAACGGAACAATCTCGGTGAAATTGCTTGGGGGCCAGAATTCACACGGCTCTCTCGACGACCACCGATGTGCAATTATAATTTTTTTATTTCTGTCATTGCTACGTCTTTTATTTTAATTTAGATTGTCAGTGGGTATTTTGTATATCTTTAAATTTGTTTCTAATGTTAAACATTCATTTTATTACGTATTCAAGACAATACATTGTATATACTTTTCTGACATCTTGCATAAAAGTAATTTATAGCTTTGCGATAAAAAAAATCCCGTAAAAGGTGGAAGCCGTTTGTGAAAGGTTCGCCTGACGAATTGCGACTCTCAAGTGATTTTGACCCTAGGTAGCCTGTAGGTATACGAAACAAAGGATACATTTGTAACAGAAAAAAATATAGTTACTTAAGAAAATAAAGATGGCACATTGCTTTTTGTGGAATGAACGCATCTGTGTGGGTAGCGGTCTGTTGGACAGAAGTCACGTGTGAAGTAATAAACCATTATTAGTTAGGGCTTTAAACCGTTTGGGCTTGGCGTAAGAATTCACTTTTCATGTCACGTGTGTTACGGTCCGAAATCTCTTCGTTTTTGTGCCGATTCATAAACGAAGGGAATCTTCTTGTTTGTTTCCACAGATTAGTAGATTCGTGGGATACCCATTTTTCGGGTTTTTTAATTTGCCGAATGAATATAAAACCATGCTTATAATTCCGTGGTAGTGAAACGGATGGTGTTCCACCGTCACTTGAGTTTTCTCGTTACCAACATGAGCGGTGGTGGTGGGTTTTCCCGCGACTAAACTAAAAGCGAACAGTGCGTTCATTAGTATACTTTGAACTCGTATTCATAATTTACTTTTAGTGATTGTTAAAACAATTCAAAGTCGACTGAATGATGTCACAATTTTGAATATAGAAGACATAGGTTTTGATTTAAAAAGTTTCTTGGATGTTTCCACCAATCATTTTGAGTCACATTGACCGGTAACTTTAAAACGACATCAAATTTAAACACCTGCTGTGTACTAATACGGTACATTAGTAAACTTTTGTGACTGTACTGTTGTAGCGGGTGTTAAATTTTTACTGAAGATCTTATTAGGTATTATTATATAATAACAAAGAAGTAAAGTGGCTGCAGCAGCTGGTTGTAAAGAAAGGATTATTAGGGCTACAATTTATTGGAGGTAGTTGCAGGGTGTATCGGGACCTCATAAATATGGATTACGCTACCGACATGAATCCATAGTTCGCCACGTATTCGCTCCCCGATAACTTTCGGAAAAATGGACTTATGGAAAGTCGTCAGGCGATAGAGAAAAAACAGTGATAAGCTTGTAATAAGTTATTCTTCTAGTCGATATGGTGAATCCTGCACTGTAAGTAAGGTTGTGGCGCCAGTGAGCGCACGACACACGTCCTGCTTATTCTCGTGAAATAATCCGGAAAAGAGTAACGAAGCCCTCTATCTACATAGAATTATAAATAATATGTTTTATCGGTATTTATTCTATTAATAATTATCATCAAAATATATTAATAAAGACGCGGTATTTAAACATTTTGTGAATTTATATATAATTATATAGAGTCAAGCGGCGGCTTTAGCTGCTGCTCGAATGGGCCGGCTCGATCGGATTGGTACCACGGCCTTGCAGAATACCGGCGTGAAGTAGAGGCATTTTGTGCTTCTGCGTTTCTTTCGATGAGTGAGGTAACCGTATGCCCAAACCCCCTCACTATTCCCTGTCTCTTCCCTCCCATCTCCCAAATATCCTTAAAGACCGGCAACGCACCTGCAGCATCTATGGTGTTGTAGATGTATGTGGGCGACGGTAATCACTTAACATCAGGTGAACCGCTTGCTCGTTAGCCGTCTCTTCCATAAAAAAAAAATTATAGCTAATTATATTAGTTACTGTATTATTAATTAAAAATATAATCATTAAGCAATTGCGTAGTCACAGATACACCATGACATTTTATTTTTGTCTTCCCTCAAGGATTTACTGGAAGACAACTCTAGCTAGGGTTAAGCTCGTCTTTGGCCATTTTTCTTGCATATTTAAATTGTCATAATGTGAACAATGAAAAATAAAGAAAAATTAATAGTATAGGTATATACGGAATTCGGCGTCGCATATACAGTGTTTATTAAAAATCTCTTTTTGAATTATGGTGCCTTTGACCCTTACGCTCGTTACTCGTCAACTTTCACAGCAAGTGCGAGCTATCGCGGCAGTTCTTAATAATGTAGACGCAGCACATGCACACAGCATTACCGAACGAAGAGGCGGCGCAATCTTGAACTAAATAAGACGAGAATATCGGGCCTCATCATCATCATTTCAGCCTATCAGAAGTCCACTGCTGAACATAGGCCTCACCCAAAGATTGCCACGAAGCCCGGTCCTGAGCCACCTGCATCCATCGACTTCTCGCAACACTGCGCAGGTCGTCACTCCATATCATATCGGGCTTAAGCGCACGGAAACAGAGTTATATTATATATAACTATTTTAACACGTAGCGTTATATTCTTGCGGCCTTGGCCTTATAAGGCCTTTAGCATGGTTTATGTCGTAGTGGTCATAACGATTACCTGAAGCATAAAGAGACTTTCGGTGCGAATTTAAAAAATACAGTTGTGTCTTAAATGAAATTTTGTTATTTCTGTGTATTTAAAATTTTGATCCAGCGTTTATTAACGTGTACAGTAACTGGAAAATTTAATTAGTTATTTAGCTGGAAATCGTCCGTTTTCGTTTCGCTGCCATCAGTTCAACCAATCTTGAGTAGAAGTTGACTATCGATATACTCGAACAAGTTTTCATCATCATCCCTCTCATCTCCCAAACTTTCTAGAAGGTCGGAAGTGCACCTGAAGCTCCTATAGCTTGCATGGTTTCTCCCTTTTTAATAAAAAAAACACTACCGTTTTAAGCTCTCTTTCTACCCTTCTTAAATAACAGGTGGCTACATTTCTAGTTGGTGGTGTTAATTAGGAGGATTTAGTCCGAGATGAGCGACGCCGGCCGGATTCAACCCAATATTTGTATGTTATGGTCTACTGGCAGCTGTCCGCGGCTTCCCCCGCGTGGTTACAAGCTTCTGTTCCGTGATAACTTTTAATTAAGGTTAAAAGTATAATCCTGATCTATGGCATAATCTAAATATCTACCAAATTACATTCACAGCCGTTGTTCTTTAAATTTTAATACGTGAGTGCTCTGGGTTCGACCCGGCATCACTAAAATTATTAATAACAATTTAAAATAGAGAGCCGTGGTAGGTAGCCTAGTGATCAGGGCGCTCACTTAAGTTTCATACAGCGCGAGTAACCTGGGCTCGATCCCCGGTGCCGGCACGCTAAAATTGTTAATAGCAATTTTAAATGCTGTATTTACCACGTGCTCGGCGGTGAAGGAAAACATCGTGAGGAAACCTGCATGTCTGAGAAATAATAAGAATATTATTTCGAGGATATTTGAAGTCAGCCAACCCGCATTGGAGCAGCGTGGCACCGTGCTGCCCTGTGCTTCTCTAAAACTCACTCAGATACTTGAGAAGGAGTTCTTTGGCTCCGCCTGCTTTACCTTATCTGTGGCATAGATCTGTAATTTCTTCTACCGCAAATTGACTTACTTCGCGTAATTACTGTTATACTAATTTGGAAGAGATAGAACATGTTACTTTTTATCTCAATTAAGAGTTCTCTTGGGACAGAATTTGTAAGCACCCGGACGAAGCACTCGGTTTTTATCTATATAGATTGATTGTTACATATTCTAAATAGTGTTCTCATCTCTCATAGACATGGCGAGAGTGCCATTTAACTATGTTTAAACATTAGGCGTGCTTTGCTTAAAATTAGCCTTTATTTCCTTTTTAACGAAAGTCTAAGTAAACAATTGCTATTTATTAGGTAACATTACTAATATTCCTGTTAACTCTCCCAACTAAGCATTACAGCTTGTATCTGGAGCGGTCGAATGGCGGGCTCGAACTTACGACGTCATGTATCGTAGTCCGCACCCTTACCCATTTGGCTATTGGGGCCAATACTCCACTTAGTTGCGATGAATTGAATCTACTCAATTCTAACTCGATGCAACCTTTATATATTTTGCATGAGACCAGTCGGGTGGTAGTAAGTTGTAAAAAAATTAATAATGCACGCAAAGTATGTTTTGGCCACTTTGAAACAGTAACTTAAGCTGAGTGGTGAAGTAGCACCTTGCTACGTCGTAGCGCGTAGCTCCTGTCTACAAAATGTACTGCGACACGTCAGCGCGATGCTGTCGACAGTTTCGGGGCGCGCGTACATAACGAGGTTGCATAACTTGAAGAGTTGTAGAGAAATTTTCGTTGAGTTTTCAAAATAAATATAATTTTTCTTTTCAATGAATTGTCATTATCGATTACCGTCACCCACGTACATCTGCTACACCAGAGGAATTACAGATGCGTTGTCGACCTTAAAAGAAATTGTGGGATGGGAAGGGGGAAGGGGGTGAAGGGTAGGAGAGTAGGGGTAGAGGGCTTACAGTTACCTCACTCACCGAACGAAACGCAGGAGCACATCCTGCATCTACTACACGCCGGTATTCTGCGAGACTAAGATGGAACGCCACACAGTCCCTAATTATTTCATTAAAATAGACCTTTTCTGTTAATAAAGTTATTTGACGGGGTATCTCAGTACCTTGGTACTAATTATGCTTTTTTACTTTGGGCTTTATGTTCGGCGCCTTCAGATAGGTATTCCAAAATCGGTGCACTGCGTTCAAGTGAGGTTTGCAGTTGAAAAAAAGTTCTCATATTCTTCTTCGCATAAATAAACATATTAAAACATATATTACAATATGTATGTTTAAGTATGGGAGCATGTGTATATATATCTATTTCCCGTTATCATATTATCTGTATTAAAAGTATGTAGTATTATAATGTACAATTAAAGTATTCTTGAACATTCTCTGCATTTGTTGTCGAAACACCAGCTTCATTTCATCTCTGCATTATCCTTAGGTAGAGAATGTCCCAGGCATTAAGTCAACCTATATACATAGCTATGTATTATATGTTAAATAAATAAATAAAACGCTACAGCAAAGTTTTAATAAACAGAGCAATCTGCGTCAGTTTAGGCGTAACAAACGTGACAGGACACGTCGCCGGGGTGATGGACGAGACGGGACGCGCTGCGTCATTTCACTTGACGTGACTGGATGGGCCCCAATGAGATTAAAGATCAACTTTTTGCCTTCGTCATTATTGCAATTGAGTTGACTTAGAATATTAATGCTAGTAGTTCATATCGGAACAACTAAATCATAGATCTGCGAGTGGTCTCAATCAGAGCCTATTTATGCGTAAGGCGTTAGCTTCCTTTTGGGGGCTTAATACTTATTGCACACTCGACTTTGTTGATATCTCAACATTTTACTGTTGTATTCTTATTTTTTCCTTCCCATTCAAAGCTTCATCAACAACAGGCATGTCTTACGTGGAAGACTGGCCCAAACAAGCCGTGCGGGGTGGATGATCTGTGAGAAGTAATGTTTGATTCTTACAAGAAAAGAAATTTAAGACCATAATTTTATTTCCTGGCTTCAACCAATAGAATCGTTGTCATACACTTAATATTAAATTGTTGAAAATTATTAATTGGCCAAGTAGTCCACGATGGCTTGGCTTTTAAGGCCCTGAGAATCGGAAATGTATAAGAAAGAAACATCATCATCATTGTCCTATTCATATGGCGTACATTTCTTGGAACGTTGGTCTTGGCATACACAATTGTCTGACAAATTCAAAACGCTCGGTACTCGGGTTGCCGCTACTTTTAATCACTACGTCGACGTGTACTTAGACTTATCTCTACTGGACATAGACCTTTCCATAAAATCCCCAGTAAAGGATGGCGTGACGAGCTTGAAAGATTCGCTCATACTCGTCACGCTGGGCGTGCAGGTTTGTAAGGGCAGTGCCCGTTACCTCATACTAGTGATGCTACTCTCCACCCTTAATCGGTGGTAAATGGGTTCCGCAAATTCAGTAGGATTTTCCGCTATTAGCCGGTGCATCATGTGCAGGTGACCTTGATATTTGAAGAAAATATGGCATATTCCCGGTTGTATATGAACTAACTAACAGTCAACCCGATGGTAAAGAAGAAAAAAAAGGCGTCGCGGCTCTTAGACACCTCGACCTACCCTCGATTAAGAGTCCAAATGCAGATGCGTCGTCAACCCTAAGGACTAAGATACCTACAAATAGATCTCCGGTTCAATCACTCAACATACGAAATAGATCAGCATTAGCTTTATTTCAGCGTTTGCCGGTTTTTGTCATTTTACCGATTTCTGTGAGTAGTGTCACGAATGCTCGGTAACACCTTGTCAACTCTTACGTCTTCAAATGACAAATCCAGAATAAGATAATATTTAGAATAAAATAATATTAAAATAAATAGAAACTCTTTGGTAGATAAATAAGGGTGGCTGTATACTGGTGGAAAAATATACCAATATTTAAAAAAAAAAGTGTATTCGGTAATAAAAAGGCCATGGAAATTCGGGACTATATAGCACTAAAGCACTAAAGCTACACTTACACATACAGGCTGCTACTTTACTGATTTTACTGAAGCTAAGACCAGTAAGAAATAGAGGTAGATATATAAAGGAGGAAAAGACAAGAAGTGAAGGCAAGGTGACCAGTGCAGGAAAAGACAAAAGATTGGTTACTGGCAGGGTATTCTTGCCAGTACCCTGTCCCTGCAGTAATTATGTAAGGGCCACTGGAGCGTGCTGCTAAGGACAGATGAGTGGTGAGTTCCGAAGTGGAAGATCACGTGCGTGGGATAGTGCATCGGACATTGAACTCTGCACTATGAGTGGTCAAATAAATAGATGTTTCACTTACCAGCCTTTCACTCAAACCCTTCAATCCGTAGCTCGGACAGTATTTTAAAACGAATACTTTAAAAAATCGTTCTTAAAACCAGATCACTGCGGAGAAGAGCTAAAACAAATCTGTTTTTCTTCAATATCTTTATGTACTTTGATGAAATTTTGACGAATGATGATCTCCTACGTACGCTGATATACGATAAAAAATAACTGAAAATGTGCAAAAACTTTTCGCCGATGTTACATTAAATATGAAGTAAGTTTGTGTTCTTTCAGAGAGTTTCAAGGTTTTAAGTAAGTTTTGAAACTTCGAAGGTTTCACGAGCCGTTATGTTACTGTTATAGCCGCGAAGATCTTAGCACGATTATTATTTTCTGTTTCTGTCCATATTGTACTACATACACGTATTGTGATAGAAAGCTTTTGTAGATTATTATTCGGGATGGATATAAAAAAATATTTCACTAACTCGCAGATCAATGCGATTTAGTCGTTGGCTATGTACAATTTTAGATACATTTTTCTTGTATTTACGCGAACACTACACATTTGAAATTAACTACTATTTACGGTTTTTATCGCGTTTAATTAAATTTTAATATTCTCGACGCTTCGATTGCTTTACAGCAGCCGTGGTCACGGGATACTGAGGTGTTACACGTCCAGATGTCATAGTTAACTATGAGCTATCTTCAGTTTTTATTTAGAAACGTCGGCAACATAAAAACACAATTAAACGCGATAAAGCTGTAAATAATAGTTTCATTTCAAATAAACGTACAATTTTTATATTGCGGTTTTAATATTAAAATGCTAAACGATATCTCTGCGTGAAAACTTCCGGCCAATCTGTTATGTGCTAAAACGTTACGGAATAACGTTGCGTAACGTTTGAAATAAAAGTTTTCATATCGCATTCCCGGAGCGGATCGCGTGAACTCTAGCCCCCTCGCTGTTCCGCCGAGATTGTTCCGCTAACGTTCAAGAATGTAATGTAATTACAACTCGCCTCTTGTTAGAATCGACGGCAGTCCATTGTATCGCGCGCGCTGCTTATGCGCCTCTGGTACCACGTTATGTTCTTAACGTCCAAAATGATATTTTAACATTTTGTTTATGTTTGGGGAAGTGTGGTTGGTGCTTTTGACGTAAGTTCAAGAGTTTTTTTTTATGGGAAGGGCGGCAACCGAGCAAGCTGCTCACCTGATGGTAATTGATTACCTTCGCCTACGTACACGTGAGATAAGAGGGAGGATGAGGAGGGGGTGGGGAGAGGGAGTAGGCCTTCGGTTACCTCGCTCACCGAACGTAACGCAGAAGCACAAGATGCGTCTACTTCACGCCGGTATTCTGCGAGGCCGTGTTACCAACACAGCAGCAGCAAAAGCCGCCGCTTGACTCTACCACATTTGAAGAGTCGGTGTACTGTATATTTGTCATCTTTATATATTAAAAATCGTTAAATCCTAAAAGCTACTAAAATTGACGCACCCGTTTGAAATATATTATATTCGCGGCCAGCTACCCACTAGTTAACACTCCAGACTGGTTCATAAACATTTAGTTCTGATTTCATACATCTCACTCTACAAAATGAACACGTTCATCATTAACTTTCAGCTTCATCCTCGTCATCTTACGACAGTCCACTGCTTCCAACCACCTGCCGTTACGGCCGGTGTTCTAACAATGTTTTACCCTTAATGGTCACGCTGGTCGAGTGAGTCGACGCTCGCAACACCAGACCTTAGCCCTTGCTGCCTGTTATTATTCTGTATGTCCATTAGGGTTCCCTGCCTTGTCCTCTTACTGAGCTTACGCCGCCAATCCGTCCGTCTGTCCTACCTTTAAAGGGGCTGTATCTTTGAACCGTATTAGGGGTAGCCGGTTGAAATTTTCACAAAACGTGTGTTATTATGCGTAACATAGAGGATATGAAAAAACGGAAAGTAAAAATGAATCGTAAAACCGATATACAAGCTAAAGAAACGGCGTTTGACGGCTCGGTGGCGTAGTGGCGGAGGGATTAGCTGCGGCGCCGTGGTTTGCGTGGTGGTAACCATTATTTGCTAAATACATAACGCATGTAATGTGTTTAGTAAATAATTTAGGTTGCACGGAAACCATAGTGCACGAGTTCGACTCTCACTTAACCATTTTTTTTTATTACTGCGCCATGTACGTTTAGTACATTCGCCATGAGACTGTGAAGACGGAAGGTGGAAGATTTGCTTACTCGTCTACCACAATGAAATTAAATTTGCGTGCCTTCATCTTATGCAACAGACGCATCAGGAATCAATTTTGTTAGTATTATAGGTAATAATATTAAATAAACATTGAAGCATTAATATTCAGCGTATTTAATTATTATTAACTTCACCAAATGTACTAAAAGCAGTGGAGCGTTAAATTAATTCATATGGGCAGGGAGTGCAAAATAATACACTTCCGGGTTATTTAAACGCGCTTCGGAAATGGTGGCTTAAAACTTATGCAATTGTGTTGTAATATTTACATTAATTAAATAGTAACAGTACACAAACAGCGGGTGTTCTTTCCAATAATTATTTTTATTAAAAAGTATGTTACGAAATTATATTAAATAGTGTCTCAGTGGACGATGTTGGAAATATCAAGAAAACAAGTGTATTAAAACAAAGTTTTAGAGGAAAAACCGTATTCTACAGCAAACATTTTTCCACTCTGAATATTTTCTTCATATTCGCATGAGCCTACTGTCGAGGTATATATTTTGTTTAATTTGCCTATTCAATAAAAAGAATCATCAAAATCTATTTATAGTCGGCGAACATATCGTGTCCTTATTCCAGCCTATTACAAGTCCACTGCTGAACACAGGCCTCCCCAAAGTATCCTCACATATCGTGTAACATCCATAAAAAAAAAACAGTCGAGATGATAACCTCTTCCTACCAAATTATGAGACATTTATAATTTAAAGTAACCAAGTCATTACGCAACACATGAATAACATCAAAATGTAGTACCATTGTTAGAATATAGTATTATCGCAGCGTATCGCCAATGCATTTCTAGCACGTACAATGTGTGTGGTGGTGAGCGGGGGGGCAGGCCGCGTTCCTCATACGCCCGCGTGGGACACGGACCTGGTGCTGGTGTTCATCGCGGCACGACGTACGAGTATAGTACGTTATTCGTCGTAGCAAACGTAGAGGCGTCGGAATTGCAACGAGAAATGCATTAAGTACTCATTCTGGCGATCCGTTTGCAAAGCTTGCGTCTGAGGGGGCCGTGGGGAACCTGCGTTTCTTCGTATTAGTTTTAAAATTAAGAACCGCGTGCGGTAGTCTGGTGGTGCCCTTTATAAAATGTCGATTTAAATTTTTTTACTATTTTTAACTTTTATGTTAAATAATTGAACAGAGATTTTATTAAATTAAGCTGTAAAATTTTAATTAATTGAGTTATTTTTTATTACATTATAAAGTACATATTAATTTTATTACTCTCCTGCATACATACATATTTTACGATTTTCTTTTTTTATACGATTGTTCAGTTAATAAGTCAAAAATTATAAATCGCGCAATACTACATATTTTTAGGTATCTATAGTTATAAATAATGATTATTCGTAATTGACGATTGAATTTTTAAATTAAACGAAATTTTTAAAATAGGCAATTATTTATAAAATATATATTTACTTGTATTACTTAAATTAAAAATGCAATACAGTGAATCATTTACATTTCATTATTATTTAAAATGTCACTACGAATACACCTCCAATAAATATTATAATTGAGGTGAAGCCAGCTGTGCGAAGCCAAGCGCTGTACCCTTCCTATCCCCGACTATTCTTATACCCAGCGGAAATCCGTAATATCTGCCTACTACCTAACCGCGCGAAAGGACCTTTTAATGAGTGAATTGTTAAAGTGGGGATAGTCTCAACGACACTATAGCAATAGTGAGGTGTCACGCGTTGTACGCGTGATGGACGGCTCGGGACGTCGAGTCATCCCGCGAGACGTGATTAACGCCAGACCGGCGCGTTCCGTCAGTCAGACGGCAATTTCTGAAATAAGATAAATGCGTTATTAGGTTTTGTGAATAAGTCTTTTGTTCGAGCCCGTTTTGCGGTTATTGTAAAAATAAAACCAAAAGAAACACGTTTTAAGGATAATTCATTCAATAATCTACGACAGCCGAGTGGTTAGGGGCCTGTCTTACAATCAGGAGACTCGAGTTCGATCATGATCGAAACTTATATACGATTTGTATCTTTGTTTTGGACACCCAAATAAGCTCTGGTGAAAAGTGGGTTGGAAGTACTCAAATTTCTAGATCTCTAACCACCATAGTATTGGATGTACGTGACAGCATATTTCGTTTATATATGTATATCAGAACAATCTAACAGTAGAGAAAAATCAACAGTTGAGAATTTGTCTACATCGTAATTATAGGTAGGATTTATATTTTTTTTTGGTTCGTATCTGATCTGCTTGTGTTTAGGTGTGTGTCTAGTATTGAATTTGCCATTACATTACTTCCTGCGGCTGAAAATCTCATAGCGATCTCTGCGAGCAAACCCGACAATAAGGCTTGCCACTTATTACGTTCTATCTCCCGGAGAAGGGAACAGTTGTTTGCGGAAACTACGCTGACGCGTGACAATCGGAAATCCGTAATCTCTGCTCTTGGTTGGCAGTTCTTATAAATATTTCCTATAGTCTGTAATTTTCAGCCTCGTCTGACAGGAAGGTTTTAAAAAATAAAAGGAGCTTAGAAATAAGTTAATAACAAATAAACAATAAAAGTTTAGCAGGAGTTACCAAAGTTATAGTTTTCAAAGTGAAAGCGCTGACTGCGGAAAATATATTTGATTCAGTTATACAATAAAATGACAGATGAATTCTGCAAAAGTGTGTAGAGATATTTTTAAATAACAGTGAGTGAACACATACAACGATAAAATGTCCACAGATAAAATATAGCAACGATAACTTAAATTTATGTTTTAAAATAGCTTATTTAATAATTTGAAATGTATAAAATAAATATGCACTCACCCAGTAAAGACGTGGTAAGTAATTTTAAACATTTAAACTTCTAGAGCTTATTTAGAACCACGAGATCTGTGTTAAGCCTGTCGCCTTCTTAGAGTTCAGGCTGACGATACGGGGATCGAACTCGGGTCTCCTGATTCGGAGGCAGATCCCCAGACTCCTAAGCTATCGTGACTGTCTATACTTTGTTTGTTATTAGATACGGCCGTTTTATATTTTGTTTTATGTCCACAATTTATATAAAAGCAAAGTAAGTAACCTACTTTGTCTTCAAGTAAGACAATATTTTTATAAGTTTTACACTCCAGTTCTTAAAATTAATACGCAGCTATGATATAATTTTCTTTTACGACATTGTCCCTAAGTCGATGTAATATTTTTGAGCCGCTTTTTGTTATACGCAAAGGTCGTAAAATAGACGTGGCCATAAAAAATGAAAGCAAGAACAATCGCCGAGACGTCTCGAGCCGAACAATGACCCCAGATGCCATCAGCGTAATGAAACATCGCATTGTAAACTTTTATTTGAGTAAATGCTGAAAACTGCATCGCCTTGAACACACAGAGGTAGGAGCTAGAAGGCGTGATGAGAATTACGTAGCTACGTAGGATTTGGACATTTTTACGATTCCGTATGGAGCTTTATTACTAGGCCTAAAGCCGTGTATCCATCAGTCCGTCTGTCCTACCCTTAAAGGTCTATATCTATTGTAGACTGTTGAAATTTTCACAGAATATGTGTTATTATGGCGGATATCTTAACAAATAATAACATATACAAATCTGGATATAAAATATATGGACATGTTTTTTTCAACACATCTTTGTTTCAAGTATATCGTAAAATCGGTAATACATAGCTCTAAAGTGAAACTGCTAGTAACATAGATATATTGTGTGATTGTACGGAACCTACGGTGCGCGAGTCCGACCCGCACTTGGCCGGTTATTATTGTTTTTTGTCATCCTAGCCGATTTCGACACCAATTCACCTTTTGCAACACGAATCAATATTTGTGAACCGACGAAGCAAGCCAGGGTGCAAGAACAGACACAAAGCCACAAATAGAGACGTAATGAGAATATAAAAGTAATCCCCTTCCTTGTTGGTTCGATCTGACGTAGAATCATCCGCCAACTATTCAGATACTAAGTCTATAGCGGTTGCAAGTTAATATCAAAATAAATGTTGGTTTGTTACCCTGTCTGAGCGCGAATGGTTTATACGCCTAGGATACACTTCAAAGCTCAATAGAGCACAATAGAGATACGCCCTTGGCCCAACGGTCTAAACTAAAAATAAAATAAAAAGAGCTGAGCCTATGCTAGTGGCGCTGACACGACACTGCGTCACGACATTTTTTTTTTTTTTGGTGGAGGGAAAATGATTTAATCATACCCGGCCGGGAGGCCCCCCAACGGGTTATGTCGGACTCGGATCTCGGAAGGAGAAACATACCGACTAAAAACCCATCCACGTTGCTGTTGGCCCGGAGGCCTTTACAGCTTCGTCTAAAGAGACTTGCGAGAACGAACTTGTATCGCGCTGTGACCCCAGTTAACGAAAAAAGAAGGGTCTTACTTACTAACTTGTTGTACGCCCTTTTTTTTTACCTTATTAATTACCTTATTTTAGTTTCGCCTAGCTGTTTATACAGTCACACAGTCACAATTGTTCCTTAACCGAAAATATTCTAAGTACATACATCTCGTTGACAAACAAACTGACAAATTGGTGTATCTTCCATAAAACGATAAAATCCATATATAAAAATAAACATTTATGTGGACTGCACAAAATTGTAAATCTCTTTACCCGCGACATTTTTCGATCTCCTTTATTCGGCTGATGCCCTGGTACACATGGGAACGAACCTACCTACCGTGCGAATTACAGGATCCACGTTTGCTGTTTAAAATAGTAATAATAAAAAAAACCGTATACATGAGGGAAGTGTGGTAATATTTATACTATAATAGTATGTGTGATATTCCCACGAACAGAGCATACGGCAGTATCCCTGTTGTTAAAACTTTAAATGAGCGTTGAGCGCGTGGAAAGAAAATAATTTTATTAAAAGTGCTCCATAAGCTCACCGCAGCTCATCCAGCGCGGCTGCATCAAATGGAAAGCTCTGCAAATTAAAGTTTCTGCCATAATGCTCGCAGGAAACGCGGACGGGAGTGCGCCGGTTGAATTGCGTTTAAAATGTGCAGCGTCGCGTAATTGTGGCGGTCATTGCGTTGTACATTTCTTCGTCAGCGTGGAAAATTTTCCCGCTGCTTTCCGCGGATCAAATTGGCCTATATACTGCCCCGGGGTAAAGGCAAGGTCTCCAAACGATATTCCCTCATATTCAGTTTCCGGTTTAGATCGTGAAAACGTATCAGACCGACAGAACAGAGAACCTTTCGCATTTGTATTATGATTATAGAAGTACACATTTTGAATCGTATATCAATAATGATCCATATTCTGCTTCGGTGGACTTTTTATTTTATGGGACAGGCGGCAAACGAGCGAGCGGTTCACCTGATTGTAATTAATTACAGTCGCCCACGTACATATGCAACACCGGAGCTGCTGCAGGTGCGTTACCGGCCTTTAAAGGTATTTGGGAGATGGAAGGAATACTCTACTACAAGATGCCTCTACTTCACGCCGGTATTCTGCGAGGCCGTGGTACCACCAAGCCGGACTAGCCGGCCCATTCGAGCAGCAGCAAAAGCCGGCGCTTGTCTCTACCACGTACAAAGCTAATTTATAGTGTGATGGGGATAATTTACCATCTCTGTCCTCACCTGCACGCATCGTACCCTAGTAAACAACGAGACTCTGGGGACCGTATGATCCATATCGAATTTTCTGAACCCAAATTACACAGGACTAGTGATGGAGTGCTAGGCTAGCGGCGGTTGGCTCATCGAACCGCTTGCCCGGAATGGTGAGTGACTTGCTTGGAGATGGGTATGTTCAGCAGACTGAACTAAAATAGTTCCCATAAGCACTCTCAATGAAGATTTTTTTAAGAATCAGAAATCATTTTAACTTTTATCTTCTATGCAACCCTGCACTATCTTCAAACTGCTATACACTCGTATATATAGGCAGGAGATATGATTCCCGCGACACACATCTACTGCAAGAAGGGATGAACTGTTTTACTTACTCTTATCGTGGAAACACTAATTGAATTATTTTATATTATTAGTGATAAATGTTTTAAAGAAATTGTCAATACAAATTTGCAGAATTCTGCAAATTAAATAAATAAATCCCATCCATACCCAAACGTTAAATTTTTTTTTTAATTAATATTATTACACCATAAACGATTAATGTAGGTATTAGGAATCAAAATGTCACCAGAACTAACTCAAAAATGATTTGGATTAGCGGGAATTGAACCAGCAAGCCTCAGCAACGAATCCAATCGCTCAGCCAATGCGCCAACCAAGACGACATAAACGTAGAACGGAGTTATTCCGACTCAGTTTATATTTTAGGTTAGCGTGATATTCGTATATAATAATAGATGTTATCATAGACGTGTTCTGCTTTCTGTACGGAATGTAAACGGTGTAGATAATCTTTAACGTTAAATATCTTCAGATATATTTTTTTTAGTTATACATCTAAAACGCACCTACCATTCATCGAAGACGGTGACTGACTGGTTATGTCAGGACCGGATCGACTAAAACCCGGCCCGGCCTTTGGCCTTGGCCTTAACAGCTTCGGCAGTAGACTCGCGAGCAGAAGGCCCGCAAGTTAAAAGATTTTCTAAGTACTTGCCTTATAATTTAAGGCAAAGATTTCCTTCAGAAAAAAAAATTACATCTGAGAAATTCGCTATTAAACTATAGATACGTGTTTCCTTGCAGGCGGAGATATGGTCGGTGTTCATCGCGATACTGCGCAAGAGCGTGCGCAACCTGCAGGCGTGCACCGACGTCGGCCTCATACACCACGTTCTGCAGCGGCTGCCGCGCGCCGAGACCGTGGTCGCCGGTGTGTATACTTAGAGTTTCATTATAATTAATTTTAAGTCGGAAAGGGCAACGTTTTAGGTGGCATGACTAATCGACTAAATCGGCAGTGAAACCATTGTCGTGTTCCGGTTTGAAGGGTATAGATAGATAGATAAATAGCCATTACAATTAGAGGCTGTATAGTATTGAATCTTAGTTCTCCATCTTAGTTCTCACTTCTCAGGAGTGGCGATTTCGATTGAGGTGAAGTGTGTATACTTATATATTATAGCATAGTATAGCATAGCATTTAGTATATAACATAATTAATAGTTGTAATCTCGTATGTCCCCTAATAAAGCGGACCACCCAGAAACATAGGCTTCTTCATAATTGTAAACTAGGATTAAGAGGACAATAAAACATGAAATACACGCAAGAAGACGATTTCCTTTAACACCTCCCAAAGTACAACATTACAGAGGTTCTTTGCAGGTGTGCCACCAGGTGAATTGTTAGCTCCGACAAAAGTAATAGACAAACGATAGTACTAACTAGGTCTAGTCGAGATGTGGTTGACATCCTGTGAGGTATTGCAGGTGTGAGTGATGTGCACATGTTTGTATGGAATCATAAGTATTAATAATCTCATTACTATTAGTTTTTCTGGTTCATGACCGCCCCTTAGTTTTTTCAGTTTCAGTTTCAAAATGGGCGTTTTATCGTTACTACATGGACGAATATAAGTATTGTGTTAAAATAAATATTCACAATTGTCTTAAAATAATAGATGGAAAAAGTAAATATAAAATAAACAGTTGCTAATGTATAATGGGAATCTCTACAAATTCTGACATTTCTTGCTACAATATTCTGTTTCCCTAATCTTTATCTCGTAATCCGATATAAGACTTCACTTTTACTACTTTGAAATGTTTACGTTTAAATGAATTTGTCAACTATATCCTTATGTGATCTTATCTCCTGATCCTTTTGGTTATTAAGTGGATGTTATTATACTTTGAGAAAGTATAATTTTGAGATATCTCTTACGGGTGTCTGTTGCTTTGGTAACAGTGAGAATATAAACTAACCCTTAAATGGGGTTACCTGCGTGATGAGACAGTCCACCTAAGGCAGCCGTGGTATGTAAGCAACAAAAGCATGCAAGCAACTGACGGCGGTATGCATTGTTTCGGTAATATTTTTATTGCTACCATCAATGGTGAAACTGCGACTTTTTTGATTTAATGCAACTGTCCAATTTTATTTACCCTTTTCTTTTGTTGTGACCAACATAAAAACTGACATAACTGCGTTTTTGGAGGTATTTCTTTGAGTAGCAAAACGAGACTTGAAATTCTGAATTTGAGATTCTATGTATACGTAAGAAAATGTGTATTGAGGACTTCATCGCATCAACTTCTTTAAATTAACTAAAATGTCATTGATGAGAAGATTAATTATATATTAAAACTATTTAAACCAGTTTATTAGTTTTTGTATCTTTTCGGTTCTATTAAGATACAACTTTGATAAGGTTTCCTTGATAGTTTGATTAACCGTTATCCTTAACAACATGTGAAACTTCATGTTTAACTACCTTGCTTTTTAAATAAATTTTCAACTTCAGGATATCAATCCTTATGTGCTCTGGTCCCCTCATCGTTATTCGAAACGTTGAGAAAGTTTGAGAAAGAATAGACATCTGATCATCTGACATCTTATGTTACTTTGGTAACTGTTAGAATATTAATTAGCCCTATAAAATTTTAAAGCGTGATGTCTAACTTAAGTGATCTAGCAAACTTAACACATCAAAGTAAATGTAGCTACTGCCAGTACAACGTTTACCATCTTAATTTGTTTTCATTTTTGATCGTGTCGTGTTTCCCTAGTCTTCTAGTCGAAAGAAATAACTTCTTTCGTGTATGTTGCCTTAGTAGGTTTGAGAAAATCGTTTAACCCTTTCTTACCAAAGAGTTTGTTTGTAAAGAAAATTTATTTAAGTGGAAATAATATCATACTCTTTACCGTATACCGCCAACCTTACCTGCACGTGTTGCATCCTGCTCGTCAACAAACGAAGCTCTGGCGACCTAATGATGGCGGAATATCCATTCGAGTTCGAACCCAAACCCTAAAGAATAAATAATGCAGTGAATAATATAATGGAGAGCAGTATAGTTAGTAAATAATACCGCCAGAAATACGAAATATGCCACCTTCTTAGCAAGTGTCTGCAGCGGACTGAAACGGGCTGATAATTTATCTTTTTGTCCGTTTTTAATCAAACACCAGATATAATCCACTTATGGGACGTTTTTATGATTTACTAGGGAACCGCCCCGTCTTCGCATGAGTGGATGTCGTTTAGAAAGTAAAAGTTAAACGATTACTTTTCACTGACAAAGGGTTGAACGAATTGCTTAAACCTAACTAAGGTAACATAAGCGAAAGAGGTTATTTCGTTCAACACAGAAGAGAAGAGAAACACGATGCCGAAAAAAAAAGTAAACAATATGATAAACAAACATGATAATTATAGTTTTTATTTAATATTTCTTTTTCAAATACAAATTGAATCAGGGTCTCGAACTATAATAAAATATACAACTAATGTCAAAGTATAATTAAAGTGTAAAATACCGTCCAAACTAAGTAGAAATGTAGGGATATCACATTATTAAATATGCCACCAAAGCCGAGAGAAAGGTATTATATGTATATAACCAATAGTAATAAAGCATCTCACTAAAGTTAAATAAACACGTATGTAATTAAAAAAATATAATAATGTTATTAATAATATATTAATAACAGTTATCTAAGCAATGCCACATTATAATAATTAGAATTTTAATGTCATTATGAAAGAAAATGACAAAACTATATCGATAAATTTTTCTAACACATTGTGGTCTTCAACAATCTTTGCTGTGCTTTTTCCGGGTTCACTTTGATTCGGGGAACACATACTACCCTGTTCTGATGTCCTGATGATTGTGTGAATATATTAAGAGTGGAATTTATTTGTTCTTTTTAAACGTATTTATTTGATTTATTTCGGGAAACGGGACTGGGATTAAGTAGGTCCTATAATAAATTATAACGTAAGAAATTATGATTCGAGGATTACGTTCAACGCTGTTCTGTAGTCCTGATGATTATGTCATAGGGTTGATTATGAATACACAAAAATATCATTCTTATTTTCAATGAAATTCTTATGACTTATTTAAATCTCTTCGGTTCGGTTAATGTTTGTACTCCGATACTCTGATAGTATTATTGAACCTTATCCCTAAGAACTTGTGAATCAAATTAGGTTTACTACCTTGCTTTTTTTAATAAACTTCAAACTTTGATATCCTGATGTGCTCTGATCCCCTGATCCTTTTGGGAATTATTAAGAAAGTTTAAGAAAGGAGACAGATATAAACTACGTCCGAAAATAAAACTCTCTAAAACCTTGTAATACGCAAAATAGGTACGAGTGTCTACTTTCACGTACCGGCAACCTATTATTTTCGCATGCACGCCTGGTACTTGATCTCGCTGCCTTTTTATTTTTTATCTCTGTAGTTAAAACTAGATTTAATACGACGACCTTGACAAACAAGATGAGCACTTCTTATAGGATGTAAAATATTTTTCCCCTTTGCTGTAAACCGAAATTAATGTATTTATTTGTAACAAAGGTTTGTTTCTTTATTTGATATTTCCTTACCTATCCATAAACTATCGAACTAAATATAGGTTACTTGCAATTTCACAAAAATACCGTAAGATGTCCGTCCAGGAGCGATATCAGATCCCCTATAAAATAGTACCGTGTTATTTTTGACATGGTTACCAATAAACGAAACCATGCCTTGGAAGTGAAAAATAACATTGTGTGTTTTTATCGAGGAACAATTAAAACGGAATTGTTGTGAAATTTAGTATTTTGTTACACGGGAAAAATCATTATAAATCACTATTCAAATAAATAATTATAAATGCAAGAAACTAATATTTTGCTTATTTAGGATGTTAATTTAAATTTGATCCGCCCAATATTTGCTAAATCTTTCTTTGATTTCATTCTTAATCTTTGTAGATCACGCTGAAAAACAAGGGTTAAACAATATTCTTACAGTTACCTAAGCCACAGATGCCCGCCCATAAAACATATTAACTTGGTTATTATTGAGCTATGTTTTGGATATTAGTTTTGCAATACTTTATTGTTTTATTATTACTCTAGAATTTCTCACGTATCCTTAGTCATAAATCTAACAATCACAAACATCCAGACCCGGATTAATTGTACATACATATTATGGTTGAATGTATAATGTATCGAATCTGCGGCCTTATAGCATTGAGGCGAATCGCTGAGCCACTGCGCCATACCGAACCGTCATAAATTAAAGTATGTTACTAAAATATATGTCTATAAATATATGGTCTTTTGTGTATCAAATGTTATATCATACACAAAAAAAAATATACAACACAGACAATTACGTCTTTGGAATGTAATATATTACTTGCGCAAATATTACGCTGTATAAAATTCACATAAAGTGAGAGAAATACTCGTAATTTTCCAACGACTGCTATAAAAATATTATATTGTCAAATAATGTGTATCGCGGATGGCCTACACATCACGAAACAAAGAACGGAAAGGTTAAAGAATAACTTTTTTTTACCTTAATAAATAATACATTACTACCTATTAGTCAGATCAGATTTAGTGAATATAGAACATTAGTAATATCAGAGTATCTTAGTATCAGAGATCGTCGCATTAATAGGCGAATCCTCCTAATATTTTAATGAATACGAATGTGTCGGTTCCACCACTACAGTCGAGTCTTACTTAAATTCGTGAATTTCGGAGAATATTTATTATTATTAATAATAACTGGACTTTCACGATCCCATAGGCATTCGTAAGTTATATATGCGTTTACAAACTTCAATCGAGTTTCGGCAGACCATCTTGCTTATTTTATACCTATTTGAAAACAAGTATGAAAATATTACACGTGCGCCCGCGCAACCGTCCTCCGTACACTTTCCAGTATACCCTACCTGCCAGTATAACATTCATTTTATTTACTAATAAACTTAATTCTTTTAATTGTTAACATTAAGCGTATAATTCCCAACATTAGACATCTTCTAAATAAGATGAATTATTGGTCCAGAGCCTCTGTGATTATTACCTATATCCTGCGAGATTTCTGATTAAAAAATAGCCTTAACTATCTACAACAGTTGCAATCAATGAGATTAATAAATAATTACAGTACTTATAATAATAATTCACTTATTTCTATGGTACTAAAAGTTCTTACTTCATAAAGTATTACATATTTTTCCATAATTACCGCAGAAAAAATAACATAATTGAGAACATTTTGTGTCTTAATATGAAAATAAATACAGATAGTCAAAATAAAATACCAATTACATTGTAATTGCTAGCAATAGTTTAATCAATATAAAAAAATATAACAATGATTAAATTAACCCCTTTTTTCAGTACAGTGCAAATTAATTTATTTTGAAATAAATTTTCTGTTCAGTTTATGCGGGTTTCATGCACCTGGAAAAATACCGAAAATAAACCGATTTCCGGAACATAGCTCTTTAGTCCTGTATATTTAACATTTTTAAAGGTCTGTTTACGCAATATCCGGGCGAATCGCACGGTGACAAGAGACGAGGGCTGTATTTCCATTTGCACCGTTTTGTGTTTTTATTTGATTTACCCTTTTTTGTAACGATATTTAAATTTGGTCCCTCGATTTGGTTTTTTTGCAATCAAATTGAATATTCGAAATGAAACCTACCAATTCTAACCATAACTGCGTACGTACGTACTTGTTTATAGTATTAATCTACGGGAGCAAACTACTCACGCCGGTCATGCGTATGTGTAGGTAGAGATTATGGATTTTCGTTTGGCACTATCTATAGTGGAACGCGATGTCCATCCATTAAAATGATCAAAGATTGTGCATCCAGTTATATTATGATGCCGATAATGTTTTGTACGTGGCAGAGCCAAGTGGTGACTTTTGCTGCTGCTCGATTGGTCCGGCTCGACCGGGCGAAATACCGACGTGAATCATCTTGTGCTTCTGCGTTTCGTTCGGAGAGTGAGGTAACCCACTCTCCTCTTTCCCCACACACCTCCCCATTCTTCCTCCTGTCCTCCAAACATGCTTAAAGGCCAGCAAAGCACCTGCAGTTCCTCCGATGTTACAGATACGTGGGCGTCGGTAATCACTTGCCATCAAATGAGCCGCTTGGTCTTTTATCCCCTTTCCCAAATAAAAAAAAACTGGTTGAATGTTCAGTGATTGATTAGGCAAAATATGTTGTTTAAACACTTCATTATCGTTTCAAAAAATATTAAACTACTAAAATTATTGTTATGTTGTGTTAATGAGTTCACCATCCTCCGAGGTAGAGGTCAAACCGGGAAACAAATCGATGTTACAATTAATTTTATGATCGGCGAACTTTAGCGATCGCTTTGTCAAATGTACGGTGTTCATGTCACTCGTGCAATGTTGACGCCAGCTGAATCCTACGCCTGTACCGTACACACCACACTTCACCTTGCCACGCCTGATGTGTTTCCAGTTTCCCCCGCCCAATGCACATCAACACCGCTTACACGGCGAGGTAAGTATGGGCGAATCTTTCAATAAATGCCTGCTGGTTTTTGCTGTCGCTTCCTTGGAGAGGCCTATGTCTCCAAAGAGGTTGATGACGAAGAACATATTGTCCGAATGGAATTTTCTACTTTTCGTGAGAAAGAAGAGAGAAAGACGATATCTTACCAATCTATGTTGCCTTAGTAGCCGTGAGAAACTCTTTTAACCCTTTCATCAGACATGGGTTCTTTTCATTTTTAACGAATAGGGAGGGATTTAAAACGACGATACGTAGCGAACAGATGGTGTTTTTTTTTGGTGAATTTTGGGTACATTTTTGAGCGTCAGGTAGGTAGGTAAGTAGATATAATATTTGACGCTACTGTTACCCGTTTATGAGTTCCTGGTGTTTGTATGAATATTTTATTTCACTGTTCTTTTAATTTAAAAACCCGTAAGAGACGAGACTACCTCTTAATAATAATACTCGTTCATGAACGCGCTGCTCCGGAACCGGGTGGTTTTTATATCTTAACGCATGTAATGTTTTAATTATATTATTTAAAATAAATTCTGAAATTTACCCTTTTCATTAAATGATTCATTTAAACAATCTTTTTGTTTATATAACATCTATATTTAACTTCATCTTAAGGAGGTGATTTACTGAACAAATTTCACGAGTATTTTCACAGAGAAAGAGGATGTGGATTTACAGAAACAGTATTTACGTGAGACGGTCGCGTACGTAACTGTCATAGTTATCTGTAATGGCTCCGTGGATTTACTTGATTGCCTTTTTGGATTTTAGTGTCGTTCTTATGTTTTCATTTGAGTTTCAGAACGCAAGCACATTGATAGAGTGTCCGTACTGATATATAACTATCTTCTATTATTAATGAATATTTGGTAGAGTTCCGAATAATAATTCGTAAAAATTAAAACATCTCGTTACATCATATTATCTGTCCGTTTATCAATCGCATGAATTGTTTTGGCTACCCAGTACGTTAGGTGTGTATATCTTGTCTGTCTGTCTATATACCTAACCTACATACAATGTAAGACGATTTAACATAACATCTTGTACCGCAGCATTAAGCTGCAGTCAAAAATGAAGTAACCTATAACTATATAAGGTAAAAGGTGCCAACAAGTTGTTCCTAATTGATTTAGCCAGTGAATATAAAATATGAGGTTAGACAATGTTGTTTTTTAAGAAAAGTAATTATTTTCAGAACTTACTTCAGTTTTCATCTTTTGAAAGTTTCTCGACTTCCGTCATAACTTTTCTTATCTTTCTCTTTCCTCACCTCTGTATTCATCAGGCTTTTTCTTCGTTTTAGTATAACTTCTTTAGCTTAACTAATCAAATAAAAAGAATACATACCGACAGTTAACCTATCTTTAAACCCACCTAAAAAAGTTCATTATATAAAAAACCACATTCATCACGAATACTCACAATAAATTATCATTCACCATCATATATAATTTAAAATCACACACAAATACACATTTAAATTTATGTATGAATATATTTTCTCTATATTATCTCCATTGAGGTAAAACACGTGTGTTAAAGATTCATAAATATTTGAATAACCACTTTGAATATAGTTACTATGGAGACTATAAACACCATAATAGTGTATAGTCTCCATAATAATTTGAAAGACATTTAGAAATCAACTTAATCCTGTTCATTTTAGATGTCGGTGTGCGCGCGCAACGTAAAAATTCACTTTCATAATTTTTCCCAAACGCGCCAAGAAGTATAACTTCAAAAAACGACAGAGTTGACAGAACGAACAACGAACGAGAGACACAAGCAGGTAGCGAAAAATTTACATCTATTTTCAACTTATGTGGCCCCGGTGAGCATAAGAACCTAAACTGACACCTCCCTATATTCCTTCCATCGTCGAGGAGAGACAAGCAAGGCTATATAAATCCAATTAATATCATGGCTAAATTGTGAAGAGCGGCCCAACAACAAAAGCAATTAGTATGAGCATATAAACTGACCAATTAATATCCAACTACTTCGGGTAGACCCCTCGTTAATATTAGAATTAGCCAACTCGCACACTTTCATATGAGAGAGCTTTTATAAATTGTCTAGAGAGCTTCTATTGTTTCAGAGCGATTGAATCGGCCGAAGTATATTTAGATATAAATCTATACACGGCTTCGTGTTCGGGACTCAATATATGTAAAGTTCTGGTAGCTATATAATGTTCGGTGTTCGTGTCGGTGTAAGAATCTGCCATCCCCTTTATCTCCGAGGGTGTCGTAGAAGAAAAGCGGCTCGCCGAGCGTAGCGGTTGTGGCGAATCCCATAAGGTGGGATAAGCATACTCGTATGTCCTTATTTACAGGCTGGTAATGTAAAAATCCTAAGACAACACAAATGTTTGTATCTACAATTGCCGATACTATGTTGTCCTACAATTATATCGAACACTGCGAATGTAGTTTATTAAAAAAAAGCTACGTTGAAAGACTTTTTTTATGGGAAGGGCTGCAAACGAGCATATGTTTCACCCGATGGTTAGTGATTACCATCGCCCATATACATCTGCAACACCAGAGGTGCTGCAAATGCGTAGCCGGCCTTTGGAAGATGGGAGGGCGGATGAGGAGAGGAATGGGAAGGGGGACAGGGGCAGATTTGTCCAAACTTTCGTCACAGTGCGGGTACTCTCACACTAAAGATGCTCTCCATCATGCTGTCCAATGAGAGAGAGAGAGAGACAGAGAGTTGATAACCAAAGCCTCGCGCTTTAGCCAACTGATGCATCATATGCAAGAGAGGTTAATATTACTCTGTCAATATGAAGTTCCTCTACTGGATATAGGATCATTATATAGTGATAGGTTCCAACGAACTTGGCTGTAACTTCTGCCATCAACCGATCAGAAGACTGTTTGCGCTCCCATAAGTTTATGTCGTTAACGTCGGCCTATAGGATTGCTACACACTTAGTTCCTAGTAAGGAATTAGAGTGTAAGAGTGTTAGGGGGATTATACTAACTTTTTCTCATAGTGTCAACCTTATCGGTATTTTTATGTGAGTGGGGGCAAACTATCAAGCTCACCAAAGATGATAAGTGATTATCGACGCCCACGTGCATATGCAACACTAGAGCAACTGCAGCGGTTTGCCTGGGATATTTGGAACGGGGAGGAGAGAGATCTTCCGGTTACCTCACTCACCGAACGAAACGCAGAAGCACAAGATGCTTCTACTTCACGCCGGTATTCTGCGATGCCGTTTACCAACCCCATCGAGCCGGTCCATTCGAACAGCAGCAAAAACCGTCGCATGGCTCCAGTTCTCCGAAATTGCTGCCTGCAACGATGCATGCCGTTCTAACCTCCGGAAATGGTACATATGGTTTGCGGACGCCAAATGAAAATCCCTAATCTCTACCGATCCTTTTCGGTGACAGGCGTGAGCGTATGTATATGAAATAAATATTTAAGACCACACCTACTATGATCTAAAATAATTAATTTCACATAAGCGTAATTTTAGTAATATTACATCTTATTCCCGTAGCTTTAAACGATATTATCACAGGTTTATAAGTCGACCGGTCTCCCATTATAATGAAAATATCAGTATATTCCCATCTCGCAAAATTGTTCGGCTGCCATTTCGCCCTTTTACTACCCATTTTGTGAATTTTGACGTTACATTCTTCGATGGAGAAATGAAAGGTCTTTCACGAAATGTCGAAAATAGATAGAAGACATCTGTTTATTGAACATCATTTATAAAAACAAATATATTTTGTAGCTTTTGCAAAGATTAAGTTTATCCAATCCTATATGAATAGGGTTTTACGGACATTTTGAGATTATAGTTACTGTAAACATAATTGTAATATAATACTCTGAAATAAAAAAAAATCTGTGACTTTGACTATATGAATTCAAAATGTTAGTAACGTAAAACATATATATCTCTAAATTGTAACAAAACAAAGTTGACAATTTCCCTGTATATATATACAAATAAGTTAACAACATGACTGCAGTCAAATGACAGATCCAAATTGGCAATGCTCTTATATAGCATTAATTTACAATAAATTAGATTTTAGTTACCTATGTTAGAAATCAAAGTAAGAGTAAATAGATTGCAAATAACTAAATACTATTACCATGTATATTTTCCATAAGTTATATTCAACGACAATGTCATAGCCTCCGATATTATATTGTCATTGTACCGTATATCAGAGGTGGCACAAAACCGCCATAAATATGCCAGACTTAAGTGCCAGTGCTGCCACTTTAGTACTTTTGCACGCTAGATAGAGTGTAGATCACAATTTCGTACAACTTCTGTCTGTCAGTTTTCCTTTTGTTTCAACACTGCACTGTTGACACGCACGTTATTTAGCGCTTTTTAATTATACATCAAAGAAATATCTAGCGCTTTCACATCTTGGTCGTCTAGCGGAATTTGGCGCAGAGTCTAGAGCGATGACGGTCAGCAACGTATAAGGTATAATCAATGAACAAAGTATTATTCGTTGACAGTAGTCACGGAAGACCTAGGCGAACATTTGACGATCAAATCGGAGAAGTTCTGAAAAAAGGCCTGGTCGAGAGTATTCTCAACCAACGAGTATGCATGCGAAGATTGATGAAAGTGGTAGACACGAAAGACCGTATGTCAGGACCGTAGTAACTGGAAGAAGATTGTTTCTGCCTACCCCGTTGGGAATAAGGCGTGTATACATACATATATATATATATATACAAATAAGTTAACAACATGACTGCAGTCAAATGACAGATCCAAATTGGCAATGCTCTTATATAGCATTAATTTACAATAAATTAGATTTTAGTTACCTATGTTAGAAATCAAAGTAAGAGTAAATAGATTGCAAATAACTAAATACTATTACCATGTATATTTTCCATAAGTTATATTCAACGACAATGTCATAGCCTCCGATATTATATTGTCATTGTACCGTATATCAGAGGTGGCACAAAACCGCCATAAATATGCCAGACTTAAGTGCCAGTGCTGCCACTTTAGTACTTTTGCACGCTAGATAGAGTGTAGATCACAATTTCGTACAACTTCTGTCTGTCAGTTTTCCTTTTGTTTCAACACTGCACTGTTGACACGCACGTTATTTAGCGCTTTTTAATTATACATCAAAGAAATATCTAGCGCTTTCACATCTTGGTCGTCTAGCGGAATTTGGCGCAGAGTCTAGAGCGATGACGGTCAGCAACGTATAAGGTATAATCAATGAACAAAGTATTATTCGTTGACAGTAGTCACGGAAGACCTAGGCGAACATTTGACGATCAAATCGGAGAAGTTCTGAAAAAAGGCCTGGTCGAGAGTATTCTCAACCAACGAGTATGCATGCGAAGATTGATGAAAGTGGTAGACACGAAAGACCGTATGTCAGGACCGTAGTAACTGGAAGAAGATTGTTTCTGCCTACCCCGTTGGGAATAAGGCGTGTATACATACATATATATATACAAATAAGTTAACAACATGACTGCAGTCAAATGACAGATCCAAATTGGCAATGCTCTTATATAGCATTAATTTACAATAAATTAGATTTTAGTTACCTATGTTAGAAATCAAAGTAAGAGTAAATAGATTGCAAATAACTAAATACTATTACCATGTATATTTTCCATAAGTTATATTCAACGACAATGTCATAGCCTCCGATATTATATTGTCATTGTACCGTATATCAGAGGTGGCACAAAACCGCCATAAATATGCCAGACTTAAGTGCCAGTGCTGCCACTTTAGTACTTTTGCACGCTAGATAGAGTGTAGATCACAATTTCGTACAACTTCTGTCTGTCAGTTTTCCTTTTGTTTCAACACTGCACTGTTGACACGCACGTTATTTAGCGCTTTTTAATTATACATCAAAGAAATATCTAGCGCTTTCACATCTTGGTCGTCTAGCGGAATTTGGCGCAGAGTCTAGAGCGATGACGGTCAGCAACGTATAAGGTATAATCAATGAACAAAGTATTATTCGTTGACAGTAGTCACGGAAGACCTAGGCGAACATTTGACGATCAAATCGGAGAAGTTCTGAAAAAAGGCCTGGTCGAGAGTATTCTCAACCAACGAGTATGCATGCGAAGATTGATGAAAGTGGTAGACACGAAAGACCGTATGTCAGGACCGTAGTAACTGGAAGAAGATTGTTTCTGCCTACCCCGTTGGGAATAAGGCGTGTATACATACATATATATACAAATAAGTTAACAACATGACTGCAGTCAAATGACAGATCCAAATTGGCAATGCTCTTATATAGCATTAATTTACAATAAATTAGATTTTAGTTACCTATGTTAGAAATCAAAGTAAGAGTAAATAGATTGCAAATAACTAAATACTATTACCATGTATATTTTCCATAAGTTATATTCAACGACAATGTCATAGCCTCCGATATTATATTGTCATTGTACCGTATATCAGAGGTGGCACAAAACCGCCATAAATATGCCAGACTTAAGTGCCAGTGCTGCCACTTTAGTACTTTTGCACGCTAGATAGAGTGTAGATCACAATTTCGTACAACTTCTGTCTGTCAGTTTTCCTTTTGTTTCAACACTGCACTGTTGACACGCACGTTATTTAGCGCTTTTTAATTATACATCAAAGAAATATCTAGCGCTTTCACATCTTGGTCGTCTAGCGGAATTTGGCGCAGAGTCTAGAGCGATGACGGTCAGCAACGTATAAGGTATAATCAATGAACAAAGTATTATTCGTTGACAGTAGTCACGGAAGACCTAGGCGAACATTTGACGATCAAATCGGAGAAGTTCTGAAAAAAGGCCTGGTCGAGAGTATTCTCAACCAACGAGTATGCATGCGAAGATTGATGAAAGTGGTAGACACGAAAGACCGTATGTCAGGACCGTAGTAACTGGAAGAAGATTGTTTCTGCCTACCCCGTTGGGAATAAGGCGTGTATACATACATATATATACATAGTAGTCAAATTCTTGACGAATTATATACATGTTTAAAAAGTGACAAAATGTCCACCCATCGCCACAGTTAGCAGTACAATATAGCGTTTGCTCCAAACGGCGGCAAACGAGCGAGCGATTCACCTGATGGTGAGTGATTACCGTCGCCCACGTGCATCTGGTGTTCCCAGAGGTGCTGCAGGTGCGTTGCCGGCCTTTAAGGGTAATTGGGAGATGGAAGGGAGGATGAGGATGGGGAGTCTCCACTCACCGAACGAAACGTAGAAGCATAAGATGCATCTACTTCACGCCGGTATTCTGCGAGGTAGTGGTACCGACCCGGTCGAGTCGGCCCATTCGAGCAGCAGCAAATGCCGCTGCTTGGCTCTATCACGTTTAAAACTTGTAACTTCCTTCGATACTCATTTTAAGATAGAGGTCCTACAATTTAATTCGACAGCCACGCGAAACCACCAGAACCTCGTTGATGCAGCAATCACATTACGAAAAAGGTGCTATATTCCTGACATTTTATAATTCTATCGTCGTACGGTCGCGCGACAACCCGGATATCAGACATTGATATATCAGAAACTGTTATGCACAGCGCTCAAATATCATATCATAGGGTCTGAGCTCAGTAAATATTCCACTGTAGGTCAATGGTCTCCTCTCAATATTTCAGAAGATTTTGGCGCTGCTTCGGGATAGGCCCTGAAGCAGCGCCAAAATCTAATCCCCGCACTAGAATGTGGCATACTAGTGCGGGTAAACGTACTTCATCTGTCCTATATTTTTTATTATTTCTCAAACATAGTATTCCTCGCGATATTTACCTCACAGTCCCAAATGGTAAATTCATCACTTGAAGTTGCAATTAACAACACAAAAAAGATCGAACTTGCGTCAGTCGCGTACTATGAAACTTACAGCGAGCTCGCCATGAGGTATGAGTCTTGGCGCTTTCGCTACATAAGTGTACGTTTATATAAAATCACATTGACAATTTTTATACATAGGGAATATTAGGTTTAACTACTGACGTGAGTTAATATTTTTAATTTAATATTAATATTAATAAATTATTACATTCAAGAGTAATAAATAATTTAACTGCGATGCCAAAGGTATACCCTTCTTTTTGACTAAACATACCTCCGGGAACCTTGTAAATTAAAAAGAAATATTCGGTTCTCTAGTTTCCATTTGCACTCCTATTTTAAACCAAGGCAGTCGAATTACAACCATTACTTTCATAACAGCGTCCAGTTATATCCGAGGCTCAAATTAAACACTCGTCCGAGGCGCCCTCAATCCCGGTATTTCTGGGAATTAAGCGAGGATTAGTCACCTCGGCGACGCGCGGGATTACTCTCGGAAACAATATGGCGGTCATTCCGCGACTTCGGATGGGAGATTTTATTTCACATCCTTTAGTAATTCATGTGAATTATGAAATCCTGGTATGGTGTCTTTTTATACAAAGATTTCTGTATTTGTTTATTCATGTTTTTCTTGTCGACCCGATGACGTTCATCGAGACGATTTCACCAGCAACCCGTGAGGAGATGCAAAAGCGTTGACGGCCTTTAACGAAGTGGTAGTGGAATTGGGCCTCCAGTTACCTTACACTCCGAACGAAACGTAGAGGCACAGGATGCATCTACTTCACGCCGGTATTCTGCGAGGCCGTGGTACCTAAGTAAAGGCGTCGTGGAAGTAGAGGCATCTTGTGCTTCTGCGTTTCGTGCGGTGAGTGAGGTAACCGGAGGCCCATACAGGGGGTGTTCCCCTATTCCCCTCCTCTTCCCTCCCATCACCCAAATATCCTTAAAGACCGGCAACGCACCTGCATGCAGGACCTCTGGTGTTGCAGATGAACATGGGCAACGGTAATCACTTACCATCAGGTGAACCGCAAGCTCGTTTGCAGTATCTTCCATAAAAAAAAAAAAAGTTGTACGTACAATGCAGTTGGAGCAGCTTGGCGGACTGTGATTCTGTCTAATTTTTTTATTACTCTCTACACATGCAAGTTTCTTGATTATGTTATCCTACATCTCTCAGTACCTAGTATCGTCTTGTAGGCATTAAATAATTAAAGTAGTGTGCCGTGAAGTTAGTTGCGTTTAAACTCGAGTCGGCCTGGGGGAAAAGCCTTTAAAATTCGTCCGACAGGTGACGTATTAACCATCTCAACAAATGCAATAAGGAAATTACACATACCGATGGGTATGCGCATGCATGGGTAGCAGTGGCTAATGATAAACTTTCAAACGTGGCAATTATTATCAGGCTGATGAAGTAGTGATGCCTGAGTATCGAACCCACTATATTCTCGCATTTACGATGTTTAAAGCGAGCGCACTTGCTGAGCTCTATTTATATATTGTACATTATTGTTTCTTTACCTTGCCTTTTTGAATAGTAAGTAATCCTAGGCATACATCACCAATGAAACAACCTTAACAAACGAACACTTTTACAGCAATGTTGAAATGTTGACGCTCCGCTTTAGTCTCATTACTGTAACATTTCACATCTGTACAGTCATGAACATCATTCCATATAGTTTTAAGACGTTCCATCTGCTCTATAGAGCGACTCTGTGTATAAAACGTTTTCAAATTGAAAACGATTTGTTGTTTCACGACTCGGCGAATATTCAAAGCCGTGCGCTCTTTGAAGCGCGACTTTATGCTTTGGCGAACCTGCTCTAATTTGCTCTGAGCTCAGTGTGTTAGAGCCATCGCGCTTAAAAAGATTCACTAGCGCTACAGCCGCAGAAATCGCTCAAACGACTGCCGCAGCTTTGCAGTCATGGTATACTTGTTTGAATATTATGATCTCCTAGTACAAAACTGTAGAATATGGCGTCGAACAAATTGTGCGTTTTTTGCGTTGCTTTGTTACTAATATACAATAACGACTACAATATAATAATTAACATTAAAATAGGTCTGTTCCTCATGACATTGTACGAAGTAATAGTATTTCCACGCTGAAATGTAACCAGCCCTCTCTTCAATAGGCGGAAATTTCACCACGCGGAAATTCCACGGACCGCCCATTTATACTTTTCAGCTCCCTGGGGTCGATGTATTCCAGATAAAATATTAACTAAACGAGGAGCGTTCCCACACAAGGGCGGCCTCTCTCCAAGGGAACAAAGCTTTGAATTGGATGTAGGTAATATTAAATTTTAATAGGTTTTTATTTATCCACCCACTTTCCAGTGATAAATGGAAGGCCGGGCCGAATGGGCTGCAATGACCGTGCCAAATCCGATGTATTATAAATATTGATAGCGTATTATACCGCAAGTGCTTGTGAATTCGTCGAAGATTTTCGTATTTGTGGCATCAGTCCAACAAATATTCAGCAGAAGTTGACTACCGTTCTACTGACGATCAACAATGAATGTTCAAGCACTTCTAGATTTATCGCAGTCTGACACTGGCACAAAGTTAAACACTGTCGCCATACAGTGCTTCGAGACCAAGAAAAAAAAACAATTAAAACGTTTTTTCCCGCGTTAGTGTAAAAATGCATGTAAAATCCTGCGATGTCTTCTGCCTATACAAAAACAATTTGATTGTATTTCTAATTAATGACCGTGGTGATTGTAAAGGCGTTTTGATGTGGTGCCCAGAGCAAAGCGGTGGTTTTTGCTGCTGCTCGATTGGGCCGGCTTGACCGGCCTCGCAGAATACCAGCGTAATGTAGAGGCATCTTGTTCTTCTGCGTTTCGTTCGGTGAGAGATGTGACCGGAGGCCCACTCCTTCTTTCCTCTCCCCTCTCCCCATCCCCAAATATCCTTAAAGGCATCTTTAGCTCCCCTGAAGTTTCAGATGTACGTGGGTAATCACTTATAATCATGAGCCAAATGTGCATCGACTGACGCACATTTGGCTCCTTGAAATGAAATGAATGAAGACTGATTGTATTGTGGGCCCCACTGAATCACAGTCTTTATTCCTTTATTACACTCACAGTTCATCCATCCATCACCTCAATCGTCTAAATTACATTTACCTGTTATATTATCAGTCATAATGCCGTTGATACCTCCATTATTGCAGTTCGATATTACGTAACTGCAATTTCAATTATCTTGTAAACGGAGTACCAGGGCAACATAATCGGTGGCAGTGTAACATTCAGGTCATCACGTGTATACCCGCCCGCCGGTTATGTCTCTGTTGAATTATTAATACAGCTGAATGCCTAATTTGATCGGCGGACGCTTTGCATTGTCGTCTCGGTTTTCACAAAGCCTTGGATTATGTAGACGTACTAAAATATGCTTATTGATATGTTTGCGCAAGCACGTATTGAACTAAGCTATAACAGAACGCACAATTGTTTCCTACACACTGGATTAAACATGGCACAAGTTGAAGAAAACTTTTATAAATCCTGTCCTGTCACTCACAGGGTTAAGAAATGATTACGTATCTCCATCTGACACTACTCGGTGTAGTTTAATGAATTTCCGCCACCCTCCTCTGCTTAGGAATCATCTGGGGTAGGCAGGCACCACCCTCGTGACGATTTCGGTTACCAATCTGCAGAGCGACCACTGTTGAGTTCCCGGTTCGAATGGAATGGAGAGCAAGTATGATAACAAGTATGATTACCACCGGCTTGGGATCAAGTAATAAATAAAATTAAAACCAAAACTAAGCACATACCACTGCACGACCTCAGGATACTGTGAGCGCATTCTGCGTGGATCGGACCAAAATTGATAAATAAAAGCTGAAGGTAGCTCGAGTTGACTATGGCATCTGGACGTCTAACAGCTCAGTTCCCCCATAACGACGGCTACTGGAAAGCACTCGAAACTTCGGGAATATAACACGTTCTCTGCCAACGCGGTCAGTGCTGACCGTCAGTGAAGATTCCCTTTAGGCCTATTTAAATTTTAAATCCGTATAAAATTACTAAATTGTTTTTTTTTTGCTTATATGCTTTTATCTTTTACTCAAATGTTACTTAGTAATAACGTCAATTTGAGCCACTATAACTATAACCAACAATAACCAACTTAATATGGAGAAACTAATGGGCACGCGGGTCAATTAATATGCGATTTAGTTTGAGAGCACTGCCCAACGGCCTGTAAGAACGAAATGAAAACTCTCGTAATATGCGGTCGTCACTGACTGACGCGGCTCGAACTGAAAGTCTATATGTCAACCATCGCTGACCGACACGGCCCGGACAGGAAATTGCGATTTTTTTCTCGGCATAGAACGTGATAAAAACATAATTAAACGCGAAAATATGCGTATCATTTCAAAACCAACGGAGAGAATGTTGCCTTACATTGAATCAATCATATTGAAGACTCCGTATTTAAAATTGCGTAGAAACTGAAAATGTTCGTTATGATCTACATTGCATGTCCTCTGCTCAACGTTAACCCCTCTAGTTTACCAAATCACGCGATCCTGAACCACCCACGTCCGTCGACTGCCCGCAACATGATACTGCTCCTCGTTAACACTACAGCACTCGTAAACAGGCTACGGGCGCTGGCGAGTGTGCGACCCTGTATTGGGTATACGTGAAACTTTATTTATATTCATTGATTGTGTGAGACGCGAACAAAATTAAATAGTCAAATTAGAAAAAATCAAAGATAGATTATGGTTTAGCCACTGTAAATGATTTTTGTATACTAGCAATGTAATTTTTTTTGTAAAGTGTTTTTGTAAGTAACATTACTAATATTCCTCTTAATCCTCCAACTAAGCATTACAGCTTGTGTCTGGACTGGAGTGGTACACGACAGTAGTAGAATGGCGGGTCCGAACGGGGCCCCTGGGGTTGTGGACAACCAATGTCCAACAAAACGACCTCGAGGAGGACGGTGACTCGAAGTGGTCTCGAGCCACTGTGATAGCACCCCGGGACGAGGCTATTTTAGCTAAGCGAAAGAAGGGCCACGGTTGTGTTCCGAACGGAGATGCCGTGACCTCTCGCCAGCGCTGATGGCGACCACCATGGGGTTATAGTCGGTGAGTGTTGGACATAACCCGGCTATCCCCCAGGGGGCTGGGTATCCATAAGGGATTTCCCCACGATAAAAAAGAAAAAAAAAGAGAATCCGAACATACGACGTCATGTTTCGTAGTCCGCACCCTAACCCATTAGGCCATTGGGTTGCAGTTTTAAATAAGCATTATATTTAAAATTTTTAATAAGTATTTCTAAAATTAAAATCTACAACAAATGTTTTTTTTGTTGTTCCAGATCTTCTCATCGAGATGTTAGGCGTACTGGCCAGTTACAGCGTCACAGTGAGGGAGCTCAAGCAGTTGTTTAACGCCATGAAAGCGGTCAGTGGCAAATGGGTAAGTTGAGTATTCCAATACTGAGTCAGCTGATAAGCATCAAAAGTGGTGACTATGAAATAATCCAAGTCTTAATTTTTATATATTTTTGTTATAATTAATCCAAATAAAAGTCTTTTGTAAGAATAATAAATAAGTAAGGAAGACTGCTACTTAAAATCATTGAAAACGGTTCACATTGTGTTGTGTAAAATAAAATACATATTGAAAAATGTGTAAAACTTAATGTTCGACTCTTGAAAAAAAAAACATGAAGTAATGAAACCGTCTATTCCACTTGATTAAAGCCGGGGAGGATATTATGATGCAAATTTAAAAAGTACTACGCTGCCGCTAATTGAACGTTTAGCCGCCATTCTTGTATTTACTGGAGTACTTCTTAGATTCCTTAATACTCCTGCTTGCCTGGTGTTTATGCAGGGTGGCGGATATTGTGATTGTTGTTTTTTTTTATTTACTGCTTCAAGTTGTTTTGTTTTTGATTTGTATGTAAGATAAAAAGTGAAAGATTTAATTATTAACCAAACAACGTATGTTTATAAACCTTACGCGCATACTTATTCGCAATTAACGTTCGAACTTAGTTTCAAACGTTCGCAGTAAGTTACGAAAGATAGGGTTTGTTGCTGTTCTCAAAATTTCCAAGTAATTATACATCGACGACTTTTAAAAGTTGTTCAAAACTGGGATAAAGTGTAGCTTGTTCCTAAACTCGATATAACTTAGGGGTATTAGCGAGCGGGATGGGGAGTGAGTAGAGTCGATCGTCGGATATTTTGCTTTCTAACGATGTTAGAATAATAATTTACAGGTAGGGTAGTAAGTAGGTAATGCTCCGGAAAAATTACGGAAGCGTGTTTTAAAGTTAACATTACCATATTATTTTACGTAAAAACCTCGTTAAATATAAGGTACGATGACCGACTGTTTTTTTTTGTCTGGATGCTGGTAGGCAATCCCCTCGACACTGTAATGATAATGGTGAATTACTTTCGGATTACAAATGGGTGTGCTGATTACCTAATAAGGTACAACAATTTTGAATGAAATTATTATTTACGGATTTTATCGAGTTTAATTTTGTTTTATATTCCAGACGATGTGATTGCTTTACAGCAGCCGTGGTCACGGGGAGACTGAGGTAGCAGACGTCCAGATGTCATATTTAACTCGGGCTACCTTCAGCTTTTATTTATAAATTTATGGTCCGATCTAATTGGATTACGTTGGAATATAAAAACAAAAATAAACGCGATAAAATCCGTAAATAATAGTTTAATTTAAAATGTGTATTGTTCGCGTAAATACAAGAAATCATTTAACTATTAAGGAGGTGTTTTTTTTTTAAATGATGGCATTATCCCATCATAGTTTCATCCGGCGTTCGACGTTCATTAACGTAATCTCACATCGCGTCTCGGCGAAGAATAATTTCATTGCCGTGACGCGATGTGAGATTACTTAAGGGTGTGATCACGATCCGATATCAGTTCGACTCGCGCCTCCGACCATTCACTGTAATGGCTAATATATAACGTCTATTAATTGGAATCGGTTAAATAAAAGAGGTTCTGAGAGACATTTTTTCCCATCTCATTCTCGTATAACAGCGATTTTTATATTATCTGCCGGTATATATATGAGCAACAAAAGATTTTGTTAACATTTTAATGCAATCTAAATACAATTTTTAACATGAGAAGCGCACAATGTTTTAAATTTTTCTTGAAGAATGAGGATGAAAAGCTGAAAAAGTGAACGTATACCAACCGTAAATAATAGTTTAATTTAAAATGTGTATTGTTCGCGTAAATACAAGAAATCATTTAACTATTAAGGAGGTGTTTTTTTTTTTTATTTGTATGTAAGATAAAAAGTGAAAGATTTAATTATTAACAAAACAACGTATGTTTATAAACCTCACGCGCATACTTATTCGCAATTAACGTTCGAACTTAGTTTCAAACGTTCGCAGTAAGTTACGAAAGATGATAGGGTTTGTTGCTGTTCTCAAAATTTCCAAGTAACTATACATCGACGACTTTTAAAAGTTGTTCAAAACTGGGATAAAGTGTAGCTTGTTCCTAAACTCGATATAACTTAGGGGTATTAGCGAGCGGGATGGGGAGTGAGTAGAGTCGATCGTCGGATATTTTGCTTTCTAACGATGTTAGAATAATAATTTACAGGTAGGGTAGTAAGTAGGTAATGCTTCGGAAAAATTACAGAAGCGTGTTTTAAAGTTAACATTACCATATTATTTTACGTAAAAACCTCGTTAAATATAAGGTACGATGACCGACTGTTTTTTTTTGTCTGGATGCTGGTAGGCAATCCCCTCGACACTGTAATGATAATGGTGAATTACTTTCGGATTACAAATGGGTGTGCTGATTACCTAATAAGGTACAACAATTTTGAATGAAATTATTATTTACGGATTTTATCACGTTTAATTTTGTTTTTATATTCCAGACGATGTGATTGCTTTACAGCAGCCGTGGTCACGGGGAGACTGAGGTAGCAGACGTCCAGATGTCATAGTTAACTCGGGCTACCTTCAGCTTTTATTTATAAATTTATGGTCCGATCTAATTGGATTACGTTGGAATATAAAAACAAAAATAAACGCGATAAAATCCGTAAATAATAGTTTAATTTAAAATGTGTATTGTTCGCGTAAATACAAGAAATCATTTAACTATTAAGGAGGTGTTTTTTTTTAAATGATGGCATTATCCCATCATAGTTTCATCCGGCGTTCGACGTTCATTAACGTAATCTCACATCGCGTCTCGGCGAGGAATAATTTCATTGCCGTGACGCGATGTGAGATTACTTAAGGGTGTGATCACGATCCGATATCAGTTCGACTCGCGCCTCCGACCATTCACTGTAATGGCTAATATATAACGTCTATTAATTGGAATCGGTTGAATAAAAGAGGTTCTGAGAGACATTTTTCCCCATCTCATTCTCGTATAATAGCGATTTTTATATTATCTGCCGGTATATATATGAGCAACAAAAGATTGCCCCGGTTCACATTAAACAAAATTCGTACATGAACATAAACTAAATTTCACGATCAAATCGGAGGCTTTCTGAAAAAAAGCCAGGTAAAGAGTACTCTAAACCAACGAACATGCATGCGAAGATGAAAGTGGAGGAAGCGAAAGATGTATGTCAGGACCGTAGCAAGTGGAAAAAGATTGTCACTGCCTACCCCGTTGGAAACAAGGCGTGAATAACCCCTAAGCTTTTTTTAAACGTAAATTTAATATATCTCAATTGCTTTAGCCGCGCCACTCCGCGAAGCTGCTCAACGTGCTGCGTCAGATGCCGCACAGGAACGGCCCGGACGTGTTCTTCAGTTTTCCCGGACGGAAGGGATCGGTGAGTGTCATTTCATTGTCTCTATCATTTCTTACGGTGTTTCGACTCTGACTGCGACACACCTGAAGAACATGTGAGATTAAACTTTTATTGTTAACAATTATTATTATCTCTGGCACTAGTGTCACAACACGTTTTAGTCATGACACGTGTAACCCACCGGTTTCGCCTCACAGTATCTTCAGAGTGCAAACAACGTCTTATACTATTATAACTTCTTCGTCAGCCTGCAGAAGACCATTTCCGGATTCAGCCATGCCTTGTAATGAATGATACTTTTCTATGAGAGCCCCAACAAAAGCTTGCGTAAAATCAGTACGCTGTGTAGGCGGGTTGGTGAACAGAGTCAGAGACTATAGAGTAGCATCCCTAGTCGGAGTGTAACAAGTCCGTGGGTTTTACCGCCATCAGTCGGTTGTATCGGCGTAATAATCTGCCACCCCTTCGGTCTTTCTCCCCGTGGGCGTCGTAAGAGGAAACAGTGGCAAATAGACGACGAGATAACCATCTAACAAAATACCAGACCAAAAGCCAAAGCGATGACGGGCATCTGCGTCTAAGGTGGAGTGTCACGAGTGGATAATCGTCCCTAGGGGATAGGTCTATGTGCCGCAGTAGACAATTTACAGGCTGGTAAAGTAAATCGTTAGCCAGAGCTTTGTCCGTTTGCCAGAAGGTTGAACCAGCTGTAGTGCAACAGGTAAGATGGACCTTACGGTATAACTTAGCTTAGTTACGATTAGGTTTTTTTTTTACGCATGATCTGATGCAACCATTAGCTGATGGTTTGCGTGAGACACATGATTTCATTGCTATTTCTTACATAACTAGATAATGCGTTGCGTTGCTCCTATATTCAGTACGTTAGCGTAGTAACGTTCAGTTGCGAAGTGATTTTCCAATACACGTTGCGCTCCAGTGTTTCAAAAGGCAAGGTTATTATATAAAATAAAATATAGCAATTACCATTGGTAGGTTTTAAAAAAAAATATTGCTAGTCTGGGCATAAATAACATCATAATACAAAAGTTTATTTTTAAACCAAATTTGGAATGCGTTTATTATTTATTTATTTAAACTTTATTGCTATCACCATTAAAATGATATAAAAGTATACCTAAATTCACATATTAATTTTCACCGTTATTGTTCACTCACATTATAGAGTGGGGCGTTATAGAGAACATAATTGCAGACATTGCTTTGCACAAAGTGGGTATGGATCCGTTTATGGAACACAAGAATAGAATACCCGGGGTATGCATGTTTCGTAAAGCTCATTGGTAAGAGACCGAACTCGAGTCTCCTGGTTCGAAGGCACATCCTACCACTCGGCTATTGTTGCATTTATAGGTTTTTAGTTGAAAAATAAGTTTTCATGTATTCAATTTATATGATAGGAAAAAAATATTCGAGAATAATTACAAAAAACTAATCTTGGAGGCGCCGGGTATCGATCCCGGTACCTCTCGCATGCTAAGCGAGCGCTCTACCATCTGAGCTACGCCTCCTGTTGTTTGCTCTGCCGAAATTAGCATAGTGTTTGTATATTCGTTCCATTCGCTGCGCCGCGGGCAAGAATATGCTAACTTGTTTTGAAAAGTGGAGCAAGCTTACGCAGCGTTTGCCAAACATAAATTAATCAAATAAGTTACGTACTTTTATACATAGCGATTTTATATTCATTGCATTACAGCGGCTTAAAAACTGGCGCTTGGCACCTAACACGCATAGAATACCATATTGTATTAAAGTCTTCAGATTTCTAACCTATGGAAAATGTAAGCGGTGAAAGATGCATTGGATTGCGAAGCTGCGACCGACATTGATTAACAATACAACCGTACGTAGCTGGTTATAGCGTCTGTGCGTGCCTGCCTGGTGCTATGGTGGCACACCTAACCGCTGAGCCTGTAGCCATGGCTCCTGTTTTCGAACCAACACTCTTGCAAAATAGAAATGATTGGTTTTCGGGTCTGGTAATTGTGTTGCGTCTAGGATCTCTGACCCATCCTCAAGGTAGCTGAAGACGAGTGTACTCCCGTACTACCTCTATGTTAGCTCAGTTGACGACAAACATTCGAAAGTTACCACCGTTATTAAAATCGTTCAGGAGGCGCACACTTATACAAGTGGTTGTATAAGTAATAAATAACGGCGCAAACACTTGAACGATTATCGCTTTCCGTTTTAACCTAAATCAGAATGGCGTAGCACAAAGATGGCGACCCCGTTAATTGACATCTCAAATAAAATGAAACTTTGCCGCAGAGCAACAAAACTTTCGGGTGGGAATTTCAGAAGAATTAGATCAGAAGCGTTCCGAGGTCCGGTCGCCTCGGTGGCCAGAAATTTGAATTGAATTCCATTCAAAATAGCAACGAAACTTGGTCCGATTCATTGTGGCCATGTTTCAGACGAGGCCGTGAACATTCCACGCGTGCGTCGCGGTACAGAGCCGACAGTTGGAAATTCTAACGCTTGTAATGAATCAACATACTCGATTTCATTTGGAAACTTTGTTAGGAAAACTTATTATGTATCATCATCAATATTTCAGCCTATTACAAGTCCACTGCTGAACATAGGCCTCCCCTAAAGATTGCCACGAAGCTCGGTCCTGAGCCACATGCATCCATCGACTTCCCGCAACACTGCGCAGGTCGTCACTCCATCTTGTGGAGGGTCGTCCTACACTGCGTTTGCCTGTACGCGGCTGCCACTCGAAAACCTTTTTTCCCCAACGGTTATCAGTTCTGCGAGCCATATGGCCGGCCCATTGCCACTTCAGCTTGCCGATCTTTACGGCTATGTCGGTTACCTTAGTTCTGCTACGGATATCATCGTTGCAGACTCTATCACGCAGAGAAACACCGAGCATAGCCCTTGTATGTTATGTATAGATAAAATTAATTCAATGATTAACTTACGTCAGGGTTTTCTCTTTTCTACTAACTTGAGACCATGTAACCAGGGTTTCATAGCCCGTATATAGTCTCATTTCACTGACCTAAGGGAGGTAAATGTACTGCCTACATTTTCATACTATCCTAGCATCGCTTTACGCTGATTATCTTTGTCTCTAACAACTCTGACATAAAACTTTTGGATGATCGGATTTTATTTAAAAAAAAACACTCGGTGCTTTAATGCTCATGTATATAAAACATAGCCAGTGTTCGTAGAAAATTAAAAAGCTATGTATTTACGTGGTAAAATAAACGTTAACTCAACGTACTTTTTTTGATAAGATGTAGAATCTTTTAATAATTTATGTAAAACAGAAAAAAAGAAATATGATATGAGGAAATGGTCTGTACAAAGGTACTGCTTATTTCTTAAGAAATTTCTTCCAGCAGACCTGCGGCAGGAGAATAGCTAGACAATGGTAGATTGCGCGCGTATAATACAAAAAAAAAGGAAATAATACATATATGCAATACGTTCTATATAAATCTACGTACACCTACTTATGCATAAATATACACTTAAATAAATACATAAATATATAGATAAATGTATATACATAAATTACTAAAATTAAATAAATATATACATAATAGAACAGTACCAATAATTAATATTGCCAATGACATATAGTGGTCTTTGACTCTATTCTTAAATACAGAAATAGTTTTGCAGTCACGTATATTTGGTGGGAGAGAATTCCACGATCTAAGTTCTTAATTATAGATCGAAAGTAATTCCATTTCTTAATTAAATCTGCCATCACCAACCGTAACACACCGAGAAGTGTTAGTTAGTTCAAGGTTAGTTCAAGAATTTTAATACTGCTTGCGCGTGGACCGTGCAAATCACGGATAAGTTTGGGAGTTGGAACCTCAAAGCTGTCGAACCGGGGAACGATTTGCTTTATTGCATTTCATATCTGATTTTATCTTATGCAACTGCTTCTAGAGAAATGTTAGAATAAAGGAAATGTTGAGAAAACCGGACAATTTGAAGAATCAACATTATTTGCCAGCGTCGGATTTCCTTGAACAATGCAATTTGAAGCTTTTCACTACTGGGTATGCTCGGCACCTGAAAGAGAACATTTTAGCCAAGTTTTTCAAATTATTACATTTACGAAGTGTGAAGGTGGATTTGATCAGCATTAGAGAACGTCGTAACATCCCTTTCAATGATTAATAATGGTTTTCTAAATTTCCAAAAGTCTATACATGTCTTTGGTGGCCATCTCTACAATTATATTTTATTCAGTTTTTAGTCAATAAGTGACCGTCACGCAGCTTCAGTAGGGTTTGGCGGAAATCTCATTTAGAAATTTTCCATTTTTTTTTCAAAAGGAGCTGGTAAATAAACATTTAAATCTTAACAAATTTTTCTTCGTCTTTTAATTAGATTAACCAACAGATTTAGCGGCGCCAGGACGCTAATCATGTAAATATCAACGTAATATAGAAAAAGATTATTAATTAAAAAAATAATACCAGAACTTGAGTCGCATCCCTCGCGGGTATACAGCCTTCTAGAATAGTGTATAGTCAAGAGCATGTGCGTGATTGATGCTCAAATACTCCCAAATTGAAATTCCTGTTGTGACATTTGATGTCCAGGAGCAGTTAAAGGAAAAAACTATAAGTAGACGCCCTTATAAACCTGCTCACCCTGGTTTCAATTTTGCAACTTTACGTGTAAATATTTCCCATAACTCTTGAGGAGCAGCTGGCTAATGGAGGGCTTTTTACGTGAAAATATTACACAGTTTCCGAGGTGATTTAGGAACTTTCTGTTTTCCTGTTCTAGTAAATGGAGGCGGTACGGTACACTTCGGACTACAGGCATTGATTTAAGAGAACAATTTGGAAGGGTTCAGTGGTTAGTGTATCCATCGACTGATTCATGAGATCTTAGTTCGAAACCTAACGAGAGCCACGAGAATACCTATACCGTTTCACCGTAAGAAAATTAAAAAATAACCATAAAATTGCTCATCCAACGAGAGCATATCATATCATCAACACTATCCTCTTCTGATATGATATGATATGACAATTATAAACTAATAATATTTTTTTTAATTATAAAATATCATTAGTTTATATCGGTGCGGAGTTCATATAGAGCCGTGGTAGCCTAGTGGTCAGGGCGCTCACTTTAGTGTCATAGAGCGTGAGTGATCGGGTTCGATCCCCGGTGCTGGCACCACTAAAATTGTTAGTAACAATTTTAAGTGCTGTATTTTCCACGTGCTCAACGGTGAAGGAAAACATCGTGAGGAAACCTGCTTGTATGAGAAATAATAATTATTATTTCGAGGATATGTGAAGCGCGCCAACCCGCACTGGAGCAGCGTCGCAGGTCCTTCCCGGCTCCTAAACCCTCTCTGATTACTAGTATTTGAGAAGGAGGCCTATGCCCAGCAGTGGGCACTTACAGGCTGTTACTCTACTTTTTTAATAATTTTTTTAACTCTACCGGAGACTTCTGAAAATAAACACATCGATCCTTTCAGGATATTATAATGTCTAAATTATTATTTTTTGGATTGGGTGACAAACCAGATTCTAAGTGGCTACTGTTAGCCCATGGAAATGACTACTATCGAACCTCAGGTTAATTATCTTGGATCTCCCTCCATACCTTAGAAAGGTTTGGAATAGTTCTAAAGTTTTAGACTGAGTTTTTTTTTATTATACCAGCTGCCGAACGAGCAGTCCACCTGATGGTATTGTCTACTGCAGCCCATATACAACTTCATTCGTAGAAGGTCACAGGTGCGCTGTCACCCCTGAGGACAGTGATGAAATGCCTCATAGCCTGGAACTATACTGCCAGTACCTACCCGGACGGCTTTTTGCCAGATAAAAACCCTACCACTTAGTGAATGATTATCACGTTATGTTGTATTCAATAAGCTTTGTCTACTTTTAACTTTGTTTCTGTTAAGTTGTAGCTATACTTCAAAGGAGACGAAATACCGACAGCGAGGTTTGACACAATTATTTTCTTGCATTTACATCAAAATATGAAGAATTTCGTCACAAAACCGTTGTGTTCGAAATCTTTTTGACATTTTTTCCGTCCCCCCGAGACGTCGAGTTATTAAAACTCGACCCTTTAGCGAACATTTTGGGTAATTTATCGAACAACGGGGACCGGCAGCAGCTCCTAAATTTTGCTAATTAAAATATCTTGATAATGGATCGCTGGCGGCGTTGTTCAACTCTTACCAAAGTTCCTACGAACCGATTCTTTAATATTCAATGCTCTCGTTTGCAGAGATTTGTTTTGTTTGTTTTTTTTTATGAAAAATAGGCTTGCGTTTGACCTCAATCTTGCCCGATGGAAAGCGAAGATGAGGCCTAGGATGGTACACGCTTGCCTAGATGTCTGTTCACTTTGACCTTAAAGATATCCAGGTTAAAGGTTTCCGGAAAAAAAACTGACCTCGGCAGGGAGTTTCACTCCTTAGTCGCCCGCATAAAGAAAGAAGAGGCAAACCGCTTCGTGCGTAATGGAGGAATGTCTACAACATAAGGGTGGAACTTCTCGCCGCGTCTAGTCGTTCGGCGATGGAAAGGGGAAGGGGGTATCAGGTTATGCAAAACCTCCGCCTCCGAAATGAATCCGATAAAAAACCGAGAGGCAGGCCACTCGTCTACGGTGTTCGAGGCTTAGAAGTTTTGCCTCTACTAGTGAGTCACTGCCTATGATCCTCTTCGCTCGGCGCTCCAACGAGTCCAAAGCATCAAGCTGATGTTTAGCAGAACCATACCAGAAGTATTCCATGCAAGAGCGGACTTGAGCTTTGTATAGATTTAAGATCTGCTCCGATGTGAAGTACCGTCTCACCCCCGAGAGGATACTTAGTTTTTTGGCATCAGTGTTTGCTATGGACTCGATGTAGCGACCGAAATTTAGATTAGAAGAGAGATCCAGACCTAAGAGCTCAAGACTTACTTATTCAAAATCAAACATATTATGTGGCACAAACGTCACCCAACTCTAGGATTTTTTTCTGATACGTTAGTGAGCCGAGTCTATTTTACAGACAAACTGCAAAGCAAATATTTTATGCGGTGTCCACCGAACATGCAAAAATTTGTTTGCCATATCGACAGGCACGACACACGTTAATTTGCAATAGTATTATTTCTTGACATTTGTGGCACATGCTGGACACTTTACAATGAGGATTAAATAGAGGTTAACAGCCTATTAAAGCACTTCAAATCCTGGACATATGTATGGCAAATATGAATTTAATTTTTGACATATTTATGTAACATGCTTTGTTTGAAAGTGTCTGCGAACCAGGATATCCGCAACAGAGCTGGGATAACCGACACAACCGTAAGGTTCAGGTCGCATAGCTCGCAGAGCTGTCGAACAGTTTCTCGAGTGGCGACCTCGTACAGGCAAACGCAGTGTAGGACCTCCCACACAGAACTGAGTGACGACCTGCACAGTTTTGCGGGAAGTCGATGTATGCAGGTGGTGCAGGACTAGCTTTGTGGCAATCTTCGGTGGCCATGTTCAGCGGTGGACTCGTGTCATGCTATAATGATGATGTATATGGCAAATGTCTGAAAAAAAATTATTATTATTATGGAATCGATCGAAGTATGTATATACATTGTCGATTAGTCGCTTTCTATGACATTTGAGATTAATTTAAGCGTGGCCGGGATTTGATCTCAGGTCAATCTACTATGAAGTTGTAGTCGGCGCCCTCACTCTTGAACTAGATTATTCAGAAAACAACTCTTTTGTATTCTATCATCTTGAAGCAAATCAGTGATCTCTTAGAAGAAGTCATAACAAGAACTCACTGAGAGTTTGCGACAGTGCAACGTATACATTTTATTATTGTTACGTTCTGCTTGCTCTCTTTTATTAACTAGAGTGACAGGGCGTCCTAAGAGGCTTATTTGTGACCCAGATCTGATTGCCGATCCTCTTAACTCTAGCACAGGCGCAGAATGGCCAGCCTATCGGTGTTTACTTTTTTACTGCAGATAAATGGGAATAGTGTTGCCATAGGGTTCCGATGTTTCATATCCTGTAGTAAAAATGTCCCGCTCAATTGAATAGACGTAGAGTGCGCGCGAGATCAATATTTGTAAAAAAAAATCAATAATTTTAGGAGGCAAAGGGATAAAAAAAAAATATTTGATATCAAAATCAAAATATCAAATATTTTTTCAAAACAATCACTACTATCTATATGTTCACGAGTCACGCGCCCTTTCGGCATACAAGAAATATATCATGAAAATTAAGTACCAAAACTCGAACAAAGCAAAATAAAAAAAGCAGAAACAATCTCTTTTCGAGTGGGCACCAAAAGTGTAGTATTTAAAACCATAATATAATAATATGATTAAAATATAATCCATTATATTTATGTTCTGGTTCATCTTACGCATAATAAAAAAAAATCAATCTAAGGGAGCCTAAAAACCTAGCGGTTAGACGGATCGATACCAGGCGGGCAGGATGGCTTACGGCTGTCGTTTAAGCGGCCTCCTTATTGGCAATTCTTATTCAAATACGGGCCGGCGAGCGTAATCCCTGTGACATACTGGGCTATCCGTATGTCCGTTTTTTTTTCTACCCTTATTTATCGCAGTCCCACCCGGAGGTCGCTCCATTTCTCTCTGTCGCGCTTATCCCGTAGATCTGACGGCGAACTGACACGTCTTAGCCGCGTCTGTTGCTCTGGTTGATGTCGAGATCCGTAGCACGTATGTGTTGTTTCTTAACTCCTAGGATCTCGTTGACTAGTTATTTTGTTGCAAGGGGATCGAATATACTCTTTGTACTAGTATATATCTACATGATTTTTGAAACAAGTATTGCTCAATTTTTCGTGTGGTGGTGGCGTAAAGTAACCAGAACCAGTCACATTTTATCCCATTGGTATCATAAAGTCGCCTCAGGGAAATCCCAGACGAATATCGCGGTGTTTGATAGATTGCGGATAGCGGAATAATCATTGGATTTGCCAGATTAACTTTAACCAGATCGATGACGTGTAGCAGCTTCTGTGGTGCTAAGTGTATGGTTCTGCGATTGTCAAGCGATAATGCCATATTTTTCCAATAGGAGAGGTCAATATCTCGCAGTGTATAAAGTGTAAAGGCCGACGAAGGAAATAACAAGTGAACATTAAATATAACGAGCGATATAATAGTGATGCAAAGAGAATGACAAAATGAAACAGTTTGTCCTTTATTTTGTGTCTCCCTGGTGTTGTTTCTTAGTGAAACACCGTTGATTGTTTTAATTGGCGACACAAACATCTATTGACTTTTACAATACATAAACAACAATAAATACATTTAAAAAAAATAACACTGTAAAGTTTATACGAGAATGACGTCACACGGAAGTTTACGTGAAATTGTTCGATTAAATACAAAACATAGCCCGAATACACACATCAAATCATTACCATAACATCTGTGTACTCAAATGATCTTATATACCCTTTGTACAATAAGAAAATTTAAGTACACGTGAATAATAATAATTTTTAGAACTTTGTAGAACTAAGTACATACCGAGCTTGCAGTCCGTTTGATTTTAAGTGCCTACTGCAGTACAAGGACATCAACAATCGAAGGAGGTAAACACAAGCATTGTCACCATTGAGAACTAAGATGAAACGCCTCACAATCTTTACCTATACCGGCTCTCTGTATCCATGGAATAGCTTTCTAATAGAAAAAGAGGGAGCTCCCAGGAGGCCTAGGCAGAAAAAGGAATCCTACCACCAAATATAATTTAAATAAGTTTTGGATAGCTTGTTGCTTCGCAAGTACTCTTGTCTTGTCTTTCACTAATTCTAAACATCCTTCTAAGACTTTAATTTTCTCTTTACCACAAAATATCTTTAATCGAAAAGCTTTCTTTAACACAACTGCTTCAAGGCGTTACAAGCAAATGAATAGCCTTCAATAAAGGCCCGAAAGTAGGAAATTGAGATAAAATATTCGAGCACCCTTTGAGGGTAAAAGGCCTATTTATCACTATATCAAGCGGCCGAAAGATAACTATGGAGCTTTGGGCTCCTAAATCTTCCAAAGTGATGTGCTCTGTGTCGAAATGACTGCACACAACAATTTCATGATATTTATGGGCTCTTGCCCTGACGGTGGTGATATTCTTTTTTTTGGGAAAGGTGGCAAACGAGCAAGCGGTTCACGTGATGGTAAGTGATTACCGTCGCTCACACCAGATCTGCAACACCGGAGGTGCTGCGTTGCCGGCCTTCAAGGGTATTTAGGAGATGTATTTCTCATACTAATCGCGCCACCTATCGGAAAGAGCTGAACAACGGCTGCCAGACCATCTAGTATTAGTATAGGTTAGCTCATTTATCTATTTCTTTATGGTGACTATATAGGTGTGTATATTTTTATATATGTATTTGTGTATGTTACATTTGAGCATTGCAAAATACCTATTTTGAAAAAAAAAAAATTAATTACTATAAACTATTCCACTTTACTGTTTGGGTTCACAAACTTCTGTAATTTACAATATTAATATCCTTCAGCAAAAGTTTGCCTGGAAGAGATAACTGTTCAGCGATAAAGCCGCTTGTTTATACATCTATGTATGTTTAATTAAATACGTAAAATGAATTACATGAACGACTATACAGTCCAAATAGCACGAGATCTGCAATATAATATGTGAAATTGCGACAAATGGATCAATCTTTCTTACATAATAAATATTTCGAAATTTGAATTCAGTGAAAGGAAAACCTTTTAAAATTGTAACATTTGAGCCTGACTTGTTTTATATATACATGGTGAGTTAATGAGATCTGAAACGAATAGGAGGAGTCTATTAAGAATAATCAAAGAGTAAAACAAAAAACAATAATAACTAACAATAGTATTAAATGAACACGGTGAACGGTCGGCGCCGGTTTAATTACAACACGCTTTTCCTTGCTTGTTTATTGTTGCAGCCTCGCAAATACTGTTCCGGCGCATTCCGCCGTAGCGTCGGGCCGGCTACTCCTGCTCCCTTGTAAAGCGCCCCGGGTGTAGTTCATTTCGTACTTCATGACCTACTACTAGACGAGTTGAAAACGTTGAATGGATTTTAAACCTTACTTCTGTTCTGAATAGTCTAGTATGTATTACTAAAACAACATGAAGTGATTTAAAATTTAAAATTTGGATGACGACTCATGAGGTAGAGTAACGACCCGCCCACGGTTGTGAGAACTCGATGTATGTTGATAGTTCAAAACTATTTGCGTCAATAAACAGACGCCAGTGTTCAGCAGTGGACATGTTATAGACTAACAAGATGACAATGATGAAGTTTATATTAATATATAAAAGTAAGTGATTTTATTAAAACAAAAACTTAGATTAAGATAAATTATGATTATCAATATTTTTAACATCTAACTTAGAATGTTAAAATATTAAATAACGGGAATAAACGTGTCATTTTCATGATAGTTATGATATTGCGTATGTATTGTAATTATAAATTTAATATTTTTTACTAATTGCCCATGATTCTTGAAAATGATTAAAAATATTTCCATAATTTGCATTATCCGCCTAAACTATTAATACGGTCATTAATCAATTGAACGATGTGAGATAAGAGTGATAGGTTGAAATATTTCCCGAACAGGCTGCTGTTCATCGATTTTTATACACGTTAGAACGAATTTACTATTAAAATTGTTTTCATAGTATTTATAACTTAGTTGAATGCGATATAACATTGACGTCAAATGTTCCAAAGAAAAGTTCAGAAATAGTGAAAAGACGCCGCAATTTATAATAACTTTATAAAGAAAAAACCAAAGATTGTTGAAAGCCTCCGCCCCGGAAGTCGTAAGATGTGACTAAAGAAAAAGAAACATAAGAATCTCTATGCAATCTCGCGGAGAAAACTTGTCATCCTGTCACTTTCTTCTGCCGACAAGTGAGACTGTTCGTCTACCTAATGGAAATCTGTAATCTCAGCCTACCTCTGTAGGTGACAGGCGCGGGTTTAAGGATTGTCGATTAAGCGGTGAAATGTAAAATATTCACAAAATGTTTGCATCCTTAACAAAATTAATAATGTAAAAAAGCTAATGTTGTCAGCTCATCGTTCACCGACGGTCGGTCGACGAGCGATAAAAGGAGTGAGTGTGACCTTTTAACATAAATTTTCGTCAAAAATGTAAATGGGCTTATCGCTTCCAATATGCTTCGCGTTGGGGCGGTGCCATTTTTCATGCGAAAAAATAAATATACCTCAGGATGTGATGCTTTTCCGATAATTCATGCTTCAAGGTAGCGTGGAGCCCACACTATGTTAATCATTTTAGACTTACACCTTATCGGCCTTCGAAAAAGAATCGGTGCCTTTACTATCACCAGTTTGTCCAAGTAGTCGTTTTTTATTTGGCGTTAGAAGTTCATTTCGTTTATCACGATTGTCAATTTTTTTAAATTTTTAACACTACCACCTATTTGTAATTAGGTGTTTAGGACGGTGGAGAAACTCGCGATAGAAATTGTTTTTAAATTATAATATTATAAGAATTTAAACATACCAATTAAACAACTTCAAAGAAAAATCAACGAATAATCTCACAGTTAATTAAATCATATTCTAACACAAAATTAAATAAAAAAAAACGATAGAACGAAAAACAGTCTAATACAGGATTTACAGACCCGTGCTAACCAACCACGAGTAGCGCCTGCTCTCGGGTATGACGCATCGCCATCGCCAAATACGTCATATAATAATAATATTATACTATTGTATAATAATATTATACTATTGTATAATATTATTCCCAGTCCCAATAGGGACCCACCCGTCATCACGAACAGTATGATTATTGCCAACAAGCCCGATCTAGTGCCGATGGACCAGACGCGTGTCGATTCCATATGATGAGTACTTATGACCGAAATAGACATGCAGAGAAAAATTGACAGCTCGGTGGCGTTATGGCGTTGTGGGTCGCCGGTTCGATTCCCTCACGGGTACTAGTATTTGTATGGACTTCAAATAATTGTTCCGGGTCTGCGTGTTTGTCCATGTGCAATTTATGTATGTACACTGCCTCCGCGATACAGGAAAAATTCCTACAATGAAAAATTGAAGGTAACTCTGAGCTCAAATGCAGAAAGCTGTGGTCTTCGATACCGCACGCATCGTCCGCCTATGTCTTTCCCCTGGCGAGGACATCTGGCTGGTTTTTTTTTAGGTATTTTGCTTAGTGTATATAATTTACTCTATAATATTTATTTGATCGCATTTTTATGTTTCTGTACATAACCAGACTAACTTAAGTATATATTGCGCCCTGTTATTTTTAATAACATGTTTGGATTCTTTCGATTTATGTACTACAGTATATCCTAACCAGACGCGCAAATCCCCAGATATAATAATTCTTTATATAATCAAAATCCTGCCCACAGAGTAACAATTGAAGCTTACGTAATGTAAACGTATTCCAATGTTTATGAATAAAGATAACTATAAAGAATTTTCTACACAAGTTTCCGAAGTGAGATTATTGATTTTGTGAAATAGAGCTGCTGAAACAACTGCATGTTTAATATAATTAATAAAACGTGCAACTAGTCGGTCTGTCGTGCGCGAAATAGTCATGGACTACATAACCAGATGCGTCCCGATGGAGTCCAACTTAGCCTCCTAACGCGTAACCTAGTTAATAACGGGAACGTATTTAACTAGTTTCTCGCTTTGATTTAATATGAAATTAGCGGGTTCCTGAATAACTTACTTAATGCTATTTCTCTGTGTCTGAACTTTGCTGGTCTAGAAATAGACGATATTTAAATGAGTGCTTATGACGTCATTGTTCACGTTTGTGTTTACGGAAATAGACATGCTTGAATAATGAAACTGTGCGTAGAACCATTTGTTGGCAATACACTGTAGCGTAGAAAAAAAATCTAAAATCTTGTTATTTTTTTCTAGTTTTTATTATTTTTTAAAAAAAAAATTATTAATAACTTTTTAACTAATTAATTGCTCTTGCGCTAAACACATTTCGACTATGGAGGGTAGGGAGAGTCACGTAACGTAATACCGATACTCCTGTCCACCCCACGGCCTCACCTTAGCCGCATCAGCAGTGCGGTCCCTTGTCAGAGCCGCGGAGGATAGCGACAAAGCCTTATCGCAATACCAAAACACCTCTTTCCGGAGATTCCGGCTCGGCCGCAGTGGCTAGAGATAGCGATGCAAAGCACTGACTCCAATCGGGAGTATTCGTTGATCGCACAGTTTGGGGATGGCTCTGATCCGGCTCTGGTTTATGAACTCCTGATTGAGGAGGAGAGGCTGCCAATGTGTCTGTCTACACATTTAGTGTTCTATGTAAGGGCTTCGATTTCTCTCTCAACAGACTAAAAAGTTCTCAAAGCTATCCTAAATCAGAGCCATTCGGGTTATGTTTTTTTTTTTATGGAAAAGACGGCAAACGAGCAAGCGGTTCACCTGATGGTAAGTGCTCACCGTCGCCCGCATACATCTGCAACACCATAGATGCTGCAGGTGCGTTGCCGGTCTTTAAGGATATTTGGGAGATGGTAGGAAAGAGGAGAGGAATAGGAGGGGATGAGGGCATCCGGTTATCTCACTCATCGAACGAAATGGAGAAACACAAGATGCCTCTACTTCACGCCGTTATTCTGCGAGGCCGTGGCATCAATCCGGTCGAGCCGGCCCATTCGAGCAGCAGCTAAAGGCGCCGATTGGCTCTACCACGCTTAAAATGTGGTTTATTGACGAAACTCCCGTTGTGGTTGACAATGACACCGATGAACCACATGGTTGACAGATAGGCGCTTCTAGTCCTAGTCCTAGATCCTTTGACATGCGTCAGCTTACGCCGTCAAATAATGTACCAAGATAACTTGGTCGAATAGCGTTTATCCGGAGACATGATTGTTTACACGTTACACCAGGAGAGAATGTGCGTTTCCGGTCATAACGAAAACTCTTGAATATCTTTGTGTAATATTTTCTTTGGGTCTGACTTTTCCATGCGTTTTTTACCTCCACGTCAAATGTGAAGTCCAAATTGTATAAGACATCTGAAGACCGTTTACTCAGGAATAGAGAACTGTATTCTCTCTCCACATATAAGAATGGTTACGGATAACCTGTTATCTATAACATTACAAGGAATTATAATCACGTTGGCCGCTACCTAACTGCACTGATTTTTTTTTCGTACTTGAAACTTAATTACCGCTTCCTTTTGAATAATCTCTCTCTAGAATAGTGTAGAAGGATAATATACAATTGAAGCAATTGACAACAATTGTATTACGAAATCGCAACAATTTCATCGGCACCGACGTTTTATTGAGACCACAAAATCCTTGCTGCAGACGGAACAAGCATTCAAATCTCAGATTATGGGATTCGCAATAACAGAAGCGTATGTAGATTTTATTGATATCGCACGCCCGGAGGGATTTTACAGAGAATATGTGCTTTGGACTCTTCAGGAGCATAAAATAAGTATTACAGGCTTTACTGTCTAAATATCGGTTTCCCAATGCAATAGGTTACTTATGTTCGCCCATTTCCGAATGTTATAGATACTCGTATCCTATAAGCTCTGATGACCTTGTACCCATATGGTACGGTTATAGGTCTAGTCATTTATCTTAGCCGTTTCTACCCACTTTCACTGGAGCTCCTCTGGAACAATGTGAAGCGTGATGAGCCTGTCGAAGTCTTAGTGTTCAGGCCAATGATACATATCGTACACAGGTTGCGATGCAGCCATATAGCGAACTCGAGTCTCCTGATTCGAAGCTACCTAAACCTAACCTAACCCCAAACCAATCTGCTATCGTGGCTTATATAACAAAAGTATGTGACGGCATACGTCATCTCTCACACACTCACATATTATGTTTGTTTCCTTTTATAGTTAACATGACAAAGAGGGAGAACGATCGAAATCGGGGCGGGACTGTAATCAATCAACTAGAATAGTGGGATGTAAGGTGGGATATACCAGCAGTAGAAAAGCCGCTACATAGCTTTTGCTCGACCTCGCCTGCACGTGGTGTCGGTTGCACTGACGGACTAGGGTCTAACAACAAACTGATTGCAGTAAATCCATCGGAATATGCTGAGCCTAAACTCCACAGACTGGTGATGGGGAAGCAGCATTTCTATTGCGAGGACACCGACAGCGAGCTCACCAATCCGCGCCTGCCCTGCGAAGGTTAAACCTTCCCAGAAGTATATGCTCGCTTTTGCTGGCGCTTTCTCGGATAGATCCATGTCAAGCATTGGACTAAAAGTGGCTGATGTGGTATAACTGTTCTAAATTTTTTACATCTTTTAATGGAAAAGTGGGCATTCGACCTAGCGGCTCATCTGATAGGGAAAAGGAAGAGAGAAGTGGAATGGGAGGGGAAGAGACAGAGGAGTAAGGGGAGTGGAACTTCGAGAGCCTTCTGTTCCGCGAGGCCGTGGCACTACCCGAGCCGGCCCATTCGAGCAGCAACAAAAAAAACATTGGCGATATGGGCCATCTTGGATTTAGCCCATGTGAAGCAATGCAATGTTTGTAACTTGATGATTAAATGTACATTCTGTTGCAGGCAGTCGTGCTCCCGCCGCTGGCGCGGTGGCCCTACGAGAATGGATTCACGTTCACCACATGGTTCCGCCTCGACCCCATCAACTCGGTCAATATCGAGCGTGAGAAGCCGTACCTTTACTGGTAAGTACAGCACGACAACAAACATTATACGAGTATCAGAGAGGGTTTAGGAGGCGGGAAGGGCCCGCCAAGCTGCTCCAGTGCGGGTTGGCGGGCTTATTAGCAGAGTATTTTATAATGATTTCTTGTATTCACACGAACACTACACATGTGAAATGAAACTATTATTTACGGATTTTATCGCGTTTAATTTTTTTATTTTTATTTTCACGATGTTTCGAGTGCTTTTCAGCGGGCATGGTCACGGGGGGATGGCTATGTACTACCACCGGCTAGGGATCCAGTAATATGTTTTTTTTATTTTTATTTAAAAAACTTTATTGCTTTCACACGTTATAATTTGAGGCGACATATAGCGGAGTTTAATGCCTATTGGCATTCTCTGCCAGTCAACCCATGGGTTCGTGAGATAGCCGTATCAGATGTATTTGTTTAACTTAGTAAATTTAAAAACTAAAATTATAGTAAAATTAATCAATTTTAATACAAAACCGAGAATACCACTGCACGACCTTAACATACTGTGAGCGCATTCTGCGTGGATCGGGCCAAAAATTAATAAATAAAAGCTGAAGGTAGCCCGAGTTGACTATGACATCTGAACGTCTAACACCTTGGTCTCCCCGCGGCTGCTGTAAAGCACTTGAAATGTCGGGAAAAGAAAAACAAAATGAAACGCGATAAAATCCGTAAATAATAGTTTCATTGCATTTATGTTAAACGTTATTAAAACTTACCTTAATGTTACCACTTGTTTCGGTTCCAGAAAAAGAAAGCAAGGTATAGTTTCGTATCAAAATTCTCTTTGACAAGTTCTAATAATAATGATATTAAGATCGAAGGGGAAAGGACTGATAAGGGTAGAAGATTGTGAGGTTACACTCACTCGGTCTTTGTATCCTCATATTATTTATTCCAACAATCTCGACTCCAGTTACCTATTACGTAAAAACAGCCGTCATGCGAAGTAATATTCTGTTTGTTTTTTAAAATAATGACGTATTGTTAAAAATATATATTTTGATAATATTTTGTGCATTTAGTAGTTGGAAGAACTTTTTAATGTTATGACTGTATTAATATATCTATGTTTCGTTCCAAGTTCCAAGATGAGGTAAATGGTACAACCATATAGCTAGGTTACTCTGCCTTAAAGTAAAAAAAGTAAAGTAACAGCCTGTAAGTGCCCACTGCTGGGCAAAGGCCTCCTTCTCAAATACTAGTATCAGAGAGGGTTTAGGAGCCGGGAAGGGCCCGCCACCCTGCTCCAGTGCGGGTTGGCGCGCTTCACATATCCACGAAATAATATTTTTATTATTTCTTAGACATGCAGGTTTCCTCACGATGTTTTCCTTCACCGTTGAGCACGTGGTAAATACTGCACTTAAAACTGTTAATAACAATTTTATTGGTGCCGGCACCAGGGATCGAACCCAGGTCACTCCCGCTCTATGACACTAAAGTGAGCACCCTGACCACTAGGCTACCACGGCTCTGGCTTAATATAATTATTAATTAAGCCAGAGTAAGAGTTTCACAATTCGAACTTTATGACTCGAAAACAGTACCAAGTGCACTTAAAAATCCAACATAAATATGTAGTTTGTGCGATTTATTAATATTTTTAACAATAACTACTAATATTTTATAGTGACGTTTCACTTCAAATTTTATGAAGAACAATCTGGTACCGCCATAATCATACGTTTACTTGGTGTAAAAGTTTGTGACACAGAAATTAATTAGAAAGGATTTTTATAAATACATCTTTAACTCTTCTCAAACTAGCCTAAACCATGTACCAACAATACAAAATTGCGCCTCCTTGTGCCGGTAGTCTGTATAATACAAAAATCTTAATGATATTATTAAATAAATTTGCGTTTCACACAAAAGTTTTCATGTACAAAAATAATGAACTTGTCTCACCGCGGGCGTCAGCGCTCTGCGTAAACAATACTGAAACTCTGTTACGCAGGTTCCATTAACATGAAAGAGGCTGTGGCGTTCGAAAGGGACAGCAAAAGCTTCGGAACGAGCAGACATTGGCACCGAAGTTGGTTTTAATTAGTTTAATGCGTCTAAAGCCGTTCCATGAAGCGGAGTTGCAGGAACTCTGTGATGGCGGCGTACTACGTGCACGTCTATCGATGCGGCGAGACAGACAGACAGACTGATAAGTTTTCATTGAAACGAATGTGAGTGTATTGTTTCGGGTGCCGCTTCTACTCAGTGTGCTGCCCTGGTAACTGGAAAGCCGTTTCGTTGTTGTGCGACTCGTTTGCTAACTTTGACGGGAGGACGGAAGTTATGTTTGTTGTATTGTTGTTGCCTTCCAATCTCCTCTGCACAGCATCCGTATTTCTTAGTCGACTTCTCAATTAAACTGCGTAAGTAAAATGCGTGTGATCGGGGTCTATTTTCACTACAAAAACTACCGTAATTAACAATATTGTGCTTTACTTTTGTAAAGCAAAAGATAATTTTTACTTTACAAGACAATTTAATAACAAAAAATTCGTATAATAAATAAGCTTTCGCTGAAAACAAATTGAAACCCAAAAAGTTTTTAATAAATGAGCGTTAAAAGCAATATTCGCCCTCTATTACAGAAGGTATTTCTAAGTTAATTAGCAAAGGAAAATTCACTCAGCCTTAGAGTATTTAGGCATTAAAATGAATTCTAATTACTGTTATTAAAACGACGGCCTACCGTTCAGGCTGTAATGAAATTTCTTAGACGGAGATTAGTTTTCCTTATTGAGTGTTAATTTCTTTTAGTTATAGTTCATTAGTTTAAGTTCGTATGAAGTCTCAAGTCAACGATATGAACATTTTATGGCGGTGCTAAAGTCTTATGCATCACTGCGCATGCGCGCATTGGGCCAGCTTGTGTTCTAATCAGGGTTTCTAATGTTTCTATTTCAATAATATATTCAAGAAAATATATAATTTTTTTTTATACAAATCTTAAACATAAATATAGTAAGTTAAACTTGCCTTAAATACATTTTGTTTACAATAAATTTTGAATGCGGCAATGTATGCAAATACCTATTTTATTTGATATGCCTTAAAACACCAGTAAACTTATTCCTTGTTGATAAAGTAATACATAAATCCTAATGTGATTTATATTGTTTCTTATAAGCCTTTTTGCCAGCGCCAGCAAACGTGGGAGTGAATTTCTTGAAAGGTTTGCATGTCCACCGCTGGGTCGGTGAGCGCAGTCCCGATATTCTAATAGTGATGCAGCGCCCCATCACTAGACTGTGAGATTTGGGTTCGGGCAAATTCGAATGGATTTTCTAACAACGTTCGTTCACCAGAGCCAAGATTGTTAGCTGGTAGGAATCATGCATCAGGCGCGAACCGCGAATTATTTAATTGATAACTAATGAATTATCTATATTAATTAGTAATATGTATTCTTTATGTAATACTCAGCTTCAAAACGAGCAAAGGCGTCGGGTACACGGCACATTTTGTCGGCAACTGCCTGGTGCTGACTTCAATGAAAGTGCGCGGCAAGGGGTTCCAGCACTGCGTCAAATACGAGTTCCAGCCGAGAAGGTATGCGTTATTTTGTTGTGATGCTGAAATGTTTGTTTTCGCCCGTAATGACGTCGAAGGAAAACTGCCCCTAAATTTATATATAAGTAACTTACTTACTACTTATGCCCGTGCATATGTATTGCATGAAAAATCGGATTACATGTTAGTTTAATATTATGTAATGTAGCTATTAAAATGGATTTGTTTTAATTATTAAAAAAGGGTTATATTTACGCTTATCATTACGAGACAGCACGACTCGGTGTTCACTACACAGGCTTCCAAAACCTCAAAGATTACCGAGAGATTTTAAGGGTTTTCTCTTGTCGATCTCATGACAGCCCATACCACACGACAAAATTAATTTTAATTGGTAACCTAAATATTTTCAGGATATAATAAGAAAAAGTGCATATTGTCATATTACCGGCCACCTAAGTTGGTATAATCACGATGTCAGACATACAACGTATTGACAGACACCGAAAACGCATTTGGCACGACTAAGCCAAACAGGATTCCGTGACCCACTTTTCTCCTCTTGCTGTAAAATCTATGTTCTCATAGCTTCTTTCTGGTCATCCAGATGGTACGCGATAGCGGTGGTGTACATTTACAACAGATGGACGAAAAGCGAGATCAAGTGTTTGGTGAACGGCCAGCTGGCGTCCAGCACAGAAATGGCCTGGTTCGTCTCCACCAACGACGTAAGTGCCAACTTCATGTACCGTAGTTCCTTAGTTTGCTCTCTGACTATATTCATCATCCTAATGTTGGGTTTTGAGGACTTTTCATAATCTCCATGCTTGGTATGCGCATAGGTGGTCGCAGGAGCAATCGCCTCGCATCTTGGGCGTTTATTAACGGGCGACTATATAACGGCAGTACGTCTATACGTGGTAGAGCCAAGCTGCGGTTTTTGGTGCTGCTCGAATGGGCCTGCTCGACCGAGGTGGCACTACTACGGCCTCGCAGAATAGCTGGGGCATCTTTCTAAAGAGCCGTGGTAGCCTAGTGGTCAGGGCGCTTACTTTCGTGTCATAGAGCGCGAGTGACCTGTGCTCGATCCCGGGTGCCGGCACCACTAAAAGTGTTAATAACAATTTTAAGTGCTGTATTTATCACGTGCTCAACGGTGAAGGAAAACATCGTGAGGAAACCTGCATGTCTGAGAAATTATATTTCGAGGACATCTGAAGTCCTCCAACCCGCACTGGAGCAGCGTGGCAAGCCCTTCCCGGCTCCTAAACCCCCTCTGATAGCTTGAAGTAAAGTAAAGTAGCAGCATGTAAGTGCCCAGTACTGGGCAAAGGCCTCCTTCTCAAATATTTGAGAGGGTTTTGGAGCAGGGAAAGGCCCGCAATGCTGATCCAGTGCAGGTTGGCGGGTTTCACATATCCTCGAAATAATATTTTTAATTATTTCTCAGACATGCAGGTTTCCTCAGGATGTTTTCCTTTAACGCCGAGCACCTTAGCTGAGCATATTTAACAATTACTATTAACATATGGATCGAACCCTGGCCACTCGCGCTCTATTATACTAAAGCTGGCTCCCTGACCACTTGGCTACCACGGCTCTTCTACTGTTCGACTATATATTATACAAAATTACGTAAGCCATTACAAAACTAAAAGATGATATTAGAAAAGAAACAAACGCCCTATTTAAGGAAAGAGAGTTGGACTGAATTTTGTCGCGTTTAATTACATTTTTTTGATCCCGATGTCTCGGGTACTGTAAAGTAAAAATAAAGTTATATTTCAAATATTAAAATCAAATTGGACAGAAAGTATTAACACAGTAATATTAAAACAAAATATAGAGAATGTAAAACTGAAAATAGAATTTATTGCATTAAAAATAAAGATAAAAGCCCTTGAACGTTTCAGAATGCAATCCTAAATAAATTACGGGCTCACAGAATATTACACGGAACCTGAAGTAGAACTACACAATAAGACTTTACTCCCCCTCCCTGTATATATTATAGCTCTCCATTATAGCCCATAAATGGTTTACATCGCACTTAAAAGACAGAGGACAGTTTGTAGAATTTCTCAATCACCGAACGAAACGGAGAAGCACAAAGTGCCTCTACTTCACGCCGGTATTCTCCAAGGATTCGGTAGTACCCCGGTCGAGCCGGCCCATTCGAGCAGCAGGAAAGGCCGTCGTTTATCTCTACCACGTATAAAATAGTACAGTATATTATAGTCCACATGTAAACTATATAATGTACACTCTAAATCCTCAGGAATGCAACAATTGTTGCATTAGTTAATACTAAGTCGTCACCTTTTACGAAAATCGAGTAATGATTTAGAGGTTATGATTAGGTTAAGCTTCGAACTCGGCGACCACGACTCAGTACTCAGTTACGCTGATCGCTGAGTCGTCAACAAAGATGCAGTCATGATTGTTAAGTGTGTTTGTTTGTTTTTTTATTGATGGTGAAAATAGTAAGTCAACGTTATGATTTTCTGATAAAATTTAAAACGAATCGCTTGTTTACTTTGGCGCATAGCTTCGTTAACGAACCTATCAAAGAATTATAATTAGAATTTTTGTAACTACTTAAAGCAAGACAATCCAGCACAGAGGTCAGGGGCTTCGGTTTAATTTCGTAGTAACAATTACACTTGTGACCTGTGTTCGAACTTCAACGCACTGCCCTCCTGTCATTGGCGCGAAGTGAACTGACATGCTGTGCGGTCATTTGGTCACACGCTGGGAAGTGTTACTTTAAAATATAGATTCAGTTCCTAAATCCGTGTAGTTTGTAGAGTTCTAACAATTAACATATCTCTCTCTCTCTCTCTCTCTCTCTCTCTCTACCAGTAAGCAAGTTTACCCCATTCATTAGCCTTCTTAATCTCCCCTTAATTACCAGGCGCTCATATCTCGTGCCGGCTTAGTGTTAATACATTAAGTTATCTTGTGGGAACATTCCCGTCCGTCCGTCTCTTCGTCACGTACACGTCGTTAGGAGCGATTTATTATCGACGCAGTATGCAAATTCTGAATGAGTATTAAAAGTGTTGAGCACATAAAAACGTAGGCGGTAACGTTTTTAGGGTTATGCTATTAACGATGCTAATGTGATAAACATTTAACAGGAAAAGTCTGCTATATTTAAATGAAGTAACAATGGTATTCTAATACAAATTCTAAGCAAATGAGTTGGGTTTCCATGTCTCTCTTATGACGTCACACCTAGATCTATTGATGAATATATAATTATTATACTCGTTCCCTTATATCGAACTGTTTACACAAGTAGTAACTTCTTCCAGCGTAACAGTTGCAACATATAACGACGAATTTAAAGGGATTTGCAACTGTTTATTTTATGATACGCATTACAATTATTTAAAAAAAATCGGACGGACGGAGTTTCTTTCTCCTGTTTCTTCTCCGTCAGAGGAAACTCATTTCCAAACGGTAGTCGATTGTTAAAAAGTAATAGTAAATTTCACATTTGACATACGAAATCATGTCATTCATATAAACATATTTAGTAATAATTTGGCTAATTATAAAATAAGAGTTCGCAATAAACTGACTGTTGCATGCAGTAACACAGTTCTGCATTTCATATAATGTACCATATTTATTTAATCTATTGATGAACCAAAATATGTAACTACGGTTTAGGTCGCCCCGTTAGCCACATTTTACGGCACCCACGTAAATAAGGCCCGCGTGGTTTTATATTTCGTTCCGAGAAAACTTTTTGGTTGAGATAACAAGTGTCCCATGTCCTATTACATGGCATAATCTACATCTTTGTCAAATGTCGTTCATATTCACTTAGACATTTAAGCGTGATTGAACGACCAACTTACAAACTTTCACACTTGTTATATTAATTAGGTGCCTTAAGCACTTCAGGAATCATAACCAATATTTGAAAGTTCATTGAAATTAGTGAAATTTTTAAGACAGTAAATAATATGTAAGAGCCGTGGTAGCCTAGTGGTCAGGGCGCTCACTATAGTATCATAGAGCGCAAGTGACCTGGGTTCGATCCCCGACGCCGGCACCACTAAAATTGTTAATAGCAATTTTAAGTGCTGTATTTACCACGTACCGCCGGTGAAGAATAACATCGTGAGGATACCAAAGAAATTATTATTTCGAGGATATGTGAAGCCCGCCAACACCCGCAATGGAGCAGCGTGGCGGGCCATTCCCGTCTCCTACACCCTCTCAGATATTTAAAAAGGAGGCCTTTACCCAGCTGTAGGCACTTGCAGGCTGCTATTTTTAAATAATATGTTGGAAAAAAATACTTTATAACAACTCCGGCAACAATTTTTTCCAATATCTTCAAAATTACATTTAAGTGAAATACGTTAAAACATACATACATACATACATACAAACAATTAAATTTATTAGTGCAGTTACCAAAATACCTTTTTATAAGTCTAAAGATGACAATGAGTTTCGAACCTGCACATTTGCTTTCAAAGCGTGCGGGGTGGTGTTTTATCTGGCAAAGTTTGAACGGTGTATTTTTGAACCGGTAAATATTCGAGGGGGCACAATGGTCTCCTTTGTTGTCTTCAGTCCGGTGAGAGGTGAAATTAGTCCCGGGCCGTACGCGGACAGTGATTATGTTTCATCATGAATAATAAGCGCGTGTACTTAATATGTAACCCACTCTTGATTTTTGTGTTGTTTTGATACATCTGATTTTTGATTCATTGAAATTTCGTGATAAGCCATATATTTTGAAGTATGTTCAACGTGTTGAATTAAAAATTCATATTATGATTTACTCCCTATCTGTAAAAGTAGTAGCCTATAAGTGCCCACTGCAGGGCAAAGCCCTCCTCAAATATCTGAGAGAGGGTTTAGGAGCTGGGAATGGCCCACCACGCTGCTCCATTGCAGGTTGGCGGGCTTCACATATCCTCGAAATAATATTTTTTTATTATTTCTCTTACTTACCTTCAATATTTAATGTACTTTTTTTCCTCAAAGACCTGTTTGTTTTTTCCACTCGGTACATTGGGTTTTAGATAGAAATGTTTACATTTGGTGATAATAATTCTGTGATCTATTATTTAATGCTGATGCCCGAGTACCGTGAATCACACATCTCTCCTTAAATTTACTATAAAGCGGTTTGTAAAATTTTCTAAGTAAGTTAAGCGAAGTAAATTTTCAACACAATCCAAAAAAAAAAAAAAAAAGGAGGACATGTTTCATTAGTCGGAGTCAATATCATAGAGATCATAATATTTATATGTAGTTATATCGTAGATGATATACTAAGAATCAACAATGTTCTTAGTCGAAGGAACAAAAGTTAAAAAAAGTTATTAATATACGAATTCGTCTTCTAATATCTCACAGCAAGCAATCATAACAAGCAGTCGACACGACAGATTACACTTCATATTATCTCCGTACCCGCGTCGCGTATAGTTAATAATGTATCCAGAGAATGAGCTCTAAGCCGGCTATCTTAAGAGGAAATCGTGTAGCATTTCGCCCTGTGAATAGGAATTAACGTGGCGTTACGTCGTAACGAATTTTAGGGTGAGCATAAAGGCGAGAGCGAATGACTCCAGAGTTACCTAGGTTAAATCCTCGGATTCATCATTATTAAAAGTAAAAATAAATTAAACCTTGCGCGAAATCCATTAATGCCGTGATTGCTGGATTCGTTCAACGTGCTTTATGGCACGCTGTAAGCAGTGGACTGTGACAGGCTCTAATGCTGCATCAGATCATCTGCTTCCGTCGACTTCCCCCTTACACTGTGCAGGTCGTCACTGCGTCTTGTGGTTGGGTCTTAAAGTTTAATAGTTTTTAGTTTGTATGTTGGCGTAGTTCAACAAATCTGAAACTAGTTTACGTTTTTGTCCGTCATTTGTTTTTTATCTCATCACGTGTCATGATAATAGAATTTCTTTTGTTATGTGCCCGTCAAGAACTATATTAGAGCGGTGCAGCCTCTTCTTATGAGAGGAGCTTTGCAGTACCAGGCGTTGTTCGCTTTGGACTGCCGAGTACCGGCGCCTGTCACTGGTCTTTCATCTTTTGTGATGGTTAATTCGTCATCTATCTAACTGGCTTAGGGATTTTCCTTAAGTAGACTCTTACGACAACCTCGGGGATAAAAGAAGAAAGGGAATCTTATGACACTACACTATAATGTATTGTAAAGTAGCAGCCTATAAGTGCCCACTGCTGGGCAAAGGCCTCCTTCTCAAATACGAATATCAGAGAGGGTTTAGGAGCCGGGAAGGGCTCGCCACGCTGCTCCAGTGCGGGTTGGCGGGCTTCACATATCCTCGAAATAATATTGATATTATTTCTCAGACATGCAGGTTTCCTCACGATGTTTTTCTTCACCGCCGAGCACGTGGTAAATACAGCACTTAAAATTGTTATTAACAATTTTAGTGGTGCCGGCACCGGGGTACGAACCCAGGTAACTCGCGCTCTATGAAACTAAAGTGAGCGTCCTGACCACTAGGCTACCACGGTTCTTTCTATACGACAAAATTCAAATCATTATAATGTATTGATATATACACACTAGAATGGTTTGAATTTTGTCGTAATTTCTAATGTCATTTAGCTTAAATTTTTTCTTAATTTTTAATTTTCATCACCAGCCTTTCGACAAATGCTATATCGGATCGACGGCCGAGTTGGACGAGGAGCGTGTCTTCTGCGGACAAATGGCAGCTATTTACCTGTTCGGCGAGGCGCTCACCACGCACCAGATCTGCGCGATGCACCGTCTGGGACCCGGATATAAGGTACGCTTCTATAGTTTAGTGTTGCCGTGTAGCGTACGAATATAATAGATTGGAAATAGTTGGAGAATTTTACTGACTACTGATTCTAAATACCATTTCGTATTTAATTTGTAATTTCTATGTAGCTTTAGAAGATTAGTTATCTAAGATTAATAATATAATATTATCCCACTTTTGACAGTTCTCATGGACCGGTGTTACCAACGCAAACATATTTGATTGTCTTATTAATTGAAGCATTTTGTGTTTGTTTTCTGCTAACCGCGGACGCAGAGTCAATTCCGTTTCGACAACGAATGCAACATCAGTTTACCGGAAAACCACAAACGGGTGAGCGAGACGGCAGCGCTCGTGCTTGAATACGCTGAAATCCCGCCCGATCCCATCGCCGATCCCCAAACTCCCGAACCCGATCCCCCGGAGGCCTCGCGAGAAGATACTAAGGCGACAGAGGGCGGAGGGAATAGCGTAGTTGTTAAAGAAGATGCGACGCCTCGCGGAAGGCGCTTGGCTGACGAAGCGCGCGAAGTTGCCGCAGCGCATGCGACCCTGCTCGTAGATATTGAAGCATGCAAGCGTGTAAGCATGACGCGCCGCTTGCTAAACGTTTCTGTTTCTTTTTGTTTTTCTTTGTGTGCGTTCTCATGCTTTGTATATAAATGTAGGCAGAATGGGAACCGATTGAATACTTGAGACTTATGGTAACGATATTTACCGAACACACTAATAACTTCGAGACGAGGGAGAGAACTAATTTATTTAAAAACGTAATTAAGTCTCAAGTACTCCAATATAAATAATCCCGCACAGCATTTAGCGACTGCAACACATGTCATAACATCCATTGGTAATGTCCGTGTATACGCCAGGGTCAGTTCCGATTCGACGCAGAGTCTCGCATTCCACTGCCGTCCACTGAGGTTCGCGTCGACATATTCGGCGAACTCGTCCACGACCCGACCCAGAACATACATGACGTAAGATATTCGAAAACAAAGCATTTTTTAATGTCCTAACCTCGACTTAACTACTAAGACTTTCCATGGCTTTCGCTGGGAATTTCTACGGTGTCCGTGTAACGGGATGGTAAAACGTTCAGCATGAAAGACACTTAAATGTTTCGAATGGATTTAACAATTATTTTAGTTTTGTAACTAGACAGTTTTAACACGTAACTAAATATCTTAAATTCTGTAACTAAAAATTGCATGACATGAATCTCTATGTGATATTTGGAACTAATATTATACTAAAGTAATAACTGTATGTACTTCTTACCTATGTTACACGTCACATCGCACTGAATAAAAAACGGTTTTGACGTTTCATATACATTTTTGTTTGAAACAAAGTCTTTCGGCTTCGGCTAGAAAGGCTTTCACTATTGATTAAATGCGCAGAACTTAGTTATTATTCTAATTAAGGTGAACTAGGAAGGGCAAGTTTCTGGTATCTCAGACATTATAGATAACTACTTGTATGGTGTGCTATTTGATTAATGGTCCGGGGTTCATTAAATTAACTTGTTAGATCGAGTTTAGGCGTTGAACTTTTACAAACTCATGTAATCAAATTATATTACTTAGTATAGACAGACAAAAACTCGTAGTTTGAGTACAGCAGATTTTAAGTACCTTCATTTTTTATTTGGATAAAACTTTGTTTGCTCCTATTTATAAAATGATTTGTATGTACTCGTAAGTGCGTATGTTTGAACGTGTTTAACTAATAATAACTTAACGAGTGGAATGGAACGTTTTTTAAATATTCCCCTCGATTAGAGAAGAATGAATGAATGATTGAAATGATTAAACGAATGCAGTTAATGAAATAAAAGACTAAAAGTTCTTTATTCGTCGACGTAAGAATATCCCAAATCTTCTTATTATTATTTTTTTATTTACGTCAACCAATGTTTCCTAATAGGTTTCTCTGACGGAGAAGAAACAGGCGAAAGATATTCCGTAGGTTTATGGTTTTTTTTTATAATTGCAATTTTCTATATAGTTTCATCGTTTCTAATAAAATAATATAAAAGTTAAGTGGTCTATGCTACGTTTTATTCTTCTTAACATAACAAATGTGAAAGTTTGTATGTTTGTCGTTCAATCACGCTTAAAGGACTGAATGGATTTATGCGAAATTTGACAAAGTGATTTGAAAGTGAAATTTGACACCTTTTTCTCTCTTACCTTAGTTGAGATAGATCTCTAGGGACAAAATTTGTGACCACGCGGGCGGTAAGCAACGGGCACCCGCTGGTGACTTCACAAAGAGGCGAACTTAACCCAGTTAATCGCCGGCGTTTGCATAAACAATAGTATTTAAATCATTACATATATGTAAAAACAAAACACCACGACACTATTTAAAAAAAAAACAAATTCATCAAAGAAACTTCAAAAAGTCTCATCCAGTTCCGGTAACCATTGTGGAATAACCACGCAGTGTAAGTACTAGAGCGACATCCGTTCATTGCATGTCTGTGTCCCTAGACAAGTCCACGGGGATTCCGAAGCGTTCAGCTTAGACTCGAATCGAGCTTCTATGCTAAATCGGGTCAAAGGTTAATTCCAACATGAACTTTGCGTATCTGACACGCATCATGTAAGGTTTTTTTTCGTGTTCTATTCGAACAAATATTTGACAAAGTAAACAACGCTTCATCTCTCTTCTTCAATCTTCATCACGCATTGTGTGTATTTATTTAGATATATAAATATATCTTAGAGTATATACATTTGTTGAGTTGAGTTTGTGTATATATAAATATATAATTATTATATTATATTTTCACTTCTTAGTAACTTGCGTACACCTTTAATCCTTGCTCACTGGTCATTATTTCCTCTGCAGTATGGTTGCCTGGGAGAGATCGCTTCTAAGCGATAAGGCCGCCAATTGTACCTTTATGTATTTTATTTCTTTTTATTTATTTATTTTTTCCTATTTTTGATAATTGGTGAACAATATATATAATATGAAATGAATGAAATACACTTTGTATTTCATTCATTTCATTTCATTCACGCAATCACCATGATGACTCTCATGCACTCATATAGACAGAATATATATAACACAAATTAGCTTTCGCGACCGTATATTCAGTAACGGCCTCCTCATCAGATGGTCCACTATACATTAATTTTAAAGGTTTCAAGCAACTTTTCATGAAAGCTTATCGGGACGACGTGACGGGTGGCGAGCCTGGCGCACTCTTAGTGTTCAGGTCGAAGACACTTATCGTACATAAGTTTTATACCAAGAATTGTACAATTATATAATCTTTCCTTTAAGTGGCCAAACCCTCTCAGATACTCGTATTTGACGAGGTATTTGCCCAGCTGTGGGCATTTACAGGCTGCTACTTTACTTTACGTTGACAAGTTGTAATATTATTTTATTTTGTCTGATTCTGCTTTCATAACGGAATTTAAAAATTAAATCACGTCTCTAACTATAATTAATTCTGCCCTCTCCCGTCGTTCATGTGCTCCTGGTACCACGGTCTTATGAATATTTCAGAAATATGCGCTGCGTAATAATTTCAATTCTTTATTGTCGAAAATAATTTTCATTTTGGGACGTTTTCACGCAACGAAATAATTTACCACGGAATTTCATATATAACCTACAATGTAACGCTTTTGAAGTGACATTTACTTTGAACCGACTAAAAGGTAGTTAGTAGTAATCAGGCGTTATTTATTTTCAAGATGATGGAAATAATTACTTTGCACGATTGCGAATGAAAAACAATAAAATGGAACATATTACCCAGTCCGAAAAGAAGAAGAGAGCAGCGGGTTGCTCGGCGGTCGTACGTCGCAGATCTCGTCAGAATCTCCGGTAATGCCTTGTTGGCCTCTAGACCTGACACGTGTCGCGTGTTTATTTATTATTTAATCACAAAACAGTATGACTATTTAAAAGTATAGATAAAACAACGTTTGTAAAATATAAAATGAATTTATATATTGTCGAGTGTAATTGCTCGTATGGGTGTGCTCGATTTTTACCAACATCTTTTTTATATGATTTTTTTTTTTTTGAATATAATAGGTTTACGTTTGACTTCAATCTCGCTTGATGGAAGGCGAATAATAGGCCTAGGATGGTACACTTTTGCCTAGAAGGTGTCTGTTCACCCTGGGTTTTTTTTTTACCGTACTAAAATGTTTTCTTTAGCTAATTTGATTATGTCTTTTTAAAAATCATTTGTTTTTGTTTGATGCCGGTCGCTTCATTTTTGTACACTATCTGGAATACAAACTTCACGGCATTCGAATGATGTGTTCGAAGAAACATCGAACAAAAGGCTTCAGAGTTATTACTCTCTAAGACCCGTAACGCCACGGTCGCGCACTTTCATAACCGGAGTGAACCGGGAGAGTTTTATTAAGGAAGTGGAGAAAACTTCTGACATCGAAGACGCCGCTTCGGTATGCAGCATAAAGTAAATTGAATATCGAAGTCGTTATAAAACCGAGCTTCTTTTTGAACATATTCAAATTGCGGGTCGCCTAACAGGTACAGAACAGTACTCTCTGTGTGTACGTGCATAATATAAGTAGGTACACGAATCCGACGATACATCTTTTGCTCTTCTCCATCGGCCTATTAAATCCAGTGCTGAACATCGCCACAAGAAAGTGTCCGCGAGCCCGGTATACATGTCTGAAGGCTTTGCCCATACTCATGACGCTGAGTAGATGGGTTAGTGAGCGTAGAGGCGGAATCCACGCCCTAGAGATGTTGCTCTACTTCTTTATTCTGTTTGATTTAGGTTCGGATGTATTGTCCCCTGTCACTGGATAGACAGAGCCTCGCTTATTAGCTTGTAGGGTTTACCAAGTGCACGTAAGGTTGGTATTATTTATTCTTATCTTTAAAAAAGAACAGTGTCTCTCACTGTAGGAATTTCTCCTGAACACTCAGACCCGGAACAATTATTTGTAGTTCATACAGATACTTGTCCCGTACGCCGTACTCCTACTCCTTACACTAACTATATTACACCGAGCTGGCCGTAAATCAAAAATATTCTCTATCTACATTGTATGCCAAATGATGTTAAAAGTGGGGCTTTTATCTTATCTTATGTTAGAATTTAATGACTCTTTAAATGCATTATTTAGATATCTGTAATTGGACGAATTTAATCCGACTATGAGATTGTGACTTTTTATTTATTTATTTTAGGTTTACTAACAGTTGTTACAACACTAACACAAAATTTTCGGAAACATTGGAATAAACAAATATAACTTAGAGCACAACCAATTACAGGTATTATGGTTTATAAATACATTTATAATTAACTTTTATCCTAAAATAAAACTAATCACCGTTACAAAGAATTAAATTAACTAGAATTTTTCTAAATTTAAACAGAGAGTACTCTATATATCTATATCGGCACTGTAAAAGTTATAAAGTGTACTCAACCGCGCTACGGGAGAGATCGAACCCGGAACAGTTTTTCGTAGCGGGGGAGGAAAATATGCTACCCTCTTTCTGGGGTACCTCTCCCACCGGTCGGCCATCCTCCTGTCGCTCGTTACATACATAGTCTCTCATTTTAAGGTCAAACTTGGCAAGACGCTTGTAGAATAAATTTCGCAACAATTTTCCTCAAACTTTTCTTTACTTTGCATATTTTGACGTAGTTATTTACACAAAACACAGTTAATTATTTCATGAATACAATATAATTTAAGCGTTTAATTTAGTATTCCTTTTAAAAGTGTATTATTTTAAATGGACGCCAGTCGTGTGTTAAATGGATATAATTGGGTAAGATACTTTTAGAATAACCAAACACAATACCTGGTAGGCGAAGATGCTAATACCCACAGATGACAACGGACAGATAACGCTGTCCGTTGTCATCTGTGGAAGATATGGGCATTTTTGAAAAAAATATTAAAAAGTATACGGCCGCAATTCATGTCATATAATGCTCAGCACATCTATGCACTGGTGATCTTTAATTGAACACACAATATCAGTGCAATGCTGTGAGCTTACCAACGGTTCAATTCACATCGCGTTTAGAAACGTCTTGGGCTCGATAATTGGGTTATTATCTATCCATGAATTCCTTTACATTATAATAATCCTTTTCGTAAAGTCTTTGTTTAACAAATTTCTGTAGACCTGTAGAAGACTTTGCGCACCTACTGTGATGTTGTTGTAGAAACGTATACATTGCCCCATGAACCATCTACTGACTCTGTTTAAATATCTTAATTTGTTAAATTTACTGTCGATTGATATCTTAGTTCCATGTTGATCCGATAGATGGCGCTAGTTGTTGTATTTCACATTGCACCATCGTCTTGTTACTTCGATATCGATATATCTGCTTTAAGCCGAACTAATATTGATCTTGCTGTCCTGTTGTGTGAATAAAGATCAATAGACGTGTACCAGTAGTGTGTGTTTAACTTATGTGTAACCGGACTCTATGAAGTCTAGTTACTGGCATCACAAGCTTGTGTCTCTGTTCCTTGTGCTTACATCACCGCTATTCTTAAATAATGTATTTATGTTTACATGTACATACATTCCATTTTCGTGTATGGATTTGAGAGTACGAGAAGGTTAAAATATTTATTTCTATAGATTTATTACAAAGAAATTTTCTTAAATTAAGATTATATATAGCTCTTATCTGTTAAACCCCTTTTTTGTTAAACGAATATGCCTCAAAGCAGTAACCAATCGTTCTCAAAGCAAACTGATTTCGTTGCTTTTGAGTAAATTTCCCGCTTTATTTTAAGTCAGTTAATTTCCTTATGAATTTGAGCTTTGAACAAAATACATGTTTTTTTATGTCGGAAAGTTCCGTAGCAAAGTTGAAATACCCAGCAAAGGTGTTCGCAAACTTAGTGCACGTACGGGTGGGTGGGTGTTCAGTTCGACTCGACTTTTATATTTTTCATATTTTCCTACGGGCACTCCTTAAGATTGAAGTATTTCCTATTAGTAAATCTTAACCGGTACTAATACTTATATATACGTACAATTATACATAATATTGTTTGTATGTTGGTAAGTACGTATGTGTAAAAGTATTAAACCTAAACGTAAATACAGGCTGTTTTATTCTGTTTAATAATGAATTCGTTCAGTCATGCATACAGGATCGAACATATAAGAAAAGTATAGTAAAGTAGAAACCTGTAAATGCCCACTGCTGGGCAAAGACCTCCTTCTCAAATATCTGTGAGCAGCAGTAGGAGCGGGGAATGCCCCGCCACGCTGCTCCATTGCGGGTTGGCGGGCTTCACATATCTTCGAAATAATAAATATTTTTTTTTATTATTTCTCAGATATGTGTAGGTTTCCTCACGATGTTGTCCTTCACCGCCGATCACGTTATAAATACAGCACTTAAAATTGCTATTAACAATTTTAGTGGTGCCGGCACCGGAGCTCGAACCCATGTCACTTGCGCTCTATGATACTAAAGTGAGCGCCCTGACCACTAGGCTATCAACTTTTAACTCTTACAACCGAATATATATGAATAGAAAATTTTGCAGAGATGTAGATTTTGCATGTGAATAGTATATAAAATAGTTGTATTTATCTTAATTAAATTGGGTCAAAGAAAAGGGGAGCGATGCCGTGAGTAGCCGATAGTCTGTGAATATTTGAAAATATTCAAATTTGGTATTGAATAGAGAAAAAAATAAATGAAGTGCTTTTTTTTGTGGTGTCGTGGCCACATGGCCAACGGCCAATGTTTTTAGTATTATTATTTATTAAACTTTTAATATTATTGGGAACTTTTTTACTCTCTTCTTTCGGTAACTTTAAAATAATCGCGGGTATTACCATCAAAAAATATTTCATGTCAATTAAACCCATAAAACTACCACCACAAACACGGCAAGGTCGACTACGCCTGTCTGCAGCTCCGCGGGTGTTGCAGATGTATGTGGGCGTCGCTATCACTTATGTACAGGTGAGCCGATTGCTTGTTTCACCCTTTTCCCACATAAAAAAAACCTAAAAAAGGAGACCTGACACTAACACTGATTAGTTTTAAGATCGTCTTCTCCGTGATTCGAATGTTGGTATTTTAATAATACTATCCGTAACACCGTGTGTGCGTGACGAAAAATTTTGTAATTGGGCTTCGATTTTTTTTTAATATGTATTATATTTTAGATACATATTTGAGGTAAACACAATCTGTGTAACGATGTGAGTTCTGGCCCCCCACCTTTCCTCCCATACCACTCTATGGTCTCGCTTTGCATTTTAATGCAAATGTTGTCGAGACATAAAGGAGTTTGTTTCGAAAAGCGACAACGTCGTTGCTGCTTTCTCTATGGTCCATCAAATTGAGCAAATGCTTTCATTGGACTTGATTGGTTAATGTTCAAGATGAGGTAGTAAAAAGGTTATATTGTTGTCTAATGGGTATTAAATAGAAGTGACGTCTGCTTTTTCTGTTTATTTAAAAAATTTAAATTAATGACTTTTTGTCACCTTTTTTTTATGGGAAAGGCGGGAAACGAGCAAGCGGCCCACCTGATTGTAAGTGATTACTGACGCCCACGTACATCTGCAACACCAGAGTTGCTGCAGGTACGTTGCCGACCTTTAAGGGTATTAGGGAGATGGGAGGGAGGAAGAGGAGGGGGATGGGAGCGGGGAGTGGGCCTCCGGTTACCTCTCGAGTAGCAGCAAAAATGCCGCTTGGCTCTACCCTAGTTTGAACCTTAAAGTTCTAATTTAATTTAATTAAACTCCATGTTACTCGTATTAAATAAAATTGTGTCCAAGTAAGATATTTCACCTAACATCTTTGAATAACGATCAAGACGTAGGCGCTTTCCCCCGACAAATTAAATGTAAAGCCATTGGTAATTATTAGATCTATGCATCGCGTTACCTTGTTGTATTACCCTGGTACTTATTCTCCGCAAGTGTGGTGATTCACAATTTCTTATATACCATACTTCTTACCTACGTACCGAGCGTGCAAGATTGCTGTACACGTTTAAAACGATGCTTTAAATTTAAGCAGACTAACATCATCCCCAGTATAGCCCAAGGCAGCTTCGACTGCACATTATGCTTTATCGAATATAAAGAGCACTTAAGCAGAATATGCACGTCTGCCGCGTACAGTTACGCGCACAAATGAATACGTATGTACGAGTGGTTTCGAAAATTCAAATCTTATATATACTTCTTATGCTAATCTCAACGTATTGCATTGTATTGGAACAAGCGATTGTGTTCGAAACTATTTTACAGCTGTGTTATAACAAGCATGGTAGAGTCGGCAGAGGAAGACCTGAGCCAACGTTTCACGATCAAATCGGAGACGTTCTGTAAAAAGGCCAGGTCAAGAGTACTCTAAACCAACGAGCATGCATGCGAAGATTGATGAAAGTGGAAGAAGCGAAAGACCTATGTCAGGACCGTAGCAAGTGGAAGGAGATTGTCTCTGCCTACCCCGTTGGTAACAAGGCGTGAATATATGCATACATAAATACAACAAGTATGCAAACGGCGAGATAACTTTGAATTGGGCTGTTACCTTCGGTGTACACTAGGCACCGAGGCCATTATGGTGAACATTGAATATAATAAGAAATTATATAATCTTTATGGACTCTCACCAATATTTATTCACTTTTACAAAATTAACAGAAATCATGCACTTACACACAATTGGATGTACATAAATATTGAATTATTTTTTAATTCTTTGCAATTGTTATTATAAATCACTAGAAACCATTGTTTTATATGTCTAACGGCTTCCCGGATCAAGGACGACCTACACATCAGTCTTGCACTAACTAAAACCCTACGGTTTCCACCTTTATCGCAAATTGGTGGGAGAATGATCGCATACACCGGCCGCCATACATAGTGGTCGCAAGAGGAGTTCGCCCACCTGGCAAGGCGCATCAGAATATAGATGTGAATTTCTTCATGGCCTTCAACCCCACTTGGACAACGTGCCACTCCGAATTCGGCACTCGGAGGTCATGAATGTCAGGAAATAGAGCACTCGGAAACACTAGCCCCCAGGGACCCCAACAGAGGATCTGGTCAATAGCTCAGTCGCTGACCGGTCTACTGCCGCCAAGGGTTACATCAACATTATGATATTTACAATATTATTAATCTGTTAACTTAAACTATCTTATTATACATAATGTTATGAGTACATAAGGTATATAATTGTCGCAATTTTACCACTATCTGGCGTCTCTGACTTGTAACAACATTCATGTATCTCAAATAGTAGCTGTGAGTCGTATATTCACGACACTCGACGCTGTGAGCGTAAAACAACACCTACCCGATCAGGCTTTCAGCGGCACCCGAGAGTTTCCTTACTTTACCCTAAAAGCTACTTCGCGGTAGAAGGGTTTATTTACGTGGCAGGGCTGCTAATAAAATAGTAAGTAACACTTTTCTAATTATTTAACTCGAAAACGTATTGCAACAATATAAATTCTAAACACGTTCAGCGTCAAATTGTTTATAGGTACGAATATAATACATACTTTAATAATATCAAGGAGTAATTTGAATCTCAAGTCTTAATATTGTTAGCAGCCTCGTTATTTTGATTTGTAGATAAGTAAGAACACCAAAGCTAGAGCTTAAGTAAGAACACCAAAGCTAGAGCTTTGGTGTTCTTACTTAAAATTATTTTACACATCAGAAAATTAAATATAATATGTTGCTTAGTCTGCGCTATGTTGACATAATAGTTAAATAAACCATCAAAATAAAAATTCACACTGTAATGTAACAAATACAAAGTGTTTGTACATGTTGCTGGTGCATTTTCTTCTTCCAGATTTTTATATTGAATTAATTTTAAATTAAAAAGCAAGTGTTTCATATATATGATATTATTACAAAAAAGTTCACTACACCATTCTGTAACCTTCCATTTTTAAGCAATGTATAATTTAACTCAAAACATTAATATTCTCGTACATGTAATGGAACCAAGTGTGCTAAACAATGGAGTGTAATGTAGTAAGATCCTTATGCAAAAAACTTTTCATAAATATTACCTAATAAATATATACATTAGCGTTATTAACAATATTATTAACAAAATGTAATTTTAAAACGAATGCGATCCTTTGCTAACATATTCTTGACGCCAGCATGTGTTGGAGTGGCAACCCTATGGGCATTGTCTGGAATGTTGTTTTAACTAATGGGCGAAAGGACTGTTGCTAACACCACTGCACCGAGTAATGTGATTGTCTTTGTTATTTTCTACGTGTTGGTATTTCTTTGTTTGTGTTCCTATCTATGAAAAGGACACGTAAAAAGCCAATGTGTTTTTTTTTTAATAATCAACATCTTTCTTGTTAATTCAGTATTGTCCTATTCTGCCGATTAACAATGATTTTTAGACAATGGTTATTTATAGAAAATATTAATGTAATGCTTGTTTTACATCATTAACAGAGTCAATATTTTTTTCTTATTACGCCGTACTAATCTCTATTACTGTTCTAGTTAAGATGTCTAAGTTTTAAAATAGCATGAAATCACATAATATATTGTTGTCCCATTTTAAGAGATCTTTGTACAGTCATCGTCTCCTATAGGCTCATAATGATAACGATTATTGTCGACTCAAAGAAAGAAGTTTCACCTATATCTATGTATATGTAAAGTATTTGATTTCGTTGAGAAAATTTCTAGAAAATACAAAAAAGATACAAAGGTGCCTTAAAATGTGTAATATAAGATTTTTTCGCTTCATAGATTTCAGTGAGCTTCGTTACAAATATTTAATTAAAAGTTTAAAAGCATTTCGTTTGCAATCTCTGTCCGCGCTGATTAATTGTTTCAATGTTGGTACATCTGTGTGCATTTTATAATGTTTTTTAACATTTAATCATTTGGTAATCGTATTTTAATTATTTCATGCAAGTCTTAATTGTAAGTAAAATCATAAACCGACAAATTTACCTTTGCCATCATTCAAAGATGCCCCTTTTTCATACTATTATAATTAGAAGAAAAAATATTCGTTCTGTAGAGAATTTATTGATTTCTTATTAATACATTTTAATTACAATTTCACAGGTGCTCTACGATGGAAAATTATCATCTGCTATCGTATTCATGTACAACCCGGTTGCGACAGACGGACAATTATGTCTGCAGTCGGCACCTAAAGGCAACGTCTCCTATTTTGTGCATACGCCACACGCGTTGATGTTGCAGGTTGGTTTGTCAGATTAAGGATATGAACGTATAAAAGTAAATAAGTGGTGGGCCGATCGTAAAATTGTGAGCAATTGCCATGGAGCCAAACCGTTTCATGTAATGTTGGCATCTCATGAAATAACCGTTTAATCGATCATGTAAGGACAGTCGATGGACTAATGGCTTTCAAAATATGACATTATGATGAGGACTTTTCAGTAATAGAATACATACAGCATTGAAGAGCCTATTACGTAAACCTATATAAGCTATTCGTATAATTTCGATCATAAATAGAAATGGCGACTCGGTGGCGTAGTGGCTGAGCGATCAGCTGCGGCGCCGTGGTTCGCGGGTTCGATTCCCGCACGGAACTAGTACTTGTATGGACTACAAATAATAGTTCCCGGTCTGGGTGTTTGTCCATGTGCAATTCATGTATGTAAACTACCTACGCGACACAGGAGAAGTTCCTACATTGGCAGGTAACGGTTAAAGGTACGGATTTTATCGCGTTTTATGTTCCCGACATTTCGAGTGCTTTACAGCACAAATCCGTATAACGTGTGGTGTTCGCTTAAATGCAAGAAATCATTAAATTTCATTAATTTATGCAGTCTAGTGATTTTTTGTAATTAATTGACGCCTTACAAAATTACGTTTAATGTCGTCAGCAAACGTATCAATTTCTTCTTTCTGTTGTGGTTTTTTTTTTCCGGTTAGGTTAGATAAGAATGTTTATGACAGTGAGCCGAGCGTGTCGCGACAGAGGTTAGAAAACGCGAGAGAAAACTTGTTCAAGGAATGTTTAATTTTCATCTTTCATAAAAGTAAATCAAATAAAATGCCTTCATTTCATTATACGAGTAAGTTCGCTCGCGATTGGATGCGGGCAATTTTACGATCTGGCGACGACATATATATTGTTTATACACGGCAGTTAAAGTTTACTTGTTTTTAGCCAAACAGTGTTATTAATAAAAAAAAATATGTTTTTTTTCTATTCAGGCACAAGCTGGTAGGTCCTGGTAGGTATGGCCCCATTGTGGGGCTTAGGGGTTTGTGATGCTTGTGTACTAAGATCTCATAATTTATTACAATTCGTTGCTTCACCTACCAAAAAAATGTGAACACTATACTCGTATACTTTTATGCTATCCTACTATCGATGTGAACTTACCCAGCGTGGGTTTTGTTCATATCGAAAAATTCTTTTAATTCTTTCTCCTTTTCTGCAGGAAGTGAAGGCAGTGGTAACGCACTCAATACACAGCGCATTGAATTCGATCGGCGGGGTGCAGGTTCTGTTCCCGCTGTTCGCACAACTTGATTTGCCGCACGACGCGCCTACCTCCGATACCAAACGGGACCCCATGCTTTGGTATGACGTCCTAGTATCCCACTATGCGAAGCAATATGACTTATTCTTGAAAAACAGTTTACATTGTATGATACATTAATTATTAAATTGATTAGATTTGCTTCTTCTCTCGGGTTCGAAGGCTCCTTAAGGCAGGATGTTAACTGATAATGTTGGATGTTAAATGTATATTATAAAATCTAAGTACTTATAGATCGTTGTTAATAACAAATACAAATAATTATCACTTTACAGGATTTTTTGAAAGCCAAAACACCACACCACACTAATGAAAGAACACTTCGTTCGTAAAATATGAATATTTTCTTATGTGAATGCGGAGAAAATCAGCTTAAAACAATCAAAACTATAATCACCACTGTTTTAAACGATAGTAACAACAACTACAGCTACATACTTTACAAAAATACTACAAAATATTGTATCATTTATATTATACTAAAACATTTAAATGGTCGGCGAGTAGAAATGGGCATCAGTAAACATAAATTTCCAATTCATTACATTACTCTCCTATACAATCTGAACACCCATCAAAGTTGGGTCGAAATTTCCGAACTAAATCACAACTACATTGAGGTTAGATATGAACTCCCTAGTCTCGGCAATTCATTAATATTCCAAGTAGCTTTGCCCACATCATCCAGCTAAATGCAGTTTCAGTGTCGCTCGCTAATCGCCCGTGGAACTTTGCCGCCATCTTGAAACGGCCGTGTAATAGCTATGAAGTAACTCCTGACAACTCCTAATTGCCTGGTGTCGGGCCCGCTTTGCGGGGTTGGATTTATGAACAACGTTTTATGGCGACAATAATTTATACTCCAAGGGCCCCGTTGTGTTTTGAGTTTTTTCATTTACAATTTATTCAATTTGTAGCAGTGAAAACATTTTTTGTAAAACAAAGACTACATCATCAGCGTGGATTAATTGCATGCTTTTTTTTTGTGAGGCTTTCTTCTTTTAATACATTTGTTTTTTTTTGAAAAACACGAGAAGTCGCGTTAAAAAATCCGAATGTCCTTTTGAACAACTAATTTTCCCTCCTAAATTAGCATTGTTATAATCCAACCCACGTTAAACTATTTAGTTGAGCACCGTAACAAAGGTATTTGCAAAACAATTACCAACATTGTTTCATTGTTTACTAAACAACTCAAACACTAACCTATCTGCCATGTACCTTTTACCTAAATGGAACTTCGGTTATCTTCATATGAAAATGAATGGGTAAAGCGTAACGATGAGGAATTTGCCAAATTATGTCTGGTTTCTCGTAAATTCATCCATTACGTGTATATGCGTTCATTGTCTATTAATATTATCTATGACTTGGATTTTGGGTAAACTTTTTATTTATTTTTTATTGCATTACCTTAAAAAAGGCAACAATGGGCACATTTAATTTTTATAGGAATTCTGCACCTGTACTCTACCAGGTTGGCGCGAAATTGTTGTAGGCGCGGCGCATCAACAAGCTTGCGATAAAAAAAGTATTAAATTAAAAGAATGTACTTTCACAAAACAAAATTAAATTAATAAAATATGAAGTGAAAATAAATAAAGGGATGGTTCCCTTCAGGTTCTTTCATGTTTTCAATAAACATAAAGGGATATATTAATTAATAAACTCTTTTAAAAATATAGACACAAACACTCTAAATAAAAGCTAATGAATGGTATATTCTCATGGACAATTTAATGGTTTTTTAAATGCACACGAACCAACCTTTTGAAGGACTTACTCCAAGTATATGGATCGCCATTCTATACCATTCTGATATCTTCGGGGAATCAGTTCCAAAGACGTGTGCCTTGTACGCTGAAGGAGTTATCAAAGAACTCAGTGAAGAAGTGTATTGGAATACGTAACTTATTATTACAATCAGATCGAAGTACCCTGTTATGGAAAGGAAAGATATTTAAGCTTTATCTCAAATATGATAAGAAAGCGAAAATGGATAATTTAAAACGAAGAGAATAACTTGGAAAGTTCTGGAATGAAATGGAATTTAATTCGTCCTGTGGGCATCAAGTCCGCCCTTTGTTACCGTTGTATTATTGTTACGGTTATAGAGCATACTTGGAGTTGTGATTCATCACAGTAGCAAACGTCGACGCCGTCGAAAAGTCGGATTTATAATGTAATCGTATTCAGAAGGCGGTAGAGCCGAGCGGCTTTTGCTGCTGCTCAAACGGGCCGGCTCGACCGGGTTGTTACCACGGCCTCGCAGAATACCGGCGTGAAGTAGAGACGACTTGTGCTTTTGCGTTTCGTTCGGATAGCGAGGTAACCGGAGGCCCACTCCCCCACCCGAAGGCCTCCTTCTCTCTAGAAGATTTTTCACTGTCTATTTTTAAAGATGCTCGAAATTTGTTGGTTAAGTCGACTAGATGTTAATCGTTCTTGTAATCGGTTGTCTATTGTAACTATGTCTACTCTGTGAGGGATTATAATCAAGAGTTGTATTGTTGCAAGGTCGCATTTTAATGACATTGGATAGATCCTTTCTGCTGTCATAAGTCCTCATATGACTCATAACAAAAGAATTTCAATTATTTCAAACCTGTGACACGTAAATGGATGACCGATAATCACGAGTTTTTGAATAAGTTGAACGCCTGCGGCTATCTAATAGCAGTACCTGTAAATAGACCACAAAACATTTTAATGCTAACAAAAATGAAGGGGCTTGTGAAAAATAGTTGATGATTAAATTATTTTCATTTTTAAACAGTTATATTATGTGACGCGGAAGATGATACAAAGCCGCTTTTTTAACAGAGATATTTTTAATAAGTTTTCACTGGTATCTAATATCTAGTTACATTTGTTTTAGCATTACCCATGTAAATTCTCGGTACCCAAATACTATGATAACTATTCCCCTTTATTTCAATGAAGAATGATTATATTTAGGTACTATGTAAATTTCTAATAAAAATGCATCGCACTTCCAGCTCGAAACTCCTCGGCTTCGTGTGCTCCCTGGTCGAGTCGTGCAGCACTGTGCAGCAACATATGCTGCAGTGTCGCGGTTTCCTAGTGATCTCACACATGCTGCAGCGCTGCGGCCGCGAGCACCTCACGCCGGACACGCTGGCCTCGTTCCTCCACTTAACTAAACATCTCGTCACTTGCTGCTCCCCTAATTCCGATTTACTTTTGAAACAGGTATGTGATCTTCCATGATGATCTCTGTCTTATTAATCATTTGGCTTCTTACGCTGTAGTTATTTAACTTAACTAATTTTGCCCTGAGTAAGATAAAGAGTTAACTAGTAAAGAATTTTTCTTATATTAAACTTAAAATGAAATGATCTTGTGGATTGTCACAACGTCAACCTACATACAACTGTGCAGAATATCTTGTCTGTTAGTTCCAGAAGTTAAAAGGTAAAGTCCTTGCGAACTTTTAACGTAATTGTAAAGTGTAAGGAATAATAAATTCAATTTCATGAAAAACAACTGAACTTCAGCGAAGACGTTTATTTCCCCCGCTTGTAAACGAGAGTTTTACGATATCACGCATCATTAATATGCAATAGAATTGCTTTGAAAATATTTTTATGGACCATTTTATGGTTATGGTAAGTAGCCATATATTGTTGGGTAAATAATAAATCTGTGCCGTGGAAGCATTAGGGTCGATGTACATTTTTACAGTAATTATTTAAAATGTGAAATGTGATTTAAGTATAATTGATTATAAATTGAAATGCACTAAATCGTAGGTCACTAATATTCACTTAAATCTGAAAGCTTCCGTAGAATGTGAAAGTAAATCGGAAACTTTCAGAACACTCGACCGGTCCTTGAACATTAACGGACGGTCGACAAAACGAAAAAAAAATTAAGTTCAATTAATTTTTTTTTGTATTAAACGTATTTTTGCATCAAATGTCTCTTGGGTCCTTTTGCTTCTTACTTTGAGAAAATTTGGTGACAATGCACTGCTTAAAAGATACAATCGTCATAATATTCAAATCCTACTTTTACATAAATGGCTGTCTTTTATTATTATTGTTTTTGTCCCTATTACGTTAATTACAATAAATGTTACCATATTTTTTACTACTATAATTGAAAGATATTTTTTGCTGAAACAGGTTTGGATTTGATTATAGAAATAATAAAATTTCGATGTGAATTCCGCTTAAAATATACCAATAAACCCGAACTCCACCGCAGATTTTTGTTTTAGATTCGATGGTTGTTAGCGCATGCTTCTCTTGCTTCTTCACTTTTGTATCCTCCGAACCTCCATGTTTTAGAATGTCACTCCAACTGTTTTTTTATTTGTTGTCTATCCAAGATTATCCTTAGATTTAATCATTAATATATATTTGCGAATCAAAGCTTTATTTTTCTGTATTCTTACTACACCTCCTATTTGAACAATTATAAGATAAACACTATATTGAATGCAACACACAGCCTTTATTTCCAAGGGAGTTCTAGGGTCTCTGCGCCAAGTAAGTACACCAGGAGCGCAGTAGATAAGGGGACTAATTAATTAGTGTTTGAGCAAAAAGCTTATAAGGTTAGAGAGCGCAACAAAACCCCGCTTTAGTCACCATTCACAGCTTTGGGCACTCGGGACTGTCGTATGAATATAAATCGGGGCCATGTGCACCAGCACCGGCCAGCTGCCAGGTGCACGGTGGAATTTGTTGAAGGGGAATGTGACTAACCGCTTTGAAAGTTCTATAAATTTTTATTTAAAGCTTTATTTCCAATACTATCGAAAAACGATTATCAGTAAGTTTTCTAGTTCGAATCCCGCATCATAAATATAACTATTTGCAGAGTCATGGATGTTTATATATGTACAAGTGATTATGTACATGTGACACAGGGAGTCCTAGTGTGGGACTGGATGGCTCGTGTGTGATTATTCAATATATTTTTATTAACTTTCATGAGGCAATGCAATCAACAATTAGATTTCAATTAGAACGCTCCAAACATATCAGAAATGATAACAAAGCAAGAGAGCAGATCGCTATCGACCATCGGACAGTTAAAAGTCTATGCTAATCTCAGTCCTTTTGCCAATCGTTCCTCACCTGGCAGCTGCTGGACCACATCCTGTTCAACCCGGCGCTGTGGATCCACACGCCGGTGGCGGTGCAGGCCAGGCTCTACTGCTACCTGGCCACAGACTTCCTGGCCGACGCGCACATATACGGCAGCGTGCGGCGGGTCAGCACGGTGTTGCAGACCGTACACACGCTCAAATATTACTACTGGGTCGTCAATCCGAGGCCCAGGAGCGGGATCACGCCTAAGGGTTTGGGTGAGTTAAACGCAACCTAGACTTTAACTGTCTGTGCGCGAGTGACGCAATCGATTTTTTTTTATTTCATTAATAATAAGTTTACGTCACCTTAAGTGCTGATTAATTGTTTTATGTCGGCATTAATATTATTGAAAAACAAAATCGAAATAGGGGATACCTACACAGTTTCTTTCGTCCGTTTCTTCTCCATCAGAGGAGCCACATAAGGAAACGGCGGTAGATTGTTAAAAAAAGAATTATAAGATTTGACGTGAGAAGACACGTCTAATAATAAAAAAAAATCATATCATTTCATAACCGGAAGAAGGTTGTGGAAGCTGTTTGGTAGCGGCGTATGAATCTGCCATCCCCTTTCTTTTGGGTGTCGTATGCGATGATTAAGAGAAAAGCCTTAAAAGTGAATAGCTATATCCGGAAGCGAAGCCGGGTTTCTGGAAGTAAACCACGACGCTCCGACACCAGTAGAAGCCCGCTTGGCAACGCTGAGTCGTACGACTCAGCCAAATGGGAATCCGTAATCTCTACCTACTCCTATCACGCTACACTTTTTTCGTCTACGCTATTTATCGTTCAATAAACGGAACGTTAATTTTGTATACGTTTCCAGCAAATAACGAAAGATTATCAGGTATAAGAACGAGAGACAAGAACTTGACTAATGGCCCCTGTTATTCCCGGAAACAATCCATCTGGCGTGAAGTTGAAGACGTTATAACAGGCCGACGCCATAGGGGGCTGTCTAAATCGCGACGGATTTGTCGTTGTCGGAGCAAGTCCCGTCGTCGCTCGTTTATTAAAGCTTTATCACTTTTATTCGGCGATCATTTATCTGGAGATCTCTATTAGTATTTGGGAAATATTGTTTTGATGTTTAAAAGCCAGTAAATTATATTTAAACGGGCTAAATGGATTTGTACGCGGCTTCGTTTTCTTTGTGTAATTTTTAGTGTATTGAATGTTTAATAATAATGTAATCAGAGAGCGTTGTGGCATGAAAGACGATGTAGTAACACGAATTGAGAAAGGGATGCTGATGGTGGTTTGGACATGTGGAGAGGATGAATGAGAGTAGGTTGACGAAACAAATATATGAAGCGAGTGTAAACGGAGAGTCGGGAGAGACCTAGGCGAATATTTCAGGATCAAATCGAAAACGTCCTGAAAAAAGGCCAGCTCAAGAGTACTCTAAACAAACGAGCATGCATGCGAAGATTCATGAAAGTGGAAGAAGCGAAAGACGTATGTCAGGACTGTTGCAAGTGGAAGGAGATTCTCTCTGCCTACTCCGTTGGGAACAAGGCGTGATTATATGTATATATGTATGTGTGCATAGCAGTAATTCTGTGTACAGTATGCAACAGTTCGATTTTATCTAGGGCACCATCTCGTTGCTCGTTGAAGTTGTCACTTCTGGAGTTGTTTATTGTATCTCAGTTTATTCGGACAATAGATGTATATGATCACAGTACCTTCACCGAGACGCAGCGATAATTTTTACGAGCCGGGAACCGGTCTTTGGAGCCGGGAAGGGTCCCCCCGCTCTGGGCCAGTGCGGGTTGGCGGACTTCACACGTGATCGGAATATTTTTTTTTAAATTTTCTTCTCTTACTGGTTTCATCGCGATGTTTTTATTCATCGCCGAGCACGTGGTAAATTCAGCACATAAAATTGCTATTAACATTTTTCCTGGTGCTGGCAACTAGGGTTCTAATCCAAGTCACTCGCGCTCTATGAAACTAAAGCGCCCAAAAATTTTTCTAGTTCAGGGAAAATACCTTCACCCGCTCGAGCGAAAACGGATATGTTTTCGTACAATGTGGGGGAATACTGTTTAACATTTTGACTGAAACACATCCAAGTCACGCTCTCTTTTGTGACATATATATATCGAACATGTTGAACTGACAAGTTAAACATGTTCGATACACAAATGCCACCGCATCAGACGCGATATAACAAATAATGATTTTGCTGGGACTCTAGCTAAATCGTGGTTGGAAGAAAGAAACAATGTTTATTCGATGGTACAACACAACAAAGATATAAAAAATAATGCAGGGTATTTAATAAATGGGTATGTTGGATTGTAGCAACGAAAAAACATTCGACTCAGCATCATGCTGCAGCAGTGCAGCTACAGCGCTGATATTCAACCGCTGTCCTTGTTGGATCTCGGGAACAGTTAAACAACACACCATTACATTTCTTATTTATTTATTTTATTTTATTTAAAGAACACCGACATAGTGTACACTATTACAACAAATGAAATGTATACATTCACAGGCGAAGAACACATGCAAAATATAATGTTTTAATTTAACACAAACCGATCATAGACAAAATAATAATGCCTTATGGTGATGTATGTAATAATAAAATAAATTATGGTTATTTAATGTCTCCCCGCTCGCAGAAGGTCCGCGGCCGGCGCACAAGGACATCCTGACCATCCGTGCGTACATCCTGCTGTTCCTCAAACAGCTCATTATGATCGGGAACGGCGTGAAAGAGGATGAACTGCAGTCGATCCTTAACTATCTCACAACAATGCACGAGGTACATATACTATGTAGACTATCATCTATACGTATTTTTGTTTGTTTTCAGAAAAAGAGTAATTTATTTTGCAATTAATTAAAAGAAAAGTAATACTAGTGATGTATCGTAAATCAGTTCGTATATTTACTCGAAAAGTAGACATTGTGATAAATCTAATTCGTACGTATTTTATCGCGAACTTACTATCCCTCCCAAACATCTCGGTCCCTATGTAAGCTGCAAAGCACTCTGAACGTCAGCACGCCGTAAAATCCGTAAAATAATTACATTTTTATCTCATATCATGAACTCTTCATATGTTACAGGATGAAAATCTTCATGATGTCCTGCAAATGCTAATTTCACTCATGTCCGAGCACCCCAGCTCCATGGTGCCGGCCTTCGATGCGAAGGTAAGATCTGTCTAATGCCTTAAGAAATATTCAAACGGTATTCACAAAGGATTAAGTGAAGGGTCAAGTAGACCATGTAAAGAAACAAAGATTGATGATGTTCTTAAAGCTTTTGTGAACGTTTCGGTATCCTTGTACGTTCTCACTTCTTTAGTCTGATGCAAATTACACGGTGGCCGTGAAGTGGGCTGCGAGCATGGCTTCACTTGCGTGAAGCCAACGTATCAATGGTTAGCCTGATCCCCACATAACCAGCCACAGCCATCAGTGACCGGTAGGTATTAGCACTTTTCCCCACGTGATACAATAAAAAAAGACTATTAGAGAAAATATTATTATAATTAGAGAAAGCCTTCGATTCAGTCGAAATTTGGGCGGTGCTCCAGTCTCTCCAGCGGTGCCAGATAGACTCTCGGTATATCGAAGTGCTGAGGTGTTTGTACAATGAGGCTACGATGTCTATCCGAGTACAGAATCAGAGTACGAAACAAATCCAACTGCAGAAAGGTGTAAGACAGGGAGATGTCATATCCCCGAAACTCTTCACCGCTGCGTTGGAAGATGTTTTCAAGCAGCTGAACTGGAAAGGATACGGTATCAACATCAATGGCGAATACATCACTCACCTTCGATTTGCCGACGACATAGTTACTATGGCAGGATCGCTGGAGGAGCTTAGTACAATGCTCAATGACCTCAATAACGTCTCCCAACAGGTTGGTCTTAAGATGAACATGGACAAGACGAAGTTCATGTCAAACGTCCATGTCACACCAATACCGGTTGTTGTTGGGAACAATAGGCTCGAAGTTGTAGACGAGTATGTATACCTGGGACAAATTGTCCGATTAGGTAAGTCCAACTTCGACTCAGAGGTCAATCAACAAATCCAACTCGGCTGGGCTGCGTTCAGGAAACTACGTCATATCTTCTCGTCGAGTATACCGCAAAGCTTCAAGACGAAAGTATACAACCAGTGCGTGTTGCCAGTGATGACATACGGATCCGAGACTTGGTCCTTCACTGCAGCCCGTATGAGGAAGCTCAAAGTTGCTCAGCGCGCTATGGAAAGGGCTATTCTCGGTGTTTCTCTGCGTGATAGAGTCTGCAACGATGATATCCGCAGCAGAACTAAGGTAACCGACATAGCCGTAAAGATTGGCTCCCAGAACTGACAACCGTTGGGGAAAAAAGGTTCTCGAGTGGCAGCCACGTACAGGCAAACGCAGTGTAGGACGACCCCCACAAGATGGAGTGACGACCTGCGCAGTGTTGCGGGAAGTCGATGGATGCAGGTGGCTCAGGACCGAGCTTTGCGGCAATCTTTGGGGGAGGCCTATGTTCAGCAGTGGACTTTTGATAGGCTGAAATGAAGATGATGATTAGAGAAAAAGAGTGATTAGAGACGTTTTAACTACAACGAATTTAATTAACTATATATGAATATTTTTATATATTTGTATACATAGTGTATTTATATGTTTATATTATACTATTATTTTTTGGAGTCTACCTATAGTTTTTCATTCTTTGTTTTATACCTACCAACTATCTTTCACCGTGACAAGGGTTGGCTGGTAGAGAATGCCACTTGGCATTAAGTCCGCCCATTGTAACCTTAGGCTTAAGGTCAGCAATAAAAGAATAAATAAATAAACATACCTATATTCAACATAACTACAATTGCTACTGCGTCCGTTCTTGACGTGTCGTAAATGATTTACTGCGCAGCGGCACGTTGCTAACTTCACGGCCGATATATAGTTTGCATTGATCACTGTGTACTGTGAGATCACATAGTAACGTTTGTGAATACGGAGTGATTGAGTAAAACCTACAAAGTTTATATCTGACTTGCATGCGATTGGCGTTGCAGGGTGGAGTGAGAACGATATTCAAACTGCTTGCTTCGGAGAGCCAGCTGATCAGACTCCAGGCGCTTAAGCTGCTCGGCTTCTTCTTGAGCCGAAGTACACACAAGTATGCCGAGTTACGAATACACCTTTACTTGATCTCACTTTAGCATCGATCGTGTCTATTGTGTTAACAATTGAGTTAGCTGTTAGTTGAGCTATGGAAACCTGATCACTTGTATCACGGGTTATGTACGAGCTTCCCCGGGCACCACACAATAGCAACCTAACATTCATATATAGCATACAACATATTGTATGTTACATATGTATGAAAGCTAAATTTTTTGGAATTGTTAAAATAATTGAAGATTATAATTGTTATCAAAAAAATAATATTTGCGTGAGTTTCAAGGATAAATCACCTGTTCTCCCCCAAAGTATAACAAGCACAGGTATATGATGACCGATGGTACGTCTATTTAGTTTTACTTAAGTTTGAGAAGATTATTTCCTCGAAATGAGATGTTATTATTTATTCTCTTTCACCATTACTAAACGAATTCTTAGAAAATAATATGCTGGTTGCCATCTTTACTATTTCTGTACCAAAAAACAGAGTAACTAGAACATCAATTCTTGACACGGTAAAACAATAAAAAATCTATTATTATGTATTTTTGTTGGATTGGGGTGAAAAAGGAGCTAGAAGTTCACCTGATGGTAAGAGGCTACAGCAGTTCATGGACAGAAACAAACAAATTCAATCGAAGAAGGAAACAGATGCGTTGTCTCCCCCGGACTGATATGGAATGCCTCACGGTCTGTGATCATTATACCGGCTGTATATACTTCTTGAACCGGAACATAGCAGGAGGAATGGGCAAGAGTGTGGCAACCTACCCCGACGACTCCAGGGCAGAGACGGAGTTTACAGCACTTGTTAAATTCATTGTTTTTAATTATTAAACTACCGGATTCCTGGCCAAGTGTGATTCTGTCTTAGAGAGAATATACTATCTTTATCTCCAACTGCCCAGCCTCATAACTAACATAGGAATCTAACGTCAGAATGGTAGCAGAAACAGAACCCAAATCGCACAGATCAGTGGTGGGGAACAGCACCTCTACTTTAGTCGCTCATTTTCATTACCTACCTTACTAAGCCCTTTTTCCTCTAATTTGTCAATTTACACTTCTTTTATTCACTCTTCCTGTATCACACTTGCGCTCTCTTCATCTTATTGACTGCCACTCTCACCATAATCCTATTTACTCCCCAGCTGTCTCAACCACTCCTTTAATTTCACTCGCTCTTCACCAGACTCACTCATTTCCCAACTATCTCACAGACCTCTATTTCAATCGTGTTATATTCCTATCTCAATCCCGGTCCTCGCTGTGTCGTGCCACAGACGCAAGTACGACGTGATGTCGCCGCACAACCTGTACACGCTTCTGGCGACGCGTCTCAGCGCGATGGGCGGCGCGGGGGGCCCGGCGGGGAGTGCGGGAGGCGCGCTAGGGGGCACGGGAGGCGAAACCGGCGAGGCGTTATCCCTGCCGGTGTACAACGCGCTCTACGAGCTGCTCACCGAGCACGTCGGCCAGCAGATTCTTTACACCAGCCACCCCGAGCCGCAGCCGCACTTCCGACTCGAGAACCCCAGTGAGTCGACAAATACGTCAAGAATGTTTATGGCCGCCAATATTGACAATTAATTTCATAAATATAAAAGTGATTTTATTAGGCTCAAATTTATTTAAAAAAAAACCTAGATCAGACTCGATCAAATAATATCAAACCTAGCAAATTAAAAAAAAATAACTGTGTATTGCACCTTTAAAAAAATAATAAAAATAAATAAATATATTTTTCTAGGTGATTTCAAACACAATCACGCCATTTTTTTTACAAGTACCGTAAAGTTCAAACAGTAACCTTAACCTGGACAACTTTACCATATCCGATTGGTAACCATATGTACAATGCATAATATATAACAAAGAGTGAAAAAGGTCGCTAATATTAAATAAATTGTAATAAAATTACTATTAACGTACGAATGTAATGACTCATGGCAATTATCTTCATTCCCAGTGATACTCAAAGTGGTGGCGACGTTGATCAGACAATCCAAACAGACGGAACAACTGCTGGAGGTAAAGAAGCTGTTTCTCTCGGACATGACGCTACTGTGCAGCAACAATCGCGAGAACAGGAGAACTGTGCTCCAGATGTCCGTGTGGCAGGAATGGTTGGTGGCCATGGCCTACATTCATCCAAAGAATGCTGAAGAACAGAAGATATCTGATATGGTGTATTCGCTGTTCAGAATGCTGTTGCACCATGCGATCAAACATGAATATGGAGGATGGAGAGTATGGGTTGATACGTTAGCCATAGTTCACTCGAAGGTAAACAGAAACAAACATTTGTATCGTTTGTAACAGTATTATTATGAATTATTGACCTAAGTTTGGGAAATTAATTTTTTTTTTCTAATTATAATGTTATGGTACTAATTAACACATTTTTCAGGTTTCATATGAAGAATTCAAACTCCAATTCGCCCAAATGTATGAACATTACGAGCAACGACGCGCAGACAACATAACCGATCCAGCCGAGAGACAACAGCGACCAATATCAACTATATCTGGTTGGGACAGACATACAGACGGACCTAATATGAGTCGAGTGGTACCCGACACGGACGAAAGTGTAGACAGCTCACCAGTAACAATTAGAAAACAGAGCGTACTTAACCACGGCGCACAAACGGAAATCGGAAAAGGCCTATCTCTGAGAGAAGTTGAAGGATGCAACTGTAGCAAGCTTAAGCCTAGAGACAGTGAGAGAGAGGTGGAAGAGTCACGGACTACAGTAGTTTATAGTGAAGTGTGTAAAGTGCATAGCCCTGTAAAACATAGTGTTAGTTCTGAAATGCCCCATGTTGACGACGGCTGTGATAGTGTCAATAGCCGAGTCGAGCATGCAGTCGATGAAGCCGAACCGCCGGCTGATGATAGATTGCTCAGCGACGGCAGTGAATTGGTACAGTCTATTACCGAAAATAACCACGAAAGCTCCGAATCCGGCATCGGTATTATCCACTCTGAGAAGACTGATAAGCCCTTAAGTCGACAAGGCAGCCTTGATTACATTCCAGTCAGAGATGTGGGTGACAATGTCACGAAAGATGATAATACCGATAAAAGCGAAGGTATTCCTTCGAGCTTATCAGTTAGCGAAACGGCTAGTCCCGAAAAAGTATCGGATAATACGAATATTATAAATGAAAGAGAATCTGAATTGTCTGACCCGTCGGAGTTGTATTTAACGCCGAGCGAAGCGACTAGTCCCAGAAAAATACAAGAGAAAGCTGAAATAATTATTATAGATGACACAAGTGACGATCCGAAGCATATTGCTATCAATATCGTTAATGACGTTTTGTCCGTTGCTCTCGAAACGGTGAAGTTAAAAGCAGACGACGATACAGATTCTGGAGCTATATCTGGTGGACAACATTCTGAAGGCAATACACCTAATGGCCGCGATGACTTTGAACATGACATTGAAGAGATGATTGACCAAAAACAAACTGTTGAGATGATCGCCAACGAACTAGTGATGGATCTGATTTCAACTGTTGTTGCCAAAAGCGAAGGCGAAGATGCAACGATTTCCAAAGATAATGATAGTCCTCAAAGGGTCTTACCTTCCGGACAACCTCATGAAAGCAACGTCTTACCCTTGGACGATGAGTTCATAATCAACCCCAGCAATGACGAAACAACTGAAGATATACTGACAAATAAAATTGTTAGTGAAGAAAACGAGAAAAATGATAGTCATAGAATAGAGGACGAGCTGCCGGAAGAGCCTGCGCCAAAAATACCTCCGATTTCGACGATAAGTGAGAATATTTTGCTTGCGAACAAAACAGAACATGAAAACGAAGAAGAGCGAAGTGAAAGAGAAAAGCGACGTGTCAGCTTACCGGATGATAGTGAGATGAAACAAGACAGCAATAGAGGCGAGAATATGTCTTCGCAAGGAACGAACACTTCTTCACCGAAAAGACCGCGTAGTGCATCTACAAGTACCCAAGTCGATTCGAATCATTTCGGTAAGTTGAACATGGTTTTTCCATTTTAACGATACAATCATAAATGATAAATTTTGTCATATTTAAAAACGTTAAACCTATCGTTAACTGTACACGTGCCACCAAATTGCAGAAACAAAAAGACCGACGAAATGCAACCGGCCGATGTTTTCCCCTGGCCCTACGAGACCGCCGTTCCGTATTCCGGAGTTTCGCTGGTCTTATATACATCAGCGGCTTCTTTCCGATGTGCTGTTTTCACTCGAAACGGACATTCAGGTAACCAAACGGATAGTTCTTCGCTTTCTAATGTGATTTTTTCTTTATCGAAAAGTAAGGCTTTCTTGAATAGTACTGTCGTGGTTGTAATCACTAAAGAGAATTTCCTAGATCTGAAGAAGGCATATTCTGCAAATAAGTCCTTATTTGTAGAGAGTTATGAATAGTCCACTAGAACTAATATTTGGTTGCTATTTATTGGATAGAAGTGAAAAACGAGCTTACAGCCCATCTGATGGTGTGTCCATCTCCAAACAAGGAGAAAGAAAGAAGGAAGACCTAACAGTGCTTAATTATACTAGCTCTCTTTACCTTTCTAACCAGAGTTCAACAGTAGTTCTCGTGCTGTTTAGGGGAAGAAGTTGCTATGTGTCTCCTACCCAGACAACTCCAAGGGAGAAGAGTGTCTACCACCTGTTTTTATCTAAGTTGTAATATTTATAAATCGTGCCTGGGTTATACGTTTATCATCAAAGATAGATCCATTCCTTGCATCGGCCACGGGAGAAAAGGGGTTGGTAGATTCTTACGCTTATAACACTAGACCTGACGAGGCTCGCCACCTGCCATCCTCTCCTAGAGAGGTGAAAAGTGGGTCGCCACTGCGTTGTACAAGTGTAATCTCTGCTGTATAGTAGATAAGGTTCCTTTTTTCTTAATGATTTTATTTATATTTAATATGTTCTGTGTGTAATGTCTCTTCATGATGTGCCAATAAATCTTTTTCTATTTCATTCCATCTAATTCTGCAAATTCAACTCCAGGTTTGGCGCAGTCACTCTACAAAGTCTGTCATAGACTTTGTGAACAGCAGCGAAAACGCAATCTTTGTGGTGAACACCGTACACCTCATCAGCCAGCTGGCGGACAATCTCATCATCGCGTGCGGCGGATTGCTGCCCCTACTCGCTTCTGCGACTTCGCCCAATGTAAGTTGCTCAATGTCACGATAGTGAACTTGAGTTTTGTGCTAATGTATTTGATGAAACTTGAACAGGTTATGCAACAAGTCGAAAAAGTTATGAGACCCATAGATTATCCATTTTCTGGAGTATGCGCGAAATAATCAAGAAATATTTTCTAGTTACATAAAGCACATACTAATGTACTAAGGAATTTTCATTAGGAATCATTATATCTAAAACGCACAATGGTTGCTTCTAGAACGAGCTAGACGTAATAGAGCCGACGCAAGGCATGCCGGTGGAGGTCGCGGTGACGTTCCTGCAGCGGCTGGTCAGCATGGCCGATGTGCTCATATTTGCGAGCGCCCTCAACTTCGCAGAGCTGGAGGCGGAGAAGAACATGTCCAGCGGCGGGATACTGCGGCAGTGTCTAAGGCTGGTGAGTGGGAGAATGTGGGTTGAGAGAAGGTGGGTAGGAGCGACGGTGGAAGTTGCTGTAATAAATGTCTTAAACATCATTGTTACGTTTTGAGGTTATGCAAAGAGAAATTACAAAAATAAAATATAAAATCTAACCACAGGTCTTAAAATCCCTGATAATAGTAACTGCATTATCCTGTAAAGATCAGAAACCTCTCACTTATATTTATTTAGATACTTGGTTGCAAATTTATATTTATCCTCGTATATAATAGTTTTAGACTTGTGCTTATATAACATGAAGGAGATTTAACTTTGGTATCCATAACTATAAGATATTCAGCTTAAAATGCACCAACAGCATCTTCCTCCGTCGTTATAATATAGTAGTAAATTATGTCCTAAATTGTGTGTTGTTTTTATAGAATAACGAATTTACTGAGCGTGTGAATATTTTTTAATTTTTCATAGTTAATATACATAGATAATCAGAATTTTATGTACAAATATTCATTTTAATACTTACTTTGTAAAAATTGCTTCTTAGGAAATGTATAAAAACGTATATTAGAGAAGAAACTAAACAATTTTTAGATAATTATCTTTTTAAGTTTTTGAATCTCTTGTCTCTTTTTTGAATTGTTTTTATTGACTTTTTATTTTTTATCATGTGACGACAGACCACAGTCTTCATGATATTTCTTCTAAACTTAAAAAGTGTGCTGTGTTCATTGAACTTTTTTAATTAGCCGTATTTTCACAATTTAGTACATAGTAAAGATAAAATTTTAAAATATGCACTATTTAGAATTAAAACATTTTAAGTACCAGGTACGCATAAATCGTAAAGAGTTCAATGTTACTATCACGCTCAGTTGTCGTGCGTGTAGTGAAATGTTCGCGTAGCGCGCTACACGTGTTGCGTAGCTTGTAGCACGCGTAGCGCGTTACTCATGTAGCAAAATCGCATCATACGACACTTGTATGCGTGTAGCGTGCGTAGTGTAGTGTGCGTAGCGTGTAGCGGCTGCGTGTGCGCAGGTGTGCACGTGCGCGGTCCGCAACTGCCTCGAGTGCAAGGAGCGGCAACGCTGTGCCGCCGCCAGGGCTGCTAGGGCCCCGGATTCCCCTGCTCCAAAGGTAAGCTGGGATTGTTAAAGGGCGTCAGGATATGATTGCGTACAAAAGTCCTGAGATTGGATTACGATATCTGTTATATTCGATTACTCTATAGTTGTATAAGTAAATTTTTCGCCGCTTTGGGCACCGTCCTGTGACATAAAAAAAAATATTTTGCTTTATTAATTGCGACGGGAATCGCTAACCGTCAAGTTTTTCCGAAAAGTGGATTGCAGAAGCCTGTTTGTCTGAGGCGTGCCAAGTGGAAATCCGTAATATCTACCTACCCCTGTGGGGCAGAGGCGTGAGTGCGTATATCTATGTTATGTAATGACCAAATCGTTTACTCTTCTATTTCATTTATAATTATTTTTCAATTTTGTTAATATAGCTTGTCTTGGCCTTGTTTTTTCCAACTTATACTTTTGAAACTTTGTTAAAGATCTTCGTAAATTTGTAAATGTGTATGGGACATCAAGCAATATAATTACAATTATCGTTTATTATTACATACATTATTATTAGTTGTAATCAAGAAAACGTATTACCTCAGGCACTACTAGAACATTAGATTAGATTAATAGTTATTGATAACGTTTCGTGTGTGTAACAAACTTTGAAACGATTACGTAGATTGCATGCAGTAGTGTATTAGTTTAGATCCTTAATTCCCAAAGTGGTCCAGATGAAACCCCAGGGGTCCACGGGAGACTCAACGGGAGTCTACGTTGGCGTGACAAAATAATCCGGGGTCCACGAAAATTTGTTTGCTTTCGATACTGAAGAACTAAAATGTTGGCTCGACTTCACTTATCAATGTAGGCAGATAATATTTAAAGGAGCTCAGAGACTGTTACTTGTAATTTCGAAAAGAAAAATAAAGTAAAGTGAATCGATGTTAGTGTTTGCCAGTGTCAGAACAAGTTGTTAGTTCGCGGTTGGAACTCAGCCGCAACGCAAATTTCCATAGTTAGATCTAATCTTCACATTTTTGTCGAGTTTTGGGAATATGGTAGAACATTTCTACTGCTGCAGGGGGTCCACGGGAACCAGCTAAATTTTGAAAATGGTCTATGAGAAGAAAAGTCTGGGAACCTCTGGTTTAGATTAATATGAAAATCGCCTAAAAACGTATATTCGTTAGTTAAGTGTTTAAGATTGAGACTGATTCTTGATTCTTTCTTTTAAAATAATAACATTAAAGCTGAAACTTACAACGAATTTCTAAAACAATTTTAATAAAATGACGCATGTATAGCTAACAAACAAACTTCACACTCGCCATGTGATCATGGCGTAAGAATCAGCTACTACCTTTCTTCCCATGGGTGTAAGTACCAGGCACGCATGAATCCTAAAGAGCGACTAAGCGAAAATCTTTTAAAATCTCATGACAAACTCCGGTAACGACGCTCCCCAGTCTTCAGGTTCGATCTCCCGGAGAGGCGAAAAGTGGGCTGGGTACACCTGTTAGGCTACGCTGAGTCGTGCTTCACATTCTGTCTCCCGTTGAGGCGAAAAGTCGGTTGCGTAAGCGCGTTTGGCTACGCCGAGTGGTGACAAATAGAAATCCGTAATCTCTGCCTACGCCTCTCTATGGACGACACGAGTTAGTGATTATGAATCAATAGCGTCTGCATGTTCCGTCGTATTTGTCCAGCAGAGTTTCAACCTTCTACAGGGTCCTCTGGCTACAATCTAAGGTTACAATAGAAATTACTATGAAAATACTGACTTTGCAATATTTACACTAACGTCAACAGAGTGTGGTGGCGAGCCTAGCGGACGCTTCGAGCCCCGTCAAGGACCCCGAGCGTCTCTTACAAGACATGGACGTCAACAGGCTGCGAGCGGTTATCTACAGGGATGTGGTAAGCATCTGTAATTACGCATTACTTTAGTTCGTGTGGTGATATTTTTTTTTTTCATGGAGGCGACGGCAAACGAGCAAGCGGTTCACCTGATGGTAATTGATTACCGTCGCCCACGTACATCTGCAACACCATAGATGCTGCAGGTGCGCTGCCGGTCTTTAAGGATATTTGGGAGATGGGAGGGAAGACGAGGGGAATAGGGAGGGGATGTGGGCCTCCGGTTACCTCACTCTCCGAACGAAACGCAGAAGCACAAGATGCCTCTACTTCACACCGGTATTCTGCGAGGTCGTGGTTCTACCCTGGTCGAGCCGGCCCGTTCGAGCAGCAGCTAAAGCCGCCGCTTGACTCTACCACGCTTATTTGTCACAGGCACCGTAAGAATAATCGTAACAATGCAGTGTCGAGTCGGATAAGTTTTAAATTTTCAACTGACTACAATAAAGACGGAGGATCCTGAAGGGTAGCGACCCTCAAGGGTCGGATCAGTTAGAAGAACAAGCGTTTGTCTAATTGATCCAGTATTTTTACGTAAAAATCCGGACCAATTAGTATTTTCCGGGATTCAAAAGTATCGTATTTCTCATTGCAGGAAGAAACCAAGCAGGCGCAGTTCCTGTCGTTGGCGATCGTGTACTTCATCTCGGTGCTGATGGTGTCGAAGTACCGCGACATCCTGGAGCCGCCCGCCCACGCGCCGCCGGACTGCGCCCGCCGCGCCCACCACCACGAGCACCACGGTACGCACCACGCATCGTATACCACGACCAGGCCTTACCGACACCGTTAATGAAATCGTGTTTTACTACAAGAAATCTATGACAACAGAAGAGAAATTAAATTATCGAAGTTCAGTGTGCAAAATTAAAATGTTGCTGTTTTATCTATAACTAAATAATACAGTTTAATGAGCAGAATGGCGCCAACATCCCACTATGCCACCCGTAAGTCAACTATAACCTCCGCTTGTATCTACTAAACAATTTCCCAACACCTTTAACTAAACACCATAATGTTACAACTAGGAGACGTTTTCTTCCCGATAACAAAGCAGGAGTGTTAACATATCAATGTGGAGTGAAACGAGTTACATGTATTTGAATTTACCTGTAAATATACATAAGTAAATATACGCGCGCACACGCACATTCATACGCAGAAATACAAAACACAAACTTACGTCTACGTAATTCTACAGGCAGGGGAAAACTACGAATAGAGTTATTATGCGTTACATTAGTCCAGCAACCACTATTCGCACAACTGTATACAGCATCACAACGTGCAATCGACTGGCAGCCTCACGCCATTAAATTCTGATACTGCATACAATTGTTTTAAACGTTATTAAGCGTGTGTCGCTATATCGGAGACCGAAGGTCAAATGAAGGTCGTCCGACCAAATCTTTGATTCCGGCTGCCACGCCTTGTTTATCAGCCAGCATCATTTGATAAAAATGGTGGTCTAATCCCTTTTAGTCCGTTACCCATTTGTGTATGATGCCGCTGGAAACGATCTTCAATAAATCTATTGTAATTGTGTGTATGACATTTTTAAATTTGCATGCTCATATTAACAAATCAAATTCGTTCATACAATGCTGAAAGACTAACTAACACCTAGAACTAACGGTAACAAAACGAGTCGACATTGACATTAACCATTCATTTTAACTATAAATAATTACAACAATATCTCTAGAATTACTAAATTAAACTAGTTGTTAAAAGAAACAAAAGCTGAAGCATTGCGATGCAATAATTAGTATTGATTTATTATACTCAGCGGTCAAATAAATTATTATGTGTCAATGGTTAAATAAATAAACATTAGAGGGCATGTTCGTCAACTAGCACTAGTACAGAGAGAGAAAAAGCCAGCAAACAACTTTTAGAAACAGATTCAAACTGTGGACTATATGTAACAGTTTGAATTAAAAGCAAGAAAGCCTTTTCGCTCGTGATGGGGGCGAGCAGCCTTGTGTGGTGGCGGAATCATGCGCTGCCTGTACACGTCCAATCGTGTAGAAACTGCTAAAATATGATCAGTAGTTTTGCTACACGGTATGCGTAACTTGTGCAGCTTACTGTTCACTTCATAAAACTTAAGGTTCTGCTACATCTTTTTTTATTAATTACAGTAATATCACTTGCTCATGAAGCATTCACTTACATGTTTATGGTTTCCTGCCATAACTAGATTATTCATTATAAAGCTTGTTCGTGTATTTTGTTAGGATTTTTTTTCTTATTTCATTCTTTTTACCTTCATCAAAAATGTTTACATTTCAAAGTTATTTATTGTTAACTAATGTTAAATTATTGTTTTATTTATTCAAATAACTTATACACTTTAGTTACATCATTCTTTCTCGCCTATGACAGAAATATATGTATAAATTAATAAATATATTAGTTCGTTTACAGATTCACTGTTATTTTGCTTCTTATTTAACGCTTCATTGCACAAGTTTATCTTATAGCTATTTTATACTCATAGTTTTATTCAAAGATAGATAAATATACGAACCACAATTGTATGCAAGACACAACAAAGTTTTATTTACATATTGTCTCGGCCAGAAAAGTCCAATAAATGAGTGTCATTTACAAATGAATAGTCAGAAATCACTAGGCGCTACAGGCAAAGTCTAGAAATTTATAGAAAAGTGAGCATAAAATAAAGCTTCAATTTAGCTCTTTTTTCTATTCGACATCACCAAAGTACCACTTGGCCGTGGCGATAAGTACCAATGCTAAGGTTATTCGATGGACTTATATCTCTGAATGTGTCATTTCTCCTCTTTTTCACGCCGCTTGATATCGCGTCACGATTTGGGACACCTGGTAAAATCGTCTACGTTATTACTACACACCTACCGCACTGATTGCTACGTGCTACACAACCATGTCTCGATATGCCGCGCGACAACACCACGTCATTTGTTCATTCTCTTATGGCGGTTTAACGAATTAACTGCTGCGATGCTGTGAACTTATGCATCAAATCTCAACGTTGCATCACAACACTACGCCTCCTGGTTCACGATATTCATATTCGATGCGAAATATTTTCGAATGTATTTCCTTTATTTGCTGATTATCAAATAAACTTAATGATTCTCTGCTTTGGTTGTTCTTTTTTTTTTAATATCGCTTTTGTTTTACTGTTGTTCTGTTTCATATCCCACGCCTTCACATTCCGTTTGGTGATACGATCATTTTGGTTTACGTTTTTGCTCCCAAAATTATTTATTTGCAACCAACCTTTCTTAAAACTATAATTACATCACCCTAACGGTTCTCTCTGGTATCAATTCGCGAATGGTTCTTGTATAACCACAATATCCTATTCATTGTTCTCTTGACCGATCCAACACCTTGCTTTACCGATTCGCCAAAAACGCGCGAACCGCAGGCGGGTCGCGGCCGCTCTTCCCGCAGTGGTCGCACCACGTCTACCCGCAGTTCCTGCCGGGTGGGCACCCAGCGCACCGGGCCGCGCACGCGCACGCGCACTGCAAGCTCGACTGCGCGCACTCCACCGCGCACTCCGCACACGCGCACGCACTATCGCGCATCGCTAACTACCGCGCGCACGCGGGTACGCGGACGAACACACGCGCTCGCATCGCATTGATTAGTTGATCGTTCATATTTAACTGAATAAGCTCTTAACTTTGGCTAACTTGCACAAACGGAATTTTTATCTGACTGCGATAACAATTTTAATTCGATGATACGGATTGTGGCTCTCTTCTCTCTTCACTCATGTTTACCGGTTAAATAACATAAGTAATTATTATCTCAAATTAATTAAAAAGTGCAAGTTCTAAGCTTGGAGCGCTGATTATTTATTAAGTATTATTTTTTCAGTGAATATTATATATATACTATAAACTCTTATTTCAAAGCGAAGCATCCCGTTCCCTAAAAATCGCTTGTAGGTTCATTAGTCCTAATAGAATTTCAATGGTTTCAAAGTTATCACACATGACAGGATAGTTGCATATTCAATGTCGTTTGAAGGTATGACACAGAGTAGTTTTCACACAGATAATTATAACGAAAAAAAAATCTGCATAGATTAAACAATTGATACGATATATACGGCCAGCTAACGAAACGAATTCATGCTTCAGTTTTAACTTTGGCCCTTTGCAAAAGTCCAATGCCAGTAGCCGTTAGAAATTTTAATTTAAAAAAAAAAATCGTCTTTGATGCGATGCGAACGTTCTATCTAACACTGTGGTCGATGTTCGCGATCACTGTTTTGTCTGTACGATACGCCATGGACGCGTTGTATTCTGTATTCCTAAGTATTCATTTCCCCTGTATAAGACAAGGCAGTGTTTATACCAGCACCGCTTGAGCACTGCTAAAAATATTGTGTTTTTTTTTAACTTTTTATTTGCATCATCATAACCATCGTAGTTTAGAAATTTGACTTGTTTTTGGTTTTTAATTATTTAATTTTTCGAACACTAGACATACTAGACTAGATTATACCCTAATTACGAAAATGATCTTTCTCGATTATACTAGGATTTCCGGCCTTTATATTTTTAGTCTCTAAAGTTCTCGCTGAAGATTATGTTACTCTACTCCTTTATGATCGTCGTTAAAAGTGCTTAAACATTGCATTGAAATTTAACCTAACCTGCTTTAATTAACTTAAAAAAAAACTTTCTTTGTAGTTTATCCCGTACAGTTTCCTGCTTGTTAAAGGCTTCGTTAATGTTGTGCCAACTGAAAAAAAAATACTACAAAATGCGGCGAGTGATATTTTTTGCATTTTTTTCTTAGACCACAATGGAGACGACGTGGAATACGCAATGATTGTCGTGGACGAGAACAATTCAACTATAAATGAGTTGGACTCTCCTTCGATGAAGGTAAGATGTTTGTTTTGTCACTTGATTCGCATTATTGTGTTCATCGTATGCCCCCGTATACCTGGCATGTGTAATTTGGATTGATGTTTGACAATATTTCATGAGTCCATTTGGATTCCTGCAGTATTTTAAATGATATTTGGATCCGTTAGCTTAATTAATGTAACTATAGATGTCGTTAGTGTGATTATAATAGATTCTAATTTTAACCTAAATATTAGAATTAATTTCTGTCTGTAATATTAGAATCATTTGTCTTTATTTTATTTAAGTTTTAGATCTCGAACCAGTATCTTAAAACGACAAGTTGTTTTAAGAAAAATGGTACTGTAACCTTAGTGTAGAATTACTGTTTTTTATAAAAGAAGTACTTGTTTTTTTTTTTACTAGTATTGATTAACGTAGATCTTGCGTTGGCATGCTTTCCGTTAGTTCTTTAGTAATTATACATTGCTTTATTTTCAAATATTTTATTTCAAAATAAATGTAATGGGTTAGTGTTGAAACATGTTTAATTAGTACATGTTATATAATTTCGGTCCATTATACGTGGGTGTCTAATGCATGACTTGAATGGATTGTTTCAAAATTTTAGTCCCGAACATTTAAGTTTGGAATTTTTGTTGCTGTCACAATATCTTCATAGGTTTCTGTTGTCGTTCTGAGCGTGTTAGAAACGTATTGTGTGCGGAGTCAATGTGCGTATTGAGATGCTTTTATAATTTGTTTTGTTTTGCAATCGCGTTAAAATATTTAAGGATGAGAAGGAAGAGGGTGTGGCGGAAATAGAAACGACCACGGATGAAGCGAAGCCGATTACGGGCGAAAAGCCAATGACGAGCGAAGCGGACACTTCGCCTGCTTCGGAAAAGGAGGAACCGCTGTTCAAGTCCAGTCTTCGCGTGAAAGCTCGGCCAAAACCGAAGGTTAGTTTTGGGGTCATGCGAAGCTTCGGCGACTGGTCGTGTCCCTCTCTATTAGCGACTTTGTTTCCTTTCTTGCGGTGGTTGGTGGTCTTTTAGGTCTTCCAGTACAAGTAAACTGATTAAGCCATTGGAATGTACACATTTTTATTTAAATATTTTTTTATTTATATGTAGTAACTATAATTATTCTTTTTTAAGTAATAGTCAAATCCGATAAATTTGAGTTACGTACAATATTTTTTTATGATAATTCTTAATAATTTAGTAAGTATACAGATTTGTTACGCCAGTACAGCTCTATTAAAAGTAAAATTAAAATTGAAGTGTAAATTGAAGACGGAAATTCCGTTCCAATGAGATCAGTTAACTCTAAAAACACATGATCCCACTTTACTCATCATTTTTCTTTAATGTGTAAAATTCTTAGAAAACTTGTGTAGAAACTTTTTATATACTAAACGTATCTTATTGTCCTGTTGTAAGCCTCCCAGCGCAAGATCCAAAACTTTGTCGGGGATCACGGTATCTGTGGTCAATCTGGTTTGTACCATTTGGTTGAAGACACGAGTTTTAGTGTGAGCACACCTACATGGTACTGAGTGCCTGTTAGTTTCATAAATGACAATTTTGGTTCTAAAGATATAATCAACACACTTTTTATTGGATATTAATTAAATGTCTGGTAAAAAGTATTAATCCAAAAGCCATAAGTAGCCTGTTACTAATTCGTTAAAAGCCTGAAATGATTATAAAATTTCAGATATTCATTACAAGTAGAAACACTGATTGAATTGAAAAAAAATTGCTGCTAGTAATATCGCGTTTTAAACTTTGTTTAGTTATTTTCCATTCCCGTGTCTTTCTCGATTATCCAATACACACAAACATTCACGTGTAAATAGAATGTCTTTAGTTGGAACACGTCTAGAATTAGTCACAGTAGTGAATAGGTTTTTCTTCGAAAAATTAGAACCAAAATCGTTACACCTTATGCGCTCCCAGTTCCATGTTAGCGAGCCGAACGAACACAAGCTTGTCACGGAACAGAGATTTGTCTTTATCGAGTGGAACACGCGAATCTAGGCTAAAGCTACCCTCACAATATTTCTTGTACAATTCTAATACGTTATAGCACTTAGCACTACACTGTTACAATGACTAACACCTTTTTTGACATATGTATTATGGATTTTGATATATAGTATTGAAATATAAAACGTTTCTTATGGTGTACATTACATATTTATCATTTTTATTGGCTAAATCTCAAAAGAGACGTTACCTTACTTTTGAACATTCAAACACAACCATCTATTTGGAAAATGTGGTTGTAATTCTTGAATATGTAACACTTTTTCCTCCACAATTGGGGAATACAAATTATCTATCTTCTTATCTATGCTAAGATTATAAAGGGAACGCGTAAGTTTCTATATGCATGAGGGATAGTCTTTGGAACTGCTAGGTCGATGTTAAAAATACTTTTACTGTTCGAAAGCTTGAAGACATAGGTTCTTTGATAATCAAAAACGAAAAGGATCATATCGACAAATCTACCATATCAATAAAAAAAGGTTATTTTCTTTTTTAATTCTTTCGAAATTTACATTTAGATCTGTCTGCGAAGCCGGCGCGGCTCGCTATTAATAATAAAAATCCTGACAGAAAGCATGAGTATGTGCATGGCGTACAGCATGGCTTGCTTCTCGCACCAGATTTTATCTCTTTTATATTCGCTTGAATTCGACTCTCACGTGTGCTTCTATTTACTCATTCCGTTTGTTATTATTCATTTGACTGTGTTATTTTTTAAACTTGATATTCATTTGGTTACCAATATTTGTAATATACTAAATTACCAATAACATATATCAACGTGTCGCCTGAGGTTTGTCCAATATAATTAGTTACTAACGTTTTTATTTCAATTTCGTACATTTTAGTCGCGACTGTTTGAATGTTATAAAATTGAACTTTTTTTCCCATTCCTACAGAGTGTAGATTCGATCGAGGACGCTGGGTCCTTTCATCTCAACTCAACGGAGACCACGAATAATGATCCCGAGACCTCGAGTGAAATCGCTATGGACGATAACAAACATCCTGTAAGTATTATAATATTAAGTAGAATTACTAACATATTGTACTATAAATTAAAATATGCGTGAGAGTTTTAGTAAAACGATATTGAGATAAGTATTTTTTCGGGTATGACAGGCCTTCTTCGAGTCATGTATATTAGATACAAAAAACCTGCTGCAAAAAAGGTAATAAAAAGTTGAAAAACTTTACTCCGAAACAAAACCACATAAGGTATTGATTGATTTTGATAGATTGTTTTTATCTCTAAATGGTCTTATGTTCCCAGAAAGTCGATGACGATACTTAAAACAGTGCTTAGTGAAAATCAAGAGAAGAGACTTTTCCCCAGTAGATGGAACGTAATCCGTTAGGACAACACTATGGCGATAATGTTGAATATTTATTCCGATAGTTGTACATAAATGTACCTATTTCTCATCACTTCGAAGTGTCATTTTTTAATTAAATAAATATTTCAATGTGTGTGCTTACATATTTTAGCATCCTTACTCTTATATGTTTGTGTGTGTGTAGAAAATAAAACTACCATAATTTAAAGATAATTTACGTCTGTTATATTTACAGGTTAGCAACGATGAATCGTGGACGGACGTGAACCTCAACGAGGACGGCGAGAGAGGACCCGCCACTATCACTGGAAGAAGCAGAGATCACGAGGGAATCTGCACGAAGGTGAGTTTGCGAGCTGCGTTTTGGCAGAGGGGCACAAAATAATCTTCATTTATTAGTAATCAACATTTGTTTGCAATTGAATTACTGTAAACAATGCGAAATTTTTTAGCAGACATAGACAAGCAGATCCTCATGAGGAACTCGGACCACCACCATATGCAAAGACATCAGAACAGGAACCTGCAAGTTGCTCAGAGGCATTTACACCCGGTAAGATATTTCTTGTCTACAGCTCTTTAGATCTGCAGCCGGCCGCTTTCCTTTAATTGGTAATTTAAAAGAAAAATGGCCGGCTCTAATTTTAGTGATATAATTCATTCAAATTTACTTACATGTAGCAAAGAAAACAAACACTTTTTGGTCAACCCGATCCATTGAAGAAACATACTCGCGATTATCCACAACACGCTTCCTCAAGAAGGCGAGCAAGATATTTGTATGGTTCTGGATCAAAATCCAAATTGATCGTTATTAAAAACAATTTTAAATATCAATTTACCAATAATTCACTCAGTGGTGAAGGAAAACAGCTTCAATGTTCTTTGAGAAATAAAATATATTTCGTAGTAACACTTGCTTATCAAAGCGAGCCAGGAAGAATTCGCAGGATACCTTGGGTATCTTCTGTGATCTTTCTAAGGCTTTGGATTTTGTTCATCATGAAATACTTATTAGGAAACTACATATTCATGGCATAAGAAGTACAGCACTGAAACTTAAAATTTTATGGTTAAGTAACAGGATTTATAGAGTTGTTATCAATAGGGTGTGTTCTTCATTGTCGACGGTTTCACTGGGTGTTGCGCAGGGCTCGATGCTCGGGCCTTTTCTATTTCTATTTCTTACGTATATTATTGACTTTCTTACCTAGCATGAGATAACATGATCTAGTGTTATTTTCTGTCAAATTTAAGAAAAAAATTAAAGACCCGATGTGATTTTACGATTGGAAACCGGTATTTCAGGACAATGAGACCCTGGCGGGTCTAAGTGCAATGGGCGCTGTGTCCGGTGGGGGCGGGAACGGGAGCGGCGGGGCGTCGCGCGAAGCTTCGCTCACACACAAGCTGGAGACTGCTCTGGGCCCCGTGTGCCCGCTGCTGCGCGAGATCATGCTTGATTTCGCGCCCTTCCTCTCCAAGACCCTAGTCGGCAGCCACGGACAGGAGTTGCTGATGGAAGGTAAATGGGTGGCGGTGCAAGACGTCGAAAAATATGCTGAAACGAGAGTGATTCTTTAGTCTATTCTTCAACAAAGGAACTGCATTTCATTAAGAAACGTACGATCGAATTGAATTCGTATATCAGTACCTGGGCGACCGACTTTAGCGCGTTCAGCTTACTGTTACAACTGGTGTAACTCCTGTGGTATAGCGCAGTGCCATCTGTTGTCGAGATACAGCGCAACTACACCACGAACTGAGCGTTAAAAAAATTAATTGTATTATTTGTATCACTACGATTTTTCTTAGAAATTACATTATATATATTATATTAACTATAATTAAAAAAATCTAAAAGATAAATACCTACAAAATTTCATTCAAATTGGTACAGTTGTTTGCAAGAAACTCATTACATTTATATATGTTTAGTAGTATATATATACAGAGCAGGAGAAAGACAGAAATATTCTCCCAGAAGTTCTACTATACTGTAAGTAGCTGCACAGCAATAGTCTTATAGTTAATATCGACACATACTTCCAGGTCTCCAAACCTTCAAATCAAGCACATCTGTAGTGGAACTAGTGATGCTACTGTGTTCGCAAGAGTGGCAGAACTCGTTGCAGAAGCACGCCGGTCTGGCTTTCATAGAGTTGATAAACGAGGGTAGACTACTGTCTCACGCCATGAGGGACCACATCGTGCGGGTCGCGAACGAGGCCGAATTCATACTGAACAGGATGAGGGCCGATGATGTGCTCAAACATGCAGATTTTGAGGTAAGAATTTTTTCTCATACAATTTATAATATTCCTGTGTTCCTAAATCATAATGGTGTGAGGGGAAAAACATCAAATTTATCTTCAAAGTGTTTTATTGTATTCGTATGTTGAAATGCTAACGGTATGTGATAAAGAAAAGTCTGTATAGATTTGCGATGCGCCTGCGCAACACTGGCGACTTTCAGCGATCACTGGCACTGCGTTCTGAGTACGGAGGTTTTGTTGTCGCTTTCTTGGCAAGGCACGTGTCGAGCGGTGGACTTCAATAGGCCGATAAAAATAAATCAAAAATTAACTGTTTGAAGTGATTTGTAAAAAAAGGACATTGGTTGGTACTTCTAATTAAGTTTGTGAATAATACACGGGCAGTCTTGGCTTTGTGCGGAAATGTGTCTTTAACTTCTGTGTCCAGTGAACTTACACCGCAGGATGTACTCCTCGTCACTAAAGTGGTTCAGGTAGACGTGCCATGCATGGAAGATTTGGAAATTTCACATACAAGTTTTGAGCACAGTTAAATTCTAAAAATTTTATGAAATCAAACAACGATGGCGCCTGAATTTTAAAATGCTGCAAATAATGTTACAAGTCACTATAATATGAAAGAAAATAAGGCGTACAGTTTAAAATCACTTAGTTGTGATAAGGTCTTAAAATCATCAATCAGCTTGACTGTAACGTTATAATGTTGTAAAACAGTTATAAAGTTACGACATTTTTTTTAAAATATAATATAGGCTTACGTTTGACCTCAATCTGGCTTGATGGAAGGCGAAGATGAGGCCTAGGATGGTACACGTTTGCCTAGAAGGTGTCTGACATTAAGCTTAATATTAAGTTGTAACGTAAGGAAAATTTTTCATGTGATTTTCAAAATAGATTAATCTCCAATCGCTTTGTCCATTAAATTTGTAAGTACTGTATCGTTACTGACCACTTTAAATTTATGTTATCAACAGAAACTTGGACAAGTTGACTTCATCAATATTTCTGTCTGTCACAAGTCCACTGCTGCTTCTGCAAAGATTGCCTAAAGCAGAGGTTCTTAATATTTTCTGGACCACCATTACTCAAAAGAAAAATAAACGCCACACAAATAAACGTGGATTGCGATTTATGCTATTAATAAATTTAATATTATTAAGTGTGATATAAGAAATAGGGAAGGCAATGTAGGATAAAAAGTTTAACTGTAATATTTGCTAGGTGTGCCGTGTACTGTCCACGTTATTACATTGTTGTTAGGATGTTGAAAGTAAAAATACACCGTTACAGTGCGTGTGCGCGAGCACGAGCGCCGAGCGCGCCGAGGAGGAGCGCACGTGCGAGCGTCTCATCGCCGCCGCGCGCCGCCGCGACCAGGCCGCTGCAGCGCGCCTGCTCGACAAGCTGCGCCACGCCGCGCACGCCAGGTACAGTGTCCGAGCGCGAGCACGAGCGCCGAGCGCGAGCACGAGCGCCGAGCGCGAGCACGAGCGCCGAGCGCGAGCACGAGCGCCGAGCGCGAGCACGAGCGCCGAGCGCGCCGAGGAGGAGCGCACGTGCGAGCGTCTCATCGCCGCCGCGCGCCGCCGCGACCAGGCCGCCGCAGCGCGCCTGCTCGACAAGCTGCGCCACGCCGCGCACGCCAGGTACAGTGTCCGAGCGCGAGCACGAGCGCCGAGCGCGCCGAGGAGGAGCGCACGTGCGAGCGTCTCATCGCCGCCGCGCGCCGCCGCGACCAGGCCGCTGCAGCGCGCCTGCTCGACAAGCTGCGCCACGCCGCGCACGCCAGGTACAGTGTCCGAGCGCGAGCACGAGCGCCGAGCGCGAGCACGAGCGCCGAGCGCGAGCACGAGCGCCGAGCGCGAGCACGAGCGCCGAGCGCGAGCACGAGCGCCGAGCGCGAGCACGAGCGCCGAGCGCGAGCACGAGCGCCGAGCGCGAGCACGAGCGCCGAGCGCGAGCACGAGCGCCGAGCGCGAGCACGAGCGCCGAGCGCGCCGAGGAGGAGCGCACGTGCGAGCGTCTCATCGCCGCCGCGCGCCGCCGCGCGACGCCATCTTGCAGGTATGTGCTGCAGCCGCTTGCAATGAGCAACAATACGGTAATATCTATGTAAGAGTATGAGAGAGAAAGATATAGAGAGCCAGTATAATTAGGAACTGTTAGGCATTCTATTATAGTCCACCCCTGTGACAACACAATCTGTAACTTTATTTGATTGAAGTAGTTTGCAGGTGCCCATGGGCTTCAGTGGCCATTTACCATCGGGTGGAATTTGTAGATCTTTTTTCGCCCCAATCCAATAATTAAAAAAAGGAAGGCCCTTCAATTATGAAAAGTCGTTTCGGGATGTGGATTGGTTTTTCTTTTGTACTTTCACATTTTCTAACATTCTCATATATATAAATAATTATATATATTTACTTAATAAATTGTAAATAAAAAATAATTGAAAATATGGAAATGAAATTTTTATATTGTTTATTTTTCTGTATATCATATATAACTTATGTCGTAGGCTAATGACACATTAATCAGCGGTATTTTATAATTTTTTTTTTTAAGAGAAATTTGACAAACGAGCAATAGGTTCGTTCACCTGATGGTAAGTGATAACCGTCGCCCACATACATCTGGAACACCAGAGGAGCTACAGGTGCGTTGCCGGGCTTAAAGAGTATTTGGGAGATAGGAGGGAGAATAAGGAGAGGAATGGGGAGGGGGAGGGGGAGTGGAATGGGGAGGGGGAGTGGGCCTCCGGTTACCTCACTCACCGAACTAAACGCAGAAGCAAAAGATGCCTGAAATTAGAAAACATACTTTCTTTGCACAGGCGACAGAGGACCTGCACGCCCGTATCGCGCAAGCGGCAGGCGGCGCGCAGCTCCCGGCGCCGTCCGCAGAGCTGCTGGACGACGCGGAGGCCTTGCTCGACGAGCGCGACGTGGAGCAGGAGCTGACCGGTGAGTGAGTTCTCCAGGGTGGGGGTTAGACGGGAGTTCACACCCAGCTGCAAATAGAAAGTAAGCTAAGGAAGCTTACTTTCTACTTATTTTTGACTTATCAGAGGAGCATACTCGTATGGAGAGAGCTTCGTCTCGTCAGCTTATAAACAAGATCACCATGGCGAAACTCCAGGATGAAGTTGAGTCGACGTACCCTTAGCGCAGATGCAAACCACACTCTTTCACTACATCTATATGTCACGGCAGGGTGGCAAATTAGATTACATTATCATCATAGTTACACTACTATGATGATAACTACATTACCATCATACTACACATTATACGGTGACAAAACACCGTTACACTGAAATATATTTATACAAATAAACCTGACTCCTATCTACTTTATCCCGCGCTTCAATACATCTTTTGATGATAAATTGATCCCGCCGCGGTGGCAGTTGGCCAGGAGAACGTTAAAGTTTAAATAAAAAGTTGTTTCAAAAAGAATGGCATGCAATAATCTAAACGCAGTAACTATTAAATTGGTTTGTATTAATTCAATATGGCCGCGTGTGTGACAGCTCTAGACGTCCGTAACCTTTCGACTTTTTGTCGCCATTAAAATGTCAGTTTTGTATTATCTACACTCGCTTCTCTCATTTAAGAAACAGAAGTTACGTATTTTGTAGAGTTTTTATGAAATATATTAGATTAGAACAATGTTTACGCACATATGGTTTTCTAAACAGAACTCCGAAATGACCTGATTGGCCACCGTACGGCCTATAGATAATTAGAGTAAACATTTTAAAGGCTTCTGTTAAGTCTTTTCTCGAGACTTTTCGTATTTGTGTAAAAAAAACTCGGTGAAAATTTAAAAAATACATTGACGTAACTAAATAAATAATAAAAAATATGTGTTTTAATACTTCACGTATATGCGAACCTGCTAAAATCAATATTGTCTACGGCAAACTTCCTTATTTCCTTAATTATTTAGTTATTAGAGAAGGCTCCACGCATTGAGCAATACAATCCCACATTACAATAATATATTCTGATAAAAGCTGTATATTTCTTAGTACATATCTAATTTTTTTTAAATTACCATATTTACAAAACTTTGGGAATTTTAAACGTCTGAAGGGAAGCTTTCACCTTCGTCAGGTCCAGTGAACATCAGTACGAAGGCGAAGCTGGTGGCCCCGGGGCTCGTGGCGCCCGGCACCGTCTCACTCACATCCACCGAGCTGTACTTCGAGGTGGACGAAGAGGACCCCGAGTTCAAGAAGATCGACCCCGAGGTAGGTGACTTCTGGTCTTCTTATATTATTATTATTGACTACGCGTGCCAGGTAAGTTCTTTAGGACTTTTTATTTATTTATTTAACAATTTTCGGGATCTAATTAAATCTTTCCACGTGTAGGCAGTATGGGGGGTGAGCAGCCTTGAGGGAAGCCTAGCCTAGGTCGGTCTAGCTGGCTAATAAAAGTTGGTTTTCAGCATGAATTCCGTACGGGGTTCTACAAATTTGATGGCGGACCTATGTTCCATTAAAGTAATGTTATATAAGATCTGTAGAAATAATAAGGACGAACGTAAACAAAACAATGTGTATTATGTGTCTAGTGCATATTGAATAAAAAAGTTGCTGCGCGATATTTTTATTATCTTTTGCTACAGGTATTAAATGAGACCACGTTATGAAAATAATTTGAATCTAAACTTGACAAAATAAAGGTTGACTCTTATTCGTCTATTTTTTCCACTAAATAAATAAAAACGTCTTCATTTTTAGTAATTTTTCTTAATCTCTCAATTTCTAAATTTCTCTGGGCAAAGTTTGGATAAAAGTTTAATGTTGGATGATTTGACGGTCTCTGTAATCGGAACTTGATGACTGAAGATCGTGATCAGTTCCGGATGCTGCAGCAAAATACGAGCGGATAACCTGTCTCCATCAGTTCCTGTCGGGTGCATCACGTCGTAGAATTTGGTTTTTTCGTGAAGCCGGTCAGTCCATATTGTGAGGCTCTGATCTAATCGTGATCTTTATCGCTTTCGACGTCGCCTGCAGTGATCAACGTTTGGAGACTATCCGAGGGTACGCCGTGGGGAAATATATAACCTAACGTATATCCCATCGCGGGTTTAAGGCCAGGTTCTGTTGGGAAGTGACGACCAAAACCCCACGGTGTTCCGCTATCGCCACATGTCGGTAGGGTCACGGAAACGCTCTCGCACACCTCACGTGCTAGCCAGCAGCCCCATCTCGGGAAACTACACTTCCTTTTTTTTTTATGAAAAATAGGCTTACGTTTGACCTCAATCTTGCCCGATGGAAGGCGAAGATGAGGCCTGGGATGTACCATCCTAGGCCTCAGACACCTTCTAGGGGCTCTTCCCTAGAAGGTGTCTGTTCACTTTGGCCTTAAAGATATCCAGATTATAGTTTTCCGGAAAAACTGACCTCGGCAGAGGGTTCCACTCCTTAGCCGTCCGCATAAAGAAAGAAGAGGCTCTCCTCTACCTGAGCAAGCCTCACGGAGGCGCCTTTTTACTCGATCTCCAATCCCACGCGGGCAACGGACACCCCCCGAGCCGTACCACCCGGAAGCCATGGAGATTGGGAAGGCGAGTGCTCTCTAGCACTTGCCCTTCCGCCACCACGCGGCGGATCTGCAGCTCAGTCGCATCACAAAGGATAGGGCATTATCCGTATCACAATACCAAAACTTCCACTACCACCGCTCCCGCGACTCCTCCTCGGCTTTGGAGGACAAGGAGAGTGGTGAAAAGAACCCCCTCCCTACAACCCGCATCCGAAGTGGGATCGCCAGGGCCACCTCTGGCCTGTCAGACCGGCCACGCAGGTTCCTCGTCTCGTCGTTCACCGTGGGTGACCAGGCCACGGCTACTAAGCCACTGGTTAGTGCCACGCTGGTATCGGCCGTGACGGGTATGTTCTGCTGCACGCACTGGGTAGCAGAACCTTCTTATTCATTTCTAATTCTCGATAAAAAAATAGTTTTACGTAACAAACATTCATTAGAATACATCAGCTACCGTCAGATTAAGTTACGATAAAAGATTTAGCTTGTAATGTATAAAAAACAACTGTTTGTGATTTATCCAGTTTAACAGTTAAACTACTTACGGTTTCGTCACAGCTTTAAAAATTCAAGTCGAAGACTTTTCCACATGTGGCTGCTATCTATCATTAAATTAAAATAATCTATACATTAAAATACTATATTTGTATAATGTTTATCACTAAAATAATTTTGCTATAAACATACGTAAAAATGTTCTGTAATTGAGCTATAAAATTGACTCAACCTTATCAGCTTAGTGCGTTCAAATCAGGGTGACAATTTTTCGAAGAGAAAATTTTATTATAGCGTTTCTAATTTAAATTACCTTGTAATTACATATTTCAAAAATAGCTGTGTATTAGATTTTGTAAGTAACACAGAACGCTCCAAGATTCTTCTTATTATCTGAAGATGTGGGAGTAAAGGCCAACTCATTCTTTTCTAAGTGCTTTAGTACATCACATACCTTTGAAGATTTTTTGTAATACTGTTTTTGGTTACCCCCGGTTTTTTTAACGATATTTTTCTTTAAGCCAACACAGCCGACCGGTAGGGGGATCTGACTCAGGATCAGAAGACACGAGTTAGGTCCCTATGTGGCTCCTATCAATGAGATTTTCATAAGTTATATACGATTTGTTTCGTTTCACTGAACGCTAAGACGGCGACAGGCTCAACACCTGTCACGTTGTTCCAAATAAGCACACGTGAAAAGTGAGTTGAACTCTGACAACCTCGGTACTAGGCCATTCGTGGTAACTTATATTTATATATACTTATACTTATATTTATATATATTGTACATAAGACAATAACTTCAAACTTATTAGGAATTGTAAATTTCATATAAACAATTGCGTTGCTCTGAAAACAAAGTTTTATTTAAGTACTTAGGTAGGTACCTACACACTGTAATAATCACACTGTTTAACTTAAATTACACTATCCTATCTAATAACGTAATTTAGAGTCTGTTATTTAAATTGTCAATTCATTTTTATAACATTTATATTAATTAAACAATATGTTCAATTACGGTGATTTCTGTCAACTCCAAACATAAGCAGCTTTACCTACCGTATAGGGTACCATTACTCACAGCGCCTATGGATGTATCTATGGAGTACACAACACATGGTCTCTGTTCACCGACAGAAGAGCGCTGTTATATGTAAAATTAAATAAATATGGTTTCGTTTCATGCATATATATATATATACATACACACATACATAAGTAAAATAATTATAACATTTTATGATGAAAAATATAAGTATATAATTTCTTACTTGGCTCGCAAACGTGCTAAATTTGTATTTGAATTATCAATTATGTGTAGTGTAGTAGTAGTAAGTTACAATATATATTTCTCTTGGCTTCTCTATGTCCTGTTAATGTATAGATAATACTGAAAACTTATAATTTAATTTGTTGTCTGTGTATCTTGTTTGTACAAGAGGTAGTAAAAGGAAAATTATATCCTATAATTCCAAATCCAACGGGCGTAATCATGACTCAAGCACCATTTATAAACATTACCTATTTGCAGGTTTTAACGATTAAATTTGAATGGACATATGCTTGCTTAAAGGATGTTTTAAATGAAGAGAGCATGAGATATCGATAGTATTATCTACTGAAAACTTATAATTGAATTTGTAAGTCTGACGACCAGTTCCGTGGCAGCAAACCTACCTGGGTTTTTAAATTTGGGAATGTCCCGCGTTACGGGGAATTATTGGTATGCACACGTTAACGGTTTGAGAAACATCAGTTGTTAAAACAAGGTCAAGTTTTACAGCCAATAAAACAACTTTTTGTTTTACGACCTTCGAAATACGAGGTGCCTGTTGTCCATGCTCTCATGGGAAATGCAAAATAAACGGGCTCACTAATGGTGAAATAAAATGATAATGTATCGTCAGATAATGAAACTAGTATTGTCATAGTTTAGTTCCGATGCTAGTTTTATAGCTTCGTGCAATATTTCTTTTTATATTAGTGTGCGCGACGTTGTTGATTCGTTTAATATAATTTATGTAACATTGGTTTTGAAGAAAGTATTCACTAAGATTTTGGATCAGGTCAGTGTGATAACATTTTATAATTTACACACAGTTTCACAAATAGTAGGTAGGTATCCAGCAATTGCTTTAGAAGTTTTAAGAAAACTTATACTTCAGATTCCTATATATCTTGATGGAACTCTTTTGTTTCCCCATATACTATTAGTAGTATTATTTAAATTGTTACTTAATGAAAACTTCAGTTTGTTTGTTATACAAAACGTAAGTAAACTATGCATGTTCATATAAATAATTAATTAATTAGAACAGGCGGTTAATTATATTTAACAATCTCAACATTCACCTTTCTACGCGCATGCGCGCAGCGAAACAAAACAAACCACAAGTTCATACCTTTCAATATTTATAATTCGGACATTAATTCTCCAAACATTCGTTTTATAGCGTATTAATGAAATTCTAACGATAAATTTCCTATTTTATTGCTTTATGAATAAAGATATTTTTTCTTCTATCCCCATTAAAATTTATAAATAATGTATAAAACGTAGAGACGCATGACAAAGTTGATTTCAAATAAGGTGTGACGTTGGAGCTTTGTTATGTTATTTATTAAGGATCTTGTTTGTACAAGAGGTAGTAAAAGGAAAATTATATCCTATAATTCCAAATCCAACGGGCGTAATCATGACTCAAGCACCATTTAAAAACATTACCTATTTGCAGGTTTTAACGATTAAATTTGAATGGATATATGCTTGCTTAAAGGATGTTTTAAATGAAGAGAGCATGAGATATCGATAGTGACTATAGGCGTGTAATATAGGCGGGTAACCGAATATGAGGCACTTTAACTGAGCGAACAATACGACCCTGCGGCGAACTGGCCCACGAGGCGCCATGCTAGGGCTGTTATTTTACAACATTGTCGATATCGACTCTTCGTAACAAAGTATTGTTTGTTTAAGTTCTAATACAGGATAATAAAAATGATCATAATTTTTTTTAAAGGTTCTTAGATTTAGATGACTGAATGATCTACATGTTATAATTGCTATTTATATTCACAGCATTTTATGAAGAAAAGTATTAGAAAATGTTTTAATATATATATTTAATCGTTATTTAATCTGGGGATCGATAACGAATTGCAATCTCAAATGTCAACTATAACGGATTATCGATAAGCATACATTCGTTGGACCATCCCTTCAGCGTCGGCGTGTGGGGCATCTCCTCAGCCTCAGACAGCGGGACAATGGCGCCCCGCCGTGCGCCCGTGTCACTGCCCGCGGGGGGCGCAGCCGTGGGCGCGGGGTACCGGGGCGCAACACCGTCGTTATGCACAGATTGTTAGTTTAGCCTTAATAAAAAGTGAAAAAATTATCTGATATCCCACTACTGGGCACAGGACGATCTTTCAAGCAAAATTATTAAATGTTTAGATGATTTTAGTTGGCGGGAAAGGTCAACCTTTGTTCGCGTTGAAGCAGTGATTCAATAATATAACCAATTTTAAATTTCTTCGCCGATATAAAGGGCAAATAAATATTCAGGATAAGTTAACAAAATAATAACTGAAGTCTGATTCATTTTGATTAATACATATTCTTTCTAATTGTTTACATAATGACAACAACACAACTATCATCAGTAATCGCTTACGGTGTAGGCAGCACCTCTGCCAATACAATCTGAAGTTCAACAATTTGCTGGAAATAGGAATATTTAGTGTTAACAAAATTGTGTACCGCTTTGATATAATGCAAGCAATGCTATGGATATTTAATACTATTCACCTTCTACGGAACCCATGGTCAGACACTATCACCAGAGTCTCTGTAGCTGGCTAACAGTACGTGCAGGTTGAGTTAGCGTTTAGAGACAAGGGTCTGGTATTTATTTTATTGTGTTTAAATATTATTGTTGTACATTTTTCTTTAATTGGCGTTATTAAAAATGACTTTTTTATTTATGGGAAAGGCGGCTAACGAGCAATCGGTTCACCTGATGGTAAGTGATTACCGTAGCCCACGTACATCTACAACACCAGAGGTGCTGCAGGTGCGTTACCGGCCTTACCGGTATTTCGGGAGATGGGTGAGATGATGAGGAGAGAGAGGGATGGGGGAGGGAGAGTGGGCCTTCGGTCACCTCACTCACCGAACGAAACGAAGAAGCCATAAGATGCCTCTTCTTCACGCCAGCATTTTGCGGGGCCGTGGTACCAACCCGGTCGAGCCGGCCCATTCGAACAGCAGCAAAAGCCGCCGCGTGGCTCTTAGAAAAACAGTCCAGATTCACAGAGAGGAACATTAATATTTTGTATTTAAAACGGCTCGTCGAATGTAGTGTGTTACCCACATGATGATCTTTTGAAGAAAAAAAAACCTTATTAATTTTAAAATGTCACATGTGTTAAATTAGTAATGGGTATAACAATTCGAAAATTCAACGGGTAAATTCTCAAATTTTAGTAAATTCGCGGATATAGTTGTTCATCTGATCAAATATAATAGAAACTTTGCTGAAAGAAATGACTAATAATAATATTATATGTTGTTGTTCCAAGTTACAAACTACAACGATAATAGGACTGTGATGTTAAATTTCTGTTCAATATTATTGTAAAACACTAATACAAAAAAACTATTAAAAAAAATCACAGAGAGTAGCACCATGGATACATTTTAGAAATAGACTAAAGATTACTTATTAAATTTGGGACAGAATAACAAAAATACTTCTAAATATGACCATTTCTTCTTAAATATGACTAGGTTGGTATATTGCATTATTATCAATCACAAAAACACTGAACTATAATATAATAATTGAAAAATGGAACAGTTTTAGGTTCCGCCCCTCTTAAGCGTTACACCATATTATTAATATCAAAACTGTATCCGAGGTATTATTTACTGCGACTAATTCAACCGATTTGAAAGATTGTAAATTGAATTCGTAATGGGGCATTTTATTTGTTTATGCTAATGCACCGTTTTAATTAACCGTGTGGTGGTGTTTACGGGCGGTGCGAGCGAGACAGACGACGTGGAATTCCGAATATTCGTATCGATATCGATTTATTGATGCGTGCATCATTATATCGAGTTTGATAAATTGGTGATAGTGGGTTGTTAGTTCTATGTGCCCGCTCGGATTTAGTTTAAGTTTTGTTGGTATTCATAATTGATTTCACGTGCATACTAATGTGAATGTTACAAGGTGTAACTTTTTTTTTTTTCTTATGAGTTCGAACACCCGATATCTTCTCGATTACAGTTTTATGTCTTTAGAGCATCGAGGTGTTTGATTTTAGAATATTTCAGCGGTTATCGCTGGTTTTAAAAGAAATATCAAACTCACCCTGGGTGGGCGTATCTGGGTGGTTGACAAGCAAGGCTAGGGCGATCTCCTGTGACTTTCGTATAGAATGACACCACACTCCTAGGGTAAAGTATAAGAGGTAATCTTCTACGATATCCAACATTCTCACATAATTGCAGAAACGGGGAAGCACTTTGATGCTTGAGAATGGGGTGCTTCAAATGTTAACACATACTAACTCTGCCGATGTTTGGACCTAATGGCGCTTCTGTCTACCCTGTGAGGGGTTGCAGAACGGTCGTGAGTTTTTTTTTAATGTTGGCGTTGTGTGATGTCGATAATATTGAGAATCGTGGCAATGATAATGTTGGGTCCGGTTCGGTTTAGGCATTACCTGGCCTAGGTTGTAAGATCAAGGTTGACATCCGCTAAAGGTCTTTAAAGTGCTGTAAGCCCACAAAACTTTCGTCTTTCCGTATTTGATGTTTAGCACAGTTACCATCCGTCCGGTTTAAGCTGCATAAATATTACACCTGTAATTGGATCCCGTGACCCTCTCTCTACTTGGCAGTTTCTCAGGCCGATAAGAACATGTTTATAGTAATTATAGCAATATAAAATATTTTAATTACACAGGCCGTAATGAGATTGCTATTTCTAATAATGTGCAGATCGTTGCAGCGCAATAATGTCGGGACCACGATCTCATTAGCTGCGTGGGTCGGTTGTGTAAGTAATAGGTTACTATTACTTTGATCTTCCTCATTGAATTTCATAATTGAATTTTATTTAAACGATTGTGTTCTATGCTCCACACGTAATATAAGCCGATTAGCTTATCGTTATAGTTTTCGATCCGATCTTCGATCACAAAACAATCTCGTAAAATAATCCATTGTTTCAAATAGTTAATTGCTTTAAAATTATCTTTTAAAAAAAAAGTTACATGCACTTATCACTACTTCGATCGGAGTGCCATAGACTTGTAGGAAACTGCTTGTTGTTGTTTTCCCACGTCATCGATGACCGGAATCCGCCTGATGCAAAATAAAGATATTACGTCACTGTCAGCTCCCGGGATACTTGACATGTGTCATCGTGACGTAAGATTCGTAGCTATTACAGCCATTGGATTCTACCGATTAACCTCGAATGTTTTAAGTTTAAAATGCTCTGTGATGTATTTTATTTATGTGTCGTTCAATTTTAGTGTTTACTGTCCGGAGTTTTAGAGTCCAGTTTGTTGTGTAGATATATAAGAAGTATATTGTATTTTTTTATTTAATTACGGTTCACAGTCTACCTGTCGTTTCTGCATTGTGTTACGTTATGTTTGATTTAAAGATTCGATAGGGAAAGTAAATATTTGTGACTTTACCAGGGATATGCCTTTGTTTGTTTTAATAATTGTTAAATAAATCCGTCAATGACATAAATAAGTATTATTAATTCGACGAGAGGTGGCAGCTTTACAAAATCAGTTTCCCGTAGGTGTTGTTATGATGAAGATATATAGAATAGCAGTTTGATTAGTAACTGTACTGAAAATAAGTTACAATTTTTTGTAGCTAAACTTAGACCAAAGGTACGAATAAGATTGATGTTTTACATATACATAGAAAGATGTTTTGATACATACCTTACCTTACATACATACATTTGATATATATCTTGGAGATAAAGATAAAAAAAAACATGATTACCGCAATTAGCACTATCATAGGTGAAGCCCTATAATATTAAGCCCTCTAACATAATATAAAGCCCTATAATTTAATATAACACTATTAATTAGCCATATTATATTCTAAAAAAAAGGGGGACTACTGTACTATGCATTTTTCTTGTATTTCCTTGCCGATTGGCTTGGTATAGGTTTTTTTTTCATGAATCACCCCAGTAATAGTCTATTTTTATGTATATTTAATGTTTAATTTATTAATATATTTAAAAACTATTAATGTATGTACGTACGTGTGCACGTATTTATTATTATATATGTATTTATTATTGTATGCGTATTTAAATATTGCATGTACATATAGATTTACATTTATTATATATTTTTTTCCTCTCTTTAGTTCTCTCTATTCTATCACCTACACCTACTTCATTTCATCTCTGCATCGTCCAAAGGTTGACTGATAGAGAATGCTTCTGGCATTAATTCCGCCTATATACATTTTCATGTATATGAAGTTTAATAAATAAAAATAAATAAAAAAAGTATATATACAAATTACACTACACCATGGACCTATCAAGAAAGTGCGACCAAAAACCGTGACTGCTCCACATCATCTGCTGGTGAGATTGGCAATTAGAGAGGATGATTGTTTAGTCCCCCTTAAACTACAGGTGGTAGGATAGACTCTAAACTTCGTCGTCCAGCATTCGCAACTCATCACTAGGTTTTTTTCACCTACCTAATTTGATAATATAAAAGTAGGCACATGTCAGCGTGTTTCATGTCCCGGTCAACCTAACGTCCGTTGCCACAGTTGTCCTGTCCGTTAGTTTGCAAGCAATGCCGCAAGCACTATCCGCCGCGGGTGTGCCCGGGCCATCGGAATTTAGGCGCCGGTTGTCGCCGCGACCAGCGTCGTCCTCTGCGGGGAACCGATCTGTCGATAACGCGTACGCCGTGTAACTTATACCGGAGGTAGCTTGAGTTTTTTTTTTTTTGAAAAATTTCTATACTAACACGCACCGGTCTACGATACAAGAATAATAATCGTTCCAGTAATAGATATCTTCGAATGGCAGGGTGCCTTTTTAATCGGTGTCTATGGTTGACTTCGGAACTATGCAAATTCACGTCTAATCTGTTAAACTTTTAATCATATTGTAATTGTCTACTGTTAACTAACCAAGCGTACTAGAAAGAGACGTAGGAAGTTAGGCGTGACGTCACAGGCTCTGTTCGGTTTTCTAGAGTACATTGTTTTTTTTTATTATTTTATTAGGCAATCCAACAGCGATTTACAAAATAATTAATATATCACTTCTAACATTAAATAAGGCCAAATACGGATTACACAAATATATCAAAATTTTACAGAAACATTGTGCTCAACTTGCAATCTCTGGTTTCTGTGTTTGGGTATGTAGGTGTGTGTGCGTGTATGGATGGATGTGTGTATGTGTGTGTGGGTGGGTGGTATGTATTTGCTACTATTAGTTATTTGTCATAATATGTATATGAAATATGAATAAATAAATATTAATTGGATCGGTGCATCTTTTTGACTTGACGTTTAAGAACATTTTTAGAAAGATGAAATATGTCTAAGCTAGAGTAATATTTGTTGTAAGTACGGGCAGCACGGCATAGTACAGAAATTTGAGCATAGTTCGTAGTTCGTAGTTTAATGACGTATTATTAAATTTTTGGAGGTAAATTTGTTATCTTTTTCGTAAATAAACGAAAATGTTTTTGCTGTGATTGTTTAAAACCAATTTTACGGTCGTATGGTCAACTACCCTTTTGTTCGTGGGCTGGGTGTTAGAGCAGTGTTTTCAACACACACGACAGAGGACAATCTTAAATAAAATTGGAGACCTCTTTACATACAACGAGGAGCATTCTTTCGTCACCTGATCTGATATTGGCTGTCTGTACGTTTGTCATTCCCAAATAAAAATACACAGACAAGAACGACAAACGGTAGTATATAGAGTAAATAAGAAATAAATATGTTAAAAATTCTCAATTGTTCATTCCATTAGCAAGAGCAATTAAAAGAGAAAATGAAAAATAACACTCCTTTTTGCATCTATATATTTATAATTAATGCTTTAAATAGCTGTGAATTTTGAAATATGATCTTAGAAACTATTAAATCATACGACATTCCCGATAAATCACCGAACTCTATTTAAAATTAGTCACCAAGAGCAATAGCGTGGTATTTATAGGTAAGCAATTACCCGGAGCGCATACCACGCGTGGAGTTTGGGAATCCGAAGCATCCGGCGGCGACCCCGGGGGCGCCATCGGAGCACTAATTGCCGCCAGCGGAGCGCTAACCGTGGGGCGGAGCTCTGTGCTCGTCGTGTCTAATGACAAGGGAATTGAAAAACTGTGGCACAGTTCGCATTAGGTTTCCGTGTGTTTTAAAACAATCGATAGTTAAGTTATTAAAAAGAAAATAACTGAAATAGTAAAATGTCTGTAATAAAAAAACATGTAAAATTAAGTTTAAAGGTGAGTTACAGAAGCCCGTTTGGCAAATCTGTATTCATGCCAAGTGTATCTCTGAACGCTGCTTACCTCTGTGGGTAACAGGCGTAACCGTTACTCATACACGTTTATAAATATAAATTAATAAAAAATCTATCACTGAACAAGAGCAGACAAACAGGTTACTTACTTACTACATAGAAATATAATAAAATTATTGTTGATTACAAAAAAATATTAGGGATTTAGCTTTATTTATACGGATTTCTAAAAATAAAAAAGAAAAGTAAAAGTTATACCTGTCTGTCTCACGTGTTGCTAGTTATAGCGGGAAGGAAGTCTTCGTTTAGGGAGCGGTTCTTGCTGGGTCTGCTGGGCGCAGTTTTTGTTACTTTGTATGTTAAAATTAAACCGTACGCTCTGTCCCCTTATTATTAATCTATATTCTACAGATTAAACTACATTTAACTAGAAACTGCTGCAATAACAAACAGTGAAAGAAAACAGACCTGGCTGTATGGACTAAAGTCCTTTGCCTTTCCCATTAGGGATAAATTAATATCATCATTATCTAGAAGCTACTTACCGTAAACAAATAAGCCTAGAGGTTGTTAAATCGGAGATAGCTACATAATAATAATATAGATTTCGAAATAAAACATAACAGTTTTATCGCGTTTATTGCTAATGTACTTATTACTCTAACATCTATATTATCTTAAAGATTTCGGCACTAAGCGTTTTGAGTGCTATGTTTCTTCTTTTAAAATAACGTTGCTCCGTAGTAGAATTTATTTATTTATTTATTCTTTATTGAACCATATATACAATATATGATTAAAAGGCGGACACAATGCTAAAAGCATTCTCTATCCTGTCAACCTTTGGGAGTGATAAAACATCGAAGGCGGTTACAGAATAGATAAAACAAAATAAAACATTAATACGCTATATATAAAATACATAAATTAACTATATACGAATATAATAAACTACGAATACAATATGTACATACATATATATATTTATGTGTGATATTATGATGACAACTCAGCAATTTTTAAGAAATGAACCTTAACGTTCTTTTTGAATCTTTGTTTACTGGACTGGGGCTGTCTCAACTTTATACACGGCCGTTAATGCGTTTTGCTGATATAACATACACATGGACAAAACACTGAGACTCTTAAACAATTACCTGAAGGTCGTTCATACACTCGTTCCTTCCGGGTTTTATCCTGGGACCCGTAACGACGAAGCAAATCACTTGCGCGACTGCGCCAATTGTGTCGATATTCCATATTCATCTACTTTCCTCGATATAATTGTTGTAAGAAACCAGTCCGACACTAATTAGTACACACAACCATTTGTACCACCAGGCATCGTGTGAACCTTTATTTTTCACTACGTTTCTACGCCATGCTTTTTATTGGACGACCTTAACATTAGCAAATGAGGTACGTACCGTATCGATTCTCTGCCATATGTAAATAAAAACGATACTCGATCGCTCCGTCGACACGCAACCGCCCGTGCAGACAACTTTACTCGTTTATGAAAACAAAAAGTTCTGTATGGGTTTATTCTTTATGACTACCTAACACGCCACGCTCTCGTGTTTCCGTACGTTTCACGTGTAGGTTTCCGAGTCGACATTCGAACACTCCCATATAACTTAATGCTTATTAGTCCAAATGTGCACATGCTAACCGTGTATTATATAGTTGTTTTTCTACAATATGTTAATCGATTTTCTAATATAATTTTATTTATTTATTTATACTTTATTGTCTACACCAAAAGGCGGACTTATGGCTTTTGGCATTCTCTAACAGTCAACCCAGGGCGTGAAGAAATGTGGTGATAGGTGCATCAAGTTTAAAATAATATAAATATGAAAAGGCTAATTGAGAAATATACTACATAATTAAAACATATATAAATGTATACGCATACACATAGATATACAAATACATACTATAATATATACAGAAATACCAACACAGATATATACATACATACAAGCACATTGATACATACATATATAATAAATCAGAATAAACACTAACAAGTGTCAGATGGTTTTAAAAAGTGTTCGCGTACCAATCGTTTGAAAGAATTTTGATATGGGGCTTTTCTAATGTCTTCGGGCAAGGAGTTCTGGAAGCCTTCAAGGAGCCTGAACGGTGAAAATTTTGCATGTAATAAAATAAAAACTACCTAACCAAAATGAATTAGAGATAGTTTTTAAAACACTATTTTACCGTTTATTCAAATAGTCTTTTCCAGTGATGCAGTATCTTACTATGCTACTTACTCTATGTATCTACAGTTTGATAATCTAACTGTTGGGTTAGATACCTGTATACCAAAAGCTCGTCACAAAGCTCTATAAAATATACTACTAAATCGTCAAGCAATTACAACCGTCTTCTAATCTAACGTTACATCGACACGTAGTTCTGTCAGTCTGTGCATTTATATAATATATTTAACGGGGATCGAATTAAAGGATACCTGATAAGCATCAGGTGTGAAAAATAACTGGGAGTGTCAATTATAAAGAATTCACAGCTAGCTTCTAGAGTTCTGCAACACTGCTGGAATAGTGATAAGTGCATAGTAGAGGCACCATGAGATTGTTTTCTATGAAGACATTTAATTTTTTTTATTATTGGGATGCCTGATGGTAAGTGTCCACTGCAGTCCATGAATACCAGCAATCAATCTCTATCGAAAGAGAGTAACTCATGCGTTTAAACCTCGAGGTCTAAGATGGAATGTCACACAGCCTGGAATTATACTCGATCAGTATACCTTTGTAATGGAACACAACAGTGGTTTGCACTGCTGCTTAGAGGTAGAAATAGTTAAGAGTGCCGAGCCTATCGAGTTACAATCGATCCCCATTTAAAAGTAAAAAAAAAATTGTAGCTAAGAAATTTTGGTCTACTCTTGTACTATTTGCACAAGCCTCATAGAATATAATATAAAGGTTACAGAACTTCGGGCTGGTAGGTTTTACACACGATGTTTCTTTCAATAAAATATCATATATTATATTTATATATATATATATGCCCTCACTACCGCTCATACCCAACACAGGGGTGGTCAGAGGCGTAGACATTTCAGTCTTTTCAACCCCGAAATCACCAGAGCACCAGAACCACTGACAAATGATTGACAAGTGGCTGTCGTCGTCTTAACGTCTAAACCAATAATACAAATCATATGGGTGTACATACGAGTTACGAAAAGCTCATTGATACGAGCCGTGTCCACATAGGGTTCGATCGAACCATTAATTAGTTGTGTCTACAGTAGAGCTGAAATCTTTAAGCCATAATGGTTCTTTATTACTCATTAGTTTTTTGTTTAAATCGTCGTTCGCGATTTTTTCTTATCATTGCATAATATAATTTAGATATCTGCAAATCGTAAAGATTCGGTTTTTTTGTTCATAGCCGTTGTCTTTGTTATATTTATCCTGTACTCTTCCAATGCGTGGTTGACATGGGGAATATGGACATTAGTGAAAAATTACCGAAAATAGGCGCCGGCCTACCGGCACGTAGAGGCGTGAAAAAAAAACACACAATAGGCGATAAAAACAGCCGTGCGATATTAAAATAAAGTCATATGCGCGCGTGACGCGAAAGTAATATGCGCATTGTGAGGCCATCGGCGAGCACATGCTAAATGTTCCTGGAAATTATGTCTGCGATATGGGAAAGCGGACGGTGTCGTTCCGTAACGCATTCCTATGCGTTTATTTCGTTTGGCGCCATTTTAATTTTGGGATATGAATACTAGTATTACCGACGTATAAATAAACAGTTCTTGTTTATATATTTTTTTGATATAAACCTTTACATTGTCATAATACTAAGTTGCGCTGATTTTATTTTAAATGGTGCTTCGAAGTTTTGTGCCTTGTTTAAGTCCAAAATTGCGATATCTGAAAGCTTCGAGACATATGTAGACACTAGAAGAGGTAATAATACATTCTTCAAAGCTTCAAATGAGTGATTTTGGATAGCTTTCCTTATTTTGTGCTTTTTACATATGAAACCATTTCGCTTTGTGGATATTTTTATCAAAATAAAAATTTAAAAAACCATTCGTAATAAATTTTTCGTTTGTAATAAAATTATTAGGATTACATATCATCATAGAAAGTACCGTTATTGCAATGAAAGGGCAATTTACTTTAGTAGGAAGGAATGAATTTGTGTAGCGCGTGGTTGCCTCAGGGCGCGCGCGGGTGGCCGCCCCCGCTAAAGACCTCCTGTCAAACCATGACAGCCTGGTGTAAGGGCTACCATTTACCGTTTCAACAAATAACTAGAATTTATAGTTTTTTTTCCATAACTTTTAATAAAGACCTCAGTAAATAATGTCTATGGTATATAAATTGCAAATACATGGCCATTGAAACTCACGCTTAACGGAAATATTAAGTTTGTACGTCAACCCTAGCATCATCGAGGCAGCGGAACAACCTTGTTTGTGTCGGCTTAAATGAATCGCGTGACTTGGAAAAACAATCCGCTTGATCAGTAGTTTAGCGAAGTATGCAACATTGAAGTTTGTTTTTTATGTTCGGAACAGACAGACATCGTGTCTGATCGGAGAAATTTTTGCTAGAATAGTGTGATACAACGGTAATCTTCGAGCACATAATATTAGTTCAGCGTAAAATAAAAAAAGTTTTTCGCATTCTTCTTTCAATTTGAACTTCTTTACACTAGTTAAGTTAGATAATCTTTTTTATATCGCTTAACGTTTATCAATCAATTGACTATTGTCATAAATTATAATGCTATAAGCTTGTGGGTACTAACTATCTCATTTGGACGTTTATTAAAACGATTTTTGTATAGAGTACAGCGCTCAAGATACGCTTGGATGTGTATACAATTAATTAAGAACAAGTTAAAGTTTAAGTCAGATTAAAGTATTTTCCGAACAAAATACTTTAATCTGGCTACCTTGAGAGGAGGCACCTTGACGGCTAACCTTAAGAGCAGTGGTAGTTAGTGCGTTGACTTAAATTTCACAGTGCTCGAGTAACATGAGTTCGAACCCCGGTACCGGCACCAATATAATTTTACATTGTACCACGCACTAGGCGGTGAACGAAAAGACCACGGGATACTCGCAAGTCTGAAAAATAAAACAATATTATTTCCTGGGCATCTGCAGTCCCTACTGGCTCCGAAAAATACCTCAAGTATTGAGTGGAGCCCTTTGTCCAGCTGTGAGACATTTATAGGCTGCTAATTTATTTTACTTGCTACTTACTTGAGGCTGACGAAATATAAGAATTGTACTAAATTTGTGCAAATTATTGCATTCCATGTAGATTACAATATGTCATTACTGAATACAATTTTGGTCAAGAGTTCTGATAATGAATATCTGTCACGGGGAGTCAGTAATCTCAGCTTCTACTAAGTTATTCTGTTCGCTGAACCATTGACCGTGTAATTGGAAGATAACTAGAAAGCCAGTAGTGACTACTGTATTTATTGGCTTTGCCGCAAAAATCAATCAAAGATTTTAATGAGGCGCGTCTATAATAACCTCAAAGCACCAGGCGCGTATAAGCGGCTTGTAGCTCCACTCATCTATTAGCCTGTCAGTCCTTATCCTGCGTTCTTTGATTCTCATTACTCATTATTAAAAGTAGCTACCGTTATTTATGTGCTACGGGTTACGAATGCTACAGACGCGGCTGTGTGCGAGCTTAAAATGTATCTATTTAACCTTTAACCCGTGTTATTAATATCAAAAAGGTACGAAGAGGAATAATCAATTTTTATTTATTTTAATAGACATCGGCTTAGAACGAATTGAGTCATATGACTTAAATACATTTTTAAGTAAACAAATAAATTTCATGTGGATTACCATTCGTTTTTTTTTTGTATGGTCTTTGAGTTAATATTATTCAGAATAGACGGGTCTAATCATGCTTTTGGTCGTTGAACTGACACCCGAGGATAAATCACAACATGGCAAGACAACAAGCCAATATGTATGCTCTGTATAAAACTTGGCTTCGCTGTAAAGTTATTATTCTTTCCCTTTGTTGTGTTTTGTGCTGGTAATTGTGTCCGAAGTACGCTTAACGGATCCACTGAAAATCAGCGTTAACTTCTATATTTAAGTTAAACTCTAAACTTATTCTATTCTTATTATATTATACCCTTCGGCTACTTTGAACTGTTTGAAATTTGACAGAGACCTCTTTAATCTTTTCGTTCATTCTAGTTGGAATGTTCCGAAATGATGTCAGATGATTATTCTTTCATTGTATCTGTATTTATATATTGTAAGATACGATACTTAATAACTTAATAACTAAAGCTGACCTTACAAATAGCTTTTTTCTGTCTGTCTTTGGAGATGTTTAATCTGTCAACTCTCCGATGCCCTTAGGTTTGCCAAAGCTTTTCCCTAAGTCGACTCTAACGATACCAACGAGAATTTAAGACGTAGGAGATGTTCTTACGCCTCCACTATATCGCAATTTTTCCCAACTTTATTTTGATTGTTTGGATTTAAGATTTATTGACGAGGTTTCGTGTTGAAAATGAATAACTTACAAAAATCATAACTTAGTTTACATTATCGCATAAGTAAATATAAAACGTGCCTCTTCTTTGCCTGGACGGGGTCTACGGGGGCGCTTGATTGGTAATTTATATGTAAAACGTGGCGCAGCGGCCAAGGCGTCACTCATGATCACTGGACGTGGCGCAGGAAAGTATTCGGACAGACGTACTTCGCTTGCCCTAAATACAAAATAAATATCAAGTCGGTCAATGCTTGTGTTTATTCTATTTAGTATTTGGTATATTGTCGGCGGCGGCTTTTGCTGCTGCTCGAATGGGCCGGGTTAGTACCACGACCTCGCAGAAAACCGGTGTTAAGTATAGGCACCATGTGTTTCCTGCGTTTCTTTTGATGAGTGAGGTCCACCGGAGGCTCACTTATCATGTTACCATCAGGTGATACCAGGGAACAGTACTTCTGTGCTTTCTTTACATAAAGAAACGTGTTAGGCTCGTACTTTGTTCAAAGGTAAATTCTATAAGACGGCTTCTTCACTCATTTCGATATCCGTGTCTAATCGTTCTCAGTATTTCTCTCGTCTGGAAAGATTAAACTCACCGTGGGTACCGTGTGGTGTCGGCGTTAGATTCTGCCAAGCTCTTTCTTCCCGTGGGTGTCGTGAGAGACGACTAAGGGAAAAGCCTTAAAAATCACAATAGTAACATAAAATACTCATTGGCGGGATCCACCCATTGAAATTGATTTTAAACATACCAGACCAAAATTAAGCAGACCGATGACGGGCAGCAGCGTCTAGGGTGCGACGTGTCTGGTACTGGGATCGCCAATCCGCTTGCCGATCGTGGCGTTTATGGCTGTTAAGGTGAGGAAAGTCACCGAGGAACATGTTCCGTTTCATAAATTTTATAATATGGTAATTTGATATTCTTTTTCAATAAACTTCTACCATAAAAACTCTATAGATTGTCGCTCCACTAACAAGGCATGGATACTTCACTGCGTCGTATCGGACACAATAAAAATGGCGTCTAAACTTTTATTGGGCGATGTGAATGAGTGACGGGATAACGACCTATTATTAAATATCAATTAGTTACGCTGGTTTGTTAGTTTGTTCGGGTAATTTTATTTCTTTTTAATAGCATCGTGTACTGTCGTGTTCATGTTAAGATCCGTATTTATCGGTTATTTAACTTTTAAAGTCAAAGTGAAAGATGATAAGTTAAAAATTATTTCTAGGACATAAGGTAATGACATAAATCGATATCGTTCCAATCCATCGGTGTGAATTGTATCTTGTTTTGTATTAAAACGGTTACAAGTTAAATATTTAACGGAAGATTTTTTTTAGATACTTACGGTTTTTTTATTTTATTTTTTATTTATGTACACACAAAAAGGCATGAAAACATTAAAACATAGTATTTGTACAAGGGCACTACTTATTCCATACATTGAAATTTCTTCGAGCAGACCCTAACAGGAAATCTTATTGAAATAGCAAACTTAGTGCGTACATTTCTAATACATAATATGTATACAATTAAATAAATAAGATTATATATAATTAAATAATATTCATAGATATATTTAAATAGATATATACATATACACATAGATGCATACACATTCGTAAATATACAACATATATTCCATTAACACGAAGCTAAGTAGTGGTCCTTTACACGTTTCTTAAATAAAAGTATCTTATGGTAGGCTGTAGTGAGTTCCACAACCTAACTGCATGAACTGCAAAGGAATAGGAATAAAAACTGGAATTATGGATAGGATAATTAAGGAGAGTCCCGACATGCGATCTGCATGGCACATCCGAAGCGTGAACGAAGGAAAATAGGTTCCTGAGGTATGACGGAGAGGATGGGATGTTATAAAAGAGATATAATAATCGAGTGTTGAAAATGTTAATTTGTTTTTCTTGATACTGCAAGTGAATTAAGTGTTAAGCGGCGGCTTTTGCTGCTGGTCGAAAGTGCTGGCTCGACCGGTTTACTACCACGGCCTTGCAGAATAGCGGCATCATATGCCTTTCGTTCAGATAGTGAGGTAGCCGGAGGCCAATACTTCGAAAACTTTCAACCTGTTTTAGAGGTTTCCATTCCCAGCGGAGCCTCGGTCTGATCAGACTTAGCGCGTCCTCTTGTCAGGTAACCTCCTCGTGTCTGTGTGAAAAGTCGGCATGTTCTCGTTTTGTTCCGCCGTACAGCTTCGCTGAGTGTTGACAGATAGAGCAAGTAGACTTCAGTGTTTATATGCGCTGCTAACAGACGACGCATCTTCTTCTACTTCCTCTCTTTATCAGCCCGTGTAAGTCCATTGCTGGACTTAGGCCTTTCCTTGAAAGCGCTAACAAAAAGCTCCCACTGGAGTCTTCGCTCCTCGACACTGTATTTGTAATATCCCCTTTAGGCGTACCAAGATACGAGTCGGTTATAACGGTCCGCTGATCTGCCTGCCCTGTACAGTTGACCCTGTCATTGTCGAAATCAACCAGAAGTTTTTTGTTTTCAAATAATTAGACAAATGGACATGGCGCTCCTTTAACCCTTCCTGCCCTAATCAATCTTAACTAACGATAAAAAAACATTGCCGATCACCGCGGGCCGGTTGCGAACATATGTCGTCAAAGCAAACAAATAAACTTACCACTGATTAATATAATAGATTGGTTTTCTGACCCATCCGGGCCAAACGTAGGGTAGTCGACCCTGCGGTAGGTTAGGTCATCAGTGCCCTTTTTAACAAATCGATATTTTACTTAAATTGGTGAGCGCTTGACATGGAATTTAATAATTGGAAGAGCCGTCGTAATCTTGTGGTCAGGGTGCTCGCTTTAATTTCACATTACGTGCTAATGACCTGAGTTCGAATCCCGGCTCAGGCATCACTAAAATATTTAACTTGGTCAAATGAACATTTCAAGTTACTTTTAACACTTTTCAGTACTGATTGGAGCCCCCCGTGCTTGGCAGTGTAGAAAATCGGCATGTAAATGTCACACTTTTAAGCATAGGCCTCCTCTCTCTATTTGACCTCTAATTTTTGAGGTTTTGGAGCCGGAAGGGTTCACTTTGCTGCTCCAGTTCGGTTTGACTTCACATGACAACGAGATAATATTTTTCTTTCTTTATCTCACCTTCAGTTGTCCACAACGTAAATTGCATCTAACAATTTTAGAGGCTTCGGCACTGAGATTCTAACACGGGTTATATTAAAGCTAGCAACGCGACCAAAAGGTCAAGCTCAAGCTTAAGCAAAGTAAAGTCTTTTACTTTACTTTGCTTAAGCTTGAGCTTTTACTAGTCGCAGTTTTCAATGTAGCAACAATTATTCAAAATATCAACAAGTTCATGGACAAGCGAACTGTCGATACATTCGACGTGGCCCATTGAACCGCGACAATGGCGGAAACACTATCAGTATCAGTATCTGGCCATTGTTTAATTAAATTTATGTACATTTCCGGTAGGAGACGAAACAAAAAGTTCCCCGGGGACCTACAAAGTCTTATTAGACGACGCGAATTTACATAAACTAGTCGTAAATCGATGGTAGGGGGAGTAGTGTGTTGACAGACTTGACGGGATTTAGGCGGAATTTTTTTTATGAGTAAATTAGCAGCCTGTAAAACTCCACAGATGGGCAAATGCCTCCTTCTCAAATATCTGGGAAGGTTTTGCCGCCACTCTGTAGGTTGTACACTCCAGTGTAGGTTGGCGGGCTTCTCATATGCACCTGAAGACATGCAGTTTTCCTTCACCGCAGAGCACGTGGTAAATACAGCACCTAAAATTGTTATTAACAAATTTAGTGGTGCCAGCATCGGGGGATCGAACCCGGGTCACTTGCGCTCTATGAAACTAAAGAGTGCACCCTGACAAGAAGTCTACTGCAATACTGTGCAAGTTGTCACTCCATCTTTTAGGGGGGTACGTTAGACGGCTATGGTCTGGTAGGTATGGTAGCTCTGGTATTTATTGAGATACATATATAATTTTAGGATATTTATTTCCCGTGGAAAACTTAATTAGACGTTCCAAAGTCACGACGCGCCTCATTATTATTTATTGTTGTACCTTGTTGTGTGGCAACACGCTTAAACAAACGTTTTGAGCAACGACAGCTGGGCTTGCGTTCGATGTGCTGACGGCGAAGGCATTGATCCTGCAGTGAGATAGGACAGCTCATGCGGCGAAGCCAGCCGCGATATATGTTAAGAGACATCGCGTGTTTTCGAGTGTTATGTGCGTTAGGGGAATCCAACTTGCGTACCTTTTGTATTGCACGTTTAGAATTGGTCGCATATATCGTGCTAGAGTTTCAGCTGTGCAGTATCGGTGTAAGAATCCGCCACCCCCTTTTTTTCCGTGGGAGGGGATTAATGGAAAAGCGTTGAAAATCTCAACGGCTATCGACAGACGGCGGTATTCGAAAAATACCCGATCAAAATTAAGCAGACCGTTAACGGGCAGTGGCGTCTAAAGGTGCGAGGTGTCTGGTACTGCGGATCTGATGGCCGAGCTTGACGATTATGGCAAAACCTCCTTATGGCAGGGGATAAATATTCGCATCGGTTGGTATTCGAATCCAGGTCCCATTGCTCAGTAGTCAGGTACGCTGTATACCACTAAACCACGCGGTAATAGTAGCTGGGGGTAGTAGAAGAATAAATTGATTAAAAATGATTTCGTACTTAATAATAATAATATCATCTATATAACCCGAACGCTTAGAGTGACGAACCAATTGTGGTAAGCTTAAGATAACTACGGACCTCAAGATGCCTGTAAACATAACAAGATTGAATGCGAGCCGGAATCTTTGGGATTTACCGCAATCGACACTTGCGACAAACTGACTGACTGACTGACACATTTTTATGGTAAAGGCGGTAAACGAGCAAGCGTCTCATCTGATGATTAGTGATTATAGTCACCCACGTACATCTGCAACACCACAGGTGCTGCAGAGAAAGCGGAGAGGAATGGAGAGTAGTAGTGGGCCTCCGGTTTTCTCACCCACAGATTGAAACGCGGAAGCGCAAAATGCCTCTACTTCACGCCGGTATTCTGCGAGGCCGTGGTACCAACCAGGTCGAGCCGGACCATTCGAGCAGCAGCAAAAGCCCCGTGCAACATACATGGAGCTACTTCGATTAGTTTTAGCAATCAGTATATTATATGACGGTCAATGTATATAGTCATATATACTTCATATGTATCTTAACACTGGGGTCGCATATAACATAACATACCGGTAATAAGCATCATAATGATCATCAATGCACTACGGAGCTCGTCCATTGCGTCACATTTTTGATCCCCGTATATCACTTGGCCCTAAAGAGATTAATGCGACCGGCAGGTATTTAAAAAAAAAACTATAACTCGGAACGGCAATCGCACGCCTTGCAGTGCGAGCACGGAGCCAGCGAGCGGCTGGCTCTTTAACCGAGAGTTAACCGCGGAATATCAATTTAAATGTAGTTTTAAAAACTTTCTATAGAACGGCCGCGGGCCCTTTGTTGCTCGTGTTGTTGCCGGAGCATGCCCCGGCGAGGATGAGCGCGAGACGCCCGGCTGTGATGGATGGAGGAACGCCGGCGGGGCGGGGCGGGGCGCGGTTGTTAAAAAACAATAACATAGGCGGTCTGTGTCCGGAACAATTTGTGCTCTCCGTCAGTCGTCTCTATAGGATGCTGCGACCATGCATATCCTAAGTTCGAGGATCGTATTAAATTCACGTTGTGAACAATTAAAATATATATAATTTTACTAGAAATTGTAATGTTTACGAACACCATATATATATTTATTAATTTATTTAAACTTTATTTGCACATCACACGACAAAAAGGCGGACTTAATGCCAAGAGGCATTCTCTACCAGTCTACCATTAGATTGAACAGAGAAAATGTAAAAGGGTGCACAATAATATTATGTTCAAATATATATACTCGAATATTATACTACAATAAAATACTTATATATGACGGTACTTAGACATACTTGGAATTATAGTTGTACTTATATAAAACACATAACACACTATAGATACATATTTATATAACCTTATATATATATAAATAAATATACACAATGCATACATAAACTTAGATGATTTCTTATGTTATAAAAAAAAATGTTCTTCAACTGCACTACTATTGCATCGCTAGGTAGTACCCCAAAGTAAACGCTTGAAAGTGCCTTTACTGGTGGCTGTGCCTATACTATTTGGCAGCTCGTTCCAGAGTCTGACAGCATGATGGGTAAAAGAATTGTGTAAGAAGCCGGTGCGGCAGAGAGGTACGTCAAGAGGTGCATTATCCGCAGAACGGAGACTGCGGTCGCGGGAGTCAGCCTGATATTGAAATTTTCATTTCAGATATTCAGGGACTAACGGATCGTGTAAGATGGAGAATAAAGTACAAAGTATTCTAAAAAGTCTGCGATATGGGAGAGGCAACCATTTAAGTTGAGAACGAAATGAGGAAATGTGATCATATTTGCGTAGTCCAAATATGAAGCGTATACAATTGTTGAGAAGACGATCCAGTATATTATACGTATATTTAGACGTGGTAGAGCCAAGCGGCGGCTTTTGCTGCTGCTCGTATGTGCCGGCTCGACCGGGTTAGTACCACGGCCTCACAGAATACCGGCGTGAAGTAGAGGCATCTTGTGCTTCTGCGTTTCGTTCGGTGAGTGAGGTAACTGGAGGCTCACTACCCCTCTCCATCCCCCTCTACTTCCTCCCTCCCATCTCCTAAATACTTCACTTACCATCGGGCGAACCGTTTGCTCGTTTGCCGCCTTTACGTTAAAAAAAAAACTTCTTTCCGGTCAAGGAAGTATCATGTCTGAGATTGTCTGCGCGCGCGCATACACATGGACCGCCTACACGAATGACAAACAACAGCAACATGCGAGCGTCTATAAATATTCACTTCGTACTCTGTTACGTTAACAATTGAGTTAAAAATATAGCAACAATCAACAATGGCGGTAGTAGAGTAATCGTTTATTGAATGGGACGCACTGTATTGTGATAGGATTTTAATTGACGCGAGCCACGTGTAATTATTAGCTGACCACCGGCTCGTTTAATAACTGGTCTAATCAACATTGACCGGGTTAATGGGCCGACGTTAGTTATTAATAAGTAATTACAAAGACGTCGTTGCCATCCATTGCATCGGTTGAATTATATTCGTCCGCTTCTCTTTAATATGCACGAGGTAAGCAATGTGCGTCATCATTTTAAACAGGTGCTTTTTTTTTTTTGTGGTAGCTAGCTTGCTCTAGTTTATAATTCAATTAGGTACGAGTTTCACGTTGATTATCATCGTATCCTATTCCAGTAGCCTTTGATATTTGAATTTGATTGAGAATAATAATTCCCGTGGAGTATCTTTTGTCAGTTTTTTCTTCGGTCAGGTCTATCTTAATAAGGTTTCGTACCTTATAAATAATTTTCATCTCAATCCATATCCGTCCGAAATTAGTTTCTGCACTAGTAAGCGAAACTATGTTCTGACCAGTAAAATTATCTGTAGATGAAATCAAGAGCCTATCAGAAATTTTATTTGAACTTTGAGCAAAATATTATAAAAAGGATGCTGCTCTGAAAATGTATTTGAACAAAAGTGGTTATTTACAACCGACTTCGAAAAGGTGAGTTTATTAATTCGTCTGTTTTTTTAGGCGTGTATGTTACGCGATATCTTCGTCGCTTGTGAAGCGATATGGTGATTATTTTATTATCAGATGGGGTATACGACTACCTCCGGGATGGTCTCATTTAAATTTGAAGAAAATATTCCTATAGGTTAGGTAAATAGGGTTTGAAGTCGTCTGATTCTCTGAAAGTTTCTTTTAAATTCACTTGTTTATTATATTAATTTAGATGTAAAAGATAAAGAGGCATTAAAAAACACCGTACACCACCTACCATACGTACGAATACTTTGAATGTCATGTCAACATTAATGCGAATGCTTTTTCCAACGTTTTAAATATGTCCCTTCATTTGTTACAGGTAAGTGTTTAATAATTCAAGCGAGCTCTGTCGTCGGCCGAGGTGAGTGTATAAACATTTTATGTTCACTCAGTGCACTCGTACGATCCTAAATTTAGTGATAAAATTAACAACAAAGGAAACAGCGCTTTAGAGTGCTCCGAGAGAGCATTAACGGTTTGTTGCCAATAAGTTAAAGCATTTTAAACGAATCAACGGTCGCGAATAAGCATTTTAAACCGTTAACTTGCAATATTAAATAACTTAATAAAAAACTTACCTTTCGATGCAATTTATTAAAAACATTTCGGTATCTTTGTCTCATATATCCTTGCCTCATTAGGGTTTCCTTTTAACATCTTTTTTCATTTGGATTGTCATGTACGAGTGTTATACAATTCAAATGCTCTGATTTTTTATTTAATACAACGTTTGATGCTTGTAAGGTGAATTACAACAGCCTTAACCTATGTTTAAAACGTTTTAATGAATTTACTAAACTATGGTGTTCTACATTCGCATGTATTTAAATTTCGATTACTCGTTCCTGTACGATGTCCCTCCGGTGCCGTGAAGGCGTTTTGCGGGCATTGATTGCACATGAACTAACACCCGGACCAGGTAGGTACATTTGTCTGTAGTAGTCCATACAAATACATGTTCCGTCCTAGAATCGAATCCGCTACCCGCAGCGTAAGTAATTTACAGCTTTTAAAAGAGAACTAAAAAAATGTTGTCAATTTACAACCAATAGAAAACGAATAATTTACTTGAATTTGCAGAGATTAAAAATTAATAACTCTGGTACCGACTGGTTTTGTTTACTATTTATTATAGCGAGCTGTCTGTGCAGTAGTGGAACCACGTCGGAACTCGTATTCCCGAACTCGTGTTCTTTTGTGTGAAAAAAGTTTTAATCGCATATCTTGGACCTTGTAGATTTAATTTCATACAAAGTGACCACTGCATTAAAATGGCAACTTTAACCCCTAATATCTAAAAAGGTTCCGGCCTTTTTGCGCTCGCGGCCACAATCATATCATATAAATACGGCTCAAACCTCTAACGTGCCATTACAATAGAATAATTATGTCGTGATTTGTTGGTCTCTCGCTTATCGAGTACAGCTTCAGTTATTTGTCACGCCGCCGTCAGTGCTGCAGTCTGTCTCTATACTTTGACAGAGACGCGACACGTGTTTTGGCTGGCACCGCGCATCTCTTTCATCTTTGTTTACAGCGCTGATTGCACGATTGTCACTTACAATTTACATAGTACGCTTTTCGAATGTTTCCCGAGTATGTCTTTGTTCAATGTTCATTTCGTGTCACGTTGGGTGACACAGAATGTCTTTTTGAATAAAAAAAAAAATTAAGTATTTTTCGAGATGTGATGATATCCGCAGCAGAACAAAAGGTAACCGACATGGGCGTAAAGATCAGCAAGCTGAAGTGGCAATGGGCCGGCCACATAGCTCGCAGAACTGACAACCATTGGGGAAAAAAGGTTCTCGAGTGGCTGCCACGTACAGGCAAACGCAGGCAGACGACCCCCCATAAGATGGAGTGACGACCTGCGCAGTGTTGCGGGAAGTCAATGGATGCAGGTGGCTCAGGACCGAGCTTCGTGGCAATCTTTGGGGGAACATAGGCATAGTTCAGCAGTGGACTTGTAATAGGCTGAAATGATGATAATGATGATGATGTATTTCTATGTGTATATTCCGCCATCTGTCGGTAGCCATTGCATTGTTAATTCCAAATTCCTATGCCGGCTATGGTTTATCGTAATCGAAAAGTCTTATCTGCTAGTTATAGAACGTCGCAGTTCAACGATGGCTTTTACAATTGCAATCTGAATTTTGTTTAGAGCGAGTTCTAACAAGGCTGTCTTAATTCATGTTTATCCTCGCGAGCATAATGATAGATTGTTTCAAACAACAGCAATTACAATCGGTATCGTTTAAACATCGTCCCCGCTCGCCGACGATCACTCGACGGCGTAGCGTCAGCCGACAACTCCGGTAAACACTATAATCGTTCGCATCACGTCGGGACTCGTGTATCCCCCCCCCGTGCAAGTGATCGCTGCTCTTGCTCGCGGGTGTTTAAATCGTTTAAATCCGAAGCCAGTGTTTGCGCAAAACACTAACGGTTGTGCTATAGTAGTCCGTCGAGCCGTAGTCCGTCCCAATCTGATTTTCTACCAGTGTAAACAAATGTAGAGTTTTGATTTGAAAAAGGTTTACGTGAGTGTTGCGACTTTTTGGTCTGTATGTTGTAATATCCGATATTTTTTGTCAGTTGTTTATTTTGACTCGTGGAAATCTCGGATTGAAGTCGACCGCATGTAGGTACCACACAGGTCTCGCTCGCTCGGTTAGAATTCACGCGCCTCGCCACCTTGAAAAGATAAATCGTGCAGATATCATCTCTGTTACGACTAATAAAATTGAATTAATAAGGTCTGTCTTGAAATGGCGAAAAATATGAACCCTATCCTACAATCGAATAGAAAATTATTTTCCGATTTATTACATAAATAATGATTTTCGAAAAGAATAAAGTTACGACTGAGCAGAGAATACGGTTTACGGAGAATGAAGATATAGCGTTAGATGTGTTTAATAATCGAATATTGTTTGCCTCCGTCACGAATACAAATATTCACTAAAACGGTAATTTCTCAAAAGCGACATTAACGAGTTGGCTGCGGCCCAGCTGGCCGGTTATAGACTCTCTTAGCCAGCGGCGATCGTGTGTTACTTAACCACAGGGCTGGCTGACGGGCTACCGCCTTCCACTTGTGTGGTCCGTGCTTTACGACCCGGACGCCTGCTTTCCCAGGAGTATCGGATTCTGTATGATATTCGTAATGAACTGTGTGTAGCGATGCGTGAATATGAGCATTACATCGTTCGATCATTGTTTTCTCTATGTAAATTCGATCAATTCTATTCGGGATTCATTACTAAGTACCAGGTTAACATATCTGATAACTTTGTTTTAATCTTATCACGAGTATTCAAATTCATTTATTAATATTCAATATTGAATACCCAGATCTTGGATTAGCCGACAAATAAACTTCTTGTGATATAGACGGTGGTCAAGAATAGCTTTGCGTTGTTGCCACACCTCATTAACGCGACAACTGCTGGTTTCGGTGAAACATAACCCTGGTATAATAACAGGTATTATATAAATAACAGATTGAAATTACAGTGTATCTGTATTGGGAACACAAGCACGTATCACAAGTCTCTGCTCACACCTCGTTTCTAAGAACGGCGGGAATTTATAAATTTGTTTGACGCAAAAGGTGGTCGGCTCGTGTTGAGAACGCGTCAGCTTTGTCACGGGTGGCATTATTCAAGAATTCTGCGGACCGACAGCGACTGGAATTGTAAAGTGAGGAAGTTCATATCAGGGGATCGCACGTATGAGGCTTAGGATGAATGTTACAATGCAAGTTACATGAAAATTAGCCACGTTCGACTTACTGGTTCTCGAGCTTTAAGCTTCGAACTGTTTAATTTGTTTACGAATAAATTCATTTGAACCGTCTGTTGTTTCATACAGATGCCAAATTTAATATAATGGTTTATGAGCAAGCATCTGCATGCGCTGCCGGTACAAGTTTCTTTCCCTTCTGTGTAAGAGTCCACGGCTGGACTTGGGCTCTTCCATGAAAACGCCAATTGAAGATGATTTGTCATCGAAGATTTGTCCATACTCACCGCTCTGGGCTCACCGAAAATTATTGTTACCCCTAAAAGTCTGATTTTACCGTTAGACTATAGGTATATGAACGTTTAAATTCTTCTTAAAGAGATTGACTTCATAAGCTTATCTTAATAATTTGCTGTACGAAAATCAATTTTCTCCCGCCATTTTTTTTAAAAAATAAACCTACACCGTAATTCCTGCGAGATCACCAGTGCCAATAAACAATAAAGAACAATTTTCCCGCACAACATTACGTTTTGCAACTTTATAAATCTTATCGTCTGCAGAATACAGTTCTGTTTTCGCCGCGTCGTCGGAAAATTATACTGGGCCTCCACTTACCGGTGCCTTCTACCCTCCGAAACTTTTCATTGCTGTTATTGAAAACTGTTATGCGATGCTGTAAAGTTCACTTTGAATTAATGTAATAGCAAATTAAGTTTGTATGGCGTATAACTAGTTAGCGAAGTGCATATTAGCGCGCCCTGCTGCTCTTTTGGCCCGCGCCTAATTGTAGGTTCCCGACGCCTCGCACGATCGCCGGCCTCATTTGTAGGGTTGGCCCTAATAATATAGATTCTAAAAGGGTGAAAGATATTGTGAGTGCCTTCTGCGTAGATCGGACCAGAATTAGTAATTAAAAGCCGACCCATAACCACGGGTGCTGTGAAGAACCCGTAACGTCCGGTTTAAGAGATAAAACTGAACGTGATAAAATCCGTAAATAATACTTTGATTTCAAATAAGTAGTATTCGTGTGAATACCAGAAATCATTATAACTACTTATATATTTGTTTTACATTGTAAAATATTTCTTGAAAGCTTTGCCCACACTCATATCGGTGAGCAAGGCGGGGATTGGTTCTCCATTACACTAGTTTGCGGGATTTGGGTTCGACAAATTCGGATGGATATTCCACCATCATTCGGACCCTTGCGCCTCATTTATTTCCTAGCAGGTTGCACCATCACATGCTCGTGTGGTTAGCATTTGGAGAAGGAGATGATGTAAACACCCTTTAACCCCATTGTTTTCTATGTAAATTGATTAATTCTATTCGGGATTCATTACTAAGTACCAGGTTAACATATCTGATAACTTTGTTTTAATCTTATCACGAGTATTCAAATTCATTTATTAATATTCAATATTGAATACCCAGATCTTGGATTAGCCGACAAATAAACTTCTTGTGATATAGACGGTGGTCAAGAATAGCTTTGCGTTGTTGCCACACCTCATTAACGCGACAACTGCTGGTTTCGGTGAAACATAACCCTGGTATAATAACAGGTATTATATAAATAACAGATTGAAATTACAGTGTATCTGTATTGGGAACACAAGCACGTATCACAAGTCTCTGCTCACACCTCGTTTCTAAGAACGGCGGGAATTTATAAATTTGTTTGACGCAAAAGGTGGTCGGCTCGTGTTGAGAACGCGTCAGCTTTGTCACGGGTGGCATTATTCAAGAATTCTGCGGACCGACAGCGACTGGAATTGTAAAGTGAGGAAGTTCATATCAGGGGATCGCACGTATGAGGCTTAGGATGAATGTTACAATGCAAGTTACATGAAAATTAGCCACGTTCGACTTACTGGTTCTCGAGCTTTAAGCTTCGAACTGTTTGATTTGTTTACGAATAAATTCATTTGAACCGTCTGTTGTTTCATACAGATGCCAAATTTAATATAATGGTTTATGAGCAAGCATCTGCATGCGCTGCCGGTACAAGTTTCTTTCCCTTCTGTGTAAGAGTCCACGGCTGGACTTGGGCTCTTCCATGAAAACGCCAATTGAAGATGATTTGTCATCGAAGATTTGTCCATACTCACCGCTCTGGGCTCACCGAAAATTATTGTTACCCCTAAAAGTCTGATTTTACCGTTAGACTATAGGTATATGAACGTTTAAATTCTTCTTAAAGAGATTGACTTCATAAGCTTATCTTAATAATTTGCTGTACGAAAATCAATTTTCTCCCGCCATTTTTTTTAAAAAATAAACCTACACCGTAATTCCTGCGAGATCACCAGTGCCAATAAACAATAAAGAACAATTTTCCCGCACAACATTACGTTTTGCAACTTTATAAATCTTATCGTCTGCAGAATACAGTTCTGTTTTCGCCGCGTCGTCGGAAAATTATACTGGGCCTCCACTTACCGGTGCCTTCTACCCTCCGAAACTTTTCATTGCTGTTATTGAAAACTGTTATGCGATGCTGTAAAGTTCACTTTGAATTAATGTAATAGCAAATTAAGTTTGTATGGCGTATAACTAGTTAGCGAAGTGCATATTAGCGCGCCCTGCTGCTCTTTTTGGCCCGCGCCTAATTGTAGGTTCCCGACGCCTCGCACGATCGCCGGCCTCATTTGTAGGGTTGGCCCTAATAATATAGATTATTTACAATACTTCAATAAACATTGAAAACTATAAATAATCTATTGAACTGAGAAATCATTGTCTATTTTATATTTTATGTAAAGTTAGAAGTATTGCTTATATCTCAAGAAATTTCGTCCAAAAGACTTACCGCTAGAAGAGCTTTTAGCGGAGTGCGCGCGTACAATAAGAAACTGAAGAAAAAGTATTGTTGTTCGATTAATAAAAAAAGAAACGACTAAAGAAAATGATATGTATACGATGTGTATTAGAATAAGAACGGGATAAATTGTTCCTGACTGTACTATAGCTCGATTTCAGAAATCTAATCTTGATAATCATGACCTGAACAAAAATGGTTAGTAATTCCTCGGCGGCAACGTAAAAGTTGGAGGAAACCCATGGAATGGACAAAAAACTGGCGATTAAAAAGAAGAAAACTGAGATTATCACTAAACGCGTAAAGAAGATGAAGAAGAGGGTAGACAAAAGAGAAGAGTTAGAATACATCAAGATGATCGCAATACGTACGTGATAGAGCCAAGCAGTGGCTTTAGCGGCTGCTCGAATGGTCCGGCTCGACCGGGGTAGTACCACGACATCGCTGAAATACCGGCGTGAAGTAGAGGCATCTTGTGTTTCTGCGTTTCGTTCGGTGAGTGAGGTAAGGCTTACCTGAAGGTAAGTGATTACATTACCGTCGCCCACATGTATCACCAGAGGGGTTGCAGGAGAAGACCGGCAACGCACGCATATAAATATCTTGGAGAAAGTTCCAGCTGTAAAGAACTTCTAAAAGGGTGAAAGATATTGTGAGTGCCTTCTGCGTAGATCGGACCAGAATTAGTAATTAAAAGCCGACCCATAACCACGGGTGCTGTGAAGAACCCGTAACGTCCGGTTTAAGAGATAAAACTGAACGTGATAAAATCCGTAAATAATACTTTGATTTCAAATAAGTAGTATTCGTGTGAATACCAGAAATCATTATAACTACTTATATATTTGTTTTCATTGTAAAATATTTCTTGAAAGCTTTGCCCACACTCATATCGGTGAGCAAGGCGGGGATTGGTTCTCCATTACACTAGTTTGCGGGATTTGGGTTCGACAAATTCGGATGGATATTCCACCATCATTCGGACCGAAAATTATTGTTACCCCTAAAAGTCTGATTTGCAATTAGACTATAGGTATATGAACGTTTAAATTCTTCTTAAAGAGATTGACTTCATAAGCTTATCTTAATAATTTGCTGTACGAAAATCAATTTTCTCCCGCCATTTTTTTTAAAAAATAAACCTACACCGTAATTCCTGCGAGATCACCAGTGCCAATAAACAATAAAGAACAATTTTCCCGCACAACATTACGTTTTGCAACTTTATAAATCTTATCGTCTGCAGAATACAGTTCTGTTTTCGCCGCGTCGTCGGAAAATTATACTGGGCCTCCACTTACCGGTGCCTTCTACCCTCCGAAACTTTTCATTGCTGTTATTGAAAACTGTTATGCGATGCTGTAAAGTTCACTTTGAATTAATGTAATAGCAAATTAAGTTTGTATGGCGTATAACTAGTTAGCGAAGTGCATATTAGCGCGCCCTGCTGCTCTTTTTGGCCCGCGCCTAATTGTAGGTTCCCGACGCCTCGCACGATCGCCGGCCTCATTTGTAGGGTTGGCCCTAATAATATAGATTATTTACAATACTTCAATAAACATTGAAAACTATAAATAATCTATTGAACTGAGAAATCATTGTCTATTTTATATTTTATGTAAAGTTAGAAGTATTGCTTATATCTCAAGAAATTTCGTCCAAAAGACTTACCGCTAGAAGAGCTTTTAGCGGAGTGCGCGCGTACAATAAGAAACTGAAGAAAAAGTATTGTTGTTCGATTAATAAAAAAATAAACGACTAAAGAAAATGATATGTATACGATGTGTATTAGAATAAGAACGGGATAAATTGTTCCTGACTGTACTATAGCTCGATTTCAGAAATCTAATATTGATTATCATGACCTGAACAAAAATGGTTAGTAATTCCTCGGCGGCAACGTAAAAGTTGGAGGAAACCCATGGAATGGACAAAAAACTGGCGATTAAAAAGAAGAAAACTGAGATTATCACTAAACGCGTAAAGAAGATGAAGAAGAGGGTAGACAAAAGAGAAGAGTTAGAATACATCAAGATGATCGCAATACGTACGTGATAGAGCCAAGCAGTGGCTTTAGCGGCTGCTCGAATGGTCCGGCTCGACCGGGGTAGTACCACGACATCGCTGAAATACCGGCGTGAAGTAGAGGCATCTTGTGTTTCTGCGTTTCGTTCGGTGAGTGAGGTAAGGCTTACCTGAAGGTAAGTGATTACATTACCGTCGCCCACATGTATCACCAGAGGGGTTGCAGGAGAAGACCGGCAACGCACGCATATAAATATCTTGGAGAAAGTTCCAGCTGTAAAGAACTTCTAAAAGGGTGAAAGATATTGTGAGTGCCTTCTGCGTAGATCGGACCAGAATTAGTAATTAAAAGCCGACCCATAACCACGGGTGCTGTGAAGAACCCGTAACGTCCGGTTTAAGAGATAAAACTGAACGTGATAAAATCCGTAAATAATACTTTGATTTCAAATAAGTAGTATTCGTGTGAATACCAGAAATCATTATAACTACTTATATATTTGTTTTACATTGTAAAATATTTCTTGAAAGCTTTGCCCACACTCATATCGGTGAGCAAGGCGGGGATTGGTTCTCCATTACACTAGTTTGCGGGATTTGGGTTCGACAAATTCGGATGGATATTCCACCATCATTCGGACCCTTGCGCCTCATTTATTTCCTAGCAGGTTGCACCATCACATGCTCGTGTGGTTAGCATTTGGAGAAGGAGATGATGTAAACACCCTTTAACCCCATTGTTTTCCATGCATCCAACATACACAACTAACTTAACGTATTACCATACCTAGTTTTCTATAATCATCATAACTCACATATATTTAAATTAATTATATTGGCAGCACTGGTGTGCCAACGTTTATTAGTGTAGTGCATTGCATAATCTGTCGACTTCGTGTGTGGTGGCCCTAAGTCAGTGCCCGGGGGCGGGCCGCGCCGGCCGCTGACGGGCTCAATTGAAAAATAAACATTGTGAGTGATTGCGGGCGCCGTGACGAGGCACCGGTTGTTCACTCGCGCCGCCATTTTGTACGGTCACTTGGAATTTGCTGGCTGAATTAAACGAAGGGCCGTTTTTATTTATTAACATACTTTGGGTAATCGCTCGTGTGGTTCTATAAATGGAGGGATTTATTTTCTGTACAAAACTCCTATGATTCCATTAATGAACTATGCCTTCCTTTTCTCCAAAAGTCAACCTGATCCCCACCTGCGGGCGTTGCACACTACTGGCAAACGGACGAGACTTACGACCAACTGATGAACGTTAATCTATCCAAATGTACCGAACCCAAATTCTACATACTAGCGAATGGGAAACAGCATTCCTCGTGTGCGCCAGTGAGTACGCGGACATCGCTTATCAACTTTTGACGATAGCATGGCTCAGAGGATAGCGTAACCTATTGCTGAGCTAAATGGTTATCCGAATTCCAGCCGAACCCAATATTTGTGTAAAATCACAGAATATTGGTTTTCGGGGTTATACTATGGCACCGACACTGCTTCTTCCTTATCGCGTGAACGTTACATTGGATATGGGCAGAAAGGTACCAGTTAGTGCCACTATGTTTGCGCGTACACCCACAGCATTATAATGTCTCTCGGATGGTATTTGCATCATCACCATCAACCCATGCGTGGGATTCTGTTCACGTTTTTTGCTACTTCTACTACAGGGATAGTACCGCGGCCTCACAGAATACCGGCGTGAAGTGGAGGCATCTTGTGCATCTGCGTTTCGTTCGGTGAGTGAGGTAAGGCTTACCTGAAGGTAAGTGATTACATTACCGTCGCCCACATGTATCACCAGAGGGGTTGCAGGAGAAGACCGGCAACGCACGCATATAAATATCTTGGAGAAAGTTCCAGCTTTAAAGAACTTCTAAAAGGGTGAAAGATATTGTGAGTGCCTTCTGCGTAGATCGGACCAGAATTAGTAATTAAAAGCCGACCCATAACCACGGGTGCTGTGAAGAACCCGTAACGTCCGGTTTAAGAGATAAAACTGAACGTGATAAAATCCGTAAATAATACTTTGATTTCAAATAAGTAGTATTCGTGTGAATACCAGAAATCATTATAACTACTTATATATTTGTTTTTCATTGTAAAATATTTCTTGAAAGCTTTGCCCACACTCATATCGGTGAGCAAGGCGGGGATTGGTTCTCCATTACACTAGTTTGCGGGATTTGGGTTCGACAAATTCGGATGGATATTCCACCATCATTCGGACCCTTGCGCCTCATTTATTTCCTAGCAGGTTGCACCATCACATGCTCGTGTGGTTAGCATTTGGAGAAGGAGATGATGTAAACACCCTTTAACCCCATTGTTTTCCATGCATCCAACATACACAACTAACTTAACGTATTACCATACCTAGTTTTCTATAATCATCATAACTCACATATATTTAAATTAATTATATTGGCAGCACTGGTGTGCCAACGTTTATTAGTGTAGTGCATTGCATAATCTGTCGACTTCGTGTGTGGTGGCCCTAAGTCAGTGCCCGGGGGCGGGCCGCGCCGGCCGCTGACGGGCTCAATTGAAAAATAAACATTGTGAGTGATTGCGGGCGCCGTGACGAGGCACCGGTTGTTCACTCGCGCCGCCATTTTGTACGGTCACTTGGAATTTGCTGGCTGAATTAAACGAAGGGCCGTTTTTGTTTATTAACATACTTTGGGTAATCGCTCGTGTGGTTCTATAAATGGAGGGATTTATTTTCTGTACAAAACTCCTATGATTCCATTAATGAACTATGCCTTCCTTTTCTCCAAAAGTCAACCTGATCCCCACCTGCGGGCGTTGCATTCTACTGGCTAACGGACGAGACTTAGACCAGCTGATGAACGTTTATCTGTCCAAATGTATCGAACCCAAATTCTACGTACTAGTGAATGGGAAACAGCATTCCTCGTGTGCGCCAGTGAGTACGCGGACATCGCTTATCAACCTTTGACGATCGCATGGCTCAGAGAATAGCGTAACCAATTGCTGAGCTAAATGGTTATCCGAATTCCAGCCGAACCCAATATTTGTGTAAAATCACAGAATATTGGTTTTCGGGGTTATACTATGGCACCGACAGTGCTTCTTCCTTATCGCGTGAACGTTACATTGGATATGGGTAGAAAGGTACCAGTTAGTGCCACTATGTTTGCGCGTACACCCACAGCATTATAATGTCTCTTAGATGGTATTTGCATCATCACCATCAACCCATGCGTGTGATTCTGTTCACGTTTTTGCTACTTCTACTACAGGGACAGTACCGCGGTCACGCAGAATACCGGCGTGAAGTGGAGGCATCTTGTGTTTCTGCGTTTCGTTCGGTTAGTGAGGTAACTCACTCCCCCCTCCTAACTCATCCTCCTCCTCAAATATCCTTTTACTCCGGCAACGCAACTGAAGCTCTTCTGTCGTTGCAGATGTACGAGGGCGAAGAAAACATCAGCTTTTGTTGGCGCATTCATGTAAAACCCTTAGTCTAGATATGGACTTTCACTAACTGATAAATAAATAATGAAAATATTTGTCAAATCTAATTGTCCAGTTAGAATTTGTACATACTTAATACTTTTTATATACTATATTAATACTTAAATAAATCATACCGAGTGTCCTCGTTTTAGTTATTTTAATGTATTTGCATGTTGTAACGGACGCTTGTGTAAACAAAAGAATCGGAGCGATAAATCTCGTGTATATGAGACGCTTGAGGCTAAACGTCTTCAAACACAGGGTTGCCACTGCTAATTTTGGGTATGTAGTAAATTTTTAATTTGTTACAAATCAAGAAGGAGAAATAATTCTAATAATTGTGATATAAATTACGAATACTGCAAATTAAAATTCCAACAAAAGTTAAATATACTAAACCGAATCAATTCTAGTGGTACGTAGTTATAATTCCGCCTTTACGCATATGCCAAGCCTAGCTCTACCAAGCCAAGCTTTTAGAGTTTTTCTGCTGCTCGAATGGACCGGCTAAACCGCGGTAGTACCAAGGCCTCACAGAATACCGGCGTGAAGTAGAGGCATCTTGTGCATCTGCGTTTCGTTCGGCGAGCGAGGTAACCGGAGGCCTTCTTCCACATCCCCTTTCCTCCCTCCCAACTCCCAAATATTCTTAAAGGCCGGCAACTCATCCGCAGGCCCTCTGCTGTTGCACATGTACTTGGGCGAAGGTAATCATTTCCTATCAGGTGAGCCGCTTGCTCGTTTGAACCGCTGTACCATAAAAAAAAACAATATGTAAATAATATGTTAATGTGATAATAACATTCTCTACTAACATGTGAAATGGCTACAGTCTGCTTTCATACCTAATCGATGCTTGTTACGCATTGATAAAAAATCATTATTTACATCAGACTACTCTTAAGCTAGGGTTTCACCAAGAAAATGACAATAAACCTTGGAGACTTTTGAAATAAAACTATTAAGGTGTTCACGGGATTGTGGTGTTTGACGCCCTGATGTCATAGGTAACCCGGCTATCGTCAGCTTCATAATTATTAATCGGTGGCTCCGACAATCTGATCTCGCCTCTCCTTATGGTCTTTAAGATTTGGCATTTGGGAAAAAAGATGTGAAATCTAGGGTATAAGGACCCTTTCGATATAAAGATTTTTTTAACGAAAACGAACATATTGATGTATACATTTATCTACTTTATATACCTTATACTATATTGATATTAATTATAGTATCTATTCTATTACAATAATAACGTATCAATATAATGTGGCACGGGTTGAAATTTAAATAAAATAACTAACACCTACGCGCGCGCACTCACAGCCGAGAATTGGTAGCCCTACAAGATAATTGGAGGGAGAAATGATTTCGATTGAAATTTGTTTTGCTCGTGTTGATTTTAGTAATGATTTCGGAAGAGGCTTTTGCTTAAATCAATTTTTGATGATGGCGCTAATGTGGAAAAGGATTAAAACAGCCAAATCCTAAGGCAAAATGTTAGTTGCTTGGTCGAGGCATGTGGTTTCGAGCTTTTATCGAGCCGCCTGATATCGTATCAAAAGCAAAGAATGAGGTAAATGCATTTTAAACGTTGATGCTTATTATTTAAATATGATTTTTTTTTCTTATTTGTTCTTAAATTCAGTTCGTGCTACATACTGATCCATTTAACACCCAATCGTGACCAGAAATACGACCACAGTCTAGGCTTAAAACGCGTATTACCTAGATATGATGCTCTGTGCTGGTAATTGTAAAATTTTTAACGGATCATTATAGACTTGTTAGACTATATTATTTTCCCATACTAGACATTCTTTCGTTTTTGGAAAACATACTGTCATAAACAGTTTCAATAATAACGAAAAATCAAATTAAAAAAAAAAAACAAACACTATAAAAATTCAAACATCAACGAAACTCTGTTATGCTTATTCAAATAAAACACTGGATGTTTTATATTGTATAACGTGTCATGTAATTTTTGTGAACTATGGCATAGGGAATAAGGCCTATGGAGGAGCGCATAGTGCTCAAAAGCACAAAGAATTCTGTACACAGTGAAGGTCATTTATAGTCTGCCGCTTGAACACTATCTTAAAAAGCCTTAAAAATTTACCTTTTTCCAGATGGCGTAACGTTACTCTTTGGCGCTCTTTCCAATGTTCGTTACTCTTTGCCTTCTAAAATTATGTTACATTTTGCAAATAAAAGTAGCGTGATACGTGAAGCCTGAAGTGGCGTTTCACGAAATAACCAGTCCTGCAGTGGACTACCTCGGACTGATAGCGATTCCTTATATCATCATCTGGTGTTTCATTATTGAGTAATCAATTCTGCCTCCGAGGTTCATGCAATGCTCGTCTTTCGTAGTCCGACGAGCAATTGTCTAATGTCAGAACAGACCGGCGATTGCACGTTCACGTCCCTCCAACTTAATAATTTATCTGTACCTTATTAGGGGGAGTACACACGTTATTAAATTTTTATTCGTTACTTATCGTAATTTGTATTCGTTATATAGATATGTGAATTACTGAAGTAATTAAGTCTATATATTATTGACGTTGTGTTTTTTCTTTGATAAAGCCGTCGCATGGGCCTTATGTTAATTTATCAACACCGTGTCAAAAGATACGGTCAATTCCCCATATCTTTTCACGTCGCAAATAAACTTGATAAGTGCTTTTAAGTTACACTTATTTTCACTTGTACGAGAGAGCGTTGTCGCGGAGGGCTGAAAAAAAAATGCTTTTAGTATAAAGGCTGGCAATACATCGAGTGTACGGCTGGCGACGCAGATTGTGACGTACGTACATCTTGTATTTGGTATTTAAATGTTTGAGCACTTATTTTACTTTGTAAATGTATTTCATAAGTACAAAGTAAAAGCGAGTCAAAATAAAACCTTCGTAGAGAAGAACCGGGAAAAGACTACAAAACAATACGTGCATGACAATGACGACAATTGTATATTTGAACAGGTTTATAACTTTATATTTTCTTTGTTTAAGTATGTTCAAGTGCATACATTACTTTGACCGATGGGTGGTAGATCGCACCTCCGCCACACCGTTCAACAACAAAGTTCCACTGTGACACTACGGTGTATATTCCTATCACTAATAAAGAATACTAAATCTGTGTGCAGAATTTACTGCGCCAGTGATTATAAAATGCTCATAGTGAAGTCACGATGACTTAAATGCTATATGCGTGGTGGAGCCGCTGCTGATGCCAAGTCAAATGCCAGTCGACCAGTCGGGGTAATACTGCGGTCGCGTGGATAACCGGCGTGATGTAGTGGCATCTTATCTCGTGCTTTTACAATACGTTCCATGAGCGTGATAACCGGACTCGCACTCCCCCCTCCCCTCCCCAAACCTTTCCCCAAAAATCATTAAAGGCCGGCAAGGAACCAGCAGCTCCTCTGGCGTTGCATCTGCACGTGGGTGTCGGTTATCACTTAACATCAGGTTAGCCGCTTGCGCGTTTGCTCCCTTTCCCGTAAAACATATTTTAATTTTTTTTTTGTTTTTATGGAAGAGACGGCAAACGAGCAAGCGGTTCACGTGATGGTAAGTGACCACCGTCGCCCACATATATCTGCAACACCATAGATGCTGCAGGTGCGTTGCCGGTCCCCAGGGATATTTGAGAGATGGGAGGGAAGAGGTGGGGAATAGGGAGGGGGTGTGGGCGTGGGCCTCCGGTTACCTCACTCACCGAACGAAACGCAAAAGCAAAAGATGCCTCTACTTCACGCCGGTATTCTGCGAGGCCGTGGTACCAGTCCGGTCGAGCCGGCCCATTCGAGCAGCAGCTAAAACCGCCGCTTGGCTCTACCACGTCTCAAATGCTCCGTAAGCTTAGAAAGCGTTTATGTACATATAAGCGTGACCGTACATTACGTATTTAACATAAGTATTTATCACACTCAAAGCTCAACGCGCAATATAATAATACAGCAAATTTAAACATTATTTACCGTAAACTATTAAGTTAGAGTCGTTTTATTAATTTCAGGGAGTTTAGATAAGGGCCTAATGCCATGTCGATAACGAAGCGCTAAAATCGAAATGCCAATAGTCCGCGATTGACTCTAATCGCGCAAGAGTCGACTGGCTCTCGAACGTTAATGCATAATACAGTGAAGCTTAAGATAAGCATTATCAATACGACGCTATACGATGTTCATTTGATGTGTTTTTTGTTTACTATCTAACTGCCGATGTATGCATTGACTGGAAAGTTGAACGGATGGCTGCCTCTCTATGACGGGAGAAAAATACACCGTATGATGGGATTATAAACACGTATCTAATTTGTTACATGGTATTTTTTTTTACTATTGTAACCTCTTTAACGCTATGATATCCGTGTGGTAGAAACGATCATGAGAGCTTATTCATTAATAGATTTTTTTTTATTATTTAGTGAATCAGTTTTATTCGAATCAAACGAAATCATTTATTCCACGTAAGAAACATACATGCCACTTGTCGAACGTAATTTTTCATTTAAAATCTACCACCGTTTCGTAATGAGGTTCCTCTGACAGTGAAGAAACCTGCGAAAGAAACTCCGAAGGTATCTAATATTGTAAACGTGGTACAGCCAAGCGGCGGCTTTTGCTGCTGCTCGAATGGGCCGGCTCGACTGGATTGGTCCCACGGCCTCGCAGAATACCGGCGTGAAGTAGAGGCATCTTGTGGTTCTGCGTTTCGTTCGGTGAGTGAGGTAACCGGAGGCCCACACCCCCTTCCCATCCCCCTCTTCATCGTCCCTCTCATCTCCCGGTAGCGATCAGCTCATTCCCAGGGGCTATTACCATCCACGTATTTCTTTATAACAGATATCGTTTATTAATACTACTACAACTACTAGTCCACTGCTAAACAAAACCAAGGCAGTACCAAAAAAGTACATATCACATTTTGTCAGCTATTTTGATCCACTGACATAAACATTGGCTTATTGGCCACGCTGGGCAAAACCGGGAGCGATGAGCGCAGTGCCGGTACCCTCGCACTGGTGATACTGCTCTCCATCACTGGGTTTGGGTTCGGCGAGCTCAGATGGATTGTTTGCTACTAGGGTGCACCAAGTGGGGTGAGGTTAGTTAGCATTTGAAGAGAGGTCTCTTCAAATGCTGAGTGAGATAATATACACCCCGTACGTTTCATTATTTTTATTTTATCATTTCAATTAGCGGTCGTTCAATTCAGGGTGCTTTAAAATAGTGTGTGGAAATCGTACCCAAGTAGCGAGGTTGGGTTATTTTCGTTAAGGCAATTTTGGAAAGGAAGTAACACGTAACTCTATGATGCACTTGAAACTTTCAATGCAGTGTCATGGACCTAGGGACAATCACAATGCGTACGAGTACTCCAAAGTCTACCGTTGGTTTATTTATAACTATAGTTCCAAACGGGATAGTAAACTAGTAGGCCAATTTATGGTGAGTGTGGCAAGAGGGTGGCACTTACCCTAAATGGAAGTAAAACCAACGTTTGTGTAATTCACCATTTTGTTTTTCGTGTTTTATTGTATGACATCAAGTCATAGCCTTGCTCTTTGATGTTTTAACTGACTTAAAAATCGAACTTAAAAGGATTTTCTGTTCAAATCGATTTTAAAAAGCCTGTTTATGGTCCTCTGGTGCAATACAAAGGTCTCTTTCAACTGGAGGATTTGTTATAATCGCAACGCTTAGCGGTTATGCTCTGGTATTTTTGAGACTGTCAATCGGACGCTATAAGATTAACAAGGCTTTTCCCTTAGTCGCCTCTTATGACACCCCAGGAAGATAGAAAGTGGGTCGCAGAAATTCTTCCGCCGTTACCTCAGCGTTGAACTGATCGAGCCGTGTTAACTATGTAGCGACGGTGTGCACGGCGTATTTATTCAAGTTATTAGCGGGCTATCGTTTGATGTGGTGGGTAGAGCGTCCGAGCGTTGTCGCTCGCTAAAAGCGCCCATCCGTCCGTACGCGAAACGCGATTGTGGTATTATAGTAGGTTCACATGACGCTGAATGGCTTCGTACATTTGTACTACGTGTATGTGTAGCTGTTTTTGTTTGTTATGTAATAATACGATTGCGAATTTTTAATTTAAATATTGTGAATAGGATCGAAAGCTTAGTTTAAATTTGATAATACGCTAGCAACTAGAAACTAAACACAGCCCGTTGGAAGTATTCGATTGTTCTTGTTGATCATCCCCTTTATTTATTTTTTTCGGGTTGTGAGGCAGAATATACAAGATCTTTCCTTAAATACTAACTTCACCTTCTCATGGCGCACTCTGCTGGACAACAAACTAGGCAACAGAATGATGGCGGAATATCTACCTGAATTTGCCGAGCCCAGATCCTAGAGACTGGTGATGGGGAGCCGCAACCCGCTTGCACAGCGCCTGTGCTGGGTTGGTAAGGTCTATGTTCATCAGTGGGTCAAAAAGGTTGAAATTTTATCTGCATTTTTTCGGTGATTAATTAGGAAACCTCTGTTGTGTGAAATAATATATATAACCAAAATTTCTGTCTGAAATACATCCTGAAAAAATAAAAGGAAAGCTCTCACGGCCGTAAACTGTTGTGATCAGACGAGCTTTTTTAGAGCAGCGCGACAACTGAGCCTGTCGTGATCTTAGTGTTCAGGCCATCGATACATATGGTACATAAGTTTAAACTGACATTGGAAAATTGTCATAAATATAGTGCCTGAATTTTCATATATTTTCTCCAAAATAAATAATACTAGATATTTTATCCTGGCCGACATATTGAAACCATAAAACATCACAGAAGATTATTATGTATGTATTATAAAAAATACCCTAAAATATGTGTCTTTAAGTTTCCATGTTCAGATGCAATTATGTTGAAGTAATTATCAGGCGCCGTGTTAGAGATGTGGGATTCACCCATGTGAACCAATGACTAGTGCATGGCCAAATGATTTGATTGGCTTAGATTCGGTCCTGATTCCAACCGAATGCCTACGTCTCAGCTCTCAATCTCATCTGGCAGGTGACGCTGCATGTAAGCCGCACCTTATGCACTAATGCACCGACATAATTTTATGCACCGCGCCCGCGGCCGCGCGATAACGTAGCTAATGAGGCCGACCGTACCCGCTTGTGTGTCTGTCCGTGTGAGTTTGTGCTACGTATGTTATCCTGACAACATTATTCTTTTCGCAGTTAACAAACAGCGCTGAAATTATTATTATTCAAAGTTGTTATTTAGACAGGGCTGTGAAATTTATGTCCTGCATTAACCTAAATTTGCCGGAGTCTTGCGTGTCACCGGTGTGGATAAATTTGTGCTGGCGTACTTAAGTCGCGAGGATCAGCAAGCTGAAGTGGCAATGTGCCGGCCACATAGCTCGCGGAACCGACAACCGTTGGGGAAAAAAGGTTCTCGAATGGCAGCCACGTAAACGCAGTGTGGGAAGACCCCCCACAATATAGAGTGACGACCTGCGCAATGTTGCGGGAAGTCGATGGATGCAGGTGGCTCAGGACCGAGCTTTATGGCAATCTTTGGGGGTGGCCTATGTTGAGCAGTGGACTCGTGGTAGGCTGAAATGATGATGATGATGATGACTTAAGACGCTCGCTGTTTCTCTGCGTAATTCAATCTCCAACGATTGTATCCGCAGCAGGGCTAGGGTAACTGGCATAGCCGTAAGCATCAGCTAGTGGAAAGCCCTATGGGTCAGGCATGCGCAGTGTAGGACTACGCTCTACAAGTAGATACTGTAATGATGATATTTAAGACGAGTATTGAACTTTGTTGTAGGCATATTTTCTTGATATTTTACTTAGTACCGCCACCACACTTAAAACGATTAGTTATAAGACACGATAGCCCAGTGGTTAATGGACCTGCTTTCGTATCAGGAGACTTAAGTTCGATCTCCTTTGTGGAGGGCACGTCCCAATGAGTTTTTCGAAACTTACGGTATGTATCGTTGGCTTGATTGAACACAAAGACGGCGACGCGCACACAACGGGGGGACTGGGGGGTTTTTGACGTCCTGATGTCATAGTTTACGCTGATGAATTCACGGTTGTAGTAAATTACAAATCTTTAAATCCTCCACCCATCGCTGATTTAGAAATTCTTCATACAAAAAAAATATTAATCATAAACAAAGCCTTATAGATTGTTGACCTTGACTTCCGTGATCACGATTCACGCATCGGTTTCCCATGCAACAGGTTGGGAATGACATTTAACAGATGAGCACACAACTAATTGATTAACTGCCTACGCGCACAGCTGCCGGGATCACGAGGCAGAGTAACTTGTATTCACGCTATCCATTTATTCGTGTCCGTCACATTAGCATTATAGGTTTTAACATAATCGACCATTTGACCCGTGCCTTATCTGCCTATCGAGTCCATTGGGTAATACCAGAGACCCAGAAGTCATAATGCACAATGTAACAACGCTGTGGAAAGATTTCGCTGATATTTTAATAATTCTTATTTTGTTATGTCAATCACGGAGGAAGTGTAAATATTATATCATCTATTTCCCGAAATGCCAACTTTACTGGCCGGCCAGCCCCAGTTCCGGTACTTGCGAATGAGACTGGCAACACTAGCGCGCACTAGACTCTGGCAATTACACAAGGGCGAAATGACTCTGTCTTTAAGTTGTGTAAACAGTTTTTTAAATAGGTGTGACATTGAGAATTGGTAATTATTACATGATTTAAGGATGTCAATAAAATAAATATTTTTCACATTATGCACCTTCACGACCAAAATCACTCACAATTGTGATAAAGATGCATGGTGTGGAATAAGCGGTGGGAGGGAGAGGGAACTAAATAATATAGGTATGCCATTTTATTAGTTCTGCATGCGGAATTGTGCTAAATATTATTTTTATCATATTTAGAACAATGGATTTCCGTAATGTATGCGTGATGATGTCCGGCATGCTGATGCCATTGACTGGTCTCCTTAGTTCAATATGTCCACAGTTGACGATAAAGTTGATTTCTTAAATAGTAACATATTAAAGTTGCTTGATAAATATGCCCCTAAGCGTGCGGTCCGACTCAAGCGCCCTCCTGTTCCTTGGATTACAGTTGGTGTAAGAATGGCTATGACAAGGCGCGATAAAGCATTTAGAGTTTTTAAAAAACATCGTACTGATCAAAAGTCGCAAGCATATTTTGCTACCTTGCCGTCGGTTACTTTTGATAACAACGTAATTCCTTTCTGTTCCCATGTCAGAAACCTGGGTCTATATGTTGATAGCTGCTTTACATGGAATAAACAGATTCAGATTCACTTTGATCAGATCACACCTTGCAATCACTTTATCATCTCAAAAATTTCCTTCCAACCACTACTAAGATTTTACTTGTCCAATCGATCATTTTGCCAATTATTGACTATGCCGATGTGTGTTGCACAGACCTATCTCAACGACATCTTGACACACTGGATCGTCTTCTTAGTAATTGCATCAGGTACATTTATGGTCTCCGCAAGTACGACCATGTGTCTTCCTTTCGTGCACAGCTCAATTGGCTGCCAATACGTCAGCGCAGAAATGTTAGAACACTTTGCACCCTTTTCACAATTCTAAACGATCCTTGTGTTCCTGAGTATTTTAAATCTAAGTTTCAATACCTGGGTGATTCTCATAACTGTTCTCTCCGCTCTTCGGGTAGTCTCAAGTTGCCGACGGCTTTACACCGTACTGGGTACTTGTCTAAGTCATTCGCTTTTACGGCTATAAGGCTCTGGAACGAAATCCCTCTTGACATTAAAAAAGCTCCTAAAAAGTTTGCCTTTGAAAATAAAATCCGGAAATATTACAGAAATGTTGCAAGTCTGTACTAGTACTGTTTGTCATTGTGTCGTTTTAGTTGTTTGACCTGACATGTTTATTTGTTTGTATTTTTTCTTATAATTCATTATTCTGTGTGTATATGGTATATTTGGATATATTGTATTTATGTATCTATGTATGTATGTATGTATCTACCTATCTGTGTAACTATATATTATGATATTTATATCCTTTTACTTGTTTTATTCTCTTAGCTGTATCGCCTCTATTACGTATTTATCTCTGCTTAGCCTAATGGTTGACTGGGAGAGAATGCCTCTAGGCATTAAGTCCGCCATGTGTACCACTTTGTGCATGAAGCTTAAATAAATAAATAAATAATTTATTTATTTATTTAAGCTTTGTAACGCCTGATTCTTTTAAAATATTACATGTAGTGATACAATTGGTATTCGAACCCAGAGTAAACACATTCATGTGCTAGAGAAGTAAATGCTTTTGCTGCAACAGTCCTTAAATAAACTATTACTTAAATAATTTCTTAGATTTAATACTATTGACTTCTGCTGGGATTCGTATCTGGTGCTCAGGGCTGAGAAGGTATGCGTTACTGAATAATAAGATCTTCGAAGCGAGACAGGTATAGGAATGATAAAACACAAGGTACATACTCGTAGTTTATGACTTAAGACACATAGATGCTATGTTCAAAGAGGAAATGTCATGTGGTACGAACAGAAACACAATATTGCATCAAATTAGCATACATGCACAGGGCGACCATGTCTATTTTTATGTTAGATTATTTCGAGGATATGTGAAGCACGCCAACCCGCATTGGAGCAGCCTACACCCTCTATGATACTCGCATTTGGGAAGGAGGCCTTGCCCTATGCTATGCTAGCTATGGGCATACTTTTTGGAGTAGGTATATCAAGATAAGGCCTTTCCAAAGTTTATACTATACTGCTGATCCGTCAAGAATGATATAAAGTAAGTTCATGGGTACGTATTCAGCCATTGTTACTACAAATTAATTCTCAGATTCAGACGAAAGAGATGGTTCTCTATCTTTTTGCTAAACGCAGTGTCAGAAGTACTCACACTTCTAGTAACTTACGCTACAGAAAGATAATTTTAAAGAGAGTGTTGTTGTAAATGTACCTATACACGGCAGAAGCTTATCACTTATATAACGTAAATAGATCATTTCATTCTCGACCCTAGGAGTATTCTTAACTCCTAACCCCGGTGAAGAGTAAAATTACTCAATTAGTCTGTGGTAAAATTTTCATACTTATCTATTGTATATAAGGTAAAGAAGTGATAAGGTGAGTGGGAATAGACTAACAGTTCTCCGAATGTCGACGTCACCTGCACGCGATGCACCCAGCTCGCCTGACGGACCGGGTTCCGTCCGTCAAGTCGCTCCGACGATACCTAACTCCAATGTCACAGACTAGTGACTGGGAACAGCAGCGGCTATCTTGTGCTCTATATCTATATGCTGAAATTAAAATTCAATTAAATTCGTGTAATGAAATCAAGAGCAAAAAACATTAATAACAAAAATAATGTAACTACTTTAGACTGTGCTCGACGACCGGCTTGCCTAGCGTGGTATGTATGGACAAATCTTACCAAGCTTCATAAGCTGGCTTTTATTGGCGCTCTCATGAAAAGGACATACACAGACCGTGACTGTGACGCGTGTGGCGGGCGGGGCATATACATACGCATCGACCCGGCGCGCCTCGTCGCAGTCGAGTCCCCGTGTTTGCCTGTCGTCCACCGCTAAATAATTCCGAGGCAAGCCAGCGCCCGCGGCGCACGTCGCGTGCCCATCGCGCGTGCCACGATGAAATAGGGATTATTGAAAATGCTATGAGGCTTCCTAGGGATTGCATTAGCTATACCTTCATGCATTACGATCTACGTTTAGATACTACTACGTACCAGTGGAATTTAAAAAAATATTTGAATAGGTTTTTTTTTTTTTTTTTGATAGACATGCGTAATTTCTATTTCACAATACGCGTTCGAATGCCGGTGCCATGTACAATAATCAATTCTAATCACTTGAGAATAACAATAAATATCACTCAGTATTATTTAACGTACAATTCGAATTCAAATTAATATTACGCACTTCCCAATGCCATACTCTCTTTTTGTGTTATAAAATTGATGAAAAATATCAGATGATGTGTAAGTGATAATCATTATGAATTTAATTTAATGTTCGAAACTCAAAAAAAAAAATATTTTTCTCACGTCTTATTTACCAAGGCTCAATTGTATGTTAACTAGCCTAATATTATAACTACTTTGTGTGGGACTGGAGTCAGCAGCGATGGGTTACCGAAGGAGCCTATGCAATGCAGTTCACGTGATCTTCGCTGATAGGAAAGCGACATTAATTTGAAATATTTGAGCACACGAACTTACAAAAAACTAATGACAATAATACACATATATGTATGGATGCGTTTGAGTGTATGCATAAGAATGTTTCACCACCTCCTACTTTTGAAACTGCAATTCACACTTTGCGCCTGCGCCGTGATTTGAACCTAGGTCGTGCGTGTTCAGCTCGTGTATAAATGAATGTAGTTAAAGGAAGCATGGCTGTCACATTTTGTAATCGGCAAATATGAAAGGGTAATAATGCCTTTTAATTCTTTATTTTCATTTAACTGCTATTCATGTACCATGTTAATGTATAATATATTTTTAACAGCTGTGAATTGCTGTAGTGCAGACAGTTTCGTAGAGGACCTGCAGAACACGTTTTATAAAGCGATGTATCACTCCAATTATAGTATGATTTCATTACTTGCCCCCTACCTTATATAGTCACAGGGATCCGATGCTATAGGTAGATGTCATGTTTGTCAGGTGAATTAGCAGACCCTAGGAGATGGTTTGAACAAAATCTAAAAATCTTACAGCCGGAATACAATAGAGGTTGTACTGCTGGTGGGTGGCAGGTACATCTGCGACACCACAGGTGCTGCAGATACGTTGCCGGCATTTAAGGGTATTTCGGAGATGGGGGGTGGGTGGTGAGTGGGATAGGGAGGGGGAGTGTTACCTCAATCACCGTACGAAATGGAAAAGCCCAAGATGCCTCTACTTCATGTCGGTATTCTGTGAGGCCGTACTACCAACCCGGTCGAGCCGGCCCATTCGAGCAGCAGCTTAAAAAAATATCGTGTTGTTCGAACTTTTAACACTACTGTTAGTCTATTCCAACAGTGATGTTCAATATATAAGTACGGTAATGAGACTTTTCTTCCAGAGCTTTTTGTGCAGATTATTTTCACCTCTACTTTGTTTCTTGCTCGAAAACATATATATATATATATAAATAACACAGAAGTACTACTCTGATTTTATTTTGTTATTTAATTTCTTTGTTAAAGATGTAAATCGGGTATTTATACTACGGAAAAAGCTTTTTGTCCATATTAAAGGTGTGTTTTGTTTGTGGGACGTATCAAAGCACGCAGAAAAGTGTGTGGCCACTAAGTTAAAGCTACAAGCTTCAGCGGATTTGATATGACTTCGGAGTTAATGAAAAATTTAAGGAATTGCATAGTAAGGAAGATCTCGTTAAGATTTATTTAAGTTTAAACAATTTAAAGGTTACTGGAATTCCACTCAACTTAGAAGTAAATTCGAAATAACATCTTTTACTTAGAATTGCCATCGAATAAAAATAATAAATAAGGCTTCATGTTGTAAACACGTATTATGATATATTCGAAACTTTGGGATTAAAAAGGTCAATAAACGCGATAAAGTGCATAATAGTTACATTTCAAATATCCTACGCAGTCAGTAATATGATGGTATCGAAAATAAACCGACTTAGTAATTTTCCTTTACAGCACTTACTTCTTCGCAAATGAATACTATCGAATATGCCCAAACCATATTATTGTTATTTTCACACCCCATTTCTATTTTATACCGCGATAATGAGAGACTAAAGTATTTAAATAATAATTCTCTGCTATCTTCATGGCCGTACGCAGAGCTAACCCGTTAAGTCTGAGTAGAAAAGGGGAATGATTGACCGTTTCCTCCCCGCGAATGGTCACGATCTGATTTACACCGGGCCCTTTGTTTTTATGATAGCCTGGTACTTGCTGTCTGGCCCGTTTTACATTTTGTTAATTGAATAATTTGACATTTGACTGACTCAACTAACTCTAAAGGACCAGCAACCGAAATATCAATAAAATATTAATTATATTAACATATAGCTTGTTATTTTTTTTTTAATCCTAAACAATAATTAAAATGTATTGTGAAACTAATACAAGCGGGAATAATAATTAATAATAATAGTAATAATAGTTTCATTTATTGGAGCTTAAAATAAAGCTTAATTAATAATTTAAATAAATAATACCTTTGTATAAATAACACATGACGTTATTATATATATGACATATTCTAAGAGTTAGTATTTGAATTTTGCTATTTACTTTTTTAAGCGAAAGCCTTCATAGGATTTAATAAAAGTACATTCACGCACATTAAATATTTCATATTCTAAGAATGCATACGTCCATAACCGGCAGCGAGGTCATCCGTCACCCAGCTTCTGATGCTGATCAAAGAACCACATTTATCATCACCTTTGACCTCACAGCATACCCGTTCAATCCATATCGATCTCCGTCCATCGACTGTTGTTTTGTTTGAAAACTAAATAAATTCATAAACTCCAAACAAGACAAGCAGATAATTTAAATGTTATTTTTTTCTTTTAGTTTACCCTAGAAAATTCTAAAATTCTAAAGAGAGAGATTCTCTGGATCGCTGGATTAGTTATCTATATGGATTAGCTATCAATCCGTTCACATTTCGTCATGTATTAAGAAGATTTTTCTTCAGTCTATATAATTAATGGCAAAAATAAAGTAGCAGCATGCCCACAACTGGGTAAAGCCTGTCAAATACTGTCTGAGTGAGAGATTAAAGCAAATCGAACATACTCGTATATTTTAAAATAGTGTTTAACTTATAACCTTCATTAATTTGAATTATTTAAAATATATTTACGTTCGATAAAAATTCGACGTTGTAAGGCCGCACGTCGGCGAGACGCTCACCGCGGGCGCTTGTAATTGCCGCCCAATGTTTGTTTTGTTCGACCCTTAACTTCTTATACAATCACCCTCCCTTTCCTTTTTACACATCGTCGCATTAGGACGTCTCTTTTACACACACTGCTCTAGAGCTACTTAAAGTTTATTTATCACGTTTAAGTTTTCAATATTACCTTTTAAACCAAACGATCTAAGTATAATTCTTTCTTAAATTCAGAACCTTCCTGCACTGTATTAGTGATGTACTTCGTATGTTTCCATTATGCATATACTTCACTTTTATATTTCAATGCGGTTACAGTTCTATATTTCTAGATTAATAGTCCCTGTTCAGTTTTATACATCGTGGTTGTATTATTGATTGTAATTATCATAGCCGACTAAGTTAAATACCGCGTGCTCACGCGATCCCCGTTCAGCTATGGATTTATCCGTCGCCTTTACATCGCTGCACGGGCCGGCATTTGCAAGGAGACGTTCGATTTGATTTGTTTCAGTTGCAATTACCATCTAAGTTAATGTATATCTAACTAAAGGTTCGAAGTGATAGGTTTCATAAAATTGTTAGTCCGTTGTTAAGCAGTTTCTTTTGCTAAGTTATATAGACTGGTATCCATATGTTTTATTTTATATTTGCTAGATAATTTAAGTCACGCAGTAAGATTTGCCGCAAATTAAAATTGTACTGCTGGGAAAATTACTATTCTCATTTTAGAGAATGAATCTGGAACCAAGAAGAGTTCATCCGAATTTATGGGTTTCCGCTGTGCTGCATCCAAATGCTGGAACATCATTCCACCGCCATAAAAGCCAGGAAAGAGGCAACACAAGAATACAATGCTGGTGTTAAATAACAGTATATTTTTTCCTACTTAAATAAAAAATGATAAGTAAAACAAGATTATAAAGTTAACTCGCCTGTTTATTTCTCGTCTTGTTTTAAGTGTGTGTAACTTGTAATACTTTATTATTACGTAAGTTTTTAGACACTGTATTGCAAAAACAGGATGCCTGCGTAGCGTAGGTTATATTACTCTTTAAACCTTTTAATGGTTATTGAGGGTAAGTCGTATAAATGTAGCCAGCATTCACTTATTTATACTCATTTAATTTATTTCTTAGTTCAATTGTTTTACTTTTATGCATAGTTTATTTTTTTGTTGTCTATTAAGTACTTATTTAGCATTTCTAGTATTCAGTTTGAAATACATTTATAATTATTTGTCTATATTTAGGTCGCAATTACATTTATGCTGTTGTGGTTCTGCATCCGATGTGATCGATACAAATATGTGTATTTTCTTTTCTTCACCAAGCTCCTCCGGTGCCTGATAGCTGCTTTTATTTCCTTCACCGCACTTCCGAGCACGTAGCAAATGAGCATTTAAAATAACAATCAACAATGTTTGTGGCATCGTCACCGAGTATCACCCACGTATTCTGAAAGGTGCTCACGCACACAGTACCACACCACGTATAATACACACAGAAGTACTCCATTGTCTTAACCTTCCGACGGCCGATGTAACGGCCGTGATGAAATAATAGGAAGGTTCAATTTGAGCGCCACACACGAGGGATAACGTTGTACCTAAATCTTAAGAAAGCTAGCTGCGCATGAAACCTAGAATCCGTATGTTGCACAAACATTGGCTTCGGCTGAAATCTGATATCAAGAATCACGACTCAGCTGTTAAGGCAGTCTCAGGTGTCAGATCACCGAACAACGGGGTCGTTATAAAAGAACATTATTGCCCACTGTATCAAGGTATATAACATTTAATTCGATTATTTACGTACGTGTAGGCATTTGGCACTAATTTTGTAAAAAAAATCGCCAGTATATTAACAATAATACACTTAGTACAACATGACGTTGAAACACAATAAAATCATCCATGTAATGTACGCGTAATTTTCCAATATTTTACGTCGTGTATGTCGAAAATATTTACCTAATTTTTAGTAGAAACATGCGAAAAACACGTTAACTTCTTTTAATACGAAGGTCGATCTCAAATTACGGACGACAATAAGGTTTATCGATGCAATTAAAAAAACAATTGACATAAAGTTAAAGAAGCCCGCGCATTCATTAAATTCAATACGATCGGTCGCTCGTTTTGTCACCGCCATATTCGGTTTATTGACGCGGCACCTTATGTTTTAAGTTTCGCGCAGAGATAAAATGACTGGATGGGAATATTCAAAATATTTACTCGAAGTGTAAATGTATTAAATTGTGAATGATGGTTTTTTGAGACTTAATTAATTTTAAATACTGCAATAGGAATTGCTAACCTTTATCATAAAATGTCCAATTGTAGTACATGCTAGGCGAATGAAAACCCGTTCAAGGTCGACAAGAAAGAAAATTGCAGAAGAGCTATAGTTGTTATTTTTAGTAAAAGAACGACGCTAATTGAGCTGCCCGATATAAGCCAGCTAACCACATGTCATTGTGATTTAAATTTTTAACCTGTAGAAATAATTAACCTATGTGCATGTATAAGTAGCATTATCTTTGACCGTATTAAAATCTAATACCAGATATAAATAAATCTACTTGTACGCGGAGTCTATTCCAATGACGTTTTTGTATTCAATCATGTATTAAACTAAGTAGAAATAAATTTATAATTTTATTGTAGATTGTAACGGCATTCCCTTACGTTTTTATTAATATAAGTAATTAAATGTAGCCAGCAGTATTTCCGAACAGTTACGACATAGAGACCTTCAAGAAAAGAGCTTATTCCTTCCTTAAAGGCCGGCAGCGCATCTGTAGCTCCTCTGGTGTTGTGGATGTTCGTGGGTGTCGGTGATCACTTACCATCAGGTGAGCCGCACGCTCGTTTTCTCCCTTCTTCAATAAAAAAAAATATTGTGTAACAACATTTTTTATACAAAATATGTATCCGAATTAAATTTTACTCTGTCTAAGTGTATCAAAAGAAAATAAAGTAGAACAGTAAGGATCTGGAACTACGTATATATATTGTGATTAACCTTACCACGTGCTCGGTGGTGAAGGAAGATATCGCCAGTTCACCAGCTTATCTGAGAACTAATGAAAAAACGTACGATTTCGAGGACGTTGTAAACGTGAAGTCCTCCCATCACGTTTACAACTTTTTTTTAAAATTATCTTTAATTATTTAAATTAATGTCAAGCATCTTTGAATCAAAGCCATTTTTTTAAATCATGTACTACGTCCATACTTGGTATTACAATAGCGTTGCGGGAAGTCGTCGAATGGAGGTTGGCTTCGAACTATGCTTTGTGGCAATCTGTGGATTATTCGGCAGTGGACTTTTGACCGGCTGTAATAATGATTATGCTTATTCCTTAATAACACTTCTCGTGTTATTAGTCCTCATGTAACTTATAACAATTTAATTTCATCTGTTTCAACTCGTGAAGGGTCAAACTACTAAAAAATACTTATATTTTCTTTGAAAGCATTTTACGCCCCGTAGCTCATTTAAGTAGTTCACGTTCATTTCGGATAACAATAGTGTTACAGTTACCAATAAAACGCAATATCGTATCTTCTTCATTGCATTATCAAGCATTTATCAACTCTTCGAATACAAATTTGGTCCTTCGTGCAGGATCTGAGCCAACGATCTATGGTTGTATATTTAAAGAAGTTTTACTATGAAAATCCCTTAAAAAAAAACGAGTATGTAGGAAACGAATGTTGGTATCTATGCGTGCAAGTCTCGTGTTTGCATTTTAAAATATGAATAGGCTAAACGCATCTCCCATCGCTACCGCAGGTTTAGTTTTTATTTATTTATACGTTCGTTTCAACGAACACCGCGGCTTCTTCCAGTTCGATCGTGTATCAACGTGGAAGACAAAGGAGTAGTAAATCAGACGGAGCGGTGTTCGCAAAAAGACGGCAGGTGAGCGCGCTCGGGCGGCGGGACGCGAACGCGACGGCTCCGACCCGGTTTCTGTGAGCGCGCTTTGAACGAAGCCACGCTTGCAGCTTCATTGCCTTTTCATTTTTCATTGAAGATCTGTTTGTATTAGAAGCTCTTTAGCTATATATTTATATCGCTCCGTATTCTTTTGTAAATGTTATCGCCTACTAAATTTCACGATTCGAATCCAGCCACATTAAAATTTTGCAGTTTTATAATCCAAGATTGACCAGGTCGCCTGACCTAAGACAACAGTGTTTTTTTTTTTGACGTCGCTACAACCCTAGTCGGCCACTCAATTACTGACAAGGACATTTTATCATAATTTATGGGTACCAAGGAGTCAACGTTTCTGCGTCTATACGCCAGTGTAACCTTACAGGACTGACACCCGTTATTTTCTAAAAGTAAAGTAGCAGCCTGTAAGTGCCCACTGCTGGGCAAAGGCCTCCTTCTCAAATACGAGTATCAGAGAGGGTTTAGGAGCCGGGAAGGACCCGCCGCGCTGCTCCACTGCGGGTTGTCGGGCTTCACATATCCTCGAAATAATATTTTTATTATTTCTCAGACATGCAGGCTTCCTTACGATGTTTCCTTCACCACCGAGCATGCTAAATACAGCACTTAAAATTGCTATTAACAATTTTAGTGGTGCCGGCACCGGGGATCAAACCCAGGTCACTCGCGCTCTATGACTCTAAAGTGAGCGCCCTGACCACTAGGCTACCACGGCTCTGTTTTTTATATAACATGAAAAGGATAAAATGGCTAAATTACAGAAATGAGGTAATGAATTTTGCATCATTACTTACATAATATTCTTGGGTAGCATTCGATACTATTAAAACGTACAAAAACCTAAACAAAAAGAAAACATAAGGATCACTGATACTAGTGTTGACTTAGTGTGTGTGTGTGTGTGTGTGTGTTTAACTTTGCTTTGTACGTGATAGAGGCAAGCTGCTGATCTTTTGCTGCTACTCGAATAGGCCGACTCGACAGAAGCAGTCGCAGTACCATGACCGAGCAGAATACCGCCGCGAAGTAGAGGCGAGCCATCTTGTGCTTCTGCGTTCGTTTGGTGAGTGAGGCAACCTTGAAGGCAGGCAACCACCCTACAGCTGCTCTGGTGTTGTAGATGTACGTGAGCGTCGGAAATCACTTAGCATCAGGTAGCAAGCCGCTACCACGTTTGCCTCATGGTCTCATAAAAAAAAAATTAGTCTGACTCTGACTGTATTTTTCCTATTGCAATGAAATAGTAAGGGTGATACGATTTCACAATGAAACGTTTCAATCAAATACATGATATTATTTCCAAATAGTTTGCAGTAAACAATTTACTTCTACATTTAAAAAAAAATCTTACATTTTATAAATCAACAAAATACGAATCTAGATTTAGAAAGTTCTCGCAATCTTAGACTATAAGTGGTATGACAAGGAAAGTGTAATGAATGTACATAAATATCCTTTCTTTTTATATTCCATATATCTTTATTTAATAGTCCATATTGCTGCGTTTTACGTATTTCTTTTATTCTCCATATCTTCGCAAAGGATTTGGAGTTTGATATTCAGATATTGTTTTTTATTGCTTGGAAGTTAAAACTATTTTCACGATGCAAAGTAATGTTTTCCTTTTTCTCTTCTCTAACAGAAATGCTTACCGCACCTTCTGTTAAATAATAATATGTACTTAGATAATATTTTTGTTTTTAAATAGTCGATTTTTAAATGAATTTTATTACCATTGTATTTCTGTTTGGTTCTATACTGCCTTATACTGTCTCTCTATTGCCAGCTAAGATTTACCGTTTCACTTAAATACATTTTAAATAACAAATGGATATATGCAATATTAATACGTCATACAATTTAATCGAACGTGATTTAAAAAGTATGACTGAAATAATTGTCCTTTTAAAACGAAAGTCGGCCTTAAGTGCCTTTACTCTTTTATCGAGCCATCAAAAGAACGCACGCGGCTCGGCCGCGTCGAGGTTATAAATGATAACAACGTAACAGACATTGGACGCTTTGTTTTTTCGCGCGTCTGTCGCCATGTTTTATACATCAAGTACATGTGTCGCCGGTGATTGAACATGGACGTTATACACGCCCGTTGCCTTTTTATTAGGCGCCTGGGAACGCCTAAAATCATTAAGTGAGTGCGTAACTCTCGCGTCGGTCCCTCTGCTTGTAACCGCTACATGGTCTTTGTCTTTGTTTGATAATGAAGCATACTGAAAGGTGTTCAACGAATTCTAATGAGATATCAGATCATATTTATTTAATAATAATAATACACTCGTGATTTTTCTGCTCTCCTAACATGTGATATCGGCTGCAGTATAATTTATTTATTTATTTAACCTATTAATATTTACATTGGGCGAACTCAAAGCTTACTGGCATTCTCTACAAGACAACAGGATGCTATGATTTATTATTATTATGGTTATATACGATACACAACATATTTGTCAGCAGATACAAATGCAAGCTATGTATCACAGTTAATAAGATGTATTTTTAACTGAATGATAATTGATACAGCTACAGAATCGTCTACTTCCATTCGAATATCAATCTATAAGGCTCCGTTGCTGAGCGTGTTTTCGCACAGTGTTTTAGGGCCCGCGAGAATCGATCAGAAACGTTTCGCAACATCGATTATTCAACAACAATCGGAACATGGATTCCGTGTGTTTTTGGTGTAGGGAATTCCTCCGGAGCGCAAAGCATCACGCTGTTTAGTGTCGCACACACGGACGAGTCGACGCACAAAAAAACGAATGAATATGAAACGTACGAACGGACAATGGGTTATAAATCAAATGATGCTTTGCGACCATTGTGTGTGAGATGGGCTTAATACTATTTGTCGGGCTAATTATTTTGTATGGTTTTACAATCGAAACCAACCGATGAGCTACTGGTTATAAATAACACAAATCTGATTTGGTGCAAAACCCGTCACTGTGGTAATTAGAGAAGCACTTGAAATTTGTGCTTGATCAAAACTGGAGTCCTGTTTTTATGGCAAAAAGGAGTAAACGAACTAGCGGCTCGTCTGGTGGTAAGTGATTACCGACGCCCACGTACATCTGAAACACCACAGGAACTGCAGGTATATTGACGGCTTTTACGGATATTTGGGGAAGAGTAAGGGGAGGGGAAGTCGGCTACCGGTCTCACTCTTAGACTAGTTTAAAACTTTAAACTCGCATCTAGATTAAAGCTTTTATGAGCCTGACTTCAGAATATGTATTTTAACTATTGTCGTTGAACTTTAACTAGTAAACTTTTTCCGTGAATGTTATCGCGTATTCGCTTTTAATAACGGATTGTAGCTATTTATCGGTTGTAATGGTATAATAATTAAGTGTATCCCTTATCAAAACTTATCTAAAGCGCTTCTTTATGAAGCTACCATTCAAATATCACTTTCTAAATAGACACCAATTTGTCCAAATTGACATTACTTTGCCAACCACTGCAGACATAGACCTCTCCTATAAGGAGGATTTGTCATAATCGTCACGTGCGAGAGGATTGGCGACACTTTAGACGCTGCTCGTCAACGGTATGCTTAATTTTGTTCAGCCATTTCTAGAGATACTTAGCGTAATCTCTCGTTAACCTTTTCTAGGTTCTCTAAGTCACCTAGTACGACACCCACAGAAAAAAGGGAGGGGGGGATTTTTAGTACCAATGTTAATAAATTTTCTTCTTAACAACTTGACGAGACAGATTTCTGTAATTCAGATATTGCGATTGCCTTATGAATCTTTAAAGGACACGTGACTGCTGACTCTTACGCATTATATCTATGACTGGATACCATCGGTGCATCTTGACGTAATAGGTGAACCGATAGTTTCTAAGTCTCAACTCATCCATCAAACATGGCCACGGGTTCGATCCGTCCGATAGTATTAATGTTTTTAATCCCACGGACAGTGAGTATGTCGGAAAATGTTATCTCTTGCGTAGATGCATGGAGTTGAAAGTACTCCTGTGGACTAAACAGGTTCGACATACGAGTAGCTAGACTAATTCAATAAACAGAGCTAATGGTCGTCGTAGGTCGTACATACCACAATGTTTTATTTTTAAATATGCGTGTGTGATGCTGGTTTTAATTTTATCAATGAATATTACCGAAACAGTTTAGAAAGTAAGAAAGAAAAATGTTTTATTCGTAGCTACAGTACAATATATTGTATACAAAACAATACAATACAACACAATATATTTGGTGCAAAATACAAACAGTAAATAAAGAATATTAATATCAGTATTGAACTGCAGGCACAAAAAGGCGGCCGACTCAGCATATTGCTACAGCCGAGATGCTGCAGCGCTGATGAACCCTAAGATTAACAAATAAGAAATAATGTCACTATCTTGCATAAACTTAATACAACGTCCGAGGTTAAAAAACGAATTATTTGGTTACATCATAGAAAGCAGTTAGCAATAGTTTAAATTTTTTTTTTCTATAGGTGTTTTTGTAGTGAATGGGAGCGGTATCAAACACATCTAGAAATTTTTACAGCCCGTTTCTAATGCAACTTGCTTCCAGCAATGTGACTTCGATCCGGGTGCCGGCTCAAAACAAACATTTCAATTGCAATTTTACGTTCTGATTTACCACACGCTCCATGTCTTAAGGAAATATAGGAAGAAACGTTTTTTTTTTATTTTCATTAAGATATGAGAGTAATGCCAACGTACGTGTGTTTCATACACTTAGAGGACTCAATTTTTTTTAAAACGAGGGACTTGCGCCACGTAGTGGGTCCCTTGCTTTGCCGTATCTATCAGTCAAGCGACTTAAGAAGCTACTCTCCAAAACAATCTATGGAAAGACCCGTCCTCGTATTATGATTTTATGATGATGTAATGATTTCTTGAATTTACGAGAATATCACACATTTGAAATGAATATATTATAAACGGATTTGTAGCGTTTATATAGATTTTGTAGCTGTAGAGCACCCTCAAAATGTTGAGATTTAAAATATCTAAATAAACGCGATGAAATCCGTAAATAATAGATCAATTTGATGATGATATGATATGATTATGATGGTATTTAACTCTTTTTCTATCTAACATACTCTGTTGGCTGCACTCAACCTATTAAATAAGAAGTAGGCACAAACATTGCTTTCGGCTGGGTTCCGTCGTAAGACTCATAGTTTTTACTCATTATTGATAAACATAGAAAGTATTAGATCAGTAAGTTGAAACCATATCGTGTACTATACGACTGGTGACATCTATTTCGACGATACAATTTATCGTGCTACATTATCTTACACAATAACTAACACATTAAACAAGAACTATTGTATATTCTTATCAGCCGGCGGTCCCAGTCCTACTGAAATGCACAACTGTCGCAGAATGCAGGTTCAAATAAAACGAGGTCGCTCCCCGAGGTCACCGGTAACGTTAGGGTTGTACTGGGTTTCCTAGAGGAGCTGAGTTGGCTTCAATACATTGTATTCCTGCCCATGAGCAAAATAGTCGTGGAGGTGCGGAAACATATTTTAACATAGTTAGATTAATTATAATCTTTATATAATATAAAGATTCAGGCTGCAGTATATCAGTATGTCAGTGATCGGGTAAATTTTAAACTACTTGAGCGGTTGAGTTCAAACTCGTATTCCTATAATGTATTTGTAATGTCGAGACGATGGTTCACAGCTATACTAGGACCGGTAGGTGGCGCTGTGGTTGAGTTATTAAGAACTTTTATATTCATGGACAAAAACGACCCATATTTACAATACATTTTTGTTTAGGGCCATACGAAATCTAGACCCGATATGTGGCGCTTTGGTCGACATATTAATAAATTTTATTTCTTACACTCATCGCGCCATCTACAGCAAAGGGCAACACAACGTCTACCGGGCCAGCTAGTACAACATAAATATTTTCGTTACAGAAGATATTTTGATCTAGGAGTCTATTTAACAGTAATGATACCTAAAATAAATGTGGTCATTTTATTTTTAGTAGTACCGTCGAAATATCCTGTTAAAACAAAAGTACAAATAAACACTGACTCAATTGGTATTTCAAGTCATTGGCTCTGTGTAACTGGTTTTTTTTTTTAAAACAAAACGAATTAGACTGCGACAAGAATTTAGATAGTGTTCTATGTTACTGACGGAAAGTTTTTTTATAGTTTCCAACTAGTCCAACGCCTTAAACAAACAACGACAATAATTAATAAAAAAAAAAAGAAAAACACAGTGGCTTCATTTGAACGATAAAACGAAAATAACAACGATCACGGAATCTTAAATAGCCAAAGAAATTTTATTGCGCCGCCGGCCACATAACTCTGTAACTAAAAACTCTCGAAAATTCGAAAGAATTCAAAAAAAAAAAAAAGTCAAAACATTCCCTCGAAAAACTTATCTTCGCCTCGCATCGCTCTTTCCCGAAGCCGCGGCAGAATTAAAACATTGCATTTTTAGTCGTGGAATGAAAGGAGATGGTATCTCACCCAGTTGCGGCTATCACGGTTTATTTTAATACTTCGCTAACCGAAGAGGCAAGGTGAAGAACATGTGTCCGGCGATGGGAGGGTCGGGGAGGGGGGGGGCTGCACTTCACAAGCTTTTATTAGAACCATTTTTATTGCCTATTAAGTATTTTACGCGGCTATGAATTTAGTCGCTTAATGGTTAAGTATTGTAATGATAATTGGTTTAATTTTAATTTTTACTTATATAATGTGGAAACAATTTTATTTTTATTTTACCTTAATTTAAATGAGTAAATCGCTCTCATCAGGCTATAAAATGAAATAAAATAAGAATTAAGCTTTTTGGATCATGACCCTTTTACTAGATGACCTATATGCCTTACCTTACCTTAACACCCTGGTAAATAGTCCATTGCAGGACATAGGCCTCTCCCAGAAGGAGGTTTGTCGATCGCAGTACCATATACCTCGCACCTTTGACTACCTTTATATATATATGCTTAATCTATCCATACGTAAACACTAAAAAGCTCTCGCGGTTTGATCCAAAATACATGGAGTGCGTAAAGATATTGTGCCCTAAAGGTTGTGATATTATTTAATTTGTTACATTTTACTTCCTTGTTTTCTATCTATCCCTTTGTATTGTTATCATTCTGTCCTTACTTTTTTCTGTGTATCCTTCAATATTTCCTTTGTTCTTCATTAACTTCTAAATTTGCTAAATATAGTTTGTTTGCATATTTCCGAAATTAAAAAAAGTCTTATTAAAAGATGGTTATAAATACATATATATATATATATATATATATATATATATATAACTAGCAGACGACATCAATATTTTAAAAAGTATATCAGATAATCATACCAGCCGGTCATAAAAATATGTAAGGGATAGATAGAAAGCAAGGAAGCGAAATGTGACTAGACAAATACAAGGTACAGTGAGACGGATAAAAAGGATGAAAAATTAAGCCTTTTCGTTGTTTCAAATTGTCCCTATCCATTCTTTTATCATTATCATTACACCATGTCACTGTTCCACTGGTGAACATAAGCCTCTCTCGAAGATTGCCATGAGGCACGGTCATAAGCCATCAACATCTATCGACTTCCCGCATCCATCACACCATCTTGTCGGATGTCGGATAGGACTTGCAACGTTATGCCGAAACACACCGACCGGCAAAGCGCCGTCTGTACATCTAGTAGTAATTTTATAGAATGGAAACTCGCTTTGCCTCTTTTCTCTGATAAACTTATGTTTTGTTGTGGCTTTGTTCAGTAATTCTCGAGAAGAACCGATATTAAAAATAACTTCACTGCTATAACGCATAATGTTCATGTTCTCAGCCAAGATGTACGTGGCGACGGTAATCAGGTGCAACTTTTGCTACTTTGCCGACTACCCCATAAAAAAAAAATATATGAAATTCTGTCTTTTACACTTCGTGAAGTGTACCAGTACGTTTTGAGTAGGTGTGAGGTTAAGTAGGCCTCTATATGCATAGTTCGTTTTGAAATAATATGCATAATTACAATGTATAAATGGTATTATATTATATAAAATATAATATTTTATACTTATATAAAATATATATATAGATACTAAACTGAGCTCCCTGACCAACTAGGCAACCACGGCTTTTTTTTTTCAATTCATTTATGACACAGGAGAATTACCTACCGTGAAGGCAACTTTTTTTTATAAAAGAAAAAAAGTAGCTGCCCACCGCTAGGCAAAGGCCTCCTCTAATATCTAAGAAGATTTTGGAGTGGGAAAGGGCGAGCCATGCTGCTCCTGTGCGGGTTGGCGGGTTTCTCACATCCTCGATATAATATTTTTTATTGTTTCCTACACATGAAGGTGTCCTCACTATGTTTTTCTTTTTAAATACAGAACTTATTTGCGATTTTAGTGGTGCCGGCATCAGGGATCGAACCCCGGTCACCACGGCGTTGGTACGTTATAGCTTTAATGTTATCTGTCTAAAAACTGTCCGTATCATATCATTTACAACGCTATCCTACATATCGGGCGGGGATCGTCAAGTAACTATAATTCGAGATCGTAACATTGATATCTCATTTAATTGAGTTAAAAGCGTTAGGTTTTTGTCTGAATCTAGCTCAGTATATTACCACATAATAACTTTGTATTTTTTTTGCGTTCGATATAATTGACGAGAATCCCGTCACGACGCGCTTCGCAAAAACTAGGTGCGGGGTATAATTGCTTCATCCTCCAGTCTTCGCAATCCAACCGTCGGCTTGTACGTCTTAAATCAAGAAACATAAAGTCGAATTTCGAATAGCGCGATTGTAGACACAAAGTTCTCTTTACGTGCTCAGACCATTAAAATGCCGCCAATGTAAAAGTCGGCGGTGTCCGAAATGCCTTTCCCCACGCCGTTTCCCATGATGCATAAATAGGGAAGAGCGTCTGCGTAAGGGATCTTTAATACATGAGCATTTCTAGTATGTTAGGGCTACAAGATCTTGTTATAAGGTTGGTCAGTTTTAGATGCTAGATGTAAGATTAGCAACATCATTCTCAACGTTTGAGTGAAGTTGTCGTTTATTGTCGGTATTCAGGGTTTATTTTCATTTTTATTTTCCGTTGTGAAGTACAGTATAAGTCCTCGTACCATTTCACAGTTAATTTAATAGAAGTGTCAAAAGAGAATCCATCCATGCGTCTTTTAGTTACTAAGACGAATGGAGAAGGAGGAATTAATGCGTTACGCTTAGTGATAACAATACAGACCCCATAGGGTGCAGGTTTTTATTAAATGTAAAATTACATGTATATATGCACAACCAATTACCAGTACCTAGAGTAACATGGTATTTTTTTCATGTGCATGTCCTCATAAGAAATAAAGAAAGAAAATACATTTATTTTATTAAAATGTATTTATTTTCTTTATCATTCTGTCCAAGTCCACTGCTGGACATAGCCCTTTCTATGAAAGTGCCAATAAAAGCTTGCATGTCGTGAGTGTAAGATTTACCCATATTTTTTTTTATGGGCAAGGCGGCAAACGAGCAAGCGGTTCACCTGATTGTAAGAGATTACCGTCACCCACGTACATCTGCAATACCAGAGCTGCAGGTGCGTTGCCGGGTTTAAGGGTATTTGGGTGAATGGAGGATGAGGAAGGGATGGGGAGGCGAAAGGGAGCGGAGTGGGCCCCGGTTACCTCACTCACCGAACGAAACCCAGAAGCACAAGATGCCTTCACACCGGTATTCTGCGAGGGCGTGACACCAACCCGGTCGAGCTGGGTGCCGTAGGGGACACTGCTCCTCCTCGCTAGCCAGTAGATGGATTTCGGCATCAGTCCGTCGCCTTTACACAGCACGTTTTAGATTGATGGAGAATTTTCTTATTTCATATTATAAAAAATCGAATGCTAGTTTTAAACCAGCATTAATCACCAACCAACATCGACTTTATTTCAATTGATATTCAATTCGAATACACATGGATATATTTATCGTAACGATAAATCACGGTCCGATCATTACGATGGTAATTTACAGCGCGCACTGCGCGAGCGCCGCGTATGAAATATCACGAGCGGCTACATAACGGGAGGTTGCGTCGCGGTAATCGTTAAAGCTCGCCTTAAGAAAACGCCGATGCTTTAGACCAGGGATCCCCAAACTATTTTGGGCAAGAGACTCCCAATTCCAAAATACCTCAGACCCCCATAGCCAAATTACTTTAAAAATCCTTTCATTAGTTTTTTTCCTATTGATGCATAATACTAACCAATTTTAAAAATTTGCGGTCGGTGAGTAAACTTAACTTAAAGTGCTCGATTTCGACCACTTTGAGAATCCCTGCTTTAGACTTACGCGGCGTGCGTGTTTGTTTTAGGAATGCGATATCCAAAATGTTCCTCTATCCCACGATAAGCTAATTATTGTTTTGCATTTGTATGTGAAATTTGAAATGCTGGCAATTACATATAAGTGTAGGAAGAAAGAGGCACAGGGAGAGGGGGTACAGCTCCGCTAGAAAGTCTAGTGTCTCCGCCCCAAGGGATGAAGAGGAAGAACATTACTAACGAAAAAAAGGCCTGTTTCTCCGATCTCTTGTACCCATATCGGTACCTAGAGGGTACTTGCTAGGTACCATCCTTTTGGGCAAGCAAGATGGCTCATATTATACATGCTTATCAATGTAGGTAGCACATATTAATGAATACAATCCATAAATAAGTAAAGAAATAATTATGTCCCAGGTACTCGTATTTCCCCAAACTCGTAAATGACTAGAACCTATGGGTTAAATAAATCTAAATTCGCACACAATTTCGAAGTCAATCTATCGGTTATTTGAAATTAAACCTTCATTGAACTTTCTAATAATAATTAACCAAGGAAATAACTTAATATTCGAAATTTATACTTAAAAATAAAGTAATTAATTGTTGAATTACGAGGTGCTTAATGAAATTCATTAGTCTATAAACAAGTAACGATGAAAGGAGCATAGATAATTAAAGATTGCCACAGGGGTCCCGGATGAGACACATTTGTTACCTATTATTTACATACGTAAATTAAATAACATAAATATTTCAAAAACATTATCTCGAATGGCCTAACGGTGTTCTGGATATTTGAGTGCGGCCTGTGCCCGGTAGTACCATGTTTATAGTCTGTAACTTATTACTTCTACTGTCTAATTGTTATATCTTCATTAGCTTATCCAAGTTCACAGCCGAACACAGGCGGTGCTAAGCAATCACCAGTTAAATGAATAATAGAAGAATTGGTGCAGAGATTTAATATAATCAAAGGGTTTTTTTTTAAGTATAATAGCAGAACCAACATCAGATAAGACAAAGGTTCATACGGATAAATATGATTTTACACCAATGATTTGAAGTTTAAACAATAATTTGATTTGAAGTAGAAGTTTAGGTAACGTGGGGGCTCGAGAGGGCCTTGGAGACAAAGGTCCCTAAAGTAATGTAAGAATAAAAAGAAAAGTAGATGATTAAATAATTTGACCATGCTCTCCACGATGGGCAAGCAGGTTACTGAGTGCAGAACTGGCATCCTAGTGATTATGTTCTCCATCACCAGCTTGTGGGATTTGGGTTCGGCAAATATTTATAAATTATCCACCATCATTCGATCGCCAGAGCCTCGCGTGGAAGCTAACAAGATGCACCGCCTGCAGCTGAGGCTAGCATTTGGAGATAAAGATGGTATGTGTCTAAATGAGAGCATACTTCTTACACATTTAATTGTTATTTATTTTAATACTTGCATAACAATCTCATAGTGAGCGTGAGTGAGCTCATTTATTATATTTTAAAAAACAGATAAGGCATATCCTATATTCAGAACAAATGAATAAAACTAAAAAAAATTTTACGTGATCAATTTTCTTTTCATTTATCCCCGTTTCATGGAGAGAGCTTATTAAAATGATTAAGTTTGTTCGTTATAGTTAATTGCGATTTATAGTAGTTAACAAGTAAATACTTAATCTGTTTCAATATTTAGAAAAAAAATATTGAATCGATATTATCTCTTTACCATCACTAATGAGGTACAGAAAAAGTTATTGCAAATAATTTATTTGAAAGCGATTGCAAAGAAATCATTTATGTACAAAACTATGAAATGTTGCAACAAGAAAAAGTGAGCCTTGGGATATTAAACAAAAAACAGATCAAAAAAGAAGTCACGATAGTATATAATATTTCTACTTTAGTATAATTTAATCCCAAAGGCGTTTTTAAGAAACTTCCAGTAAAAAACGGCGCATACCCCACATATATACCCTCGCACAGATGATTGTGCTCTCCGTCACTAGTCTGTGGGATTTGGGTTTGGGAAATTGGAATGGACGCTCCGCCACCATTCGTTCGCCAGCACCTGGTTCGTTCGCTAGCATGTGTACCACGTGCAGAGGTTGACACTTGAAGAAAGACATCGTTTCACTTACATCCCAATCTAATATAGGTGCATGAAGGTCATATTTAACTAATCACATCAAAAAAATAGTTATCTCACAGACGAATTATGTCGCATCTCGTCATCAACGATATTAAACACAAAGCTGCGTCAGCACTCAGGATGATAACAAACACGGTTGGAAACACAAAGCAGGCCCGAGGGGGTGCAGCTCTAATGAAATCGGAATTAGATTACCCGGCAGCTAATGACCCGGGGGGAGGTAACTGGATTATACGGAATGCACTCTTAAAGTGATTACACAGACCCGCGCTTGATGATTTGTGACCTGACGGGTATCGTGCGTGGATCGAGTGTTGTTATTTAATGAAATCTATGAAACGAAATGAAAAATCTTTATTTATCGACTAAGTTTTCCGAATGCCATTGTACTATAACAATAGAATTGCTACATCACTTTCGTAGGAAGGTTCCAATGATCATATAAATAACAGCAAAACAACAGCGTTGCGGTGTTGACGAATAAAAAGATGCCTTTATAGATGTCTTCAACATCAAAACACAATTTTAAAATCGCTGGTTTTAAGCAATTGATCAACATTTAATTACTCTTTAAGCCGTGGTAGCCTAGTGGTCAGGGCGCACACTTTAGTGTCATAGAGCGCAAGCGACCTGGGTTAGATCCCCGGTGCCGGCACCACTTAAAATTGCTATTCACAATTTTAGTGGTGCCGGTCGGTGGTGAAGGAAAACATCGTAAGGAAACCTGCATATCTGAGAAATTATCAAAAAAAAAATTATTTCGAGGATATGTGAAGCCCGTCAACCCGTAATGGAGCATCGTGGCTGGCCATTCCCGATTCCTCAGATACTTGAGAAGGAAGCCTTTGCCCAGCTGTGGGCACTTACAGGCTGCTACTTTAGTGACATAATTTAGATTACAACTATTATAGATAATGTCGCTCTTTTATTTTCAGGAATTTCGTATTCACACCGATTTTTAACTCTGGAGTTAGGTCAGCGGGTATTTTTTTTTAATCCGCTAATATTGTTTTTAATACATATAATGTTCTGTAAAATCTGTCTAATCTGTACACTGTAGAGACATTGTATCACAGTATTTAGGAGACAGTCGAGTCGTATGCAGTTTAGGGTGCGTACTGCGAAATATGAAGTGGCATGTACGTGCCCGCTATTTGACTCGTCGTGAACATCAACTCTTGATACAAGACCTCGACTCGGTGGCGTAGTGGCTGAGCGTTTAGCCGAGGCGCTGTGGGTCGCGGATTCGATTCCCGCACGGGCCTAGTATTTGTATGGAATACAAACAATTGTTCCGGGTCTGGGTATTTTTTCATGTGCAATTTATGTATGTAAACTCCCTCCGCGACGCAGGAGAAATTCCTACAGTGGAAGGTTAATGTTTTTTTTTTAAAAAAAAATAAGATCTTGGGCATAGAGTGGTTCACAGGACTATTAGAAATGTTATTCGAATTACTGGAATTCCATATCATATTTAAAAGACAATCTTGTTTCATAGACAGACACTACAAAATTATTGTTACAATAAAAACACCCTCAAATGATTCGAACATAAATATCAGTGACGTACACAGAAGAGGGTGTACTAATTAGATTGAGAGTATAGTTTCCGGCTCGCAGACCACCCCCCTCGGCAGAGACGTAATGCTCACTAGTGGAGCTGCGATGCAGCGTTATTTGATAATAGAGTAAGTGCTAGTGGACGCGTAATTGTAGTTTTGATCGTATAAGTGGATCTGTAGATTCAGTAACTCAGTGACCATCAGCCTTGTCACTTCTTAGTTAGCATTCACGAGGGATGCAAATTTTCTGGTTTGTATGAATGGCCCGATGTGTAACCATGACACTTCAAGAGTTGCTATCCTTATTATCATCATCATTACATGCTTCTCCTGCAAATTGTCAAGTTGCTTAAATATAAATTCATTGACTTTCTAATCGCCTTTCTATGTAGTATAGTTCTCGTTTTTATCCTTTTTCCGACAACTCAGCAATGCAGCGCTACAAGGAATCAAACATGACGAAAAGTCAAAGATTTTGAGACCCTGAAATTGATTGGATCCGGGAATTTATTATTCTATAACGCTAGAGCAATTTTATCCCTCTCTCTCTCTCTCTGATCTGTGCATTGTTATAGTGGGCGTCGTGCGCGTGTTCGCCACGTGGCGACATTTGAAACGCCTTCGCTGGATCCTTGCAGAACACTACACTTCGGAAGCGTGAAATTACTTTCTACTGGTATACACAACTTAGGCATTTGTTTAGGGTCGCAGTAGCTCAGTGGTGAGCTCGTTCACTTCGCTCGTCACTCGTACGTTGCAAAATAAAGTGAACAAAAATGTGAACAGGTATTAGTAAACTGCAACACAACTAACTTAACTTTTAACTTCTACATATTTACTGCGTTCATTTATTTAAGCTTTATTTAAATACTTTTATAAAAGTATTACAAAGCGCGTACTTAATGCCTCTTCGCATTCTCTGACAGTCAACCCGGGCCGTGGAGAGATATTTTAAGGGTGCAAAACATTAAATAAGTAAAAATAAAGAACTAAAATACATGAATAACTTACACTTACAATAAGATACATACTAACAGAATAGATACATACAAACAAATATGAATACACATAATTAAATATATATACACACATAAATCTAATATATACATACAGCATACACAATATTATTATAATTGCAATGACAGATGATATCAATTTCACTAAGTGGGAACGGATGTCTTGAAGAGGTCATACCAAGCTCTTTAACTGACTGGACACTTTCCTAATGTCTTCAGGCAAGGAATTCCAGAGTACTGCAGCTTGCACAGTAAAGATTGCATTTAATGAAGAAAAACTTTATATTTTTTTATGGTATATCCTTCATCTGTCGGACTTATCACATTTTTAAGACTTTTCCCATATTCAATTCTTTGGATACAAAACGATAGGAGCGGCCTTACCTGTCTGTACACGTACAAATAGTCCACTGAAGGACATAGGTCTCTCCCATAAGGATTATTTTCCGTAATCACCAACCACTCCGCAAATGGATTGGTCATCGCAGTGCCGGACTCCTCGCACACTTTGCGCACGCTTAGTTATTCGATGGTTATCCCGCCATGTGACAGTTCTCAAGGCATTCCTTAGTCGCCTCTTGCCACAGCCACGGAAATGAACGGCGTCGTAGATACAGCACGCCGATATCACATGTCATCTTACACCACCACAACATCTGAATGTTCCGAACCCAAATCAGAATTTTAGTATTTGAAAAGCTTCAATTGCAAAGCATTACAAATAACTAAATTTTTAATTAGTTTAAAAACAGGAACATAGAATGTTCTAAATCGGGACTGGAAGTGTTTGGTTGGTATATATTAGCGTAATTGTCGTAATGTTCAAATGTTTACAAATGCATGTCTTGTTTTATTCAAATACACACTAAGCCCACGAACGAATATCACAGTCCATCTCATGGTAAGTCGTTCCACTGGCCCATAGAGACCCGCATCTCTCGTCAATCAAGAGTCGCAACGCAGTAACGTGGTCGCGTGGTTGGAAATAAGACGGAACGCATCGTTACGGTTAACTGTTTTGCGGTTCAATCACTTACCATACGTAAAACATTATGCTGTTATTGGTATTGTGAAAGAGCGTTCCTCGCCCCCTTCGAGTCGTGCCAATCGTGATGCACTTACGCTACAGAAAAACGATGTATTGCTTTGCATAGGGTAATAGGCTAGGTAAGTTTTTTAAACTTTTACGCTAGGTGTAAGTGTTTTTTTTACGAGTGTAAATGGTAGTCGGGAGGGGAAGACCTAGGCGAACATTTCACGATCAAATCGGTACTGTTTGTGAGCGAGCATAATAAAAATTTTCCATCATGCATTCTTTTCATTCCTTACTTTAAAAAAATCTCTGATTACGAACTGAAGATTCCACAAGAGCTTCACAGAGATCAATAAAATATTTATTGACGCTGCAGACTTACATTATTGAATAGATAAATATAGATCTGTATTAATATCGAGTGTCAAAACTGCTATAGTGACACGAATTGAGAAAGGGATGCTGAGCTGATTTGGACACGCGGAGAGGATGAATGAAAGTAAGACCAAAGAAATATATGAAGCGAGTGTAAACGGTAGAGTCGGGAGAGGAAGACCTAGGCGAACGTTACACGATCAAATCGGAGACGTTCTGAAAAAAGGCCAGGAACATGCATGCGAAGATTGATGAAAGTGGATGAAGCGAAAGTATGAACGTATGTCAGGACCGTTGCAAGAGGAAGAACATTGTATCTGCCTACCCCGTTGGGAACAAGGCGTGAATATATGTATGTATGCATGTATCAGTTTTTTAAGTGCAACTTCTTTGGGCTCGTTCAAAGCTAAATTTAAAGGTTGAATTTAAGTGCAACGTTTTCGTGCAAAGTTTCGGTTAGCTATTAATGTTTGTTTTATTTCTGTAGGGAATGATACTTATTGTTTAATTAATATTTGTTTTTTACACTAAGCAATTATTTTCATGTGTGTAGAAGTCTCACTTCTGTCTCATACACTGAGTTACACACGCACATTTTTATAACTTAAAATTTTAATTTTCAAAAACACCTTTCTTATGCTAAACTAAAGCAGCCAGTTTAGAACTAATTAACTAACAAAAAATGCCCAAATGATTACGTTTAAGTGATATTTAGTTTTTATGAAGAAAATAATTTATATGATTTGAAATGACACGTTGAATATTTCCTGTTATTATTTTTTATAAAACATAGTTTTTGTTTTTATAAAAATGTTTAAAAATAAACAGTTCATGAATCATGTCTAGCTCTACCAAAGAGCATGAATGCAGCTGTCGACTGTACGGTCTGGGATTTATGATATTTTTTTTCACGCCGGTTGAAGTCGCTGACAGCTGGCGATGTTAAATCATCGCCGCTTAATCTGTGGATTATCTCGATTGGTCGCGATTTGTGGTAACGGCTTGAGCTTTGACACGGGCACAAGGATGTAGAATCCAAGGAATAGTAGCGTCTTAATTGGCGCGTTAAACTAAACGTTTTACCGCCTATAGTCTATGGGATGGAAACGAACTGGGAAACATGATGACGTAGGTTAGAATAAGATCCTTCTACTTAAGACATTGCACTCGATTTTCCTCCCCTATTCTTCATGAAAATCTTGAGTTATCTGTAAATCAAACATACGGGAATAGTCTTAATACATCCGTACCCGAAATTAACCCTTGTTATTAGACAACGTTCGTTCAGTAATCACTTTTTACTCGAAGGTAAGACTAGTTTACTGCATGGGAGCAATCTGGGTAGGTACTCTCTTATCTATTTCCACGGCTAAGCAGCAATGCATCAATTTTGTGTTTAGGTTTGAATGGTGTAGACAGAGCCCTTACAAGTACAGCATTCCATCATAGTCCTCAGGATCAGTTCACAGATCAGTAACCTTCTGTTTTTGAAATTGGTTGCTAGTATTGATGGGCTACAGTAACCACTTACCATCAGCTGAACTGATTGAGCACTCGAAGGTTATTTAAAGAAAGGGAAAAATGTATATTTGTCCTTTTCTTATGACAGCATTTAGTATATTCACCGACCAGTAAATATACTAAATTGATGATGATTAGATGGTGATGATGGAGATTATACCATGCTGTAAAGTCAATAGATTGTGAAGACATTTTCGTAAAAAGTACCAAATTATCAATGCGAGAATTTGTTATAACAAAAACAATCTGTTGCTTCAAACTCAATACTAAAGTTTAATAGGTACATATTGTTAAAAATGTTCTAGTTTGCTCTACAAATTTAAATTTTCTACAAATTTTTGCATTATTTATTTATCAAACAATGTCACTTAGCCATGCAGTTATGGAAAAGTTCAACGATTTCAATTCGTCTGAAAGTGAACATATCGCATATGTCATTTAGTGTTAATTGATTCCAAACAATTAATATTTTAATGATCCCGTACAAATGTTGCGTGTGATGTAGGAAAGAGACGAATGGGAAATACTCGGTCACGTACGTAAAAGTGGGCGAGGCCAATCGGCGCCCCGTGGCGTGTAGTGATGTCGCATAAAATTTGTCGATAAACTTTACCTCGCTCGTAACTCTTTCGTTTTATCGACCGCCGCTCGAATGTCTAACGACCCGTACTAGCCGATACTCCGTTTGAAGCTTTGCGGATTTTTAGAACTTCGTGTTTGCGATCTGATAAAAGAAGGATTTTTTTATATGCCGTCTGTAATTGAAGTTATTTTAACAAGCATTACTCGTTTATCATAACGCATAGAACCTTCATTCTCTCCGCTCACCCCTGCTACCCTTTAAGGATATTTAGGAAGGGACGAGGGACCTTCCGAAATATCCTTAAAGGCTGGCAACGCTCCCGCAGCTCCTCTGGTGTTGCAGATATACATGGAGCAATAAAATAATAATTAAACTTATATTTTCCTTATCAATCACAGCGGGACATATGCCATTTCATGAAAGTGCCAACTAATTCCGCCCATGTATGTAACATTTGGGCATACTCACCGCACTGGAGGGGGGGGGGGGGGTCGGTGAGTGCAGTGCCGGTGTAACCTCGCACCTTAGACGCTTCTTCCCGTCATCGGTCTGAATAATTTTGGTTTAATATTCTTCAAGATGGTAATACCGTCGGCAGCCATTGCGTTTTTCAAGTTTTCTTCTTAGTCTTCTCTATGCATCTCTATTCGGCCTTCTTTAAAGTCCACAAAAACAGTCTCGAGCACAATAACTCGTTTTATCTCTCTGACCGTTTGTCCGAGTTAATTTTGAAAATGGATGAACAGATTTTGACTGGAGCCTTTGCGAAAAATAAGGATTTAGGCTACCTTTGTAGGCATAGTACTTTTACCAGGTAATTTATTGTTTATTTTAAATCCATTGTTATTTAGGATTCCTATTATAACATTTTAAAACTTTGAAATGATTTCCTTTTTCTAAATTAGACCTTAAGTAAAGTACACTCCACTCACGACTTCGTTCTTCTTGTATTTAATTGAAAATAAAGATATTTTTTCTGTCATCGAAGAAATTAACTGTTTCTTGTTTCCTAATTTCTTTATTACCGCTGCCTACTGAAATATGAGCTAAAAATGGAATATCTGATCCGACATAAAATCACAACAGGGGGCGCACGGCCACAGCAGAAAATTACTCGGTACAAGTCTCTTATACAACTGGATTTTAATTAGCGCATGCATTTAAAATAATTTATGATAGAACCGAGAGATATTTATTAGTGGTTCTTCTGTGAATAGCGATCTTGTAAACCACTTAAATAACTTCATTTGACCATAATTTAATTTACTTTTATGTCACGGAGTTTATTCTTGGATTTGGAAAAATATTTTTTTTTTTATAATTACACCGGCGGACGAGCTGTTTTAATGCTATTTATTACATAATATAGCTTAAGAAAAGGAAATGAATGAATGAAACTTCTTACTGTAACACAAAAATGTACATTTTAATTAAACTTTGATATTTTGAATAACTTAGCAAGATATTAGTTGTCGTATCGTTAACAGCAGTTTAAGAAATTCACTTAATTACATTCCACTACAATAAAAAAAAACAACCCAAGCGTGACTTTAAAAATGTTAAGCAAGTTTTTTATGGGCTCTATTTCTCGTATGCAAATCCCCGATCAGTTTACATGGTGCTATGTTTATTGCACCGTTTACCCTCATTACGAGGAAATGGACATTCGTACACGGTGCACGGTGCACGCAAGTTCATACGTTTACTTTCGCTGTGAATGATGGCTTTCAGAATGAGCCAACAGATGTTATTGATGTATCACTTGATGGTAAACATCGCAAATACCAATTTAGGTCGGTGAAATAAAAAGATATTTATGGCCGATGGCCATGTGAAGTCTGTCAACGTTCCTAACGCTGGGGCCTTACAATAAATGCGCCTGCGTTAAATTTTACGTTACAATTTTTTTTTTCTAAATGATTATCTATTTCTTTAAATATTTTAAAATAAAATATTCTTACTCACTATATATCTATTCTGTTTGTAAGGACACTATATGCTGAATGCATCAAATTAAAGTATTTTACGAATTCGTAAAGCGCTAATATAACATGTATAATCACTTTTTTACGTTTTAAAATTAAAGGGATTGGGCTACTTATGTAAAATATTACTTAGATCTGTGATGAAATTGTTGATGCACGCGGGCGACGGTAATCACATACCATCAGGTGGACCGATTGCATGTTTGCCGCCTTTCCGATAAAATAAAAAAAAACACGCGATGTTGATCAAATATTAATTCTCGGTATGGTAACTTGGGATTCGGTGTGGCAACTAAAGTGTTATAGATTTGGCAGCACTGCTGTAAATTGTTGTATTGTGTGAATGTTTAGCATCCACAGCTCATGTCCTAAAATTATTCTTTAAAACCCGTTCTAATGCTTTTTCTTTTATGGGACGTGGAGACAAACAAGCAAGCGGCTCGCCTGATGGTAAGTGATTACCGTCACACACGTACATCTGCAACACCAATTGAGCTGCAGGTGCGCTGCCGGCCTTTAAGAATATTTGTGGGATGGGACCGATCATTGGGATTTTGGAAGAGACGGAAAGTGGGTCGTCAATTACCTCACTCATCGAAAGAATGGCACAAGCACAAGATGCCGGTATTCTGCGAGGTCGCAGTACTACCCCGGTCGAGCAGGCCCATTCCGGCAGCAGCAAAAGCCGCCACTTGGCTCTGCCACGTAACTACTGTTTGTCAGTAAGTCTGTGAAAGCATCAAATACGCTATTTTGTGTGTGTAGTGAACAGTATCTGTGTTGTTCACTGTATCTGCCTACGTTTCTCAGCCTCCTATCAATTTATTCATTGTTTATACCAAAAACAAAGTATGAATTGCTTCGTGGGGAATAAAAACGATTTCTTTGTATGTTTAGTGGTATTCACAGAAGACAGTAGTTACCGATGCCCACGTAATGACATGCGCGTCATATAACTTGTAGATATTAATGATTTTTTTAAAGATGCTGTAGGTTTACATGCTTTTATGCCTTTTCTCGTTAGGAACTTGTTAATTTGCTCGTTTTCTATTAAATAGGAGAAGCTCGCTGTGGTCAGGTACTTCTAATTAATAAATGCTAAGATATTAATAAAATAGACGTTTTATATTACGATGGTATCGAAGAGCGAAATAAGACAAGGTTTTTTTTTTTAATGATGATGTTCTCTATCTTCACGCTTAGCACCCAGTTAACTAGCATGCGATGCTCCAGCGGGCCAGCGATGGCGGAAAATCTAACTGATAGCAGCGAATTGAAATCTCACTAGTAACGTAGATCTGCATCGTACGCGCGAGAGTGCTGACAAAGCGCTCACCAATCTTCCGGTTCAAATTTAAGGCATAACTTCGTAGACGCTTTCCTTTAAAGACTGTTGACTGACTCTTAAGATGTTACATCCGGGCGTTATGCGTGCGTATGAAATAAAAACAATAAACACGCCTGGAACTGTACCTTCCACGTAGAGCGGTGCAGTTGCTGCATAGAACACGTATCGCGGTGGAACCAGCTCTTGGCGCCGCCCGCATTACGTCGGGTCTGGTGCGCGCGTGCGCTTCGATGCGTTGAGCCCCGTTGCATTGCGTTCGCGCAACTTGTACTCTGCACAAGGCATAAGCTGAAGCGGGTTTGGGGAAAATTATATTTTTTTTATTTATTAATTATTAGTGACAAACGAGTGTAAACGTTATGGTAGGAGGTCACTGCAGATATATATACCTACAACCTTTATTGGTAATGAACCAAAATGGAATGAGATGGAATAACTCGAAAAGTCTTGGGGTCCTTTCTTTACAAATTCAAATATTAGTAGTATTTGATCCGTTGTTGATCCGATCATACGTTGACTTTACTTGGATCCTTATCCTATAAGATATCTGATCCTGACCCTGACCGATATGTGTATTAACAAAGAATCGATACTGTTCCAAGATATTCCCGTGCACTTCTTCATTCATCTCTATTGCAGCTAACATTCGATAGTGATGATGATATGTCGATATGAATTTGTGCTATTAGTTTTGATTTAGTTTTTATATCTAGCAGGGGATTTAGACAGGCCGAATTAGTGAGTCTGACAGGGTAAGAGTAGCCAATTACCTATTAAAAGTACATACTGATGTTATACAAATAATGTATTTGATATTCTGCTCTGTAGCAATGTTTTCAAACAGGACAGATTTGACTTAAACTACTTGGTTCATTGGTCAATGTTCTGGCTACTGAACCCTGCCAACATTAATAGCCATTAGAACTGGAGTCTTCTCACTATCCTGTACAGATCGCTTCCGCTTATCACTTAGTTTACTTTAGACCTGATATCTTGATTATACGACGCTTTGTCCGCGCCGACCTTTGTCTCCTCCACTCATCCAAATCTATATCTTTGGTTAGTTGCACTTCAATGAACAACATCATATTTTGAGGTCCCTTTTCCTTTTGATTGGATTTCATCATTTATCGATTCTTATATCTTCTACGAGCATTTCATGTGATTGTTAAAATGAAATATAATACGAGATATGTATATAACGTCAATCGAACTCAGGTCAAGACTAATAAACATCAAGAGAACACTGTACTGAAGAAACCTAGCGTTACACGTACCTAAAGTCAGGACCACATAAAGACGAAACTCTTTCCGGTAAAGTTGACTTGGATTTGTTCAATACCACTGAGGTACAGAGTACTCTCATTACAAAAATATTTCGGCTAGATCTGTGTCATCTGCTTGAACACTAAGACAGTCTCTCCACCTGTCACGTGGTCACAAATAAAATAGTGCTATTAGTACTATATATTGTTCATCATATTTGTACAAATTATGTTAAAATAATATAAGCTTTTTTTAAATAAAGATGTAGTGAAAGCTCAGAGCTTGTGGAATGTAAATGTCTACAGCTTTAAATTCCACTTAACAAACAGAAATTGTTTTCTATGGTAACTAGTTATCGATGTTACGTCTGTTTGTCGAAATTACAGTGCTAAAGATACACATTCGACAGAAACTCTAAACATGTTATGTCGGTTTAGTTTACACCCCGTTAATGGATACGTGTTTTAAAAAATCTACGGCCGACGCGTCATTGACACTGGGACAGTCAGGCCTAACATCCTTAAATCAATAATTCATAAGTTAAGTTTTACTTACGCTGAAGCTGATTTAGACGGTCGGTGATAGCGTATCGTTAATAGCTTTATAAATGGTTAAATTATGCGCATGAATATTTCGGTTGCTTGTTCTAATTAGCAATTCCGATTAAAGCATATTTTATTAATGACTGTTAACATTACTACAATTTGAATTTCAAAAAGACCATAAGGAGGACCAAATGTAACTGCACTATAGAAATTATTATAAAGTTTCCCAAAAAAAAAACATTTTAAAAGTGATAGAGCCAAGCGGCGCCTTTTCTTGCTGGAATGGGCCGCTGAACCAGGTGGCTACGACAGAATACCGGCATGAAGTAGAGAGGGATCTTATGCTTCTGGGTTTCCTTCGGTGAATGAGGTAACCAGAGGTCCCCATCCCGTCTCCTCGTGCTCCCTTCCATCTCCCATATACCCTTAAAGACCGGCAACGCAAAGACCGGTGTTGCAGATGTACGTGGGCGACGGTAATCACTTAACATCAGGTGAACCGCTTGCACGTTTGCCGTCAATCCCATAAAAACAATGTTAAAACCTGGTCAAAGAAACGTTTACTAAATATTTATGCAGAATAGCAGCTAATGTTCTGGATTATGCATATAATAAGGAATTTAATGTTGTTATGTAAACGGATTGAATAATTCTGATGTACGGCCTTGAGACGAATGTTTTATTTCTTCAGAGATTCGTAGAATACCTTCTCAAACTACTTCCCGCTTACTCGAGGTAATTTTATGAAAATCTCTCCTAAGCGTAATCATATATCTTCAAGGCCAAAGTGAACAGACATCTAGGCAAGCGTGTTCCATCCTAGGCCTCATCTTCGCTTTCCATCGGGCAAGATTGAGGTCAAACGCAAGCCTATTTTTTCATTAAAAAAAAAATATTCTGAGCATTAAGCAAACTCACAAGAGATAATAGGCATGCAAACTTATATTAAATCAGATTTCCTCCCTCTCGAGGAGTCCTCTCAATTAAAAGAGAGAGGTGCGCACACTGCGCCGCCTTTTTATCGCACACAAAAACCGCCGTCACCCGCCACGACAATCGCGCGCCCTTTCAAGCCTCGCACAAAGACCCGCCGACACGATAAAGAACTACGAGTGCGTAAGCCTCGCCATTGTGGATCCCGTGTGTGGGCGGAGGCGATGCGTCGATTAAACTCAAGCGGTAAATAAGCGTATTAATTGTATTGACTTGATTGACTTGATATTTTTAGTCTGTCCGTTTTAACAGTCTGAATCTTAAGTTATGAACTTACCTACATATTTTCTGATCTAATGTATAATCATATAAATTTATAGAGTAGAGCCCTTATTATTCAAATGCCAACCTCATTTGCCGTTGAAAGTGTTGGCATCTCTAATATTGAATCATAATTTTAAGCGCAAACACTGCTTGACGCAAGTCTCAAATCGCTACGCATGCGCATTGGCCGATCGCAGTACCATACATCTCGTACCTTATACGCTGTTGACTGTCACTGGCTCTGGGTCCTTAATCAGGATTTGTTCGGGAGCCCCGATATTGTTCTAGGATCTCCCTACAATCGATTTTAACAACAGATGATTTACGTATCTTAATATGTTCATTTACAGTAAAAAAGTGATCCAATAATTATTTCATTCGTTAAGAAGTGAAATCGCTGTCAGTATGGCCACATTCTTCAACATCCAGTCACTTCAAGATTTCAAAATTTAAAAGGTCTGCAGAAACAAAAGCCGCCTTTCTTAGGCCCCCCTTTGAATCCAAATCCCGTCTTAAATCCCCATCCAGCATTGTCCGCCTGTCGGAGCGCCGTTTTTGGGTATGTTTTCTATACAAAAACTCCGGTAATGTAATATACTATTGTGGAGTGATCCCAATGGTGTACGGTATCGGATGATCTCGGTTTTGTTAGACGATACTGTGTTGTTATTGTTTATGAGTCTCCCTGATTGTGTCGGAGCATCTGCCTGTTTTAATTTTTTTAATAAAAAAAATTACACATTGCAATATTTTTTTATTGTTATTAAGGTCAGTCCAGTTAATGTAACGTTGGTTATTGACGAAATGCTCTCGGCATAACACACTTTATGGATATAACAACGTACAGATCGAAGTTAAAACATAATTCATGTAGTTTTTATTATCTTAAGAATTATGGTAGCGGTAGGTATATGGTACAGGTTTGGCGCTCGTTTTAAGTTTCGTTGTACGCGAGTAACTTCGGCTCTATAGTCTCTGCCCGCACCACTAAAAAAAAGATTATTGTTTGCTATTATCGGTACTGAATTTACCACATGTTCGATGATGAAGGAAAACATGGTGAGAAAACCGACATTTCTGATAAATAATACATTAATATTTTTGAGAATATGTTCGCTATCACGCTATGGAGCAGCGTTGCGGACGCTCTGGGGCATAATGGGCTTTAAAGTTTTAAGATTATTTAAGAATAATCATTTGTAAGCTCATTCGTCATCGAGCAATTTGTTGAACGCTAAGCATTGCTGTTGATGTTCTCTCCCCTTTCTATGTATTTTATTCTAATAATATTATATTTTGCTGAATTTCTGCTATAAGATGTTCCCAATAATGCAGTCTGTCGACTACTAGGTTGAATCTCATACAGGTGAGGAAAACCGGCACACCCCGATATTTGTACGTGGTGGATATTTTTTTCGCATACATACTTACCTACACACACTGCCTTTCACGGATTCCTTACACACACAGGAAAAAGTGTCCGTCTCAAAATAAGTCCATTTAAAATGCAGCAGCTAAAAATCCATAACGAAAACTTTTAAATTTGACGAACGACATCATTCCGCGTATGTCAGAGATCTGGTTAATATTTAGGTTGAAAAGATATTAAAATACTATTACTTTTATTGACTTGTGTGTACTTGACCGCTACTCGACCACTAAGCGCCGCCTTATTGTTTGTCCGCCTGTCGCTGTCGCGGCCGCCCCCACTGCGGCTGCACAATGATCTTGTGTTGACAAGCATTGTCTGTGGCTCGTCCTTGCGTATCTATTGTGTCTATGTCTATTATTGATGCAATTTTTATGATATTTTAAGCTGCTGGACAAATTGAAAGAGTGACTAACAATAAAAGTAATGTAACATCTTTATGAAGGCCGTGTACTTTAGTGAAAATTATAATATAAATGCATCGTTTTCCAAGAGGAAACCTAATTTCATATGACAAAATAAAAGCACACTTTATACATCATGTATCTGAACCCATGATAATGTGAAGTACGTCTTCTATAATGTTACACTGACTGCAATATGGAAAATTAGTTTTGGCCATCATTTTTTTTTTTATGAAAAATAGGCTTACGTTTGAACTCAATCTTGCCCGATGGAAGGCGAAGATGAGACCTAGGATGGTACACGCTTGCCTAGATGTCTGTTCACTTTGGCCTTAAAGATATCATAATGAGTGCATACGGAAGGAGACTCAAAGACTTACTGCCTTATCACGGGACTATAATGTCGGTATTTGTAACAGTATTCTGGCATTTGCTGAATCCGAGAGTGCTAGAATATTGTTTCAAATTGTTAATTTGGGGCTAAATGACAGGTAGCCTAAGTTAATTTAATTATGTATACATAAGACGTAAAATGTATGTATGGCTGATCCGAATAGGGCATGCAACAATGAGGGTGACATGTTCGGTACATACGAAAAAACCCACCTTTAAATAAAGATTAAAAAAAAAATTAAATCGTATCTGAACGTGTTAAAAAAATGAAAGATTTTATTTGTCATCAATTAATTATATTAACGTCTATTTGTCATAAATACTAGCCACAAAAAAATTGCATAATGAAGACAAGGCAAAGAATGGACCTGCATCCCGAGCACCGCCGCGTTAATGTCCGGCATTCGAATGATCGATACTTCTAATTTAATAACCTATTCTTCAGCACATGAGTCGACGACACCCGAGATGGTGGGCATAAAAATGTCGGACCCGAGCCAATCAATCTTGGTCCCATACCTGAGCCCGAGAGATCGGATCCGCGAGATAACCCTTCCTCAATGCGTAATACCATTAAGACAACGGTGACAAACCGACCAAAAAATAATTTTCAACAGTTTATCCACACACAAATAAGAGTTCTGTCTCTAATTCGATGCGTTACAAAGTTGATTTTCGATTGCTACTTTAATTTTTATGTAGGATGATTAAAAATTTGAGATGATGATCATTGCGGGGGCTCCCACTGCGAAGGTTTGTTTAACCTCTTTGTTTTTCTGAATTCCTTGTCGTGGGTCCATTTTAATTAATGCCCATCACGTATTTTTTTCGACGTTGGTCTTTTTTTTTTTTTTTCACTCGTGCTCGTTTTTTATCTCCGTTATTGAAATATGTCCGTGGGTCGTGTGATTCGATATCTCGATGTCTCCTATTGTTTTCGTTTTGATATATTTATGGGTTGAATTCTCGGGAGTGGTGTTTCGCTGTTTTTTTTGTTCGTGGTAGCGGTGAGTGCGTGGTGACGCGCTGTCATGGATCATCGGTCGTTAGAGAGCGCCGACCGCTGACGTAGTTTATGTGGGCAACTTGAATTTTTATGTTCGAGGAAGTGACATTTGCTTATCTTGGATTGTAGCACGAATATTTATATTAATGTTGGTTCCTATCTCATTTGCGATTAACCTACGGAACGGTCGCTTCCTGGAATTGATACTAAATAGATCATATCGAAATATTTTAATGCTTCCTTTTCTTGTATGTCATTTGGAAATGTCTTATATGTTATCGAGAGCGAATAACCTAATTAGGCGAAACCTTAGTCGAAATTAAGAACTATTTAATTAACAGTAATTTTTAAATGTCACAGTTACTCGTCACAAAGCTTGTGGTTATCATCATCATCATCATCATCATTTCAGCCTATCAGAAGTTCACAGCTGAACATAGGCTGTGGTTATAATAACTCAATAACATAACTTGGATCGAACGGCAATCTCTCTGTTTGTGATTATTGTTGTATATGTTGTGGTTGCTTTTGTATTAACTTTGGGATACCTCAAGCTCTTTATTATTAACAAAAATTCTTTGCAAATATAATTAGTGTTAAGTATAGTAATAAGTGGAAACTTGTAATTAGCAACTTATGTCAGTTACATTGATATTTAATAATGTCTGTAAGATGTCTAAAAATAAATAAGTAATAAAGTCACATGTCTCTTGTCTTAGGATTATTCTGTAAGTCGTAACTTAGTAACGTGACTTTGTTCGAAATATTTTAAAAAGGAAAACAGTAGTTTACAACAACTAGAGATAAAAACCTGTTACTAATCTTCGCTTTTTATTAGTAATTCTAAATGTTATCAATGCTTTGCAATTTAGTAAATGAATGGTTTTCGCTATAATTAAGGCATGTAATATACATTTCCTAACTCACTATCTTGTTTAAACTGTGCGACATGCCAACTTTATTACTTTCATTTATTTACATTTATTAATTATAATTGGGTCCAATAAAACATTTTACGTTTATGCTAAATATTTATATTAATCGTTTTAATTAATACATTTCGTATCGTATGTTCAATTGAATATATATTGTTTTAAGGTTAATAGAAAAGCAAAGAGAACAATTTTCATCCATACACCATTAACGACAACCAAGAACAATAATGGGCAAAGAATTGATCCCTGAGGACACCCATTTTTAATTGTCATCTCGTTTAGGATTTGCGTTACGTATTATTTTAGATAAAGATCATAATATAAAACACCTGGTTTTATCAACGAATCAAATGCGCGAGTTATCGCTTCGCAAAAACTCAAATGTCCTTTATTAGTAAAATAAAAAAAAACCTTATCTCTGTACTCCCGCGCGTCTTTTTTTGTTTTCTTTGTAGCTTGTAACGTATCTGTTTTATCTTTCCAGGTAAGTGTTGACGAAATTCGAGCTCATTCGGTCCGTCATGGTACGTACCTCCGAGTTTATTTCCAACCTTCGTCGGAATTGATCTGAGATAACGGGCTCTCGTATCGTATGCTCGCAGGAGCCCGCCGTAGCTTCCTAAGATCGCTTCCATAACGATGCCTACAAGGATAGCTAAGAAACTTTACATAACTTCTAGATGATTAGACCTGTGTACATACTTTTAATATTTAATGATAGCAGCGGGATCGGCTCTAGTTTTTCTAAAAATAAAATCGTGCGTTTGTAGTATATTATTAACGATTAGTATAATATACTGCTTCTTCGGAACGAGATTTTTATTTCTCTATTTTTATCTCCGTAATCTTCGCATTTCAGGTAAGTGTATGACAATTAATTTAAGATCGTTTAATGATGTTTCAGGAATCATAATTGTTGAATTGAGTATCGATAAATTATTTTGTTACGTGACATGAAAACGATTACAATCACATTTGATCACAAACATTAATAGATAGAAATACAAAATAAGTAACTTCCTTTTTGTTTTGTTGATTTCGATTCAACGATTAAGATAATTAGTTTTAAAGTCTGGACATATCGACGGTGATGATGCCCTTATTGATTCGATCTGGGCAGGAGATATCGCAGTGTCATAAATATAACCAAAATCAGATGATGACGGATCGCTGAGCCGCGTGTCGAGCATAGGGATTATGCTAAATCATCTTTATGTGTGAGGCAATGTCCGGCGGTGGAATATCAACAGGCCGATGAACACTTGGCACTAGAAATGGACAACTAAAGCGTTTTTTGTATTAACGACAGACAAAGTAACACAGAGTCTATGAGATGTTTCGGCGCAATCGCCGTACGTAGATGCGTTTGGCACCCCCGATTTGTCTATCTAGGTTATCTATTACTAGGGTATAATGTAGTATAGAATGCCTCATTACCCGTAAAAATGTCACCGGTTCAATCACTCAAGATACGAAACAACAGCATTAATTACTGGATTTACCGGGAATGTCCAACACTCTCACAGAATACCAACGATTCTGTAACAGTGTGATACTTAACCGGTCGAGGCGACACATTTGTGTGCTACATCCAAGATAACTGCGGATAGCCTGCAGGCTGCTCCTGCTACCGCAGTATGGTTCTGTTACGAGAAATTGAAAATCCTGGAGTATCAAGCATTGCGACGACTTAGTCGTTGTTCATTTTGTTGTGTGAGGTTATAATATATATCTAAAAAACAGCTGTTATGGAGTTATTAAAAGCTAAAATGAGAACACGTGCGTAGTTTCATTCAATTGCTTCTTCTCCATCAGAGAAAAAATATTACATAACGATGGAAAATTGTAATTTATGGTGGTGAAAAATGAAATAATTTTATATCCTGAATATTAGAAATTATGACTTACTTTAATTATTAACAAACGTTATACAGTACATAATACATAGATTATTTAATATCCTTGATAATTATTTACATAATTTTAAACCTATTACAAAACATTTTCATCGATTTAAAAAAATTGTCTGTTCACACTTTAAAGTCAGTATTAAGTTGTAATTGATGTGAAATTAAATTTACTTTACTTTATAAGCATATGTTTCAAATCCAATTCTCATTTAGTAAATTATATTTCTGAGTACCTCTGTCCATAATTATAAATAGAGATATACAACTATATGAAGAATACAGCTGAGGGAATTGGAGGAACATTACGACGACACAAAGTTTTGTTATTTGTGTACAAATTTATCTATTTGTCCGTCGGTCTCGTGTTACGCCTCCCGGGGGTATTTTGGGGATTACGGCCCTGTTTGTAGGGACCCAAGTTAAATAATGCGAACGGCTTCTGACGTAGGAACACGAAAGTATATTACGCAGGAGAGCAAACGAACTTTTAGTTTCAAACACGAAAAAAAAAAAGGTTTTTGAACTGATGCCTTGTAAGTGTTGTTTTGTATATATTGTATTTGTGGTGTAGAAAATTGATTAGGTTTCTGGTCTGTATGTATTGGGAATATCCCCCGTCTCCAACATCTTAATTACCTCTGATTTGTTCATACAATTTCACTATCCATTTGTGCTTATTCGTGTAGGTGAAACGTCTAGACGTTGACGAGGTAAAAATCGGTACGAAATTGTCATCTAAATATTTTTGTTTTCTTTCAGCGAGAACAGTGTAAAGAACTTGCAATGTTATTCGCATACTCTTTAAATGGGCAGTCCACGTTCTTCCACGACTCTTCGCATACCTACGCATAACGTATTTGTATTTCTTATTGTGTAGAAGCCCAGATGTTCAAGCGTATCGCATATTTACGATGAAAAAGCTAACTTAATTAATGTAAATGTAAAATGTAAAAACAAATGGACACATATTTATCATGGCATCTTTTACACACCAACGCATCTAATAATTGCAGCATCACTCCTGACGTATCAAACCGTGATTTATTCAATGAATAATGGCACCACCACATCTGCCATTCCTCGTGCACGGAGCGAGTACCAATCTCGGAACGTCAGGGACCGCTGGTCTGGAAAATTGAAACAAGGGAGATGTTACACTGGGATCTTTACAACCAACTTAATTGTGCGGCTACCGAACCTTTATTGTCGGCGAGCTAAGGATTATTCTTTCGTAATATGACAAGAAATTTAATGCGGTTCTTTCTGGATTAGGGCGAGCCAGTCCCATGCGATTTTGAGGATTTAAGAGATGTACAATGGTTATTAGAAAATAATTAAGTAGTTGATTATTATGTTTTGTTGCCGCATAGAAATTGCGACTTCTTTTAGAATAGTCTAACAGTCGATAACTAATTGACTTTAAATGCCGATTAGGTTCCGAGCAAAGGTCTAGAAACAACAATTAGGTATATTTAAATTCTTTTCCGTAATAAAATATTTTTAGTTAACAAATAAACAGCTTTATATTGGATTTACCAGATCTTCGGTTATTTTCAATCGTCAAAAATTAAAGGGAAGTGCATTAAGAAGAATTATACATTTGTTTTTGTTTTATATTTTAGATATTTTCTATTTCATTAGAATTTAATAAAACATGTCATTGCGCCTTATCATCAAAACATTGATATTTTTTTACCTTACGAAACTAAGTCTTGTCTTCATTTATCGCTTTCCTGTTAAACAATCTTTTTCTATCTCTACTTACAAAATTACACTCCAACAATAAATAAAAGCCGCTGATTAAAGAGGAAAAAAAAAACACCACCTAGTACTTTTTAGTGCCCTCCGATCCCCGATGGGCGACGAGAATCGCGACACGATCGTTATTTGTAAAATAATGATGTCATCAAACACTAATCCGAAAGCTTTCATGTGGATTACTGATTCACCACTTATTCAGAAAGAAAATTAAATGAATTTCAACCTTATTTATATGGAAAAAGTCTAAAAAAACAAATTTCATATCTGCAAACGTAATGATGTGGCACGCACCAGTCTCCTGCTGCATCAAACATCGATTGTCTTCCTCTATATATACAATATTATACCTTCTTGTTTACGCTTTAGATTCCAAATTTGATTTTCATAGCGTCGAATGCTGGGCTAGATTTAATCCCATTGAAGTTCAAACACAAAACAATTTAAGTTCAGTTGTCAAGGAGTAGAGTCGAAATTATAGTGTAGTCTTGAAGAGGGTAGTTGGACACTTGAGCTGGTGCACCATTTCGATACATTAGGCATGTGATTTATGCTCGGGAAGCGGCGGAGTCAAAACACGCGGGGTTTCCGCGGGCAGGGTTAGCCCGGTCTCGTCTCGTTTGATAGGGTTGGCAAATGTAATATAAAAATAATCTTTCTATGCTAACTTGATATGGAATTCATTGAAGAAGTGTGTATTAAAATGTGAATTTATGTGTGAACATTTTGAAGATCTATTTTATATTATGTAATAGCGTACATAGTGATATGGTAGAGCCAAGGAGCACCTTTTGCTCTGCTCAAATGCTCCGGCTCATCCTGAGCTCGACTTCTTCTTGGCCTCCTGTTCTTCTGCGTTTCGTATGGTGGTAAAACGGGTGCACACCCCCCGTCCCCTTCCCTTCAAATCTTTATTATATTTATTTTTATTTATTTAAACTTTATTTAAAATACCTTTATAAAAGTATTACAAAGGGCGGACTTGATGCCACTTGGCATTTTCTGCCAGTCAACCCGGAGCGTGGAGAGATATTGTAAGGGTGCAAAATAATGAATTTATTAAAAAAAAAAGAACTAGAATACATGAAACTAAAAACTAAAGGTATGTCCTAAACATATGAATTTATAAAACACATACTATCGGAATAATTATATATATATATATACATACGACATACACAATATTATTATAATTGCAATGACCGATGATATCAATTTTACTAAGTGGGAACGGATGTCTTGAAGAGGTGTTCATATTATATATTTATATCTATTATCTCTATTTTTTAACTACTTCTCATATAATATCGCAACTTCTTACAAAACTCATTTTTAGGACTAGCTTTGCTAGTAGATACTAAAGGTACCTAAGTCTGAACAAACAGAAAAGCGAACAGAAGTTCAGGATCATTGGTTTCGGTTTAGAAATGTCTCTTTACAAAATGTTTTATAGAATATCTCTATACATATAGTAACAGATGATTTTTTTTAAATAATAATAAAATTATAAATACAAATGCCCTTTTATTATCAAAAATTCTGTTAAAATAGACAAAAAAATTATGAATGAAAAATGCATGTGTAGCCCTAACGCTTTTGCCAAATTGTCTATGAGGCTCCTGGAATTCCCATGGGGGTGACTCTCATCTTGAGGGTTATTTCTGCCGGAGCACCACTAGCGGATATTGTTTTTCAAGCCCTCGTCGTCCCGTCTCACCTTTGTATACATCCTGTCTAAAATCTTAAATATTTAATAATAACCAATAAAGAAAACCCCATGTGGTGGGGGCATATAAGAATCTGCCATGGATGCATTCTAGTCCCGAGGGTGTCGTAAAAATCAACTAAGAGTAATACTAGAAAAATCTTATGACCATGCGGCAGACAAGTCATGTGTCACGTGTTGTAACAATTGAAATTCTTATATTTTTAATAAAACTACACTATGTACATTAAAAAAGTTGAGAAAATATAACTATTAGTTTAATGACCAGGGTAAGAGCGATGATTTCTTTGTCGGCGCGACGGTGACATCAAAAGCGGGTAGCGGACGGTCGACAAGGTCCTTGACCTGAGTGTCGATAGCCTATTTAACTTTTAGCGCACTTATATCTTAATAAACAATAATTAAAATAATAGTCTGTGACTAATTGTATGTCGTAACGTCGCATCCAGATTGTACGTGGTAAGCGGCGGCTTTTGCTGCTGTTTGAATGGGCCGGCTTGACCGGGGTAGTCCTATTGGGAGAGAACTGATCTCTGTAGTGGCCTAAATAGCGGCTACTGAAGAAGAAGAAGAAAGACAGGCACGCTGGGTTTTGCTGACGCTTTTTAAGAGAGGTCTATGAACATAGACCTCATGTTCAGCTGTGAGCTAAAATAGATAATAATGAATGACCGAGTAGTATTACTTTTACACACTCACTTTAGTTTCATAGAGCGCGAGCGACTTGGATTCTATCCCCGGCGCCGACACCACTACGGTTCTTAATAGCAATTTTAAGTACTGTATTTACCACGCGCTCGGCGGTGAAGGGAAACATCGTGAGGAAACCAGCATGTCTAAGAAATAATAAAAATATTATTTCGAGGATATATGAAGCCTGCCAACCCCGCACTGGAGCAGCGTGGCGAGCCCTTCCCGGTTCTAAAAACCTCTCAGATATTTGAGAAGAAGGCCTTTTACTTTACTTTACAATACCCAGACGGCTCCTGGGCATAGAAGGAATCTACCATCTGTTAAAATGTACTGTAATTCACAAATGTTATACAAATGAGAATAACAAACGAGCTCACCCGTCGGAAGTGCTCACTGCGGCCCATAGACAATAGACACCTGCATCTGACCTAGATTATAAATCAAAATGTAAATGTGCTATCATCGCTGTGGGATTAAGTTGGGATGTTACGGTACCAGTTAATGGGTCTTCAATCACTCGTCATCCAAAATACAGTTATTGCCTAGCGCAGTATCAATTATCAATTACTTAGTAATGATTATTGTATCTGAAAAGAAATCCTCACTAGCCAACGCCTACGGCTTCGCCCGCGTTCCGATTATTTCCATCTTTATATGCTTCTCTTTATCCCCTTACGCAATTTCATCAAAATCGTTTAACGCTCGATTTAATGACAAATAAATTTCATATTTATGATATTAGAGTGATAAACATAGCCGTACACCGTCATCTATCTCTGTGGAACATAACCACAGACCTGTTCATCTCCACTCTCCGCGCAGATAAAGGAAAGCAAATAATGTCAGTCACTTCATCGTAGTCGATCCGTCACAATTCCTGAGCAGGGGTCGTTTTACAACTAAGTGCGTTTCAGTCCCAACAAGGGTAGTAAAAGGGTTAATATCGCGAGAGTAATTTTATTGTCGCGCTGAGGGTTAAGGGTTGGAAGCGGAATTTTGTTTTGCGCCCTTTAATTTGTTTCCGAAGCTTTTTAATGATTTTAATTACTCAGTAACAAGCGAATTGAATAAGTGATTTCTTTGTCATTTTAAAGTTTCACGAGCAAACCTTCGAATTTGGATTATCTTAAATACCTAATAAACTCAACGTTTTAGTTTGAAATAATATTTTTACTTATTATCGCAGGTCATCTCAAGCTGAACTTGCTTAACTAAGCTGAGCTTATTTACTGCTCATCAGAACTGTCTTGTTGCTTTATAGTTTGTCGATGTGTTTTATGTTTTAATTTGAAAACTCATGTGGTTGTATTGCCTAAAATTCAATTATTATTATTAATATAGGCACACAAACACACAAAGCACGTTTCTGAGTCATCTGTATCAATCGATTTTCCCCAAAACGGGTCATGTCGTCACTCTATCAAGAGAACCCCATAGGACCTTTGGCCCATCTTCTAACTGATCTAACAAATGTAGAGAGAAGAACTCGTGCAAGTTTTTTTGTCTCAAATACATTTTTTACATGTGAAAGTTATTTCCTCTCCAACATCAAGCACTTCCTCAAAGTCTTCCTCTATTAACGTATTAACTCTAGAGTAAGACACCTGGTGTCTCCCCATAATCTATAAATACGCTAAACGCTTTAGGACGCTTTTACTGCTCTGCTTCCATTAGGCGACGCAGTAAATTATAACCTACTTTGGGACCATGGGCGCCTGATACTTGTTGCTTTATTAACGGTTAATGGTATATTATGCTTAACACTGAGTGCCTCTTCAATTAATACATATTTAAACACGTTTTTATGCAAGTTAATCTGCCCTGAGCTTCTGGAGAGTAATTCAATATCATAGATCAGACGGAATGTGATCAGGCACATCGTCTACGCGCACTTGTACATCTGTTTAATTGTATATAATACGAAAATTAAAAAAAAATTATTACCTAACATAACCATTATTAGCACAGCAAGTTCTTTGGTTATTTTGTTAAGTGTAACGGTTTGATCAGCATATACTAATAACCTTTCTCTCTTGGGATTTCATTACAAAATATTGCAATTATTACAAATCTATATTTTTCCAAAATAACGCACGTCGTGCTGCAACAATTTTTTAACAGAGAAATTATTCTGAATTTGTAAAAAATTTTGTAGATTTTTAGGTTACTTTCTAATAAACAAACTGCATTCTCTCTAATAAATAAGAAACGGTTTGATCGGAATCACAACAGCCCAGCGATGTGATTATGCGCGCCCGAAGTCGAGTTAACGACGAATTGAAGGCTTCATGACATGTTATATGACACATTAGGGGCGAAAGATGACGTAACATAAAAAGGATGTGTTAATATGTTTGAAATGTACATAGATCAGAGATGACTAATTTTACGACTGCTCTGTTACGCGTGTGCAATATGACAACATTACTGATAATGAAAACATGACTGATAAAGAAAGAGGAAGATGAAGTTGTTGGAACGTGAAATGATGAAGGAAATCCATGTGGTATGCTGCATATTTTCGCAGAATACCGGCGTGAAGTAGAGGCATTTTGTGCTTCTGCGTTTCGTTCGGTGAGTGACCCACACTCCCTATTCCCCTCCTCTTCCCTCCCATCTCCCAAATATCCTTCAAGACCGGCAACGGACTTGCAGCATCTATGGTGTTGCAGATGTATGTGGGCGACGGTAATCACTTACCACCAGGTGAACCGCTTGCTTGTTTGCCGTCTCTTTCATAAAAAAAAATGTGGTATGTGCAGGTTGAAGATTAATATCCTACTGTGCGGCGACCCAGGCATCAGCAAGTCGTAGTTGCTGCGTTGGGTGCACGCGCTTTCGACTATATTTTGTATGCCATTGAATTGGAAGAATCAGATCTATAAAAAATATTTATGAGCATTAATAGTAGTAATGTCCGTGGAATGTAATTGTCCAATTAAGTAAGTCCGACTTCGACCCAGAACTCAATCGACGAATCCAACTCGGCTGGGCTGCGTTCGCCAATGATGACTTGGAAAGGGCTATAGTCGGTGTCTCTCTGCGCGAGTCTGCAACCATGATAACCGCAGCAGAACTAGGGTAACTGACAGAGCTGTCAGGATCAGCAAGCTTAAGTGGCAATGAGCCGGCCACATGGCTCGCAGAACTGACAACCGTTGGGGAAAAAAGGTTCTCTAGTGGCAGCCACGTACAGGCAAACGCAGTGTGGGACGACCCACTCACAAGATGCAGTGACGACCTGCGCAATGTTGTGGGAAGTCGATGGATGCAGGTGGCTCAGGACCGAGCTTTGTGGCAATCGTTGGGGAAGGCCTATGTTCAGCAGAAATTAAAAAAAGAAAATGGATGAAAAACGTTGGATTAAGCAACGACCGTCACCCGCCGTTCGAGTCCCGCCATACTACGATCACTAAACACAAAACTGATGTGACGCATCTGAGATAAGATCTGAGAAGTTACAAGAAGAGATAAGGGATGGGCTATTAACACAACACGAGCAGGATTGCAACCCAGAACCCATGTCTCAACGGACCGGCACGCTAACCGCTAAGCCACGCCGGTCATCACACACTATACAGACACAGCATTACAATCGGATCGTGAACACGCACCGAAACGCCTCGCTACACTACGAACCTCCACAGCTGATGCTAAAAACCGTAATTCAATTTAACATCATCATATTTCACCGATGTTTTGTGCCGTAGCGATAAAAACAAAAAAAAAACTTTTTATGTTATTAAATCCGAAACAGCACTCCTATCCCCGGACCGCCGTGAATTTAATTTTTTATGGCGCACGCGTGAGCAGATAGCTCATTAGTTTTCATTATAACACCACCCTTAAGAGAAATGTTTTTCTGTACACGATCATTTCGCTCGGCGGCATGCGAACATTTGTCGCTAGCAATATTTTTGCGTTTCATAACGTTGCGTAATGTTTGTCTGTCTGTGTAGGAATTTTAAAACGCCCGGCTCGTCACAAACAATGGATGCGACGATAAACTTGTTGAGATATAGCTTGTTGTTCTAATAGTTTCATGATATGATATGCTCTGTTTTCTTTTACCTCGTATCTCGATTAGTACAAGACTTGACAGCGCATATAAATTATGTGTATAGTTTGTGTATATACAATCTGTTTGTATCTTGTGATCAGAACTTTTGTAGTCCCTTTCTTATATTCCGTTCTTGCAGACAGAGTCTATCATATGTTTCATGATTACCAAACTCGATCTAAAGCCTCCTACATACATTCGTTTCTTCCCCATCGATTATCAGTGCTATACGTACAAATTAAAAATTGCCATTTATTTGTGCGTATTGAAGAAACTATTCGTCTATTTTATTCTTCATTTTTTAAAATCGAACTCGAATGACTTTTTTTTTAATAAATCATATTCGTCTAACACCCATAGTCAGCATGTTCGCGACTCTCGTCTTTCCCCATTAGATTGTGTAATCACTAATCAGGATTACTATAACGAAGAAGGTATAATTAAGTATATAAACAATGTTGAACACATAATACATTTGCAACAAATCGTATATATTAAAATGCAGCTGATTCACAATCGAGTCCAAGAAATAAAATGTATTCAGAAACGTTTTAGTGGTCTTTATTAGTAATATATGAATTTCGGATCGCGTTCCCCTAAGCACGCATGATGATTTTTTTGTTTTTATAATCAACCTTCGGCTATTGCAATGAATATTCCGCGACTTCGGCTCCTATGAAGTAAACAATGTATGATAGACATTTAAAAGGTAATTTGTGACGCCCACTATTCGGTTCCGCAGTCGGGAGCAATAACGGCGTTCCGCTAAGTGCACTCCGAGAAAAGTTGGGGCATTTTATGTTTCTCGGGTTATACAGAGTAATAAACAGCAGAGAGATACATCAGTTATTGACAATTATATTTTCTCTTGTACGCTTTGAAGATGCCGCGAAACAGAACCGATCGCTTACTTATCCAAATAAATTTTGTTGTGAAACTAGTAGAAGAGATTCTAGAAGAAGTGCCAGGAATCGCAAGTATAAATTATACCATGTTATTGTTTGAAAACAAGTAATCAACGAGTGGTAATTTTTTTTAGATTAAATTTCCAATGTGTTTATATGTCTTAATAACATTCGACCGCGAATAGTCTGCGAGAAAATAATTTTAGATGTTTTGCTTTGATATGCTAACAGATAGACAAAGTTACTTTCGCATATATTATATAAATAAGGATTATCGTAATGTTAAACACCGCGCGACTGTGGATCTCAGCCCCAGTCCACTCTTAAAACTAAATTCTGCAAATTTTGTTGTGAAAGTTATTTAATTGAATGTCCTTTCCTTGTTTTACGTGATGATTGCTCTAGTGAGGAAACAAGCGACAAGCAGATGTACGCTGCAGAAGTGAAGAAGCAGAGTCTGCAAGGGACGCCATTGATGGACGCACAGATATCAGACAAATTTACCGTTACAATGAACAAGGGTCACAAACGTGTATGCATGGATGTATGGGTGGGTGGGTGTGAATGATACGAGAAAGGTGTGTCAGGATGGCTTCAAATGGGAATCAGTAATCTCTGCCAGTCCCAAATGGGGGACGGGCGTGTGTATACATTGGCACTTTCACTTAATTGATGAATGAGTTTTTTTTTACTGGATTTTTTTTTTATTAAACGATGAAGCGGTTCACCTAATGGTAAGTGATTACCGTCGCCCACGTACATCTGCACACCAGGGGTGCTGCAGGTCCGATGCCGGTCTTTAAGGGTATTTGAGATATGGGGATGGAGGATGGGGAGAGAGTGCACAAGATGCCTCCACTTAACGCCGGTATTCTGCGAGGCCATGGAGCAGCAGCAAATACTTGATTCGAATTTCGAATGTAATTTTTTTTTTAATCATAATTTTAAAACTATGTCGTCTCTACAGAGTGTCTAATCTAGCCAAACGCCGGCACTAGGCGTGCTAACATCACTTGTAGTTTTTATTCGAAGCCAACCGGTCGGCACCGGTCGTCCCGCTCGCAATATTTACGCAACGACCCTCGGCGACGCTAATCTCCGGCGGTGTCACCTTCTTCGTTATTAATACTTCAGGACGGCTCCCCGGACATTGCTCAAAAATTACAATCGCTTTGTGTTACATTCTATCGAGGATTTATATCGCGTTGTTAATATCCATTATGAGCAGCGACCATGATTGTAACATTTTTTATTCACCTGGAAGCTTTTAAATTATGTTGTTATGTATTTTTGTCGCATCGTAGCGGTGTAGGAATCTACCAAAGCCATTTTTCCGTGGGGGAAAAATCCGGGAAGCGAACGAGGCGAATCGGTGTGCCAATAGACTCATCCTTCTCGGTTAGATGTGGCAGAAAGTTAGTTGCCGAAGCAGGTTTAACTATGCCGAGTCATGCCAAATGGTAACACGTAGTCTCTGCCTACTCCAATGGGAAACAGGCGTGGATGCTTATTATAACTACTGTTAATTGAAACTGTGCGATATTTTTGGTATGTACTAGGAAAGGGACTGGCTTCTCGAATACAGGCATTATAACCTAGTACCGAGGTTAAACGTGTAATTTCTTACATCTGACTTGTTTATTGATAGAGAGATTAATCATTATCATAGTCTGCTCCCATAAGAAACATCTGTGAGACAACATACACAAAGATGCAATATAATAAAAAGGGATACAAGGCAGTATCCCGTTTTATAATGTTACACTAACATAATAACAACAATTAAAACACAAAATATATCCGAAGATTTATAACACGATTAGAAAGAATTCAAATAAAACGCGCGTACGTGGAAGAATTCGAACCCAGAGCCTGGCGCCTACCGCCCGCCGCGCGCCTGTGGGGACCGACGTGCCCCACTATACAACGTACATGGAACCACCGGAACACCACCCACCTGCTTGCGATGTAATGGCTGGGTTAATTGCTTGTTTTTTTTTATTAATATATAAAATTAAGTAAATGTCGCCGCCACATTAATCGCTTTGTACTTTAGATTTTATAATATAAAAAAAAATATTTCGTGTAGGTTTGTTTACACACATGCCAGCAAACCCTTACCGTCTCGCCGGTGGTGCAAATACTTAAAATTGTCAAATGACAGCGTTCAATCGTTTGCAGTTCGAGCAAAGGTTCTCGACAAAACAAAACTGTATACAGTATCAAATATGACAGGTCAGCCTTTCTCTACCGATGCCATATCCGCTATACCATAAAAATTGACATTTCCGTGTGATTTTTTATTTTTTTTTATGGAAGAGACGGCAAACGAGGAAACGGTTCACCTGATGGTGAGTGATTACCGTCGCCCACATACATCTGCAACACCATAGATGCTGCAGGTGCGATGCCGGTCTTTAAGGATATTTGGGAAATGGGAGGGAAGAGGAGGGGAATAGGGAGCCTCCGGTTACCTCATTCATCGAACGAAACATAGAAGCACAAGATGCCTCTACTTCACGCCGGTATTCTGCGAGGCCGTGGTACCAATCCGGTCGAGCCGGCCCATTCGAGCAGCAGCTAAAGCCGCCGCTTGGCTCTACCACGCTTAAAAATGTGATGCCCGGATATAACCTATCCGTGTAATTTTTTAAAATGGTTTCGTTAATCCAAGACACGTCTTATGAAAAATAACACTGCGTGATTTTTGTGGAATAACGTAGTATTCTATCCCACTCACGGTCAGCTTCAGTCAGCCTCACGGAATCTCCAGAGTTGTGACCCTGCGGGGTGGGTACACCGCGTGCAGGTGAGTTCGCCATAAAGTTTTCTATAGCAGTCTATCCCTCCTTACTTTGCATCTAATTATTAATGGCTTAGTAGTTAGCGTTCCTGTCTTCTGACACACGAGTCCCGGGTTCCCCTGGTTGTCGCGGTCGTGTTGTGTTGCGTCCTGTCTTCCACAGTGCACCTAAATAAATCCTCCTCCGATTTTATCGCATATTACTATGTTACATCCCTGAATAACTGGAAGGTTATATTAACGAGCGAGTGCCTCTGTGTTTACGCCTACACTTGCGCCACAACAATATCTCCTGACCAACTGCTTAAAGTATTCGGGAGTCATGATCTGTGATGAAAGGTTAGACATGTCTGTGAGATACTACACTAATGAACTACTACTGAATACATGCATTAATCACCCGAAAATCATTAATTTTTGTTTTAACACAGCATCGAACTTACGAGCTTTTGGCTTGGCAGTCTGAGTATGGATCAAACGTCCAATATAACATTAGCATTATTTAGAAAAGCTTGCAGCTAGTTTTTAGTGCTTCAATTCCCTTTTCGCGATTCAGCGAAGGCATCGGGAACCAACTTTTCCCCTCTCAGGGAGAAAGAACGTGAGGCGTAGTCGGGTCAGCTCCAAGAGATTGGCTTCAGACTTTCAATTTCAAGACATTAGTCGCCTTTTGCGACATTCACGGGAATAAAGAGGGCGTGGCAGTATGTTACGACATACAATTATCAATAACTAACATAATAACAACAATTAAAACACAAAATATATCCGAAGATTTATAACACGATTAGAAAGAATTCAAATAAAACGCGCGTACGTGGAAGAATTCGAACCCAGAGCCTGGCGCCTACCGCCCGCCGCGCGCCTGTGGGGACCGACGTGCCCCACTATACAACGTACATGGAACCACCGGAACACCACCCACCTGCTTGCGATGTAATGGCTGGGTTAATTGCTTGTTTTTTTTTATTAATATATAAAATTAAGTAAATGTCGCCGCCACATTAATCGCTTTGTACTTTAGATTTTATAATATAAAAAAAAATATTTCGTGTAGGTTTGTTTACACACATGCCAGCAAACCCTTACCGTCTCGCCGGTGGTGCTAATACTTAAAATTGTCAAATGAGAGCGTTCAATCGTTTACAGTTCGAGCAAAGGTTCTCGACAAAACAAAACTGTATACAGTATCAAATATGACAGGTCAGCCTTTCTCTACCGATGCCATATCCGCTATACCATAAAAATTGACATTTCCGTGTGATTTTTTATTTTTTTTTATGGAAGAGACGGCAAACGAGGAAACGGTTCACCTGATGGTGAGTGATTACCGTCGCCCACATACATCTGCAACACCACAGATGCTGCAGGTGCGATGCCGGTCTTTAAGGATATTTGGGAAATGGGAGGGAAGAGGAGGGGAATAGGGAGCCTCCGGTTACCTCATTCATCGAACGAAACATAGAAGCACAAGAGGCCTCTACCTCACGCCGGTATTCTGCGAGGCCGTGGTACCAATCCGGTCGAGCCGGCCCATTCGAGCAGCAGCTAAAGCCGCCGCTTGGCTCTACCACGCTTAAAAATGTGATGCCCGGATATAACCTATCCGTGTACTTTTTTAAAATGGTTTCGTTAATCCAAGACACGTCTTATGAAAAATAACACTGCGTGATTTTTGTGGAATAACGTAGTATTCTATCCCACTCACAGTCAGCTTCAGTCAGCCTCACGGAATCTCCAGAGTTGTGACCCTGCGGGGTGGGTACACCGCGTGCAGGTGAGGTCGCCATAAAGTTTTCTATAGCAGTCTATCCCTCCTTACTTTGCATCTAATTATTAATGGCTTAGTAGTTAGCGTTCCTGTCTTCTGACACACGAGTCCCGGGTTCCCCTGGTTGTCGCGGTCGTGTTGTGTTGCGTCCTGTCTTCCACAGTGCACCTAAATAAATCCTCCTCCGATTTTATCGCATATTACTATGTTACATCCCTGAATAACTGGAAGGTTATATTAACGAGCGAGTGCCTCTGTGTTTACGCCTACACTTGCGCCACTACAATATCTCCTGACCAACTGCTTAAAGTATTCGGGAGTCATGATCTGTGATGAAAGGTTAGACATGTCTGTGAGATACTACACTAATGAACTACTACTGAATACATGCATTAATCACCCGAAAATCATTAATTTTTGTTTTAACACAGCATCGAACTTACGAGCTTTTGGCTTGGCAGTCTGAGTATGGATCAAACGTCCAATATAACATTAGCATTATTTAGAAAAGCTTGCAGCTAGTTTTTAGTGCTTCAATTCCCTTTTCGCGATTCAGCGAAGGCATCGGGAACCAACTTTTCCCCTCTCAGGGAGAAAGAACGTGAGGCGTAGTCGGGTCAGCTCCAAGAGATTGGCTTCAGACTTTCAATTTCAAGACATTAGTCGCCTTTTGCGACATTCACGGGAATAAAGAGGGCGTGGCAGTATGTTACGACATACAATTATCAATAACTAACATAATGTGTTTGAGTAAATGTTTCAAAGAACATGTTTATGTATTAGATTTATAAAATTCCAATGTCTTTTCAATTAAGATGTTAATTCTGCACCATTCTGCTCGAACAGTAGCCACGAAACAATTTACATGAATCCGTTGAGTTTCGTAATATCATAAACAGCGGTCGATGGCAGTAGGGCGCAATTAATTTGAACGTTTTAGAGGCTCTTCTGCCATCGTGTTATCTCTACGCTGCCACTAGGTAGCGACCGGCTATAAACGAATTGATTAGAGGCGCAAAACGCCGATAACGCTAGGAGTACCGTGATACCTCCACGTTCTTATTAATGCCTGGTACTTAATTCGGATAAAACGGTATTAGATAAACTTTAACTTTTTTTTTTTATTTATCTGTACGACGACACTCACTTGATGGGATAGAAAACTCAACTTAGGTAAATGTCAGGAAAATTCATGGCGGAATAAACATCTCAAATATGCCATCGTACCTGAACCCTAATCGGTGATAGAAGCAACATCCAGTTTCTTCTCCTACAGATGAACGTCATTACTAAACGGTGATGGATAACAATAATAATGCATGAGATTTTGATAAAAGAATTCCTAATTGCGGAGCGATTGACATATCCTCTTGTTATTTCACGACTGCCAATTCTGGGGTAGACAGAGATCGCTTTATTGTAAACATATTTGATACATAATTGAGATAAATTTAATATTTCTAACACACCAACGTAACGCCATGCACTTCAAATATACAGTTAATAATATCAAATTAACGTTAACAAGCTAATAATTCTTTATGTTTGAATTTACAATTGATTCACAAAGAACTTATTTATAGCACACGCAAACGCTAATCAACATCAGGGCGAACATTATTTTTTTTTTTCTTGGATTCGTCTTTAAAACCAGTTGTTGCTGGGTCTGTTCTCACATAGATTCTTTTATATCTAGAATATTTTTATTTAATTTGACCGACAGACCTATGACCTATCGTGACTATAATACAAAAACGCTACTTCTCCGTGGTAGAGCCAAGCGGCAACAATGCCACGTACTGGCAGAATACCGGCGTGATGTAGAGGTATTTTTTGCTTCTGCGTTTCGTTAATAAGGGTAAGGAGTGGGCCACCGTATGGTGGCCCACTCTCCCCTCCCCTGTCCCCCCTTCTTATCCTCTTTCCAATCTCCCAAATATTCTTAAAGGCCGACAACAGACCTGCAGCTTCTCTGGTTTGCTGATGTACGTGGGCGACGGTTATCACTTCCATCACGGGTGCCGCGGGCACGTCTGACCCCTTTCCCATAAAAAAAAATTATGCTAATTCCATTCGCCGGGAAACATTAACGACCCACAACTACAACATGAATTTCGCTGAGTAAAGATATATTTACTTAAGTAAAGTAGCAGCAGCTTATAAATTTCTCCCCTGCTGGTCGAAAGTCCCTTCTCGTTCTTTTTAGGCAGAATCTTAAGACAGAACCAGCGACACTATACCGGCGCGCATCGAAGCACACCTCATTCGGTCCCGTTTCTATAAAATGACGTGTGGTGCCTCTTCTCACAAAGAACGGCTGCTTCAAAATAATTACCCAGGCCAGACCAGGCCGGCTAATTAAGGCGTTAATACGGTTAATCCATTTCGCATGCGCTTAAAACTGCCGGCGAATTATCGTTTCGTTTTTAATAAATGTTTTCAATTTAAACGTAAGTCGAAGCGTTTTTTAAGCATTATAATAATTACTACTCAGACTTTAAGAACTAAGTTTACACATAGGCGACGTAAAATATTTTGTAAATTATCTCTTCTCACGTCGATATACCTGATTAATAATTACTGCGCGGGTGAGCCCTTCACTCACGCAAAACCTCAAGAGCAAAGTATACAACCAGTTCGTGTTGCCAGTGATGACATACGGAACTGAGACTTGGTCCTTCACCGCAGGCCGTATGAGGAAGCTCAAAGTTGCTCAGCGCGATATGGAAAGGGCTATACTCGGTGTTTCTCTGCGTGATAGAGTCTGCAACGATGATATCCGCAGCGGAACTAAGGTAACCGACATAGCCGTAAGGATCAGCAAGCTGAAGTGGCAATGGGCCGGCCACATAGCTCGCAGAATTGACAACCGCTGGGGAACAAAGGTTCTCGAGTGGCAGCCACGTACAGGCAAACTCAGTGTGGGAAGAGCCCCCACAAGATGGAGTGACGACCTGCTCAATGTTGCGGGAAGTCGATGGATGCAAGTGGCGCAGGACCGAGCTTCGTGGCAATCTTTGGCGATGGCCTATGTTCAGTAGTGGAGTTGTGATACTCTGAAATGATGATGATGATGAGCCCTTCACTATCTTAGTGTCCAGACCAGCGATAATAATGTTACATTAGTACGTGCCCTCCGCTTAGGGTCTCCTACTACAACTACTCGGGTATCGCAGACTGGGGTACACTTTTTAGAATACCCTGTTTCTGATATAGTTTAGCTTTCTAGAAAATTAACACAAATGTCATTATCATAGAAAACACTTTATACCCGAATTAAGAGCCGTAGTAGCCTAGTGGTCAGGGCGCTCAATTTAGTATCATAGAGCGCAAGTGACCCGGGTTCGATCCCCGGTGCTGGCACCACTTGTTAATAGCAATTTTAAGCGTTGTTTTTATCACGTGCTTGGCGGTGAAGGAATACATCGTGAGGAAACCTGCATATCTGAGAAATAATAAAAAAAAAATATTTCCAGGATATGTGAAGCCCGCCAACCCGAAATGGAGCAGCGTGGCAGGCTATTCCCGGCTCCTACACCCTCTCAGACATTAGAGATGGAGGCCTTTGCCCAGCATTGGGCACTGACAGGCTGCTACTTTACTTTTTTTTTACCCGAATTAAGAAACGTAAAAATTATTCGTTCGGAAATTAGCCCTTTCAAATGATTGTAATGTAAAACTCAAGTATTCAGATGTAGTTAGTATGAGTTGAGCCGTCGGTAATGAAGTCGCGCTGTATTATTTAATTCGTCATTAACCAGTAGCTGTTCGTCGTATCGCATGACTAAAAATACCGACAAAAGGCATTTTGATCGTCGAAGCTTATGAATAATTCCGTTCAAAGCGCCCGTCATAATAGTCAGTGCACTTCAAAAACGTTAGTTTGGTAAATGATCGCCCCGGAAGCCGCTAAAACGCCATGCACTTAATATAAATCATCTACTTAACACTTTTTTTCATTGGAAAAACAGTGACAATATCTTCTAAATATACCAGGAACACATAAAACGTAAAAGATCGTTTATTTTAGTATGGGGATGAGAAAGTATGCAGCGCGGCCTGAGTTACAACCGATGTCGCGTTCGCGTACGCCGCTCGTCCATCATACATACTTCCATCTTTTTCGCACTCATAGGAAATAACGATGGACTTTCTCTTTTAAACAATTCATGCGTAAACCGCCTAAAACAATGACGGTGATATTTTTTTTAAAATAATTTTGAAATTGAAACCTTTCGCTTTTAGAGAGCGCGATTTTATTTCTTATTTTCGAATTCGTGTTGAAAAATAAGCCAGCGATAAGACACGTCAAGTACCGATAGTGGGCTCATTTTAAGGACTTCTTTACTTATATTCGCCTAATATCTTTCTTGTGCCGATATTGAGAAATGTCGTCGTTACGGTGAGTTTTTTTCTTTTTCTCTTCGTCGTTAAGACACAGAAATGCTTTTTGGCCGACCCAGCGTTATCGCAGGCAGCGGTAAAAAGTTTGCGAACCTTTCCCGATACGTGTTCGTTTTTAAACTCCATGCGATATAAAATAATATTTTTAGTGTATATTTATGCACTTCCACTTTGTTTCCAATCTTTGCATTGCATTCCTACTGTTTTATTTTTATAACTTCGATATCGTAAAACTTAAATTGTAGCGATTCAATAAACAATATTCTTGTAACAACATTTTCCCGGCGTACCTTTAACTTTTTGTTTACTCTCTTACCTCTGTTGAAATATTTAAATAGTATATCACTGCTCATTGCAAACGCACCATTTATCTATTGAAGGTTAGCAATAATAGTTAAAGATACAACAAATCATTTAAGCGATATTTTTTTTTCAATTATGTAAAAACTCTACGTAACTATGTTGTTCTGTTACATGTCTGTTACATTTAATATAGCGTCAATGCGTGGTAGAGCCAAGTGGCGGCTTTAGCTGCTGCTCGAATGGGCCGGCTCGACCGGATTGGTACCACGGCCTCGCAGAATACCGGCGTGAAGTAGATGCATCTTGTGCTTCTGCGTTTCGTTCGGTGAGTGAGGTAACCGGAGGCCCACACCTCTCCCTACTCCCCTCCTCTTCCCTCCCATTTCCCAAATATCCTTAAATACCGGCAACGCACCTGCAGCATCTATGGTGTTGCAGATGTATGTGGGCGACGGTAATCACTCACCATCAGGTGAACCGCTTGCTCGTTTGCAGTCTCTTCCTTAAAAAAAAAAAAGGAGGAGTACTTTAAACATAGATGTATACGTTAAGTTTATCACCGCAAGCATTCTGATCGTGAGCAAAGACAGTCTCTCTTTGTTACGAACATACCGCATCCGAAAAAAATAAACACTCGAAGTAGGAAACGATGCAGGGTCGAAGAAACAAGGATAATCATAATCAATACGGTTCAAAAACATAAAAACAAAATCGTTCTTTGTGAGACGAACCTCGTATCGAAACGAAAACAAATGAAATTTATATTTCTTATCCGTATAATGATACTCAAATCTTCGAGGACAATTTGTCTGTTGCTCAAATATTTGCTTTCGCATATATTACAGGTATTAAGTGATAAATAGCATACACTTCCAGGCGTCAGCCTCATAGTCTAGAGTTACTAAAAAAACAAATTGTAGGTTCCTTAAATCAATTTGTAAAACGTCGACTTGCTTCATATAATGCATAAATTTTTGAAATTAATCTATTATTTACCTATTACATCGCGTTTGGTTTTGTTTTTATGTTCACGACGTTTCGAGTTGTGGTCAAATATATGGTCAATAATATTTTCATTTGTGTAGTGTTCTCGTAAATGCAAGTAACAATTATGTTAAAATTTTGTTGAATCGTAATTTTTTGTTGAAATCAACAGCGCTAGTCCAACTCTCACTTTTTAATCTTATTACAACAACTACGTAAGGAACGTTTACTATAGGCTGTGCATGTTAGATATGCAGTAATTCCATTGTAACCTCAAAGTCGTTCACTCGTGTAAATTATAATAACGAGCGCATATCGCCAGCTATTACGTCAATTATGGCAACATAATACGCGTTCTCGTATCCTAGATCAAATATTATCCTTCACAGACAATGCACTCTGACGTTCTTATAAAGGCCACCACGTTTTTACTAAAAACTCAATGTTTACAGCCGGTTACACACTGTGCGGTGCGACTGTTGGCGTGCTTACACTGTGATCTTTTCACGTTCTCTAATCAGTCTGTGTAAGTCTAGTTAAACTGTTATTGTAACTCTTCAAATCGTTTAAATATTTTTTTCTTATTGTTTACACACAAATACTTTATCATCATCATCATCATCATCACCATCAGTTAAATTAAAAAACAGAACTATCACAGCTTCTGGTACGACAAACAAGATTTTTTTTTTCGAAATTATATTTATTTATACGTTTAAATTGTCATTCTGTTCTGAGATAAAATCATCTGTTTGTAAGTAAATAAATAAACTCAAATCCAAAGCTGGCATGCCATGCATATAAGATTAACCCATAATCACCACGCTTAGCAAGTGGGATGGGGAGAAAAGTAACAGCACTGTCGTACTAGAGATCCCAACACTTGTATTTCAATTATTTTTTCGACTTAGATATCTTTTTTTACTACGAATTTTTTCGTCATAATGTTTTATCTTTATGTGATGGATTGCTTCTAATTCGCGTCTGGTATTCTGCGAGGTCCAGGTACTACCCCGGTCGAGCCGGCCCATACGCCGCTTGGCTCCATCACGTCAAACTATTATTAGCAATTAAAATTAAATGTGTTATAAATCGCTTACCGCTCCGCTCCGCTTGCTCGCTGCCAGTCGACCCGCACAGCACGCTCACACTACGGCGCGCACGTCGGAACACATTAGACGCACGGACGGACGCACAGTCCGGGTGAATTATTAAATATTAAACTAGCTCGCTCCACCGGTGTTTTGTTACTTTGTGATCACGGATCCCAAACGGCTCGCCCGACGGTAATTTCTTCGTTTTACCTGAACTAAATCGAGATCCTGTATTTGTGGAAGTCAGCTCTTCGTAGGTAGGTAGCCTGATTATTAAACAAGGCTAGCGTATTTGATTTAGTTTACGGTTCTTTTTTCTACAAACCAATGGAGCTGATAGCGTTACAAATTAGCACATTAGATGGAGATTAAAAACCTATTAGGATGGACCTACACCCTTCACAGTGTTGCTGGAAGTTGATCTAGCAGATGGCTCAGGAGTGTGCTTCGTGGTAATCTTTGACGGAGGCCTAAGTTTAGCTTAAGCTGCAATGATGATGGCGGTATAGTCCGAAAGCTTCCTAAAATTAAATTAATTATTTTTTTTTTAATGAAGGGGGGCAAACGAGCATACGGCTCACGTGATGGTAAGTGATCACCGACGCCCACGAACATCCACAACACCAGAGGAGCTACAGATGCGCTGCCGGCCTTTATCATGATAATAATCTAATACATAATCAAAAAAAGTTATCTAAGTCGAAAACATAATTGAAATACAAGTATTGGGATCTCTAGTACGACAGTGCTGGCACTTTCCTCACCAACCCACTTGCTAAGCGTGGTGGTTGAGAAGAATTAGATTAAAAAAGATTAAAGTTAAAGGAATTTATTTTTTGCCAATTAGAAGCATCTTCTGCGTCTGCGTTTCCCAGGGAGAGGAGAGGAGACCCCATCATCCCTCCCATCCCCCAAATGCCATCAAATGCTTGCACTTTTTTTTTTTTTTTTCATTTATTATGAGGCTTAATCACATATGCGATTATGTCGCCCCGTAAGTCTTATACATCACTTACTTACTGCCTAGAAGTAACTAGTTTATATAATAATGCAGCTACGTCTGACAAGGGCTTTGCCAGAATAATAAGTTTTATAAGGCGCAAGTTCGGCCCCACATGGAATACTGTTCTCATCTCTGGGCAGGGGCACCCCAGTACCAACTCCTTCCATTTGACCGCATCCAACGTCGAGTGGCTCGAGTTGTCGGCGACCAAGCTCTCTCTGATCGGCTTGATCCTTTGGCCTTGCGAAGAGATGTTGCTTCTCTTTGCATTTTTTACAAAATTTTCCACGGGGAATGTTCTGAGGAACTTTTCGGATTGATCCCAGCTGCTGAGTTTCACCATCGTACATCGCGACAGAATTTGAAGTTCCATCGATACCACCTAGATGGTTGGCATTCCACCACAGTGCGTTTTAATCGAAGTTTTCTGCCACGCACTTCGATTTTGTGGAATCAGCTGTCGCCAGCAGTATTTCCGAACAGTTACGACTTAGGGACCTTCAAGAAAAGAGCTTATTCCTTCCTTAAAGGCCGGCAGTGCATCTGTAGCTCCTCTGGTGTTGTGGATGTTCGTGGGCGTCGGTGATCACTTACCATCAGGTGAGCCGCACGCTCGTTTGCCCCCTTCTTCTATAAAAAAAAAAATAATAATGTTACAATCGCCCAGTTCCGAAATCAAGTGCATAAGAGGTCTCCTTGAATTTTCATTTTGGGCACATTCCATCAGTACATGGTAAACATCATCAAGCACACCACAGACAGTGCAATTGGGTGATGGCGCTTTGCGCATTAAGTATGCGAATTTGTTTGATGGAATGTGTCCAGAACGCAACCTCATTGCTATAACGGAGTTGTGTCTGTTAATACTAGAGTTATCTATCCAAGGAGACCTTTGTGGGTGTGGCTGTATCGTTCTATACCAAAATGCTTGCACTTGCAGCTCGTCGGTTGTTGCAGAAGTGCACCGGCGACGGTAATCTCTTACAATCATCGTGTGCAGGCTTTTTCATAGAAAAAAAAATACATGAAAACACAGACACCGGAAAAGTTTTCTTGCAATGAATAAGAGGCGACGAAGCGAAACGTTTAGTTACCAATCTGGATGCTTTTCATCATCACTGAAAAGATATATCTCATGCTCATTTCTTTGTTATAGTCTAATGACTGATTGTTAGACATAATTGTCTAACAATTTTTTTCCAATTCAGTTTAAAAGTAATAGTTCTGCGGACCATATGATTATATTTATAGCCATATTTTTAACGCGGATTTTTTTTAACTTGGCCTAATAGTTAGTGAAGCTCACTACGGAGCCATGGGTGCTGGATTTGAATACCAACAGGAGCTCAATATTTGTGCGATACTCATATTATTTTTTATAATCGCGCATCTTTACTGTAATATCTATGTTCTGCGCAATAGACAAAAATATCGCCGTGGTAGATGCCGGCACTAGTATGATTTTTCATATCTATTTTATGCGCTAAATTTACCACGTGTCTGAGAAATAATAAACAGTATTCTTTCGAAGACTTGAAGTCTGCCAACTGGAGCAGCGTGGCGGACTCTTATCGCCTCCAAAACCCTCTCAGGCATTTGAGAAGGAGGCCTTTGGGCGGTTGTAGGCTTTTACAGGCTACTACTTTACTCTATATGAATGTAGGTTTGTAGATATAAATGAAGTTAAACAATCTGTTTTTATAAATATATGTGTAAGACATTTAATTTTTTCGTTAAATTACATATTTCGACACATTATATTGAAAATTTTTAGCGTTACTTGTAGTCCATCTTAGATAGAATTTAAACAATTCAAATGTCTAGACGGCTTAATGTATTCTAGTATTTGTAATACAATAACTGAACACTAAAGTGGACAGACTTTCTGGGGTCTAGGTTTTAAGCTAGAATATCGTCCTCATAGGAATTAACATCAAAAGATTTATGTTGTTGTTTTCAATCTCATGCTGTTTATGCGTGATATTTTTGGTTAAAGAGTCCATTTTACGCTTCAACCTTGTGTGGTATCTTTCGGCAATAAATGCATCGATATTTTTCTTCACCATCGTCGTCATTAGCATTTGAACAGTCTATTAAAGGATGTCGGTTCGTCCTTCTCAACTTCGGAAGACCTGTAGTTATCACACTTGATATACAGGCTGGTTGTGAAGTAACCACATTAAATTTTACCTCATATTCCACAGCCTTTTTCTCGGTTACACAATACACGGTAGTATTAGCGAAATAATTAAACGTGGTAGAGCCAAGCGGCGGCTTTTGCTGCTGCTCGAATGGGCCGGCTCGACCGGATTGGTACCACGGCCTCGCAGAATACCGGCGTGAAATAGTGGCATCTTGTGAGTGAGTGAGGTAACCGGAGGCCCACTACCCCTTCCCATCCCCCTCCTCAACCTCTCTCTGATGTCCCTAATATCCTTAAAAGACGGCAACACACCGGCAGTACCTCTGGTGTTGGGGATGAACGGTAATTACTTACCAAACGAGCAATCGGTTCACCTGGAACCGCTTGCACGTTTGCCGCCTTTTCCATAAAAACAAAATAAGAAGAGTAGTTAAATCACAGATTACTTTTTTTTAGTTTTTCATACTTTATAATTATAATTTTCTTTATACTATTATATTTGCGCTAATAGCTCAGGTCAAAGACCTTATTGGGAGTCCGCTACCCGCGTTTCATGTCGCCGACTCGCCGCCAAAGAAATCCTGCCAGGTTACAGCTCTTGGCGACGTAACCTACTTTTACTGGCTGGTTGATGAGCGCACCCTCGCACTGAAAATGATGCTCCCCATCACTAGTCTGTGGGATTTGGGTTCGGTGTAGTCGAATAGATTTTCCACCATCAAAAGTTATTCGCCCGAGCCGGGTCTGTTAGAATTTCAAATCTGTAAAGTAGTTTTTTTTTAAAGTTAATATATATTTTAGTATAAAATATAAAGCGTTCTCTTTCAACATGTTCTTTATAATCAATGCTTATCATACATTAGTAGGGTAGGCTTAAGTCTACAATCGGTCGGTCCTCAATGACATACGGTAGTGAGCACAGGTTACTACGTAAACCAATATTCGCCCGCGGGCTTTCGATATCAGATATTATGGATAGTACAGCAGGTTACGAGGCGCATTATGTGCATATGTAAATCTCGATATAATCGAATAAAGATCGGCGCGGGTCGCCACATTGAATAATTCATCCGGCAAATTGTAATATTATACAGATTACGTTGAAATTTGTCGCTTGGAACGCGCGCGCGCATTCGTTACTGTACGCGCAATTTTCATGTGAATTTATACTCTGGATCGTCTATTAACCTAGTACGAGATATCAGTTCTTCTCGCTGCTTATCTTTTCGACGTCTGAAGTTCTTTGTGTTGAGAACTCCAACAACGAATGTCTAATAACTTCTTTACCACTGCCATCAACAACACAGCACAGATTTAACTACATTACTTCTTGAACGCTTATGCTGTTGACTATTTATGTTCTCCCAGTACATCAGATATTTTTATATTTCTGTAAGTTAGATGGACAGATAGAAAAAATAAATGTGGAGTTGACTGCACATTTATTAACTTAATCATTTCACTTTAATTGTTGTTTTTTTTTATATAATTTACCTCTGGATGCCCTTCATTGTAACTGGTTGCCCTTTTTTCGAATTCAAAATCAATTACCTTCCGACGTAAGGAACATGAATTTCACCTATCTAGATTTTCAATAACAATATCGTTTCGTAACGAGATTCCTCTGACGGAAAGAAACAGACGGAAGAAATTGCATTTGAATTCGTTCAGTCGATTAGGTGTGATTGAGCGAAGAACATACAAAATTTCAGATTTAACGATAAGTAGGATGTTAAGAAATCTAGCTATATATATATATTCACACATTTATACACACATACATATATTTGGTTCCCATCAGTCACCACAGAGAACAGTATGCTACTCGTCTAGTTTTTTCCGAAGCCCGTGGTTTTCCCTGTTGAAGCCAGTCACCATAATTTCACCAGATATTCTCCGTCAGTTAGGGAATGGCTTATATTTGAAAAATCATTTACATTAATACACTAAAGCTAACGTAAATACGGCCGATGTCACACCGTTAGAGATCATATACATAGATAATAGATAGTTATCAGATTCAAAAGCTCAGGTATTTTAATCGGAAGTCAGCACTACCCACTGTGTAAAACGGCCAACAAACGCCTCAGCTACAGCTATTAAGAAACCGCAGGAGTCTCGCCGGGCCCATCTTAGTGCCGCTTACCATATTGATTATGTTCTAAGACCTCACGGCACTGTATTGGCCTCTAACATTTGCATGAAATCGATTCTGTACATCTCACGGTAGCTGTGACATTAAGAAACTACTGGATGGGTATTATGTTCCGATCGTTTGTATCTAAATTCTAATATTAACCTCAATTATGTTTCTACAATGTTTATAAATTATTATTATTTTTAAATATGAACCCTTTTGCCTGATGGCCATTTTTGTAATCCAATTTCCTATGCAGTGATACAGACAGATTTTATTTGCACAACAGATCAATAAGAAGAGATCAAAAATATTCCGGCTCAGTGTAGGCATTCAATTCTCGTAAACATTAATTTTAATTTCTTCTAATTCGTACCCGTAAGGTAATTCGTGACGTAAATTTAAGGAAATTTCTCGCATAGAAATATGGTAAAGATTGAGGATAGCTAAAAGTAATCCGTAATCTTTGCCTATCCCTATGGGTAACAGGCGTGAATGCTTACATGTATTCATATCATCACTCGCAGAGAAGACACAATAATGACGTTTCGATGTATGACTTATGAATAAAAATATTAGTAGAATATGATAATGTTTAAAACGATTACAATGATTCAGTACATGTATGTATGTATATATTCACCCCTGGTTCCCAACGGGGTAGGCAGAGATGATCTTCTTCCACTTGCTACGGTCCTGATATACGTCTTTCGCTTCTTCCACTTTCATCAATCTTCGCATGCACGCTCGTTGGTTTATAGTACTCTTGACATGGCCGTTTTTCAGAAAGTCTCCGATTTGATCGTGAAATGTTCGCCTAGGTCCTCCTCTCCCGACTCTACCATTCAGTACATGTTTTAAGTAAACAATTTATGTACGTTATAGGTATTTAGGAAGTTTCGTTTATGAGCAATGTTTTACCTCTAAGGTGAAAATAAATTGCCCATTTACCATTCACCAGGGTTGCCAGGCCGCTAGCGTCTTGGCAACCGCAGTGCTATTTTTATGGTCTAATGCAGGAAGATGCTGCTGCCTACCTCCAAGTATTTCTGCCGACTTTTACGACACCCACGGGACGAGAGGGGATGGCAGATTCTCTTATACCGCCAGCACACGGTAATATTGCAGAGACATCTGTACAATATTACCTCTACCCTTTGACCATTAGTCGCATTTTACGACACCCATAGTCATACACGGTTGGCGCTATTCTTTACATCTGACAGCCACAAGGAATGGGCAGTTTATTTACAATATTAATTCATTAATTGAGTTCGTTAATGATAAGCTCTAAGTTCTTTTGTGTATGCAATCCTAAGTAAGTTCACTCTACTCAATTTATAAATAATAACCAATCAACCGACGAAATTAAAATCACTAATTGCTGTTACTGAGTTAGAGTTTCACTCTCATCTTATCCTATCCTGTCAGAATACCTAAGAAATGACCTCCGTGCGTGCTGACAAGTACGTTCGCGTGGTAGAGGTCTACGGGTTATAAATATCATATATGTGTTCATATTTACACGCACATACCTCTAGTGTGTGCATATTAATTGTGGAGCGTGTCTACCTCGGTAGGGGGATCACGTAGGTGACGGTTTCGTTTGAGTTATTGAAAGGTTATGATCTCATGGCGCAACTGCGCCGTCCGCTTAGCATAGTAATTTTTATAAGAACATTATGGAAATAAAGATGCCTATATGGAATATTTAATTAGTCCAACAATGACAATATAAAAAAATTCTGACACTTTTTACATATGATTTTCGAATCAAAAATATTCAATGCTGGGGTGATGCAGAGTTAGTTTGGAATAATCTGGAAAGTGGGAGGCCTATCGCCGAACCCTGAGCCAACCACAGAGTGGATCGAACTTGAGGCTCCCGAGTCGGAAGATACCCTTTCCTTTAGGAGTGATGGGATAGACGGAACTCTGTGAAATTGATCTTAAGTCAAATCCGTTCAAACAGATATACGTACATACAAAAAAATACATGATGTCATATCATTATATTAAGGCAACAATCCAAAACAATTGGTAGAATTTCAGCCATACCACCATGCGTGATCAGAACGCGTGTTAATAGATCTATGTATAAAAACACAAGTTGTGAAACGGTTAAGGAAAAAAATCGCCTTCACTGTACCAATACTGTATAAAATAATTATTTTTTAAACGATTTAAAGTATCCATTTGTCTCAGCTATGGTCGCCGTGTATCTGAAATTGGTAGTTAATGGCCTATTACCGTACCTCGTAATCAGCATGTACCATATACATATAACCTTAAAGTTTTAACTATAACCATTCGTTTTCACTGCTGGATGATACCGTTGCAGTTAAAAGAATCGTAAATGATCGAAAAAAATATATTTAAATCTTTTAAACGTCTTCCGATTGTGAAGTTTTGTAGCTATTCGATCCGCAATAGTGAGGGCTCGTACTAATGCCTTTTTAACCTCACCATTGGTGGCAAAGACGGTGACAAGCTCACCACCTGTCACATTGTTCCAAATAAGCTCTGGTGAAAAATAAATGGAACATCTATATTGTGTATACGGTCGTGAGAGTTAATTTTTTTCATTTATTTTTAAAAAAATAACATCCTAATGAATGTCTATTCATCTTTCTAAAAATGTTTTTAGACGTGAAGTCAAAAAGATGCACCGATCCAATGAATATTTATTTATTCATATTTCATATACATATTATGACAAATAACTAATAGTAGCAAATACATACCACCCACCCATACACACATACACACACCCATCCATACACCCACGCACATCCACCTACATATCCAAACACACAAACCAGAGATTGCTAGTTGAGCACAATGTTTCTGTATATAAAATTTTGATATATTTGTGTAATCTGTATTTGGCCTTATTTATTGTTAGAAGTATTAATTATTTTGTAAATCGCTGTTGAATTACGAACTGTACGAGTTGGAACGAATGAAGACAAATTATTCACAGTTTTAATTATTCATTGTACTGTTTTTAACGTGTTGGATCTTGTGGTATCCGCGTAAGAATTTGCCACCCCCTGTCGTCCCATAGTGTTGTAAGAGACGACTAAGGTGAAAGCCTTAAACCGATCAATGGCTGGATCTCTGTTAAAAAATACCAGACCAAATTCGAGCAGACCGGTGACGGGCATCTCCACTTACCGTGAATGATGATTATGTTAACTCGTCCTCCTTGTTATTATTTTTTTTATTTTTTTTAAAAACATTAACCTGTAACACCGTAGGAATTTATCCTGTATTGCGGAGGCAGTTTACATTCATGAATTAGTACATGGACCAATACCCAGACCAGGAACAATTATTTGTAGTCCATACAAATACTAATCCCGTGCGGCAATCGAAACCGCGACCCACAGCGCCTCAGCTGAACGCTTAGCCACTACGCTATTAAATATTAAATTATTTAAATATAAAGCTATTGTAGGATCGCACGTCGCCTTGTCGGTGACGTCACGAGGCTCCAACTGAAAATCAGCGCTGCAACCTCTGCAGCATTACGCTGAGTTGGAGACCTATTTGGTACTTATTTTTATTCACTGTATTAAATGTTATATTTTTATTATTATTATTTTTTAATCTATGTATGCATTCGTAATATTTTAAATATGTGTACCAAATAAATCATTCTTTCTTTCTTCTTTCTACGCCACCGAGCCGTCACGGGAGAGAAGGACTGTTAAGGTTAAGGTAACCCACAAGGAAGTACGGATTGTAGACGTCTTAAATCTAGTCTAGTCTAGTCTATATATGAAACTGATTGTAATGAATGTTATAAACGAATGAAATGAAATTAATAAATACTATTTACACTTCGACGTAAGAAAGATAAATACGTTTGTCAAATGATGGGGCAGCCATCGCTCTCCTCAACCATATTAAAGGGAAGTGGAGGAGCCGCCACAAGCGGAGGCTTATAAGCGAGCGTGACAGACTCAAGTCCACAATACACGTAGATAAGATAATTATAGCAAATATATTCATAATGCCAAGCCACCAAAAGTCAAGCCAGCAGCCATTAGCTTTGTTATTAAAAGCGGCGGAAGACCATGTTACCTTTGAAGATGCTAATTTAAGTATAATTGTTTGGAGAACGGAAATTAAGAAAAAAAAGTGTACTCCGAAAAGTTTATAACAGAATGATGTGTTATAATCAAAATTTATAAGCTAACAATAAAGAACCTACTGCTTAACTATATTTATATGGCCTTTTTGCCCGCGTTATGACAGGCCCAACCGCCCCTTTCTGCCTCCTCATTATCACGGTTATTTGTGCTCTATTCAATAACTCAGGGCGTTCTGTCCACCCATTATATTATTTATTGGCTTGAAATAACAAACATAACACTACGAGGCATTTTGTGAGAAAAGTTATTAATTCTTTTCGTGATAAAGAATTACAATGTTTTATTGGTATTATTAAAAAAAAAATTATATAGAAAAGGCGATAAACGAGCAAGCGTTTCATCTGATGGTAAGTAACTACCGTTGCCCACGTAGATCTGCAACACTAGAGGAGCTTCAGGTGATATTTTGGAGAAGGGAGGAAGGATGAGGGTTGGGGAGTGGGTGTGGGCCTCCGGTTACCACACTCACCGAACGAAACGCAGAGCTCTCCAAACCAGCAAAAGCCGGCATTTAGTTCTTTGAAAGTTTCTACCCATACTCTTCACGCTTACATCTATATTTAAAGTAAAGTAGCAGCCTGAAAGCCTGCTGGGCGAAGGCCTCCTCAAGCCGGGATGGGTCCGCCACTCCGCTCCGGCTAGCGAACCTTACATACGATCGTAACTTTTTTTTTATTATTAATAATTTTAGTCGTGCACGGCACTGGGGGTCGGACCCAGGTCACTCTCGTTACACCACGGCTTCCACCTATATATATATATATATATTAATAGTCATTTATAAAACTATTTGCGTATACTATGTATTTTTTAATGTGCTGTACGCTGTGTTCTATCTCACTTAACCATTCACGTGACTTGAGTCCCGATATATACGACACCTGAAATATTATTGTAACAAATGCAATACAATCTAGCTTAAAGGTCGGAACGATCATAAATGGAGTTTTTATGTCATGCGCAGGATACATTTTTAATTTTATAAATGTATCAATGCTAATTACCCCTGGGCATAATAAGATTGCTCCCAAGCTGTGTCAACCAAGAGGAGTTACTTTCGCCTGTTTCTTCTCTGTCGGAGGAACCTTACAAGTAAATTTTAAAAAAAAATACAATGCACGAGCGAAATTTATGTTTCTTATGTTCATGAATAAATTATTCGATTTTATTTGATAATCATCGATGCAATCTTAAAACTATCTCAATTTAGAGTTCTCTTAGGATTTTAAAGACACGGACGAAGTCACGCCTTTATGAACGTTTTACTACAAGTTATTCGCCGACTATTTCTAAGCTTTAACACCCCTCATAAGATGTCCCTCTTATCTCGCGTTGCTTCGATCCTGTTTGTTATCTTAACGCGCTCGCAATCCACACATTTATCACTGTTTCATTGGGCACATCTGCATACGTAACGGCTATAAAATAATCTAGAGATCGACTAAGGCGAAGTTTACTAGGAATGTGAAGGTACGAGTTTGGTTCATACCCAATCCGAGTTTCACCAACGTACATCGCGACAGAATTCGAAGTTCCATCGATACCATCTAGATGGTCGGCATTCCACCACAGAGCGTTTTACTCGATTTTTTCTGCTACGCACTCCGACTTTGTGGAATCAACTGCCGCCAGCGGTATTTCCGAACAGTTTCGACTTAGGGACCTTCAAGAAAAGAGCCTAGTCCTTCCTTAAAGGCCGGCAGCGCATCTGTGGCTCCTCTGGTGTTGTGGATGTTCGTGGGCGTCGGTGATCACTTACTATCAGGTGAGCCGCACGCTCGTTTGCCCCCTTCTTCTATAAAAAAAAAATCAACGTACGCCGTTCAATCGAGCTGGTGAGCGTATTGCGCGCGATCTAGCACTAAACGATGCTGCCAGCTAATAAGTAGCTTGTGGTATATTCCATATTATAAGGTCTTAATATATAACCGTATATTCGGCATAGATTTGGAACGGTGAATTAACTACCAATCGGTCGACAGAGTCCCATTTGTCAATCAGCTCATTGCACTGCGCGCATGGATGTTGGCATAAAAGAAGCAGCCTGTAAGTGTCCACTGCTGAGCAAAGAATTCATTCTCATATATCAGTGAGGGTTTTGGAGCCGGGAAGGGCCCGCCACGCTACTCCAGTGCGGGTTGACGGGCTACACATATTCCGCCGAAATTTCCTCGATTCCAGCTTTCCTCACGATGTTTCCCTTCACCGCCGAACACGTGGTGCATACACCCTGACCACTCGCTATTCGACAATTACGTGTACTCTTATTGTGATTGTCATGGCGCGTAAAGGCGTAAGAATATGCCACCCCATTCCAACCGTGGGTGTGATAGATGACGGGTTAACGAACTCGAAAAATATCAGACAAGAACGAAGCAGACCGACGACGGGCGGCGGCGCCCGAGGAAGCGAGGCGAAGGTGCGAGGAGTCCGGTGATAAGATCGCAAATCCACTCGCCGAGGGTATCGATTATGGCAAATCCTCCTAATTTTTATTTACGCAAATCTAATTCTACATACTGGATATGAACTCTTCTTCTGAATTTATATACAGCCGAAGCGAAAACGTTTACCAATGAGCCGCTGCCGAATGCAAAAGGACTTCTTGTCATTTTTGAAAGGCTGTTAGAGTTTGGTTTGGACATGTGGAGAGGATGAATGAAAGTAGGTTGACGAAACAAATATATGAGGCGAGTGTAAATGGTAGAGTCGGGAGAGGAAGACCTAGGCGTACATTTCACCATCAAATCGGAGACGTTCTGGAAAAAGGCTCCAGGTCAAGAGTACTCTAAACCAACGAGCATGCATGCGAAGATTGATGAAAGTGGAAGAAGCGAAAGACGTATGTCAGGACCGTAGCAAGTGGAAGGAGATTATCTCTACCTACCCCGTTGGGAACATGGCGTGAATATATCTATGTATGTTAGAGTTGAGATTACCCTGGCAGACTACTCCAGTGCCAGTTAGTATATATTAAGATGAAAGTATCCACCATGTAGGTAAACTAATAGTCGCCGTCTAGTTTACTTTTAGTTTTAATTAATACACGCTTAATGCTATAGAACACGGACCGACCGATTTGTGAATATACATATAGGATGGAGGGAATATCTGTAGGTATGTATTATATTATTTTAAATCATAGTTTATGTTCGTGCTCTACCACTGGTTTGACAAGCGTCTAACTTGTCAAACTCGGTCGAGATTCTTCTCCGTGTCCCTCATTATTTACCCTTTGGACTGGTTGACTTTCATTTCGTACTTGTTAAAATATATGCACATTATTCATGTGGACAATATTTTTTTAGAAAAGCACATGGATTTTCACAACATTCAGACGTTTTTTTATCTCAGCAAAACCGCGCCGGTAACGTAGCGTAGGCGTCGGCGTGCCGTCGGCCGGTCGCGTACCTGAGGCAATTTTGAATTTTGACCTCACTTTTGTATATCAATGTTATTATACTTTTTATATGCCCTTTCTTTTCTATCGTTCTTAGTTGTACCCGTAGGAAGACATCACATACAGAAGTGTGTCATCAGAGAATCTATCTTCCGTGAGTTTAACGTGGAATGTTGACGACCTGGAAAATCTTGTGACTGTTTCGAAAGATGGCAAATCTAAAATGTACGCCAAAGAATTTCACTTTCCTATTCCCTACAGGGGACTGCTTATACATTCATCATCATCATGAATATAGATTCATGGATTTGTATTAAATTAACGTTTTCAGGTATTTGTGTGGTTCTTTAATCCGTGGCCGGGAAAGTGTCTCGATATCACATGACGCCATGGATCGTAACGTGAAGTACAGGGAAACGGACGTTCGGGTACTAATGATAAGATGTTCCATCAAAAGCCCTTATCTCAAAAGTTTAACTCCTTCACATGGAGACATTCTCTGTGAGTTGCAATTTGCATAAAATTTGAGCTCGTTGGTAATATTCTTTAATACATAAAGTTGAGTAAACAAAAACGAAACAAAAAACAATGCAGAAATTAAAAGAGTTACAAGTTTATCTGTCGTTAATTTCTATTTTAAAACTGTTCGCTGAGAGTAGTATATTTTACTTAATTATATATACTCAGCTGCACAAGCAATGATAATTAAAAAATTAATTAAACATTACTTTAATACATTTTTTAATTATCATTTGATTTAGCGTCGCCAACAGAATTACAGTGTATATAACACATTACACATTTTGTACAGATCTTCTGAGACAACGTTTGTCCCGTCGTTAAAGATGTTTTTGGTACTGTTATTATTGGTTCTCCTGTTCAGAATGCGCTGTTCTGTTCTGAGCCGCTTAGTTTCACCGTCTGAATTCTTTTTGCCACTCACAATAACTGGGTGTAATTAGCAGTTCTATTTCCGTACAGTTACGACTTGGGGACTTTTAAGATATAGCTAGTATAATATGTAGTCAGCCTTCCTACAAATAAATGTTTAAACAGATTTAATAAGAATTGTATACTAAAATAGATAGGAACATAATAAAAATATATCCTTAATTTAATTAAACAAATTAACATAACATGATTCAAAGTAGTTTTATGTATTCTAAATAAAAACTTCTATTCATTGTAGTCTCTCTTAATTATCTATTTATAAGGACATTTAGTGTTTGTCTTTTATGCTTAATTTGTGAAATAACTTTATACAACACCAAAAAATAAGCCAAGCACACACAGACATGTTTAGAGAGTCCACACATTTATTTTAGTCGTTTTAATTTTCGTCGTCTAAGTTAACTCCTTTCGTTTGGAACAACGCGAAAGGTGGTGAGCCGGTCGACGTCGTAGTGTTTGTGCCAACGATACATATATAATCGTACTTATCGGTAACAGCCCTCGTAAACGGAGGAACGCCAGTCGGGTTCTACGATTAGGAGACGTATCCCCAACACACCCACTGACCACTCGACTGTCGAGGTTTAAAACAACAGAACAGTTTCTATCTACCACTTATACATTGTTATTACATTTTTCGTATACCATGAAACACTCAATATGTTTATAGGATTATTGGCTTCATCCTGCATGAATTACTTAAATACGTGTAGAACAGCCATGTAGAAATGTCAGCTTGGTACGCTGAGGAAATTGTCGCTGTATAATAATACCAACTGGATCCGATTATCATTATTTTTGAGGTTATTTACATATATACTCGTTACATATTTCGTGTACATATGTGCTCGTTATTTACATATATAATTATTATTGTTAATAATCACTGGACCCAGTTTGGTCAAATTAATGTCATCTCTCTTTATTAAACCATTATCGTCACGATTACTTTGAAAAGGGGTTTTTCTGTATGGATACATCAAATAAATTGACTCGAAGATCAATACCAGAGATTTTCGTGTTGTACTTTGATCAATTATATCTTAAATACTGACTTATAGAGTCTTTGTCTCTACATTAAACTAAACTTTGATATCAACACTCTGTATGCAATATTCATATAATTAAATATGGAATCCGAACAAGAAACCAGCGTCACAACCCACACCTCTTATCACAACACATTAATACAGTGTCCATGATGTCTCTAGCCGAGCCTACGGTAAAATATTATTGTAACTTGATATTCCGCACGTAGGCGGTACGGGCTGTTTGTCGTACGGGCTCGCGGTTCATTTGTTCCTTTTCATATTAATACTATGATCCTAAGTTTGCTCGCGATTTTAAAGTAATAACGTATTGAACAAAGTGACGGTTCTGATGAAGGTTAAGAATATCACAGTACCTATAAATATAATGGCTGGACACGCGCATATACTACTGCCTTCACCCATATATGTATATTACAGCTGTGCTGTATATGAAATGAAATTTACACAGATTATAAATAGGTAACTCAGGTACAAATCGAGTCTTGATATCTTTTAATACTAGAGTCACATGAATTGTAATAACCACGGCGTAAGTTCCCTTAAACTGTCCGTATTCAATCGCATGGGTATCTGAATGTGTTTTTTTTTCTTTCTTGTAACAAATTTAAACAACCACTTGTACGTGGAATAAATACACACTTGCCACGAGAGGTAACCGAAAACTCTTATGAAAAGGTTGATTGTGGTTATAATTACAGCTTCTCTTGATTTTTACACATGAGTAACAATATTTATAAATATGGAAGGAGAGAAAGAAGGAAACCTATTTGTTTGGCAAACACAAACAACAGTAAAATTAAAAAAAAAACAATGTGGTTTAAAAAGATTAATTAGTTATGCGTTGTCAAAAAGGATTCCGTCTCAGTGATAATCTGTGGGAGCATCACAGCAGTGTTATTACATAAAAATCGTGACATAAATATATTTTTCAAATTGTGTGTAATAAATGAAACATCAGGAAAAATATACCGTACGTTTTGCCCTTCTGTATTAATATAGAAAATTCTTTTATTGTGTGTATGCAAGAACGAATTAGTTCTCAAAGCTTTTTCACGGATTCTGAAGGAACTTTTTATCCTATATTAGAAATGTTAATGTTTGTATTGACTGATCGGAGAGTTATACCAAATACCAACATTTCGCAGTGATGGAGATTTTGCCATGGCATAAAAGATTACTTTTACCTAAATTGAGCTTTCTTTTGTTATATGTCGAATTTGTGACCACGCCGACGGTCGCGTCTTACCAATGAAAATATTTAAACAATATCAATATAAATAATAACAATAGACAACGTCTAAACACTGCTTGTGTTTGGTCGTTTTTGTTCTTTTTAAGAAAGTAGTAAGATCTTTGGATACGGTGGCAGGTTGCAGGTCACCACCTGTCACGTTGTCCGAAATAAGCTGTGATGAAAAGTGGGTTGAAAGCACTAAAAAAAATCTAGACTTCTGATCACCCCTGTATTGGGTATACTGTCGTGAGAGCCTGTTTATTTATGACGTTTAAAGTTAATGAAGTATGTTCCTACAGAATTCGAATTTTTATTTTTTCTGTACGAGCCGCTCTAATTTTTAGTCCTACTTTAAGTAAATATTAGTGTTGTTTGACATGAATGGAAGGCAGTCGGTCGAACAGCAGTTCTTTGACCTCACAGCCGATCCGAGACAATCGTGTGAATCATATTGTCAGCAGGTATAGCCATTTAACGCTCACCTATATCGAAATCGAGCTCTGAATATGTGGCGATTGTCATAGGTTTATGAACACAACCGCGGCAGCTTAAGTGTAAGGGCATTCCTATTAACTTAATGTAAGTACGCAAATGGCGAGTGAATTACTAATTGTAATTTTAAACACCGAATTTAACACTTTCATGGCGGTGAAGGAAAACGTTGTGAAGAAACCTCTCATGTCTGGAGCAGCATGGGAAAACGTCTCCAAAGATTTAGCGGAGGTCTTTCAATTACAAGCTGTTATTTTAGTTTACTTTAACTTTTGGTAGGTATTTAGGTATTTACTGAAACATGTGTAAAAGTTTCCAAATCTCAATGGTTAGATTTAGTTATAGATTTGAATAGAAGTGTTACCATTGTATAACTTAGTACTACGGAAAGGTTATAAGTGCGACTTTGTTTTGCATATGTTGTAAAATCAGCAAAATGTCCTAATTTTTGCCTTCGAATGACGGTGACGTAATGAACAAATGGTCCGCGCCTGGCAGTGCCCATAGCAATATGCTAAGCTGTTCCAGTTTATACTACGTAGTAGCATTATTGTCATGGCCTTATACATATTTAGCACTGGAAATACTATGAATCTGTGAAATCGTGCACTGGTAAAGTATGGAGTGGTTCGTCTCATTTATTGTAGCTCATTGTCGTAAATATCTACTCGTATATAAATGCTCGTTAATACCAAGTACCGATCACGAAATCAACAGATCCTAACCTAGAAAAGTCAAGCGCTGAAGTTAAGGTCATAGGTTCATCTTGTGGCCCTGATGTGCATTATGGATGCCATTTTAATCATTTCAGTATCTGATTGCTCTAAAAATCACCTTTGATCACTTAGAGGAAGTACATTGCGAATAATAGGTTCTCAAATTTGCTCCGGTGAAATTTATCGTAAAATTTGCTGAAACTTACAAGTGTTCAAATATGTAATTTCGACTATTTCACAGATCTTGTGATGCTGATTGCTCGGCCCGTAATCAATCTCGGGGATATTTTGTATCATCTGTTGTTACATTATTTGAGTTTACTGAGTTTTTTTTTTAATAAAGTAGGTTATCATTAAAGAAAATAATTAAATGCAGTAATTTGTAGTAATCATTTCATTACTTAATTTTGCACCAAAAATGTGTTACGTAATATGTAGGCGCAGAAAATAAAAATTAAGTAAAGGCATTTATTTGGAATAATACCTTAATATTGTTGAAATACCACTTAGGTAATAAAGTCAATTATATTAATTAATAAAATTTTGAATGTATTTTTTCTCACTTTTTATCAATTTATGATGAGGTTTTTTTTTTAATTTAAGTATTAAATAATAATAGTTTATAACTATTTTCGTTATAAAGATTTTATACTCGTATAAAGTTCATATTGGTGACATCTATACTTGCATTCACGAGGACAATGCTCTTTAAATAAATGTCAAAGGAGCTTTTGTGAATATCGTTAAATGAATTTAGGTGTGTCGTTTAAATACCGACACAAAAGGAGTGCAATAAAATAAGTAACTAACTGACTATCTTAGCCAATAAAACGGACAGACATAATGTGTATTCTGTTGAGAGCTATTTGTTTACTTGTGTTTTTTCCCACCTCGAGTTTATTTTCTCTTAACATAATGTATTCGGTGTATTTGGGCATTTCGTCCCTGGGATAGACTTTAGAAATCAAAGATTTAAATAATTTTCAATCTGTTTATTATAATATAGATAATAAGCCTACTTTAAAATGTCTCAGTCAAATAAATACACGATATTCTTTAATATTTTCAAATAATTAAATATCACTAAAGATTGTACAACAAGTAAATTATTTACATTATATCACAAATAACATCCAAAGAGAAGTGTCACTTCTACTTACAGTCAGGCCGAAGGAATTGTCACTTTCACGTACGGAAGAAGGAACGCGGTCTCCGTAATTGTCACATTTCCAACAGGAACAGAACACGCGCTATATCTACTATATAAATGACTCGTTAGCGAATATCATACTCGTTTAATCACTAGTCCACTCACTCCACTTATGACTACTTTTAGGAATTGAGCTTCGTCACTCACAGCTTCTCGAAAGCTCTGGAATTTGTAAGCATCTCCCTGGTCAGCCGCCACACTTGTTTCGCGGCGTTCTCCAAAGCCGTCGGCGATTTGCCTTTGAACAGGTCGACGTGCGGCAGGAAATAATGGGGACACCGCCGGCACTGCAGCGACGAGATCAATTGCAGGAATATTCCGTTGATTCTATCTCCGATGGCGGCATCGTCCCACTCGTGTTCCCTGGGATGCTTCTCGCACTCGTACAGCAAGAGCGTCTTCATGTGATAACTCGTCACGGGATTGCCGGGGAGGTCCAAATGCCTGTCCCTGATTGTTTTCAATATGCTCAGACATTTCTTCCGACACCCGCCTTGGAGGAGACGGTTTTCCGCTTCGAAGAAACTCAACACCCACGCATCGCCCTCCATCGCAGAGTTCTTCCCTTGTAGAGCGAGACACTCCTTCGAAAGTAGGTCGAAGCCTTCAGTTTTGACTTCGGCAACAATGTTCGGATGCGGCCACGGTATGGCTGGCAGGGGCCAGTGCGCGGCCGACCGTGGCCAAAGCCCTGCACATTTGAAAGCCGGCGTTATCTGAACTATGTACCTTTCACGTATACGCAATTTCACTTCCGTCGTTTCGGCAATCATCTTTACGCAATCTCTGTACGAACACTTGTCGCAGGCCTGCGCGACCAACGTCTGAAACCTGGACCTTATCTTCCTAGCCGATAGGTATCCGGAAGCTGTGATGAACTCCACCCAGAGCGACATGGAGCGCTTCCTGCCGTCGCTGAGCTTCAACACGGCGCATCCGGGTAGTGAGCCGTCGTCGACGAAGTTCAATACTCCCATTTGGTTCAGGTAGATGACGATTTCGAACTCGTGCGGCGACACGACCTCCAGACCATCGAAGCGTCCGTTATAATCCGTCAACGACGAGATGAACCTGGGCTCCTGGAGCTCCACCTCCTTGAGGACGTCCTGCACGATTCTGCATACTTCGTGTATCGTTTTCGCGATTTGCGCCTTCCGATTGGCCACCCGTTCGTTGTAATATTTGTTCATCTGGTAGACTAGTTTAGATTGGGCCGCCATCATCTCGGGTGGCACGAGCATCGTGTCCTGTGTCCGTCTACGGGCTGCGCATGGTACGACGGCACACGCACGCGCACGCCACACTGTCCCTCGCCGACTGAGCCGAGCCCGTGGCCGGCGGCCGGGAGGCGGTGCCCGCCCATGGGGGGATTGTATCCGCGAATGAGAGAGGCGTGCCTCCTCTCCATTCCTCAGGCGGCGCATGCCTTTCGCCCGAGCGAGACCGACGTCTGCACCTTTCGGTTTGCCCGTTCGTGTATTGATCGCGTGAAGACTCCGCCCCCCCGGGAGGTAGGTATAGGAGTTATTCGAGGTGTTGGTGATTACACGATAGTGGTTGTCGTTAACTCGGTAGCAGTAACAGGCCTTACTCTATTAACGACATTTCTTTTCCGTCGGCTCTACGTTCCTCGTTAATTGCATTGACTAATTTAATCGCGTTTAAGGCATGTCATAAGTTGTCATTCGTGCCGGTGCCTCGCGGGCAGCGCCTTGGATCAGCTACGTATTTTAAATCGCCGTTCCTTGAGCACTTTTTATCTGATATCCGAGTCTTCCGGTTTTATCGCTGATATATTTATAAAGCGATGACTGATTGAAACATTTGTATTTTATGTGGATTATTATATTATTTGGTCTGTTTGAATGTAATAAAAATGGGATTTTTTTATATAAATGTTACTAGACGAATAGATGTTGCAAATTTTAACGAAAACCTGAAATTTTGGTTAATTATTAACTTATCATGTAATGTACACATTCTTTTAAATACTTTTAAAACGCGCAGTTGTTTTCTTGTAAAAAATATCTAAGAGATAAATGAATTATTTTTATTCATTTATAAAATCGATTTTGAAAATACATTATTCGTAAATCGATTATTTTGTTTTTCATCGCAAATAACTATATCAGGAAAGAAACTGAACAGTTATAATTAAAACTAGTCTTACTTTATCATCACAAGAATATAGTCTGTGCAGGTTACTTTATACGTAACTTGGTAAGTTATGTTGGCCTAGTGACGAGACGAAATAATCAATATTATCTAAAGTAAAAGTTCATTAAATTACCAACCCACAAGTAAAGTAAAATGTTATTTAGATTAAGTAGGTAGGTATATCGTATCGGTGGACTAAAACTAACGAATTTAAAATTAGCGTACGATATCAGTCTCCTATCTTTGTCGGCATTAGTTTTAGTCAAAAAACATTGAAACCGTTTTTTTTTTTGTATGGGAAAGTCTGAAAACGAGCAAACGGTTCACCTGATGGTAAGTGATTACCGTCGCCGACGTACATATTACGGACGCAAGCTGAAGATCAATACGTCCGCTGTTCATGTTCAAATCGACCGGACGGCACGGCTGAAAAAAAATAGATCTTTGTATATAATCGCTTGGAAAAACATGTTGGTCTTTAATCCATTTATGAAGAAATTACCTTCATCTAGTTCTTAAGAGAAGATAGGTACACGAATATATGCCCATTCTAAAGACCTCTCCGTGATTAAATGTCTGACATCTGTCATCGCATTACGGAATACAATATTCAAAGGATAAATTATCTGATCACGTCCGATTGACTATTATATAAATTCCATGAATGAATTTTAGGTATTTTAAAATACGTAAAATTTTCCCGAACTAGGGTGTCGCATATCTGGTGACATTTCAGGCTCATAGCACCACAATTTGGATTACCACAGAGGCATGCGGGCACATGCTGGCTGGCTGGTACTGGCAACCGTGGTCGTTGGAGAGAAAAACATTGCCTTTGGCGACAGTAGAGGCTGTAACAAAAGTAATAATAAATAATCTTCAGATGAACAGGCCATGTTTACTCTGAGGTAAAGCAAAGATTAAACAAAATTCAACATCTCAAAATGACCATAGGAAATTAAACTTTTTCGTAAATGCTAACGACAATGGTACGCCAATATTTTGATAATTCAACTGCTTAAAGCAACACTGGAGAAGTGCGGTAACTTCTCTACTACAAATACTAAGAACTCAACAATTGTGAAGAAGCCTTTGACCAGCGGTGCGACGTTAGTAGGCCCTCACGCTTTCTTAAATTATAATTGTCAGCAAAGGTTATATATTTTGTAAATCTGTAGTAATATTTTTCTTACAACATTTAGAAGATAACCGAAGGCCAACATACCACACGACGAGTTCATTGCCGTGCGTAAATTATTACAGATTCTTACAAAAAATACTCTCCTTAACCGTCGAGATCCAGGAAGAATAGGTAAATACATGCTCCTTTAATATTTTTTTTCAATCCCGACGTTTTGGTCACTGGGGGACAGAGGTGTTTTACGACCTGATGTCTTAGTTGACTTTTATCGGATACATTTCGGAGAGTGTGGGGAAGTTTTGCATAACCTGACACCCCCTTCCCCTTTCCATCACCGAACGACTAGAGGCGGCGAGCCATTCCACCCTTATGTTGTAGACATTCCTCCATTACGCACGAAGCGGTTTGCCTCTTCTTTCTTTATGCGGACGGCTAAGGAGTGGAACTCTCTGTCGAGGTCAGTTTTTCCAGAAAACTATAATCTGGATATCTTTAAGGCTAAAGTAAACAGACATCTAGGCAAGCGTGTACCATCCTAGGCCTCATCTTCGCCTTCCATCGGGCAAGATTGAGGTCAAACGCAAGCCTATTTTTCATAAAAAAAAAAAAAGAAAGTTAACCCGGCTTTCTAATTTACAGTCAGATTTATAATTCAACTTTTTTTTTAAATTATATTAATAATAAAACACTTCAATTTCAATTTTAAAAGTCTAGGTTCTTATTATCTCCTTGGTTATGACAAATTTCAATACCAACAACATTGATATTTTCTAGTCATGCATACGCACATCACTAGCCCGCGACTCGGACAGACAGACGTACGTAACTATTTTTGTCCATCGCGATTGATAGCGGGACGCCGCTTGATAGATGGAGCGACGCGGTCTGATTTATGTCCGCCTGTCACCCTACGATTCATGGGCGCCTGGTACCTATACCGTGCTAGGGGAGACAGGGTGAAAGGTAGGAGACGGAAATTTTATTTCAGTTCAGTTCATTTCTAGTTGGAGACCACATACTGTTTAATCTTATGTAACTGGAGCATCGAATAAGCGTTAAGGAAACATTTTTAAGTATACGTACTTCTTTCACACATGCTCTATATTATCTATTCACAAACAAATTTTTATCCTTAATTTTCAAACATTTTCATAGTTTCAAAGACCTTAACTGAAGTACGTGGTGGAGCCAAGCGGCGGCTTTTTCTGCTGCTCAAATGGGCCGGCTCGACCGGTGCAGTAAGTACCATAGCCTCTCAGAATACTGGCGTGAAGTAGAGCCATCTCGTGCTTCCGTTCGGTGAGCGAGTGTCTAATATCCGTCAAGGCCGGCAACGCACCAAACTCATCTGTGGTCGGATCGGTAATCTCTTACAATCACGTGAGCCGCTTGCTCGTTTACCCCCCTTTTTCCCCATAAAAAAAAATTAAGAAACTAAGAAATAGGCGAGTGTTTTATATACAATTGTAATGTTTAAATTGCAACGTTATGTATAAATTGTAACATTTGTATTGTACTCGTATGGCTCTATTTCTCAGTGTCGTACACTGGTGTAATAATAATTATAATCTTAATATAACTAAAAATGAATAGTATCCTTTTAGGTACATTGCACCACTGTACTTTTAAGATCTCCTTAGTGTATTTTCTGACTGCGGTACGTCATTGAGTTTTGTTTTTACTCCATTTATATAAACACTGTTTTCTTTATTTCTGCTTTACTTTGCTGCTAGATCCGTCTATGTGTGGCACTGAATAAATGTAGGATACATCTTTCTGTTTTTCTTAATTGAAATGTGATCTTCTATTATTTACTTGTCGTTTGCCTGAGCAATAAGACGGCGACCAGCTCACCACCTGTCACATCGTTCCCTAGAAGCTCTGCTGAAAAGTGGATTGAAATGAAACCGATGACCGCCCCAGTATTATTTATCAAGACATTCTTTATTATATTTACCAATATTTTGATAGGTTCTATTTAATTTCAGTTGGTTACGCTTATCTACAGGGACCATTCAGCTGGTAAAGTCCACTGTTAAAGGTATCTCCATGGACAGTTCCAGGCAGACAGATTCCATGAGTCAATGCTATGCGATTGATACTGTATCCCATTTATATATACGCAGAAATCTAACTTCTGTCGCAATCCACACTTATATCATAAACGCGAATATAACTCGTCTGTCTGTTACATTTGTACGGTTCAACCGCTGAACTGACTTCGATAAAATTCGATACGGAGTTACCTTGATCTCTGAAAAAGGACACTGGCTTCTCTTTTTCCCGGGAAAGCCATGGGAAAGTTTTCCATGCGGAAGAAATCGCAGGCGGAAGCTGCCAACTGAACGAGGAGACTAGTTACTTCTTCATAATTAGTTAATAGAGTAATTTTAAAGATATTTATTTTCTTTGTACATAATTTAATTTGCAATTGATGCTCATGATTGAGAGGACGCGAACAGTTCACTACGATGTACAAACTAATATAGTGTATTAAGAGGTTAAGCAATATAAAAGGTAACGGAGGTACCGTTGCCTTTTATATTGCTTATTAATTGGCTCTCAGAAATCTACATTAATTTATAATTAGGTTTTGAATTTTAAAAAAACCTAATAAGGCTCGTTCGGACTGCGTACACTACTACTTTACTTTATTACTTAGTTTTCAAATAAAGAGCAACATATGTAGTGCTCCTTTTTCATACTATAATTAAAAAATGTTTTTGTAATTTTTTTCCCAATATTTACACGATATTGTGTATAAGTAATATCATAGCGTAATCCAGTATAACGTCTAAAACTCGACTCCTATGAATACTATTTTCCGAACCCCTGGGGACAAACGCACTTCGAACTCGGAGCAGTACGGACGCATTTATCCTTTCCCCTTTTTATTACAAAAAAGCTCTCTCCCACGTTTTTACCTCATCCCTTTCGCGGACGGCCCGCGCAGGCGCGTTAGCCGCAAAATGGCGTCGTTAAAGCAACGCCCACTTCCGCCGGACATCCGCAAGTAGGTACGTACCGGGTAGAACCTACGTCTCGGTGACGCTAATGTATTCTACGAAATATTTGATATCGTTAATGAAAACTAATTCTTTGCCTCTTGCTTTTTTTGAAAAGCTTTGCTTGAAAATTCAATGCCTAGTTTCCTACATGGTAATTTAATGAGATATGATCTAATTAAAATTAAAAAAAAAGGATTTTTCATCGCAACCAGTAGTATAAAGTGTAATATAGTAGGTATTTTACTTACCACTACGTTTATTTCATGCATTAAAAAACTTTGAATCCAAAATTTTAACCTGTTTTGAATATGCGTCCCAATCCTATTATCATATATTTTGTAATAAAATCATTATAGTGTTTTTAATATTATTCAAAAAGACTATCTTCTTAATTGTAGTTCACAAATAAATCTACAATTTCTTATTGAATCGATACTAAGTTCGAGTCAATAAAATCAATCAGGTCATTAATTGCTTACTTAACTTTTTACATCCTCGGTCGTCATGGTTCTATTTTTAAAAATTCAGTCGTGGGATTTCCGTGTAACAAATCTATCAGCATGGCATCTCTTGGAGCCTGTCCATTGCTAACATTCGAGGTGTTTTTAGATCGCTAAGATCTTCGAACCTGCAGTGTGTACGTCTCAATATCGGCATATCTGAACGTTTGAGTGATGATCAATTGATGTATGGCATTTCTTAGATAGCTTTGGCTATCGAGCTTTGTCTGTCAAGATTTGTTATCAGCATTTAAACAATGTTTACTGAACACACGAGCCGTGGGTTTGCGGCGTAAGAATCTCCCGCTACCCTTCTTCCCGTGTACATATTCGTGTACGATACAGATCGTACGTAAGTTTGAGAAAGTACTCAGTGGTACGAGCCCATGGATCATCTCCTAACCATTCGGCTGTCGTGGCATAGTTTCCGAATACTAATCTCTTAAAGTGACAACTAAATGCATTAACTTTAATTCAACCTACAATTTATAGTTGCGATTGTAGTCACTTGGTGAAAGTTTATCATGTTGGTAATATACGCTTGAACTAGTTCGTTTGAAGTGTAAGAAATAATTGTCAATCTGGTGCCGTCGTTTTTTAATAACTTCCATTTAATGATTTCTTGAAATTAAAAATTTGAATTGAAATTATTATTTACGGATTTTATCGCGTTTTATTATATTTTTATTTTTCCGACGTTTCGATTGTTTTACAGCAGCCGTGACCACGGCTGTAAATATTAGTTTCATTTCAAACTTCCATTAAATTTATTACTTTAATGGTAGAGTCGGGAGAGGAAGACCTAGGTGAACATTTCACGATCGAATCGGAGACGTTCTAAAAAGGCCAGGTCCAGAGTACTCTAAACCAACGAGCATGCATGCGAAGATTGATGAAAGTGGAAGAAGCGAAAGACGTATGTCAGGACCGTAGCAAGTGGAAGGAGATTATCTCTACCTACCACGTTGGGAACAAGGCGTGAATACGTATATACTTTATTGTTGCATCTATAATTGCGAACGCATCAAATGTCTCAAACTCAAATCACACCTTATAGTTTCAGCTTAATTTTAATAATAGTTCATAATAATTTTTATAATATACGACTATAATTACGTGTATGTAAGCGGCCTTCAGATATAAATATCCTATTGTAGTATATTATTTAAGTAGACCTAATATTTAGTTGAAAGTTATCTCCTCTGCATTTTACACCCTTTTACATTTTCTGAGCTCTAACTAACGGTAGAGCAGACCAGAGCAGACCTCCTGGCATTAATACCGCCTATTTGTTATTTTATTAATGCTAATAAACACAGCAATACCTACATAATATAAACGCGACTTTAATTCACCATTACAGATTATTATACGCAGATATCTTTCGTAATGGAAGATGTCTTCATTGCTTAAATCTGCATAGACGCCAGTCTTACCTTGTTTTTTTCTTAACATTATCGTGGGAGACCACGTGAACATCTCCTATATATGTGAAGTCTCGGTACCCACCACACGAAGCTCATCTGTACAATGCGTCCCCTTATCCGCCGCACACTTAAGAAACAAATCACACACTTTAACGTTTTGTAATGTGCTCATGCGCCGCTTAATCTCGAGACGCTCGTGTCCCGACTGCGGTACAATCAAGGCCACGCCTGCCGCGCGCGGTGGCACAATGTCCAGTAAACTATGTAATTGATCACTGTATTATCGATTCACGGTTACCTTGTGCAATGTAGATTAGATTAAGCCACATATTTTCACGTAATGCCAACTCTCCCGGTTAGACGCACATGATTAAGCATATCACAGCCCCTTAAAACTGACATTTGCATTTGTAGAAACGAAAATATGTTCATTTTAGTTGGTCTGCAGAAATAATAATAAGTTTTCTTTTTTTTTCTCACCACAAATGTCATGAAAATAGATTAATGTTAGGTATATAAGCACTATGTATTAATAAAAAAAAAAAAGCAACACGTTCTATTGCATACACTTTGATGACTAACAAACGAGATTCTGGATATGGCCTGGTACTATAGAAACGAAGGGATCACATCACTCCGTTGGGTCATGGATGTCTACCTGGTGGTAGACTCTTCTGTCTAGGAGTTTTTTTTTTATTTATTTAATGTACACACAAAAGGCAAGAAAACATTAAAACATAGTATTTGTACAAGGGCACTACTTATTCCATACATTGAAATTTCTTCCAGCAGACCCTAACAGTAGAGAGTTATCTGGTACCTTCACCTCAGTTTTATCCATTTCTGCCGCCGAAGAGCAGTGCTACTGCTGTTGTATTCCAGCTTAAATATGTAGAGAGCCAGTATGATTATTGTGTTGTGTGGGGCAGCAGTGAAAAAGTAAGACGGAAGTCTTACTTTATTAGTATTAGTATTCACTCCTAATAAAAAAACATGTTTCGTACAGTGTGCAGAAACTGTTAACGCTTGATATACATAGAGGTACATACAGATTACAGATATTCATTTGACACGATTCTACATAACTGAAAGGGGTTTTCAGAGCCCACTTTTCATATTTCAGGCCGATGAGGCCCTGGTAAGTGGGGAATAACGTCACTGGGTTTCTTCCGGAGATTGTCGTGAAGCTTTTAAGGATTTTCCCTCGGTGGCCTCTTACGACACCCCGGGGAAGAAAGGGGGTGGAAGATTTTTACGCCTATACCGTACGGCAGTTAACAAATAGCTTATTTCCATTATAAAAAATATTGACAACTCTGCCTACTCCATAAGTGATTACAGGGCGATGTACGTGCGCTCTTTTTCCTGTACCAGCCTACTTTCTTTACAAGTTTGTCTATTGTTTAAAACACATGTGTTGCACGCCGAGAGTATATAAATTAAAGACATACACATAATATGTCATATCTTCTGTACAGTACATACTGACGATTAGGAACGGCGTGAACGATTAAGCTTATTAACTTAATTAAGCTCAGCCTGATCGACGTCGTCGGGTGCGAGACCTGCGAATGTCTATTTGTGTTTAAACCAATTCGCTATCATGTTGGAACGCGCACTGAATAGACATCCTTCACCCCCCTCTGCTGAAGATGGAATGACGCTCGTCCCACCTTTTGCCGTGGCCATGTGGTAGGGAGCAAGCTCCGCCCATTCAGGGAACCGTACGGCGCATGTCGCTTTAACCAGCGACAATTGATTTTGTATTCTCTCACACGGGTTCTCAGAGTCGTATATCGTTTGCGAAATGATAAGTGAAGTATTCCCTTGTAGGGTTGTAACCATCGACTTTTGTTCAGTAATTATTTTTCTCGGATACAAAGATATACCAGACCGCGGCTAGTAATTGGGGATCCGAGATTGAGACGTCCATGTCTCGTAATTATTGTGGAGATTTCAGATAAGCGGTACGGACAGACTTCTTTGTTTCTTGCGGCCATAAAGTTGGCTTGGTTTGGCATTATTTAAATATTACACGGAATACACTGAATTTTATTCATTATCGATGTAACACATAGCTGCGCATGGAATGTATTCGCTAATAGTATATTAAATAAGGTTCTTTCAGTTTTTTTTATCCAACTTTTACACAGGGACAATGACATTAAATGACAGCCACTTTTTAACTACATCAGCATTTGTTAGTCCACTGCTGAACATAGCACTCTCCAAGAAAGCCCGAATAAAAATCGGCCTTCATTTCCTGCACGTTTTGCCCCTAAACACCAGACTGGGCAAGCGGGTTGGTGAGCATGCGCCGGACCCCTCGCACTGGTGACGCTTCGAAGCTTCTAAAACGGTTCTGGTTCTAACGAAGATTTTTACAGGTTTACGTAGTGTCAACATGTCGCCTCCCTTTAAGATTTCTCCTATTTTGTGGGATTTTTTTTCTTATTTTAAATCACAGATATTTGCCCCGCCTCCCGAAGCATCAAAGACATTTTAATAGGTGGTAGAGTCCTTGTCCGCTCAGGAGTCGTCTGGCTACTTACCACACTCTTGTCCATTTCTGCCACGAAACAGCAGTGCAACGACTGTTATGTTCCGGTTTAAAAAGGTATAGATAGCCTGTAGAATTACGAGCTGCGAGACATACCATCGTGATACACAGGAGTGACAACGCATACGTAACCTGTTTCGACTGAAGGTTGTTTGCAAATGTTCTGGGGCTGCAGAAGCCACTCACCACCAGGCGGACTCACAGCTCGTTTTTATCCCCAATCCAATCATTTCAAAAAAAAAAAACCTATCTCTTGTTCTTCGTCTGTAACACGCTGTGAAGGCCTATCTATCTACTTATAACAGTTGACTTGTGGTGGAATAACGACAAAGTCTATGATTGTCGATTGATTCTGAAGTGGCATAAATAGTAGATATTTTAAATAAAAATACCATGCAGAATGTAGAGCATGCCTTATCTCTGTTGAAGCTGCAGCAGGTACAACGGTAGGCTGGTAGGATGTTACACGTTTCAGTGCACATGTTTCCATGTATTATGCATGATGCTTCATGTTCTGTAATCAGTGGGACTGGCCTCTGAGACGTGATTCCTATGTTTAAATACTAACTGTCATAATTTATAGTATGTTAAATATATTAATAAAATATTAGGTAATATTAATTATAATACCATACTGTACCATAATACCAGATACGCATGACTCGGTTACAAATATATCCATAATAAAAATGTTTACCACCGAACGGGGTTCGAATCTGCAAACCTTAGGTTCGAAGGCAGAGTCGACATTAACCCGGCTATCAGACCCGTCTATTTTGTTACAAATTAAATAAACACAAAAAAAAAACTGCAATTGTTAGGATCCATCGTGCTAATAAATTATCCCAACAGTGATCATCCTCGGCAACACCACGAGGAACATGCAGTTAGAGATAAAAACGCGATTAAAGTTAACCGTTGGGCCGCTGCGGCGTTTTACGGCCAACCGGCGCGGGCACCGCTTTTTACAGACAATTTAGAACCGCTGTTAAATGATAACGGCCGACTACCGGACAAGTTGGCTGCAGTTAACACAACAACACAATGCGAGTGATATTGTTGTTCGCTGTTTAATTTATATATTTCTCAAACATGCATATAGAATTTTAGTTAAGAAATTTCTTGTATTTACGGGATCACTACACGATCGAAATGAAACTGTAATTTACGGATTTTAACGCGTCTGCGTAGATCGGACCAAAATTAATAATTAAAAGCCCAAGGTAATCCGAGTTAACTATGACATCTGGACGTTTAACACTTCAGTCCACCCGTGACCACGGCTGCTGTAAAGCAATCGAAACGTCGGTTAAATAAAAATATAATTAAAAACAAAAGGTTAATTTCAAATGTTTTAATTTAGCGTTATTTAAAATAGATCCAAGTGGTGAACTCCATCTCTACCTAGGAGTAGTCTGGGTAGGTACTCTCTTACGGATTTCTGCCGCCAATTCCTTAGTGCTGTTGAATTCCGCTTTTAGTGGTATATTCCAATGAGCCGGTATAATTACGGGCTGTGGGGCATTCCATCACCATTACTGGGACCGCCAACCACCCAACCACGAACACAAATAACATATATAATAAACAGTAGCGTCGAAGGTATGTGGCCTATTTTGCTCTAAATCCTCCCATCGACAGCGATTTATGTCCACCTGGTGGAGGTTTTTAAGGTTGTGACCCTCTCTGATACTCCTATATGAGAAGGAGGCCTTTGCTCAGCAGTGGGCAGTTACAGGCTTCTACTTTACTTTACTTACTTTAAGGTTGTGACTATGTCGTGCTCACTAATGAGTCCCTCTGCTTGTGGTGGCGCGAGGGCGATGGTTGCCGCGAGCGTCACGCCTGTGTGCTTGTGGTGTGGTGGTTGATTTGTTCCCGGTTTCAGTGCCACTGTGGAGCACCAGACATATTTTTGTAGCATGCTTACAGTTGCCTACGGGACCTTGGACCTTGGACCACTTTTTTTATGACGTCGTATTCATAACAATTAGAATAAAAAAAAAGAGAATACTTACGGAGTTTTTCCGCCTGTTTCTTCTCCGGGAACCTTATTAAGATGTCAAATTAATAAAAAATATGCTTTGCCTTATAGAATGCAAAGTTCCTTGGCGGAAACACGAGCACAGTACATCTGCTAGGCTACCAAAAAAAAAAAAAAAAAGAGCAACTTTCGCTACTTAATTCATTATAAATCTCGTCTTGGTGTTGCGGAAGTGCAGGCGCGACAGTGGCGCCGCCGCCCGCTAGCGACGCGCAACACGTGCACTGAATTACACGGACGCTTGGATGCGGTAATCGAAAGCGATCGACGCCGGCGGACGCCGCTCCGGTCGCTTCGTGTTTACGCTTTTGTTGTGAAATAAACGTCGATATAAATAGAAATATAGGAAGATTGACGGAATATGTTATTTGCATAACGCTCGTTGAGCTTTAAGCGTATGCAGAGGCGTAGTAGCTGACAATTTAGATTAATAAAAATTCAGTAAAGTTGTGATAGACTGCATAGTAGTAGAGGTTAGGGGAGCTGCTTTCGGATCAGGAGGTCCGACTTTGGTCCCCTATGCACAATTTATATCATTGGTCTGGACACTAAGATGGCGACTGGCTCCATCACCTGTCACGTTGTCCCAAATAAGCTCTGGTGAAAAGTTAACTGTAAGGACTGACGAGACCAGTATTGGGTACTAGAGCGGTCAGAGGTCTCTACATTTTACACGGTCATGAGAACCTATTTTTAAGATGCATTTGCACTTATAAATCTTTTTGGTCAGAAACAGAAATAGCCTAAAGTTACAACGGTCACCTAATAATATTGTAAATTTTAAAATTCGTATATTAGTATGATTGTCTCTATGTTATCTCGGACGGACTGAAACGGATTCAAATGAAATTCGGCTGTGAACGTTAAGAGAAAAAATGGAAAGATGGCTATGGACGGAACCGCCGACAGTTAATGGTATTTTAAAATAATTAAAACATCAATTACAATTATTTTAAGCGTGGTAGAGCCAAGCGGCGGCTTTAGCTGCTGCACGAATGGGCCGGCTCGACCGGAATGGTACCACGACCTCCCAGAATACCGGCGTTAAGTAGAGGCATCTTGTGCTTCTGCGTTCAGTTCGGTGAGTGAGGTAACCGGAGGCCTACACCCCCTCCCTATTCCCCTCCTCTTCCCTCCCATCTCCCAAATATCCTTAAAGACCGGCAACGCACCTGCAGCTTCAATGGTGTTGCAGATGTACGTGGGCGACGGTAATCACTTACCATCAGGTGAACCGCTTGCTCGTTTGCCGACGTTTCCATAAAAAAAAAACATTAATATAATTTTCATAATTTGAAGTGGTTACAATGGTAGTAGTTTAAACTGCGGGACTGGCTGCTGTTGCGCCAAGTCCCAGCGAATGGAGCACCGAGATAATAACAATTATACAGGCAGTGATGTTACCCTTTAATTTTTAATTACAATGGTTTCAATAACTAACTAACAGTCCGCCTGTTAAGTGGTTAACTATAGCCCATCGACACCTGCAAACTTCAATCGTAGAAGGTTACCGATGCATCGTCACCTCATAGGACAAAGTACCCCACAGCAGGCACACAGTGGCTTCCAGAAGCCTCGCAGCTCGTTCGTACCGGAATACAACAGTAGTTGAACTGCTGTTGGGCGTCAGATATGTGTAAGAGTGTGGTGGCTACCCAGACGACTCTTAGGTAGAGGAGAAGGAGACTATCACCTGTTACGACGTTTCTCTGGTTGTATGGCATGTGTAACATGTCCTGCAACCATAAAACTCGCGATTTAATTATAAATTTTGTTGAAAACTCCTAGAAGAAACCATTATTCCACGTGAAACATGTGTCCACGACAAAGTGCATACGAAATCAACTTAACGTGGCATTCTCTTCCAGTCAACCCAGGACAATATTGGCAGGTGTAATCGGAAAATAACAACCAATAAAATCATAACACATTGACACACTTAAATACTGATTAAAGTAAATAAATGTGCTCTACAACATAAAAAAAACTTATTACTTACTAATTTATAACATTACATATATATTTATATTCATAAATAAGTAAATTATTTTTCATATAGAATTAATCAGACTGCTATTGACTGCTTCAGAAAATATTGAAGAATCAGACTTTTGAAGGAGTTTTTATTGGATGCGATTCTAACGACGTTACGTATCGTTCCGCATAATTCATGCCCAGATGTTCAGTTCGTCTTTACTTAAACTCTAGGATGCCGATAAACCCCTAATAAATAAGTAAACATAAGCAGTTCCAGATAATATTTACGGCCAGTCCTCGTACCGACGACAGCTAATCCGCCCTAATCCCAACATGACAGCTCTCGTATGTTCTGTGCACGGTTGAGCATAGATCTTTTATGTCTCTATCATAAGTACACGTCATGAATATCTGCGGTTGCTTCCTAAATTATTGTTTTCTTTCTTTACGCCGGTATAGTTTCGCATCTTTTATACTTCACGGCTCTTAACTCAATAACAATAATGACAATAATGTTACGGACGTTCATATTTTGAATAAAGAATCGTATTTATGATTCGTCACATCGGTCAGGATTCAAACCCGCTCGCATTACCGCTTTGATAACAGAATCTAATCATCTAGATGTTTTTTTTTTTTGAAGATACGGCAAACGAGCAAGCGGTTCACCTGATGGTAAGTGATTACCGTCGCGCACATACATATGCAACACCATAGATGCTGCAGGTGCGTCCCCGGTCTTTAAGGATATTTGGGAGATGGAAGGGAAGAGGAGGGGAATAGGGAGGTGGTGTGGGCCTCCGGTTACCTCACTCACCGAACGAAACGCAGAAGCACAAGATGCCTCTAAAAGCCGTGGTACTAGTCCGGTCGAGCCGGCCCATTAGAGCAGCAGCTAAAGCCGCCGCTTGGCTCTACCACGCTTAGAGATGTACTCTAGTCAACATTTTTTTTTTATTCATCCGCCCACGTGTGGCACGTGTCTTTCAAATTAGGCTATATTTTAATGTGTTCCGATGACCACCAGAGTGGGTAGGCAGGCCGTCACACAGCGCGATTCTCCACCATGTCAAGCGCAGCCCAAGCTATCGCATTCGCATAAACATCAAGTCTACAATCAGTACTTGCTCACTGTTTTGATCTATGAGACACACGGAAACGCGGTGCGCGATAGGATTCGTATTGAAACTATTCGATCGCCTACCAAGGCGGAGTATGTTGCAATTAACTATACCTTCACAGCCTGTTAATAGTCAAATGCAGGGCATATGCCTCTCCCATAAGGAGGATTTTTAATAATCACCACTTTCGGAGAACGGATAAGACACCTCGCATCTTAGACGCTGATCTTTGATATCTGTTGCCATAGCGATTTTCAATAAATTTTCTCTTAGTCGCTTTCGACACCCGCTGGAAGGCAGGGGGTGTCTGTTTCTTATGCCGGTACTACACAGCAATATGTTAGATCACCGGGTTATATTATAAGAGTGGGCCTGCACTGGTCGTTTATACCGGGGAATGATGACCACCTGCCAGATTGTTCTATGGCATAAACAAGATGGTAGATGCATCTAGCAACAAAGCAAAACTGTAGATCGGATAGAGTACACAAAAATTTAGGGGATTGTGGGCAACCTCACCCCTAATAATAAGCCTTAACTTTGATAACTAAATATCTTTCATTATGCAGTAGGTTAACCTACCTCAGCTTTTATGTACATTTTCCAATTTACTTTCTTCCAAACAATATCGTTCAGTACAGCTTCGTTTTTGATTTGATATCTTAATGTGTACACTAAAATATCTTAAACGAGACAGCATTCCACCGGCATATATTATTCAATTCCTTCGCCATCCACCTTTAAAGACAGAGATTTATTCGGGGACTTTTATAGAAAAAAAAAAAAACACAAGACGCCTGGCGCGTAAAAAGAGCACCATAACTCCAGAAATAGTCTGTGAGGCGAGGAGACGCGATGACAGGGAATTTATTAACCATTCGGGATGACTAACTGCGAAATAGGGAACTTAAGTCCCCTACCATTCGTCGCAGTTCGATACCAAGAAGAGTTGCATGTGAGGTGACAAAATTGTGAGAAGTTATACGTTACACGTTTACTTGTTCATGAAATTTTGATTTACAAAAAGGTGATATTGACGCAAAACCAATTTAATTATTTTTCCTATGTAAAAATAACTCTTTCTAAATGAAACTGTTTCTAGCTAAAAAAAATTCTGTTTATTATTTTCGTCAAATTGATTCTTAATAGTAAAGGTTTTAAAAGTTTTTGTACATTTCTCGTATTTTGTTTAAAATTTACATTATCGAATAAAGAACACAGTTCAAATAAATTATTATAACTGTAATACGTTTTCCTGCAAGTGGTGATTTGCAGTCGAGAAACAGTGGTAGTGGTCGCCGGTAATAGAGGTAGCGGGTTCGAATCCCGCGTGACCGTGATGTATGGCGTTTTAATTAGGACTTCCCTCCGTCGGTCTCCGATGCGAGCGTTTACTGGAATTAGTTTAAACGCGCGCATTAATTGTTTGTTTGCTTTTGTACAAGCGCGCGTGACTGAGATTTTCATTACCGTCTTTGTACTTACGCTTTATTTGATTATTCATTTGTGGAATAGACTCCGAAATTAATTCTGTTTTAGTTTTACCTTTTATACAAATATTTTTGTTTAAGAGAAAATATACCTTTTGATTCGCTTATTGGTTGAATGGGACAACCCTATGAACTATAGAGTCACGCCTCAGCGCGATCGGGAAGGATCTCTCAGTTACAAAATACCAGGGTAGCAGATAAAACACTGATATGTTTAGTATGAACGTATTAGTGAATAACGAAAACCACAAACAAATATAACGAAAAACAAATACTGGCAACGCGGCATTCTATTTGAATAGTCAGGGCTGCCAACATTTCAAAGAATTTTGTGTAATACGCTTTCGCATGATTTATATATGTATCATACGAAACAGATGGTAAAATCAGCAATGAAAGACGAAAGTTTTATGAATTTTAAAATATTTATTCGTCTTCATGTAAAAGTGATTAGTACAAAATGTTTGTATCGTAAATACGATATTGCTAGAAAATAATATCATTTGATTTTTTTTTAAATATTGTCAGTAGTTACTGTGAGTAGAATTATTTTTGATTCTTCTGATTCAAAAATAATTCTACTCACAGTGCACTCGTTGAGCTAGATGGTTCACAACCATAATTGAAGACTAGGGTCTTATATTATATTTATATACATATTACATATATATATTACATATATTTATATGATCACTATCATCTTTTTCATTGGTCGGTAAACATAAATACAATGTTTTGTAACAAGGGGATCTAATCTTTTTAGTCTTGATTTTAAAATCTAGTCTGTCTTGTCCAAAGATGTATTGATAATTGTAATAAATCTATGATCTTAACATTAGCCATATAAAAGTGTTAAAATAGTCAAAGGTTTGTCCGAAACTAATGTTAAAACTCGTTAATAAGAGTGAAACAGTCTACCTATTAACAGGAGGCACTGCCGAATTGTCAAAACTACCCAAAGAGGGCTCGGCGGTGTAGTGGCTAAACGTTTAGCTGTGGCGCTGTGGGTCCCGGGTTTGATTCCCGCACAGGACTAGTATTTGTATTAACTACAAATAATTGTTTCGGGTCTGCCTCCGCGACGAAGGAGAAATTCCTAATTTTATTTTAAAAAAAATTTAATTTAAAAACAAGACAGGAATTTAGAGAATTCGCTGTGTTGCAGAGTATTAGAGCTTTATACGAGTACAATAGCCGTTCACGTCATAACCGTTATATTTGTATTGAGCTAACAAAACAGTGTAAGCAACACAGTTTTGTTTCTGTCCTTAAGTATGTAATTATGTAACCTGTAATCGTAAATGTATAAAATACAACTAAATCATTAACAAATAGCAACGAACGCTGTCCGCGTACGTTACGTTATAACAATACCAGGCAGCTGAACAAAAACGCAGATTTATATCTCGTATTTAAATGATGCATACCGCTGTCGCTGCAGACAGAAACAGGATGTGAGCAAGGAGAATAGAAATCCCCGAGGAGTTCGCGGAATCTACCCGAGTGCGGGATCCCACGGCGTAAATATTAACCGCATTAGACGTTACGTTAGATATTTCAAATGTTTGAAAGTCACAAAATAAAATAGTGCAGCTCTAAATGTGCTCTTATATTTAAGCACAACTATGTAATATAACTTAGAGACTACAAGTAACTTATTTACAGAATAGCTTTACCATTTCGTGTATCAAAAATTTATAACACAATAGCGGAGTTGTTAGGTCATATACCTGGATTATATACGATACAAAATTTATACACGTTGTCTATCGTAGGCCTGGACACTAAACCGACGACAGACTAACCACCTGTCGCATGAGTATGCTCTGGTGCTAAAGTGGATTGAAACAATCGAAATAAATGGTCAGATCTCAAACTGCTCCATGATTAGTGATAGCTTATTATTATTATAAAAATAATATAAGGCAAGTGTTTAATTCCCTTCAAATTAAATAGTCAATAAACACCTAAGTTATTGCATGTGAATCCTGCAATAAATTAAATTGTTTCTAAGTAAGTTTCCATGTTTCTGATACTACATTCAAAGTCATCCAATCGTATCGCACCATTATAGTACGCGAGGAAAGCAAGTCGTATATGTGGCTCCGTGTGATAAGTTACAATGTTATGTTTAGTTTATTCGCCAACAATGATAAAATATCCTACTTACCGACTTCAACGTATTTACAAACAAACTTTGTTTCGAGCCCTTCGCATACTTCACTAACCACTCGTGGACTTGTTAAGCATACTAAGTTAGATCGTAGGTCCCTCGACTTTAACCCCCTCCTCACCCCCTAGTAGTACAGTAATGTATGCTTTCCTATCTTTATCGTTAACTTATTATATTATTAAGCTCAGTTATTAAGTTAGCTTCAAAGCTCCGCAGTTGCAGTAACAAATATTTAGTATGGCCTTCGGTCTCAAGTGAGAGCTCCTACAGTGAGAAATGTCGCTTAATTTTAAACAGAAGATAATCATTTTATAATATGTCTCCAGTCGAAAATGACTTAAAAATTATATTAACAGTCAGTTTGATTAGGAATCAAAAAGACGCACGTTTATTAGTGAGGATGTCGCCGTAAATACTTTGAACCTTTTGTATTCGACGCATTAAAAGCTATGGAGACGTCGTGTTCCTTTCGAAACCTACGTGCAACCATCGTGGGCACCCACTGCAACCAGCCACAAGACAGATTAAAATTCCACCAACTGTTACAATATATGTCCGTCGCCCACACGAACCGCGTCCGTTAATAAAACCAATGAACATAACGACTTTTTGTTTCACTAAGCGACAATTTACGGGTACCTTATTTATTGCTTTGTTTATAATCTATTAACAAAAACGAAAAGGAAACAATGAGCTCGACGATGTGTAAGTCACATTTTATTACGGGCGAGACTCAGGAATATAATAAACAATGCTTACTATAAAAACCTTTTATAACCAACCCATTATATTTGTCTATTCTAATTCTAGACGCATCCTCCACCTGAATCAAAGGTCAGTATAGTGGTCTCGTGCGTCCTGTTTGCGTTCTAAATTTAGATTAAATCGTAAACCGCATAAATTACGTATATGACGTGTGGTTCCAACGTAAGAATCTCCCACCCCCTTTTATTGTTTGCGAATATAGATTCTAACCTGAATTGGTTAATTAATATGGGTGTTTTTATCTATAACTCTTAAGATCTTGATGAGCGTCACTGTTACCGTGATCTCTCTTAGACGGGACCTCTTGTCCCTGAAGAGCATCCGACCACCCCTTACAGTTCTCCCTGAACATCCTTATCGGTATCGCTGGTTAACTCTAAATTTATATCCAAGGTGCAGCACTTACACAGATTAGTCCTCAAGTATCTCCCCTGCCTGCTATCTCCTTCGCTGTCTTCCAGACAACTAACCTCTCTCAAATTTGAAGCCATCCTCCGAAAACGTCACCTCTCTCTATTCTCTATGACACTCAGGGTTGCCAGTCATAAAAGTTCTAAATATCATATCTAACTTCGCGTTCGCGACAACTACTTAAAGAGAAGCCTTGAATCCCTTTGTAATCTCCGAGACCAAACGCAGCGATGAGGCACGTTATCCGTCACGCTCTATCTCCCGGAGAGGCGAAATGTCGATTGTGAAAGCCCGTTTGGCTACGGTGAGTCTTGTCAAATGGAAAACGCTAATCTCTTCCTGTATTTTCCGACCCCCTCCTGGCCGACCTTTTTCCATTCAAATTTGACCTCACGTTAACGTTCATGTACCAACCCAGCTATATTAAGCAGCTTTACATTGTAATGATTACGCCAGTTTAGGAGAACTCCATAAAGGTAAACAAAGAGAACTGTTTAATCTTTATCTTTAACAGTTTGTAAATACGAACGCATTAAATCTTCAACGATTTGCACTGCTTACTTAATATATACAAAGTCACTAACCTTACCAAAGAATCCGTATGAAAACGATGTGGCCCATGATACGCTCTAATTTAATTATTTCATGGATTATATATAATTTATACAGTGTCAGTTCCACGCATTCACTAATAAATACCAGGCGTAGCACGGAACTTGTTGATTTCACCAGAGACTGATTTTATCAACGACTAAAGATCACTCTTGATTCTTCTCCAAGGATTTTTAAATTTAATTTATGGGATTACCGTCGCCCACGTACATCTGCAACACCGGAGGAGCTGCAGGTGCGTTGCGTGCATTAAGGGTATTCAGGAGATGGGAGGGAGGATGAGGAGGGGGCAAGGGGAGGGGGAGAAGACCTCCGGTAACCTCACTCACCGAACGAAACGCAGAAGCACAAGATGCCTCCACTTCACGCCGGTATTCTGCGAGGCCGTGGTATCAACCCGGTCGAGCCGGCCCATTCGAACAGCAAAAAAAGGATAAATATTACTTATACGGGTACCAAACTGTGGTTCAAAACTTTGATTATTTTTCTAATTGTTTTTACTTTATTGTAAATAAGACCTTATGGTTCTGACCACTTCATCTGCTTGAATCTTAGAGGTCGCTCACATAAGTTTAATAACAGCACAGATCGTCTTACTGGTGGATTAATCTGTGGATTTGTATAATTTTGTCGAAGTATTTGTATAATCTTTGGGGGAGGCCTATGTTCAGCCGTGGACTTGTAATAGGCTGAAATGATGATTTGTTGTTGATTACATTTTAATTGAGACATGCTCAAGCACACAGGTTTTCTCACGATGTTTTCTGCCTCTTAAAATGCTATTCATCATTTGTAGCGGCTCTTGACAGTGAGTCGCGTGCATTCACTTATTTGAAAATTTAAACCGAGAGCTCCGCTTCTGATCCGTGCTATCTTTGCCGGAGCTCGAGGCCTAACAAGCTCCAAACATAAACGCACTGTTTGTTGTTTTCGGAATCATTTTGACATTTGAAGACGCTGCTTCCGTTTAATTAGGTCAATTTCTCAAAACACTTACGACGACATTAAAAAGTTATTATCTTCATCTAACAAACGACATTACCAGCGGTTCCCAAAGCTCGTTAATCAGGCCCCGTAAAAGGGCGTTATAGAACAGAACACTTGCTTAATTGACGGTAATGAATTCGACACCTTTCGGGCCCGGGGATAATCTATTATTGTTGATGGGGACGCATTCATTGCCGATGTACGTGAGCTCGTATGCTCGCCTGACAATTTCCAGCTCATTTACATTTCCTCCGCTGCGACACCTTGCGGTAGCGTCGGCAAAAACGTTGTTCAGATGAAATTATATATTTATGAGGACTCTTTTTTTACACACTTTTTTTTATTTTAATATTGTAAGCTTGACCTGTATATATGTTTGTATGTTTAAATATAATAATACCATTGAGCTGGTCTGATGTTGGAGATGGAAGGTGGATAACGGAACCGTTGTAAAAAAAATTATTCTTAGTAAAATCATGGAGTTTGGGCACATTACATTTGTCTTAGAGAGTTTTATTTATTTTACCTGCTGAAAGGGGGGAGTGAGGCGTGTGTTTGAACTAAACGTACTCCTCTCAACTAAGGAGAGAGATCTGTGAGTCTTAAGTGAAGTCACTTTCACGAAATAAAATGTTGTGTATATTAGATGTGACTGAATGATAAGGTGAAAGCAATTTTATACTGCATAAGTAAGTGGCAGAGTCGGCATGGGACGCCCTAGATGGAAGTTTATCAACATAAATTGAAGATATATTGAAGATATTGACTTAACTTAAAATAAGAGTACCTATAACTATCGAGCATGTGTGCGCGCATGTATTAATGTGAAATAGGCGACGGAGGTCTGTACAGCATCATGCCAAATGGAAGTCCGAAGTAAAGATCTGTTATTAAAAATTATTAATGGCCACAGCACGCATATTGTGTGACCACCAGCATAATGGCTCTATCGCAAGGTGTAGTTTCAACCTGGCCGCACTGAAGAAAGATGTAAAAAATCTAATGCAGAGGCCAATGATTGATATTGATCGAACATAAGGCTGCAGACATATCGAGAACTGCAAAAAGCAATAAACAAGTCAGGAGCTGAGCTCAAGTCAACCGCGCCACAAAAAGTGTTTTGTGAACGAACCAAAACCCTTACCTTCCAAAAATGATTTAAACTGAAAGCGCTGGCCCCAGCAGTTGGCCTGTCTCCCTGAGGGATAGGCAGAGCACTCTCTGGAAGACAGGCGTAAGAGTATTTTTTTAAAGATTAAAGTAAAGAAAATCTTCTCAACGGTTACTTAGAACATTTTATGAGGAAGGTTTATGTTATTATAACACAGAAGTCTTCTTCTGCTTTTTCGTTCTGACATTGATTTAGTTTATATAGCCTATTCTCATTTTTAGTAAGGTGTTGAAGTCGAGTCAAAAACCATACTACTCCAGCCTAGTCAGTTTGTCCACTACTGAACATTGGATTCCATCAAAGAACCCCACAAAGCACGGTACTGTGCCACCGGTATCCATCGATTTCATTCTTTACGTGCCACTCCATCTCGTGGACAGCCCGCTGCGCTTGCTACGCTACGATTGTCAGTGCTATGAGTACGGGCTTTACCCAGCTACTCGCGTGCTTTTATTCTTAAAGCGAAAACGAAAGACTTTTCTTACCTTTAGTACAAAGAACTATCTCAAGTAAATTATATACGTGTACTTTTTTTATCTTTTTAATTAAGTATCGTCACGATCGAATTGTTTTGCAAACGGTACTCAAGTCATGTCGATTTTTTCGCCGGGTCGCCTCCACGTCTAATGGGCACAGCTTGTCAGGCGGTCGCTTATTTACGAGCCCGATAGCCATCGCGGCTGCGCAGGCGACCTCCGAGGACGAGGCTCCTGCCATCAGGTGCTTATCGTGCACTGACTTTTGGCATTCTGCTGGCACAAAGTTTTTATCGGTGACAACTGTTTGTTTGATATACTCACCGGATTCCTATCTCACTATGACAAGAAATAAGTAGCGTTATGGCTAGCAGTGCCAACATTATAATATATGCTGGAATATGCATCTGATCTCTCATAGCTCATAAATAACTTAACCCAATTTGACAAATAAGGCTTTATGCCCCACGTATTATAGATTTTTTTTATGGTAAGGGATTACCGTCGCCCACGTACATCTGCAACACCAGTGGTGCTGCAGATGCGTTGCCGGCCTATAAGGATATTTGAGAGATGGAAGGGACGATGGGGATGGGTGGTTTGGGAGAGGGGTAGTGGGCCTCCGGTCACCTCACTCGCGGAAGGAAACGCAGAAGCATAAGATGCCTCTACTTCACGCCGGTATTCAGCGAGGCTGTGGTACCAACCCGGTCGAGCCGGCCCATTCGAGCAGCAGCAAAAGCCGCCGCTTGCCTCTACCACGTTTGAATCTAATCTACGGATTTCTTCGCGTTTAATTTTAGTTTTTTATATTCTCGACGTTTCGCGTGGTTCACAGCAGCCGTGGTCTCGGGGGGACTGTGGTGTTGGACGTCCTGATATCACAGTTAAGTTATGATGGTCGTTACGGTACGCTGTCATAGATGTTGTTGCTTGATTTATAGTAAAACTACTTACTTTACTTATTCATTTCTGCAGGTAATCAGCGATGCAACCACTGCCGTGTTTCGTTTTGAATGCTACGAAAAGCCAATATAATTACAGATTGTATGGCATTTCGATCTTAGTGACTCGTCTGTAATCTTCTTCAATTGATGTTGTTGTCTCCAGGTGGCCATTGGCTGCAGTGGCCCCTTACGATCAGGAGGATTGCTTGATCTAGGTCGCTTGTCAATCGAATGTAATAAAATTGAAACTTGTACGCGGTATTCCACTCTGGTAGTTAAATTGTATCAAATACTAAGCAGACGCCGTAATGACTGCCAGCACTCAAAACACATCAGCGCCCACCTTCAATGATAAATCACCCGAATGCGCCGTACAATAACATAATAGGAACACGTGTCAAATTCACACAATCTCACTAGCGTGACTGTCGCCCATTAGTGTGGAACGACGCTAATGCGTTCGGATCTCATGCACCGCGTGATGTATCTCGCAAAGATCTGCTTTATCTGTTGCAAATAACCGGTGGGAAGTTTTAGTAACTGCCTACGCATATGTTACGACGATAATCAACTTATAAATCTACTTGTGATATATAATATAAATAAAAATGATCGAAGGGCAACAGTGGGGGAAATAATTATTAAGGTGAAGAAATCCGTAGTACTATTATAAGTAAAGTTAGGGGGCGTCTAAGTCAAGGTAAGTTATCTAACTCGCACTTATCGGTTAATTAAACTTTTTTTTTAAATAGTACATAGTACTATTTTAGTTAGTCCTCGTTGCGGAATTATTATTGTATGGGGTATTTCTATATTTATTATTATTATTAATTATGTTTTTTGTTGTTATTTATATATTCCTCATGTAGTACAAAAAGCCTGAAGACTGCTCGCGAAAAAAAAAAAGGTTTCCGACAGAATACCAGCGCTGTAGTTGTGGTTTAGCATTGCTACAGCATTATGATGAGTCCGACACCGTTTTGTTGCTGCAACCCATTAAAATATTATTATTAATATTTTTTGTTATGTTACTTATGTTTACTTATGTGTTACTTGAGTTGTGGCAATGAATAAAGTACTTTCTTTCTCTTCTTTCTACTAAAATATTATGTATAACAGAAGAAAGATTTAAATTTCTTTTTTTTCTTTCTTTTTATGTGTGCATAGTTGCATTTATTATAAGGATTATTTTATAAAACTGTATTTATAATGAAATAGTCATACCATTAAAAGCAAATACGAGATGAGACGAGACCTTGATTGTGTCGTGAGCCCTCTTCGGGAGGGTCGTTGACAAATTGCGCCTCAATTGGACAGGACATGCCCGCCCGGCGCACCCCTCGCGCCTGGGATGAACGTGCTCGATGTTTTTGTTTTGTGAAAAATATGATTTTCGTTTCGTAAAAGGGTAGACCCTTTCATTTCACAAACACTAATTAGGTTTCTATCAAAACGGCGACAGGCTCAACAACGGTCACATTGTTCCGAATGAGCTCAGATGAACAGTGAGTTGAAACGAGTGAAATAATTTTCTTAACCTCGGACCATCCATTCCCGTATAAGCAAAAGGTCTTAAGAGCTTATTGTATTACAAATGCCCTTTATACTCTACTTTTATGTATACTTATAGTAGACCGTGGTAGAGCCAAGCGGCGGCTTTTGCTGCTGCTCGAATGGGCCGGCTCGAGCGGATTGATACCACGGCCTCGCAGAATATCGGCGTGAAATAGATGCATCTTGTAGTTCTGCGTTTCGTTCGGTGAGTGAGGTAACCGGAGGCCCACTCCCCCTCACCCTCCCCATCCCGCTCTTCATCCTCCCTCCGTTCTCCCAAATACCCTTAAAGACCGGCCACGCATCTGCAGCACCTCTGGTGTTGTAGTAGTAGGTGGGCGATGGTAATCACTTACCATTATGTCAGCCACTTGCTCGTTTGCCGCCTTACCCATAAAAAAAAAAGTATTAACCATACGCACTTTTATAGTCACCTTTATGCATTATATACTCTTACATCTATTATATATAATTCTCGTGTAATATTGCTCATGATCAACAAAAAAACGATCTATGCGATTTTCACGTTTTTTTTTTAAATGTGTGTTTTGCTGGCGTGCCTAAGATAGGATTGTTTTTATCAGGTATTTTTTATATTCCATACAATAAAGCCGCAGCAACGCGCGGCAGGGTCCGCTAGTATGCTCTATGAATGCTTGAAAGTGGTATCCAGGTTGTCACCGCTTTAGTTACATAGCGCGGGAGCGGCCTGGGTTCTATCCCCGGTGCCGGCTGAACTAAAATTTGTTAATAGCAATTTTAAGTGCTGTATTTACCACGCGCTCAGCGGCGAAGGAAACCTGGCATGTCTGAGGAACAATCAAAATTGTTAATTCGAATGGCGTGTGAAGTCCGTTAACCGGCACTGGAGCCGCGGGGCGGATCATATCTGGCTCCAAAATCCTAACAGATAACCCACCAGTGGGCATCTATGTGCTGCTACTTTTATATATTTTCGTATCTTTAGTTAAATGTATATCTTTAAGTTAATATAATGACAGTATATACATCTTTATAGTAGTCATTGTGTTCTCAATTATTACTATCAATACTTAGTTCTATAGCATTTATTTTGTATGTTATAAGGTTAATTATAACTAATGTAAGACCCACGTACAGGTAATATTCTTTTAAAACGTTCTCGTACTTAGAATGTGTCTATAGTAAATCGATTTAAAGGAGTTGAGCCGTGGTAGCCTAGTGGTCAGGGCGCTCACTTTAGTTTCATAGAGCGCCAGTGACCTGGGTTCGATCCCCGGTGCCGGCACCGCTGAAATTGTTAATAGCAATTTTAAGTACTGTATTTACCATGTGCTCAGCGGTGAAGGAAAAAATCGCGAGGAAACCTGCATGTCTGAGAAATAATAAAAATATTATTTCGAGGATATGTGAAGCCCGCCAACCCGCACTGGAGCAGCGTGGCGGGCCCTTTCCCGGCTCCTAAACCCTCTCTGATACTCGTATTTGAGAAGGAGGCCTTTGCCCAGCCGTGAGCACTTACTTTACTGCTACTTTACTTTACTTTTTTTTAAAGGAGTTCAAAGTATATAGTAGTCGTTAAAGAGAACATTAGTAATATAATTTTGTAATAACGAATATTATATTAATAAATGAGATAATTTTAATATTAATCAGACAGTACAGTAATAAAACTGTACGACATTTATTTTAGTCGTTGCTGTGTTTTTTTATAACACTCGTTATTGTTTAGAGAAGCACTCATCCAGCCCTCGTTCCACCCTCCGGTGTCGGTTAGATAAATTTCATTCGTCTATTAACCACTATAGTGCAAACAATACTTGAGTTTTGATGGGGCTTAATAACTAGCGAATGAAAATTTTAATTCTATCTTTAATAATTTTTCGGCGATGAATAATAAATAACCTGAATGTAGTGACGCCTAATACACTGTTTATAAATTTGCAAAATATATGCATATAATGTAGAATACATACATACCTAATGACTTTTTCATAATAACGACCTCAAGCTACTGTGTTTGTAAGACAAATACAATCTAAATTCAAATAAAAAAGAAATGTATATCTAATATTAATTTCAAATACATAATCTTTATAATAAATAATCAGGATATAGAGGGGAATACATCAGATGGTATTTGCCATCAAGTAGGGACGTTTCCCTCATGATTCATATCTCGCAAGAAGGATCAACGATTAGCAAGCGTGATTGTGCATACGTTAAAACTTAAATCTCACAGACCGTCTCGACCGCCTCAACAGAACGTGCGCTATCTCAGCGGTCATTGGCAAAAGGTCGGTCGAATCACAAAGCGGGTGCCGGATCAATCTCTAGGCGGCTATCGCCCCCGCGCACTCCACGGGATGATGCACGCTGTGCATGGGAACGCGGCATGTGTGTGCCACATCTAGTGTTTTTTTTTTGTTTTGTTTTGTTTATTGTTACTCGACCTTTATTAAACTTTCGAGCGTTACAATTCTTTTAATGGTTTTCGTCTCCGCCTGATTTCGGTTTATTTTTTTTTTTTTCCTGTCTGTGTAGGCTCAAGTGCTCGGTTATGTCGGAATCGACAAAAAGTTCTTGGACCGATTTAAACCCCCACGCTAGATCCGTGGTTGGGCCGGTAGCCTTGGCGGGTTCGCTGGAAGAGACTCGCGAGTTAAAATAACGTTAGGAGTAACGACGCTGCTGCCCGCTGGCGTGTCGCGCTCCACCCCTGTAGTTCCGAAAAGATTTTCCATAAAACCTCGAAGGGAACACGCAGTAACCCAAGGGAGTTCCCTACACCTGGGTTACAGTGAAGATAGGTCGAATTTTAAAAGCGCCCTAGACCTTCTGGGACCTTTGCCGGCGAACCCGGTAAGAGACTAGGTTTTAAAGTGTGCGTGCTGATTAGATTTTGAACAGATGTACACGTTAACTTTGATACTGTTATTGTCCTCCTAAGTATCCTAACTCACAAATGCAACTTCTTTTGTGTTAATATTTACACTAGAAATATCACGTAAAATATGTGGACATTATTCGAGTTCCTTTTAGGAGTTCTCTTTCATTTGTAATTATTCCAAAAGTTTCGTCTGAAGTTATAATGCGAATTGAGGAATGTTTAATTGGATTTTCAGGGGCCAAGGGAGGGTTACAATATGATATTTGTATAACAAACGAGGAGACGTCGAAGGAGGTGAGGATTCAAATCATGGCAACTGAAAAGATTATCACCTCTCAGTGCGAAGACCATGGTAACCGTAGTTCGCTTAGATTGTAGATCATTATCATTCTCGTTGCAGGATGACATAAGCCCACTACTGAACATAGGCTTTCCCAAAGATTGCCACACCGCACAGTTCTGAGCCGCATGCATAGATTTCTCGCAGCATTATGTAAGTCGTCACCCCATCTGTGGTGTCGCCCTCCACTGCGTTTGCTTGCTTGAGGTTGCCACTCGAGAACCTTTCTCCTCCAGCGGCCATCACAGATTGCTGATCCTTACGGCTATGTCGTTTACCGTAGTACTGCTGCGGATGTCTTCGTTGCAGATTCTATCGCGCAGAGAAACACCGAACATATCCTTTTCCATAACCCGCTGAGGAACTGAGCTTTATATTATACGATTATGGATAGATGGCAGCCACGTGCAGGCAAACGCAGTGTAGGACGACCCCCTTACAACATGGAGTGACGACCTGCGCAGTGTTGCGGGAAGTCGATGGATGCAGGTGGCTCAGGACCGAGCTTCGTGGCAATCTTTGGGGGAGGCCTATGTTCAGCAGTGGACTTGTGATAGGCTGAAATGATGATGATGATGATGATGATGGATAGATAGGCAGCACTCGTCAATAAAAGCTAGGGAATGTGGCTGCGCAACGTTTGACAGAAACTCAAGTTTGACAATCGTCTGAGTGAGTCAATGTGTGAAAATGTCAAAAATATAGTATATCGAGCTGTAATTAAATGTTCAATTGTCAATATGTCAAGAGTACTCTAAACCAATGCATGCATGCGAAGATTGATGAAAGTGGAAGAAGCGAAAGACGTATGTCAGGACGTTAAGTGGTAGAAGATTGTCTCCCGTTTGGAATAAGGCGTGAATATATATATATATATATATATATATATATAATTAAATGTTTGTTTTTGAAAAGCAATACGCTTACGCAAATCAAAAAGATAAGTTTGACGCTGTGAGCTCTGTGTGGGATTCTGCAGCATCATTTGCCACACTGAAATTCTGAGCGGATGAATTTAAATGAGGCTGTACCAGCTTGTGAGACGATGAACGTCCGGGGCGGCAGAAAGCTGCAACCAATGACGATAACATCGCCAAAGTTAAAGCCAAAGTTTCTACTTAAACTGTTATGGCACTGTTCTAATCACTTTAAATCTAATCGAGATCATACTGCTGCGTTTTCTATCTGTTCATTTATAATATGACAATGATAGCCGAGTAGGAAGATCAACCTTCGAATCCTGCAAACCGAGTATCGAAAATTCAATTCGTTTATTACTATTTATGCCTTTTATCGTATTATTTTACTAAAAAGTGTGCATTAACATAAGATGTTTTGCCATTAGGTATGGAGTCGTGTGAGCATATTTAATTTATTTATAAAAAAACAAAATCCGTGGTCGTAACTTTGAAAACAAACAAATATTAGTTTAGTATTGAATACTTTTTTTCTTTTTACCTTTGGTTTTTATAGCTTGTTGACATTCAATGCTATTGACTAACCACTTTCGACTTCATTTTTAAACTGAAGGAGACAAATCTGTCGAGTATCCAGAGTCGACATCCGTGAAGCTGTTTGTTGATAGTGATGTACCTACTCGATAAATATAATATTCAAATTAATGATAATTTTAAATGAAAATCGATCGCGGAATCGAACGGATTTGTAAATAAGAAACAGTGCGTTGCCGGCCTTTAAGGGTATTTTTGGGGATAGGATTTTACCGAACGAAATGAAGCACAAGATGCCTCTACTTCACTACGGTATACTGCGAAACTGTGGTGCCAACCCAGTCAAGACGGCCCATTCGATGGCACGTCCAAAAAACACACGGAGTAAACAGGCGAAAGAAACTACTTTTTAAACAGATTTAATATATACCAAATAATATAACATAAAATAAAAAGCGACGAACAGACAAATAAAGCTTATTCCGAGATAAAATTGAATACTAAAAAAATTAAATAATAAAAATAGTAAAGTGTAAACTAGTGCAATATTCGTATATACGTAATATAATAATATATTGTGCGTCAAGAAGGACTATCGCCATGCTGGCATTCCAAAATACACACTGATTACAAATCAAGGTTTAACTTGAGTCTTGAGTCTTGGTTTGAACCTCTAAGGCCTATCATCACATTAGCCATATAAATATTAAAATAGTCCCAGATTTAAAGCTGTCACCAAAGTTAAAACTCGCTTTGCAACAAGTAAGCACATACGCTCTTAACTAAGGACAGGGTCTGGTCTGTACGCTACGCTCTTAGACGTTTTTTTTTTTAAGGGAAAATAGAAAAACGAACAAGCGGTTCACCTGATGGTGTCCGATGACCGTCGTCCGCGTACATCTGCAAGGGGGAGAGGGCTTCCGATTCTAGCCGAACGAAACGCATAAGCACAAGATGTGCTCTGCTTCACGCCGTTACTCTGCGTGGCCGCGGTACTGGTGGGGTGATCGTGCCGGTCAATTCGAGCAGCAGCAGCCGCAGCCGTCGCTCGGCTCCACCACTGTTCATATCGTACAATACCAAATGCCCGTAGATGTACATCACTAATGATCGCCTCGCCAAATTAGTGTTCACGTATTCACATGATTGTTTTATTGAGCCCATAAATAAATTAGCCTCTAACGAGGTTTTTACGACGCCGTGGCCCCGGTGTTTACGATCCACCGGCGCTATGTGAGACTATCGCTGTTATTTTTAATTAAATTCGACTCGCTCTTTTATAGAAGAACTATTTATTTTGTTAACTGTCACATTAACTACTATAGGCTGTAAAGGGCTAATTAAAAGAATTGTATTTTCTTCAAAATATTTATGTAAATTTTTTTTTTTCATATTCTCGCGTTATTTATGATGTAACTCTGTAGGTCTGCAGCGATACGCTAGTTACATACCAGAGCGACAGGACATACGGCAACAAATCGCATTGATTGATACATATATATGTATATATACATCTTCATGATACGCTTCGTGTTATGCGCCGTTACATTTTAAATAACGGAAGTAAGATTGTATTTTTTTCTTTTTGCATTTTAGGTGCTGAAGTACTGCGAGCATCTCCACGGAAAATGGTACTTCAGCGAGATCCGGGCTATCTTCTCCCGGCGTTATCTCCTGCAGAGCGTTGCCATCGAGATGTTCCTGGCTAGTAGGAGTAAGTCCACCGCAATAGATCATTGTTTAAATGAATATATCAGGTTTCTCTAATGTCAACCTCACCTGTACGCGGGGTGCACTCTGATGATTGAGGAACGTGGCCCCGACGGCCCACTGATGGCGGGAACCCAAGTAATGACAGACGAGTGCCGGGGGTACCGGCACTGCGCTCACCCACCGACCCACGCACCCGCCCACCGTGCTGAGTATGGGCAAATCTTCCATGAATGGCATGCCGGCTATTGTTGGGCTTTTTATAAGAAGGGGCGGCAAACGAGCAAGCGTACCTAATGGTAAGTGCTTATCGACGCCGGTGTAGATCTCCTGTAAAAGATGTGCGGTGCCGCCCTTCAAGGATATTTGGGGAAGAAAAAGTGGAGAGGAAAGGAGGAGTCGACCTTCGGTTACATCAATCACCGAACGAAACGCAGAAGCACAAGATGCCTCTACTTCTCGCTGCAATTCAGAAGCATAAGATGCCTCTACTTCTCGCTGCAATTCAGCAGTATAAGCCGCCGCAAAACTCTATCACATACAATATATCACGGTCAATAGCCAGCTTTGCAGTTTTACAGTTTAAGAGGCTAAATAAATTAGCAAGTTAAGTAGTATTAGATTGAAAGATAGTACTTATGGTTGTACTGATCTGGTTTTCCTACTACAATCAGCATCTTAAGGGATTTTTTTTAAGTTACAAAGAAGTATTAGAAAATAGCAACCGGAGCCTGAGAATACGCTGAGTCGTGGTAAATGGACCGGCGTAAGCGCACATATTTATATATAAGGAAGAGATACACCTACGTCTCAAAGTTTATTCCTATTACTTACTTCAAAACTAATTATGTTAAATACTCATCTTTTACTTCCAGCATCAATCTTCTTCGCATTCCCGGATCAGGCGACTGTCAAGAAGGTAATCAAAGCCCTGCCAAGAGTTGGAGTCGGTATCAAATATGGCATCTCGCAGACAAGGTAAGTGACACGATGTTTAATCAGTTAGCAAATAAAAAAACAGTTGTTTGTATCATATCCTATATCTTATAAGATAAATGTAAAATAAATCTAAAACGTTGCATTATAAATATTTTTGGTTCACTGCCATCTATGCGTAACAAAATAAACTAAACGGTTTCATATCGTGAATCACGTCACAAACATAGAATTTTTTTTCTTTGGTTTCACGGTAGGTGGCGCTACTAAATACTTTGTAATATTTCGTGTACGTATATCGTTATAAATTATTAAAATTATCTCTAATCAACAATTTATATATTTATGTGAGAATGTTCATAGTGAACGTAAGAATTAGAGACGATAAATATTTTTTTAAAGGAGGAGCAAATAGTCCAGCTTTAGTTACTTTAACCCACTTACCTGTCTTCCAGTCTCTATCCTAATGAACTAACTCTTTTGCATTGTTTACGTATTCTTATTTTACATCGTACTGTTGGAAGTATGGAAAAAAACAGATTGTAATTTGGAATATTAATATAGGAGCGTCGTGTTCTTCAATACATTCAGTAGTCTATTCGTTTTTCACTAGATGTCGCTTTTATCAAGGACACTGTGACGTAATGACAATTACATTGATCTTGAGAGAATCCTTTAATTTTTTTCGTTGATCCTGATATAACAATCGACAAAGGAATAAAATAAAGGAAGGAAACCATTAGATAAGACATCCGTTCATGGTATCCACAGTCTGATGGTTGTCCGTCCGCCTGCCGAGGTTAGTAAGTATGGGCAAACTTTTTAATGAAGAAATGTAAGTTGGCGCTTTTTAGAAAAGGCGTATGTTCATGAATGGCATTATACAGATTGATTAGGAAAAGTATTTTACGGGTCGAACGCCGAAAAAACCCATGTTATGAACAGTTTAAATAATCTTCAGTCATTTTATATACCACATTAAAATAAAAATAATCACCAATAGGACATTTCATAGAATATAGTATTAACTACTACTAGTGGTGCTGTGGAGTTAATTTATAAAAATAATTGATTGAATTTCATCAGCTGGTCTATACATTGGGGTGTACGTACAGAATACCGTACACAATATTTATGTATAATATTTCCCGCACATAATAATAAAATTTCTCTAATATTTAATAATTAATATAATAATTTTGGTAAATTATTAAGGAAAATAATTTGAAAAATTATATAAAAAAAACATGTACGATAGCGGCGTGCACTTTTGGATTTTCTAAAATTTTATTTCTTTAAAGTTCATACAGACGAAGAAATTATATTGAATTTCGGATTTGGTTTCGTGGACGTTATGTGAAAATAAAAACCAAATGAAAGTTTTAAACTTATCAGCGAACAGAAACACTGTTTCGTTGAAAAATATAATATTGATTCATGTTTTCCTGACCGGTTTTAACTGCAGCCTCGTCTGCCGATTAATTTACGCAAGATGTGTTATAGTGCTGGTAAGTATGAACGCAAACAGTGAGGCACTCCTTTGCCGTCACCTTTCTGAACCAAATGCAATACAACACTTATCATCAAAGCAATGATCAGAAGTTACATGTATACAGATAGATCCGAAAACTCACGTTCACTAAGTTAACACTGCGCGTTAGTGATGAAAACAAAGAAACAAATGAAAGTCTTAAACTAAAATCGAGCGGAAACGCTGTTTTGTTGATTGATATAACTTGGATTCATGATTTCCTGGTCGATTTTCAGTTCATTCATGAACGTCGATATACACATATATCTATAATAAGCTTATGTACGTATATAATTTTGTTGTTAACCGCTCGCGTATAACTAAATAAATGTATAATTAATATCTGTTTGTGTTCTGAACTTCTTCCGTCAACATCGCACAGTTCCTGGTGTTGTGTGAAAATAATACCGGCTCGAATGATATCTTCCGTTCCTTTTGTCGGTATTAATACATTTTTAATTTGATTAATGATTGTAATTATTTTAATTACCGTCGATCATTTAATTATACCATTGTATTAGATACGCACAACAAACAACATGGAAGACTTTTTTTTATTTAAAATATTATCAAATCTTTTCATGGACGGTGATCGAAAACAGATAAACAGAGTAATATATTTTTCTCTCAACTGGTTGTTTGGTATTGGTATAGACCGAGCTATGATAATATTCTGACGGACAAGATTCTGCCGACTGACTAAAAGGGAAAACTCCATCCGTATGTGGCGTATCCAAAGTGACCTTCTTCGATTGATGTTGTTTGTCAAATGGAAATCTTCGTTGCTTAGCATGGCAGGCTTCGTTGACGCTTTCATAAAGAACACGACGCCTCAAATGCAGCAGTGGATTTATTATTGTATCCTAAGAGACCGCGGGTAGAAGCTGGAATAAAATACGAACGGTACGACTTGGAGCAGTATCAGAGATACCAGGACACTTTAAAAAATCTAGACTAAAAAATTATTTACTTGTGATCCGAAAATATTATCTTCAGCTGATATTCATGCAGGCTTTAAAGAGCACATAGATAACAATAATTACAGAACAAACGTAAATAAAACAAAATTTAGCAAATACAACACACGGGATTTTATTCACACAAAATTAGAACCAATCACATTCACAATAATCACAGTGCTCATATCAAATGTTTGTATAACTAAAATTAATTCAATATTATCTTGTAAGTATATAATTAAGGCACACAGTCACCCTGTTGTGATATTAACGCAGCTTTTGGGTTTTCTTTTTATTTATTTAGACTATACATCATGCTCCAAAATGGCGACAGACAATCCGTATTTGTACTTATAATAACAATAATAATTCGTAATAACATCACCTTGTATACTTAAAATATGGAATGTATCTGTATAAATCACTACAACTACATAAAAATAATCACTCGAAACGTCTATAATACTGATCACAAACAATTAAAATAAATATAAAACAACTGTACAACAATCAAACCTATCAAATCGTTAGGGCTACATTTATAACAGAACCAATATCCTTAGGAACTTATTCTTGATGATCTGCTATCGTCTCTGTCGTCTCCTTTGGAGTCCAACGCGGCGTGAATATATCGCACTTGTCTAATGAAACCGTTGCCCCAGCGCTGTGCCGCCTTTGGACTGCCCTACCTTCTATTCTACTTTCCTTCTCACAGCCGATTTCCGGATCGACCTCTTTCTTTCCCTCCTCGAATTGTCTCATGATCTCAGATAGGGTCTTCCCCTTCGTCTCCGGCAGGAATAGAAGACAGTACGCTGCTCCCAAAAGTGCGAATACAGCGAAGAGATACAAAGTTCCGTTACTCGTTATATAGTACTCTAACTGCGGGTAGGTCTTTATATTGAAGAATATCAGGACGTACGCGCAACACGACGTCGCGCCTGACATCACGCCCCTGATGTCGTGCGGATACAACTCCCCGGACATGATCCAAGGCAGCTGCAGAAAGCCAACCATGCTAAAAGACACGTGGAGCAAAACGCAGGCCAGTTTTATTAACGGCGGACCTTCTAAGCTGTCGCATATCGCGGCACCGAGCATCGCGATTCCCAACAACAAACCGGACGTGGCTGCTAACGTTTTCCGCCTAAAACTGTTGATTAGACATGCTCCCACGGCGCCCATAATTACCCTCACGCCCCCCACGATGATCGAGGCAGTGAACTCGTTCACACTAGTTCCCACCGACTTGAAGAAGTCGACCGCGTAATACAATATCACGTAAATACCGGACATCTCTTGGAATACGAAGAAGACAATGAGCAGAGCGAACGGTTTCAGCACGTTTCGTCTCTTGAAGAGGCCGAGTTTCTGTTTGAAGTTCATGCTCTCATTGCTCTTTCGGTCTTTGGTGAACTCCATGAGCTCCTGCTGCGCCGTATTGTTGTTCTGACGCAGCCAGAACAGGGCGTTGTAAGCTTCCTTCATTTGTCCCTTGGAAGCCAACCAAAGCGGTGATTCCGGCACGAAATACATCAGGAAAGGTGTTAGAAGGGAGAATCCGGCGCAAATTGCGGCCACTTTCCTCCAGTGTATGAACGCTCCCAAGGAGTAGACGACGAAAATCCCCGTGGATACCAGACCCGGGCCCAGCGCGCTCAGCACTCCACGTTTTTCGGGTGTTGTTATTTCAACTACGTATATGTATGATGCCGTTGACATACCTGCAATAGAATTGTGACTTTTAATCTTATCACCAAGCGAGACTCTTTAAATGAAAATGTGTTAAATTAACTTTTTGACCATGCCACTATTTTAGAATATTTATTTTCCATTAACACCTCTTTGTTGGAACCTTTTTGATTGTGATTTTTTTATCGTTCACTTTAGATTGGAAGGCGTTATGAATGTTTCCATGTCAGTCGATCTTTTTCCACGCTCGAGGTGAATTATAATTATTGTAAGTGGTGTGTTGTAAATATCCATAAACTGTGTTATTACATATAATTGGCTGAGCACTTAAATATACATAATATAAGAGTATTGTGCTATATATTCAGACTTTCATTTGCTGGCTATCGCGGAATTCCTATACCATACGGAATGTTGGACACAGATGAACCCAGAATATCTTCTTGTGTAGAATAATATAAAGATAGCTGTTTGAAAATAAGGCATTATTAATAATAAAACAAAACTCAACTCTTTATTTTTAATCTTACAATTAACAAAGACAAATGAAAATCACCTGATAACAAATACCTCTAAGAAAGAATAGAAGGAAAAACATCGTGTTCGTTCCATAAATACCAAACAAGTATAGACGAAACTATTCGATTGTTTCATGATGAATGTTGAAACAAATTGTGCGTAAGATTCCTTCTTCATTGTTGTAACTCTCGACTAATAGGGGACTTATCGTTTCGTTTATTCAAGATCTGGTTACCTAATTGTACGTCTTGAATTTAAAAACATCACTGTGATTTTAGGGATGAATAGACGTTCCACGGAATTGTTGTGAAATATGTTTCTGGCATAGCGGATAATGCCCTGTATTAAAATTAAAAATAACAGTACTGTATTTAAATACTGGGCCATATCCGTACAAAAAATTCACAAGAATTTCATGTATCTTATTTTTAACATTAATCATGTTTATCCAAGAAATGATTACTTATGAACCAAACCATGTGTAGGATTTCAGAAATAACACACATGGAATTTATGTGAAATATTTTTGTGGCTGCCACGTGCAGGTAAGGTTGAGATTTTTTCGGAGAGTGAGGTGGTATATATATATAGCTGACACCCTAAAATACAGTTCACTAATCTGAAATTGTTTATATGGAAAAACTCACCGATGGTAAAACCGGTGATGAAGCGTCCGACGCACAGGAATACGTAAGTCTCGGAAAATGCGATGACCAGCCAGCCGATCAGGTTCGGCAGCACGATGGACTGCAGCAGCAGCCGCCTGCCCACCGCGTCCACCATCATGCCGCCGAGGAGGGCCCCGATCGGGTTTGAAATTACACCAAGACTGGCTGCGGACAAAGTAATTCGTTAAGCACTTTCAAACATCGGCATGAAACGCCTTGCCCGCTTGGCTACGCCGAGTCGTGCCACATGGGTATCCATAGCTCTGCCTGCCCCTGGGACAGTAATTCTAAATTTAGTGATTGACTGATATTTCTAAGAAACATGACGCTTCATAGATGATATAGTTTTGGCTTAAGTTAAGAATCGTCTACTTCTACATCACGATAAGAAACTGGACAAAATGTACTTACTAAATAACATTTCTACAAAATCATTGATAACGGAGTAAAATGAATTAAAAATAGTTTAATCGTATTTAAATAACAGAAACAGCAATTCTGTTTGTTTCAAGCTGAAAGAGATAAACGGATTATTTTTTATGGATTTAGCTAGTATTAGCGATGAAATAATAATTAAACGAAATATATATACAGTGTGTGTATGTATATACTGTGTTCGTAGTTATTTTATACATATTGCATATTACTTCATTATCCTGTGTATTATATTTTTATTTCATTCTTAACATTATGTCCGCCTTTGCGGTGTATATTCAAATATTGCAAATGGTTCAATAGAGAATAAATAAATATGTATTTATGTATTTAGTAAGGTTTCGTGCAAGCCAATTTCTTTTTAAATTCTATGTCCATTAGTTATCATTGATTTTATTTTTATTTAGTGCGGTTTGGTCCAAGTCTCCCTTGCTCTTAAATAAATTCTCATATTAGAAACTACATAACGTGTCGTAAATCCAATGCCGGCACGAAACTTCAACACGGTTAACAAATTAAGATTTCACTCACAGTACGTGTTCCAAAATACATGCTGTATATTACAAGGTCGGACGCAGAGGGTGAATACTTCTCTTGTCGTCACCAACACGCGTGCATGGTTACGCACACATCGCTGTCGGAATGTTTGAAGTGCCGGCTGTTTGATGTAAATATTGATTGACTTGCAGATAATTTTAGACTAGGTATATATATGGTTTCGTCTGTTATTTTGTTTGGAAGTCTTGTTTATCATCAGTTTACTTAGACGTTAATGTTAATAAAATGTACCTCAAAATCGGCGTCAGTTTTCAAACCGAAATAGCTTAAAATTTGACAAGAAATGAATCGATGAAAATTCTTTGTTCGACGTAAGAAATTCAGATTTCGTTTGTCAATTGTCCTATAATGTGGTTCCTCTGACGGAGAAGAAACAGGCAAACCAAACTTTGCAGCTATCCTCTTTTAAACTTTATACATTACACATCATAAAACAACCAATACAACAAGGCCAGAGTCAGTTCTTTTTACCAAAATAACCGCATCATCTTCACTACAGCACTTCTTCACTTTTGGAGGAAGCATACCAACGGCTGTCTATTAGGGTGGGATCAAAGTATTTGTACATAAGATCTTTACGCGACCTTTGAAATGTCTAGGGGAGGAACTTTTGACTGACATGACCTTTGTTGGTTGGCAGTAATTATAAAATATTCAACTTGTACTTAATTGTATGAACTGTAACGTTACTTCGATGTTTTTTTTCCCTAAACTAAATTAAAAAGTACATTGTGTTTTTAGTCTTAACAGGTCATTATACAATGTTATAACCTTTACCTTACCTCAACAGCCTGTAAATAGTTCAATGCAGGACATAGGCCTCTTCCATAAAGAGGATTTGCGCATGTTTTAACAGGTTTGTGTAAAATATTGTGAATAATGATTAAAACGTAGCAGTGTTTTGGAGCAAATTTGGCTCGCAATCCGCGAGTCTAACATAAAACAGTAAACATCATAGCTACGGACATATATTCTGTATTACGTAATGTTTTGTATGTACACGTACTTATGCTTTCCAGAACACTGTCTTGAATGACAATAAGGACGTATAGAAACATGAATATCGTTCGAATAGATACGTTATATTTTGTTATCCTTAGAAAGATGTTATGACCTTTTTAGTTACGTTATTCTTTATTAATCCTTTATAATCTCGTTAAGTCATATAGTGTACCTAAGCTCTCGCAAAATAAGGAGGCCTAAGACCCCGACCCGGGACATTGTGGCCTTTAACTAAAATATTCGCTGAGATTGGATTCCAACGGTCACAAGTGAGTTGTTTTTAAATTTATTATTTAATGGAGGATTTGTTCAAAGTGAACATATGTTTATATAACTAATAACAATTTTCATATCTATGAACTATTCATATTATAAAGAAACGTTACCGATCCATGAGCTCTGCTCGAATGTAATGTTGGGGTGCTCGTGTGTGTACTGGGGCAGCAGAACTGCCGAGAAGCCCTGGCAGAAGCCCACCGATATGTTGATAGACTGCGCAGCCAATGCCGCCAGCACCTGCCGAGGTGATATCACAATATTTAAAATATCATTTAAATAAGAAATATGTTTTAATAATAGCTAATCAATATATAACAGGCTTTGTATTAAAACAAATTTGAATACTTCCTACAATAAAATTAGCAAAGTAAAGTAATTAAAATAAGACAATATTTTATTTGTAAAATACAAAAATATTTCGTATGTAATTTTATTCAGCGATAGTGATTATGAAAGAAACGCCCTTCGAGTTTTAGATGTGTTGCGCAGAGTAATGAAATTTTTTTTGGAAAATTTGCAAGCTTAGAAAATACATTTTGTTATGTAAAGGTTATCAAAAGACTATAGAACGAAGTACGCGACGTCGGTCTGCGTAATATGTGTTTGGTATAGTTATAAAGATTTAAAAAAATATAAAGTAAAATTCAATATTTTCGCAATCGCATTCAACCTGTATACTATCTCTTAAAGTCTGCACACTCGTCTTTACCTTCCCCTACTCGATTCAAAGTTTATCCAATACAATTAGATTTTGGGTCAGATGTGTAGTGTCGAAGAGGGTACCTTATATTGTTGGGGTTCGAACCAAGGAGACAAAACTCAACAGTCAGGTAAGCTAACTAAAGAATACTAAAAAATATTAACTACTATATATATTTTATTTATAATGATAGAGGTTAAAGTACGAATTTGACGTTATAATGGTGTGGCCACTTTGAATTTAAATTAAACCTGCATGATCCAAGATCCTGCTTTAAAACTGTACGCTCGTGAATACTTGATTTCTGTGCTGGTTGCAGTTCAAGACAACAATCGAATGGCGGGCTCGAACATGCGACGTCATGTTCTCAGCTTGCCGCATCCTAATCTACTAGGTTATTGGCTCTTAAAAAAACTTAAACATCAACCCAAAAAATTCGGCGTTGCGTCGTCTACGATTTTATCTATTCTCAACAATTTTTTACTGTCTCGCCACCGTTCCAGATCATTGTTTACAATATCGTAAGGTACATTGACACAAGGCTTGTCCTCGGTCCGTGCGCGTACATTGCCAACAACGCGCGCCCGCCCACGCTGCCCCGTGTAAAATTAGACGGCTTTCGTCGTTCGCTTTTCTCGCTCACGTACACGACTAGGCGATCGAAAGCGAATCTAAATAAACAAAGTCCGAGCGTTCGTTGAATATTAGTTTTTTTTTCTATTATTGAATTTCATTTTCCGACGTTAATTGTTTGCTACCGTCCAATAACAGTATAATAACTTAATAACAATCGTCACTACCGATGAGATAATTAAAAAAAAAATTAAAGAAAAAACGACAACTAAACGAATTTATACGTATATCATTTTGTGTTTTAAAATCACTATTTACGATTAAAAAAAACCAGTTTACAAAGATTACAATGCGTTTAATGTACCTACAGTGTATTTCGTTCATACATTTGTTTAATATAGTAACTTACGATGTTTTTATTTACATTTAGAAGTCATTATAATAAACCCACACGCCACATGGGCGGTTTATTATAATGTTTTTTTTTTTAATGGAATGGAGAAAAAAACGGCAAATGATGATGGTAAGTGGTTACTATAGCCTATGAACACCTGAAACCAACCTCAATCGAAGAAGGTTACAGATGCGTTGTCACCACTGAGGACCAAGATGGATTGCCTCTAATCCCGTAACTATACTCTATACCTTTCGAACATTACTATCCCTTTCACAAGTCCCTTTTTAACCGAGAAGGAAACAATTGAATTAGAATTTTCTAGAAGCTTCTGTTTTAATTTATCTATAGCTAAAAGAAAATTTGAGCATGTCGAACATTCACAAAACTTTTGGCTACATAATATAGTTTACTATATTAAATATAGTTTACATTTGTCCTCTGGGACATTTTTATAAAATTATTTATATTAAACGGCGGGGTGGTAATTTATAAATAATAGTGGTTAACTAGCGGAACATACTGCGCGCAAACTATCTACATGATTGCCGTCTGATGGCTTATAAACACTTGTTATTTGAGATGATGTGTAAAATTTGCACAAGCTCTTGCGACGCAGTTACTGAAGCCAATGAATCATGTAAAACAGTGTTTACGGACAATTGATGTTGTTCGGAAAATTGGAACCCCGATGCGTTGCAAGAGGAAAATGCACTTGTTGATTGTTTGAAAGCCGTAATTACAAAATATTTTAATGACACTTTAATTCACTTGCAATAGATATAATAGGACTGGAAATAAACACTTTACTCACGGTTAAATTAACACCAATAGAATCGTAATATAGCTCGAGATAACTTCTCGACTTATACATCCCAACGTGCGTGCTCTGAAGGGTGTCACGATACAATGCGATCGTGTGGTTATTACAAGTGCTCATATAATAAAGGTTATGGGTTCGAACACGAAAACAGAGCGCGACTAAAAGAGACCGGTCAGGAAATATATCTGTTTTTTTAAAGGTCGCCGCGCATGCAGAGACGGTCGACGAATAAGAAACACGTTTGTGTGATTGAACATACATTACATTTCTATTGTATTATGCTTGTTATATATTGACGGTGTAGTTTATGTTATGCTTTATTATTATTATGGTCTAGTTTATGTAATCATCTTTCATCATTTCAGCCTATCACAAGTTCAATTCTGAACATAGGCCTCCACCAAAGATTGCCACAAAGCTCGGTCGTGAGCCACCTGCATCCATCGACCTCCCGCCAACACTGAGCAGGTTGTCATTCCATCTTGTGGGGGTCGTCCCGCATTGCCTTTGCCAGTACGCGGCTGCCACTCGAGAACCTTTTTTCCCCAAGGGTTGTCAGTTCTGCGAGCTATTCGGTCGGCCCATTGCCACTTCAGCTTGCTGATCCTCGCGGCTGTGTCAGTTTATGTAGTTTATGTAACGCTTTATTATTATTATGCATCCTAGGCAGATTTCAAATTGGGCATAATGAATCGCTTGAGATTGGCTTGGAACGCCAGGCGTCAAGTAGGTTGACGAAATAAATATATGAGGCGAATGTAAATGAGAGAGGGGGTCTTTGCCCAGCAGTAGGACATCAATAAGCTGCTTCTTTTCCTTTATATTAGAACATTATAAATTTTAATTATTTTAACGTTATAAACAAATATATGAGGCGAGTGTAAATGGTAGAATCGGGAGAGGAAGACGTTCTGAAAAAAGGCCAGGTCAAGAGTACTCTAAACCTACGAGCATGCATGCGAAGATTGATGACAGTGGAAGAAGCTAAAGACGTATGTCAGGACCGTAGCAAGTGTAAGAAGATTGTCTCTGCCTACCCCGTTGGGAACAAGGCGTGAATATATACATACATACAAAGAGCGGATTTAAAATCAACATATGTTATGGTGGCCAGTGGCAGGTACATCATAAAGGTCGTTGTAATATGTGTCCAGCAAGGGGCCTTAGAGAATCTGCAACCCATCTCATCCTTTAAATGTCGGAAAAGTCGACTGGGGGGAACGCGAAGAAAATTCTGGCATCCGATAGTGGAGTAATAACAGTTGTGGATAATTTGTCACAACAAACATTAATAAGTTATTCGAATTTAATTCAGTCAATATTCCTACAAGAGATATTCAGTTCTTTGTGAGTTCTACTGTAAATGTAACTCTTTACATGCAATGGACTACAAGACTTATTTGGGCCGTTTCGTAAAACAAATACAGCAAATAATTGAAAAAATTAATTACAATATTAGTTAACTACGCTTTAATTAGGCACAGATTGGGGCTTTTCGTCTCTTCTAGATACTTTAATTCATCAAAACATGAGTGAACGTAAGGCCACGTGTGTTTTTTCTCGACAATCGTGTGACATTTCTATATAATAAATACTGTCATATTGTAGCAAGATTTCTAGAAAACGATTAAACCCAGTATTTACTTCGATTATTTCTTATTTGTATTTATATTCTTAGACAAATATCGCCATTAACTTTTATAGGTCCTATTGTGGATCACAAGCCTTCTAAATGAGATTGTAGAGCATCTCAGTAGAGTTTAAACAGTTTAGAACTTGCCTTCCCCCAATTATCTTCGATGGTTATTGTTCCTTTGGTGAATATGATTCTTTAAGAATCTCTATCACGCTTAGCTACGCCATTATTATACTTTATATCATTTAATAAGACCCCTTTTATTGCTTACTATCACGGCTTTCATGGTATTTTGTAATCAGTATTATTTCCTGACTTATATCCTACAATCGTTTCACTTCCTTATTCCTCGACAGTCTAATGAAGTCAGTTTTAAACTAACTCTAATTAAATAGAATTGCGAATAACTTTGTAATGATGCAAGATTTGCCCGTCGCTTTGTCTGCGTTTCTCTAATAATTTGTATAAATGTGTAATTATGTAAATCACCAGGTAAAATGCACTATTATTTTCTCAGGTTTACAATTTATGATCTGGACAAATTTTTTTTTTCGTTAAGTAGGCAAAAGTGCTCATCCGTCGGTAAGTGATTACCTCGTACATCTGCAATGTCATAAGAGCTGCAGGTGCGTTGCCGGCCTTTAAGGATATTTGGGAGAACGGAGGGATAGGGAGGGGGTTGGGGGAGCAGGGGAGTGAGCCACCGGTCACCTCACTCACCGAACGAAACGCATGAGCACAGGACGCCTCTACTTCACGCCGGTCTTGGTACTAAGCCGGTGGAGCCGGCCCATTCGAGCAGCAGTTGATGCCGCCGCTTGGTGCTTTATCTAACTTTATACAACGACAGACTGACAACGGCAACACCCACCTACATGCATATATCATTTGAATATATTAATTATGTAAGGATTTTGAAAGGAAAACAGAAGTTGCAAGTAGGTCCTAGGTACACGACAATAGCACTTTTTACCATGCCTGACCTCGCCGCACCAGACCTTTCCGTCGTGCTTCTGAAAGTTCTGCCTGCCTGGTACCCTTATTTCTATTAATTGCTTTTGCGAATGGTTTATTCCTTTTAATGTATTTTAAAAGTCCGGTTTTCATCATGGCGTTTTAAATGACGCTTTTGACCTTTGAAAAGGACCTTTTTAGTAATAATAATAGGGAGTAACGACCTCCTGCCTGTGCTCGAATCACGGCAAGAGCCACTCTGTCCTCAGTCGTTTCAACTTATGTAACGTACACCACATTTAAGCGTTGTGCCAAGCGGCGGCTTTAGCTGCTGCTCGAATGGACCGGCTCGACCGGATTGATACCACGGCCTCGCAGAATACCGGCGTGAAGTAGAGGCATCTTGTGTTTCTGCGTTTCCCTATTCCTCTCTTCTTCCCTACCATCTCCCAAATATCCTTAAAGACCGGCAACGCACCTCCAGCACCTATGGTGTTGCAGATGTATGTGGGCGACGGTAATCACTTACCATCAGGTGAACCGCTTGCTCGTTTGCCGTCTTTTCAATAATAAAAAAAAATATATCCGATGTAACGTCGCTGCTGTTTATTTTCGGAATTATTAAGCAAATCTCTTAAAGAATTAAAAAAGGTAATTCGAACACACGTTGGCGCTATTGTCTCTTAGTTCTATTTTTCGTGTCCTTGTTAACAAAATTTCGAGAACTGGACGTTTTAATCGTTTATACGCATATATATGAACGATAAACAAATCTTTAAACAGTATAAAATAACAAAGTCGCATACCGCATATTCGCTTATGATTTCTAAACTTTGAAACGATTGAAATTTCAATTATGAGCCACGTCAGTCGAGATAGCATAGTGGCCAGGGCGATCGATATAAATCAATTGTGAGCTGAGTTCGATCTCCGGTGTCGGCATCTCTAAAATTGTCAGTTCTCATTTGCCACGTGCTCGCCGGTGAAGGTGAACATCGTGACTAAACATGGATGACTGAGAGGTAATAAAAAGAATTGTTACTAGGGCATGTTCAGTACCTGCACTGAATCAGCGTGACGGACTTTTCCCGGCTCGAACACTTTCTCAACTATTTGAGAGGAGGCCTTTGCCCAGCTGTGGGCATTTTTTTTTTATGGAAACGACGGTATTCTGCGAGGCCGTGGTATTAATCCGGTCGAGCCGGCCCATTCGAGCAGCAGCTAAAGCCGCCGCTTCGCTGTACCACGAAGAAACATTACTCAACTTTATCTGGACTAATCACACATGAAGGGTTAAATGGTTTATATGTATAACACATTCACATTTACTTTATATACGAGTATTACTACAGATCAAGGCATAGGGCTTTTTAATGAGATACTATTTTTAAACGTGGTTACAGAACCATCACTTAAATACCTAATGGTTTTTTTATACTTTAAAAGAGAACAAACAAATCTTGGAAGGGTAGTGTGTTTACGGCCGACATTTTCATAACTATATATTGTTATGTGTTTGTTTATTATAATTGGGTTGTGACTGTTGTAGATACTAATCTCCTCGTCACTTTTTATCTCCCGGAGAGGCGAAAAGTCGAATACGGAAGCCCGTCATGCTACGCTGAGTCATGCCATATAGTTATAAAAATTTCACACAGAGTTAAGGACATTCGTTAATCACGATTCATTATTATAAATCTAAGTTACGTTTGATTTTAATATTTATTATAGTTTTAAATTTTTATTATTATATTATAATCGTGGTTGAGTGGTTAACTTTCCGGACCGCTAAGCCAGCGGTCTTAGGTTCGAACCCTAGCCGTAAACAATATTTAGACAAAACACAAATTATGTTGGGTCGGGTTTAGCTGTATGCGCCCCATGTGTCTGACGCTGCATCTGAACCTTATTCCGATCTTATCCCATATGCGTTACCTCGGATATGGGAAGGTGAGTGCCTTAGTGGTGCCCCCCCCTACAATTACGGCATTTTAATATCTCCTGCGCAGTTGACAACCGCCGATTGTATTCGGAAGTTGTGGCATCATCATGATATTTTAAATTTGTATTGTGCCTATAATTAAATAATATGCTTTTCCAATCATCAAACACGCAATTTGTATTTTATAACTGGTATTATTACTATTATAATCGGCCTATTTCAGTCCAATGCTGAACATGGATCTCACAAAGAAAGCGTCAACAAAAGCTGTCACAAGTTTCTTGGAAGTTTTATACGAGGTAGAGCCAAGCGGCGGCATTTGCTGCTGCTCGAATGGGCCGACTCGACCGGGGTGGTACCAGGGAGTCCCAAGATCTAATGTTTCTGCATTTCGTTCGGTGAGTGTGGTAACCGGAGGCCCACTCCCCCTTCCCCAAATATCCCTAATAGGCCCAATTAAATAGTTTAACTCTTTATGCCAAGTCAGTCTGTTGAATTTCACTGCTGGATACGCATGAAAGCGCCTTCAGAATCCGGTACACCATTTATGGAAGATCTGCCCATTATCATCACACTGGGCGGGCGGGTAGACCAGCGGAGTGCCGGTACCCTCGCACTGGGTATGCTGCTCCGCATCTCTTGTCCATGGTATTTGGGTACGGTCTATTCAGATGGATTTCCGCGATCAATCGGTCGCCAGAGCATCGTTCGTCAATCAGCAGGGGTTCAAGAGAAGATTGACATTGGAAAAAGGGTTAGTATAGTCTGTCTTACACTCCTAAACTCCTCATACTGCATATTATAATGAAAATAAGCACAAATATACTAATGTATCAGTATTTATGTGTATATTATAGTTATTAACCAATATGAAGAGCGTTGTTTCCACTTCCTTGTCTCATTCTAATCAGAAATTGTTAATTTGCATTTAATTTACTGATTTGAATAAATGCTCGGTAGCGAACTGTAACGTTTGAAATTTATAAATATTCTCGCATTCCGAGTTTCCGTTCCCTCGCGAAAAATAAAAAGAGCAGAGACTTTTATAGGCTTTTTAATGAACTTATTTTTTATGTACGTACGCTGGATGTAAACTTTGGAATGGGAAATCGAAAAGTGAACGTGTTTGTCACTTAAAAAAATCGTACAAATAAAAATTTCTGTATTTTTTTTTTTAAATAATTGCATGAGATCTTCCACGACTGTAGGGATAATTATCTGTACCATTTTATTTATATGACGTCAATGAGCGTAGGCTACCAACGCAGATATGAAAACAGTGCCACTAAAATTATATATACGTGTGGTGACACGCACGGAGCATGTTTATTACTTTTTTATTTATTTATTTTTATTGTGTCTAGTTCAATGCAAAACAAGATGAAAATGTAAATTTATATTATTTAGAGAGGACGAAGTAGAATTTTATTAAAGAATAACCTGTAACGGAACGAAGATCCGGTCTTGTTGTATGAAAATCTTTGCCCACAATGTTTGGGCCACATTAGAACGTGTAACAACTTATACGATACATCGATGTAGCTAGATATAGCTGGATGGCAACCTTTATAATAATATCGATATGAAAGAGGAGAAATCCCGTGGGCGTCGTAAGAGGCGACTAATTGAGAAGCTATAAAAGTCTCGTGGAAATCTTCGGGAGCGAATTCGTTCGAGTGAACTTCCGGTTACATCATTCAGCGAACGAAACGCAGCGGCACTCACTAGACGACTCTACCCACCTAGAGCTATCGCGCCGAGTCGACCCATTCGAGCGGCAGCAAAAGCCGTCGCTTGGCTCTACCGCGTACAAATGTTAGTTTGTGATGATCAGAGGTCTAGAAATTTTAGTACTTTCAACCTATGGAAATATGAATCTATGTAAGGTACTGGTGCACAGTCATAAATGACCATTTATACTAAGCATTTAATAGACAAGACGAAGTTCATGTCAAACGTCCATGTCACACCAATACCGGTTGTTGTTGGGAACAATAGGCTCGAAGTTGTAGACGAGTACGTATACCTGGGACAAATTGTCCGATTAGGTAAGTCCAACTTCGACTCAGAGGTCAATCGACGAATCCAACTCGGCTGGGCTGCGTTCGGGAAACTACGTCATATCTTCTCGTCGAGTATACCGCAAAGCCTCAAGACGAAAGTATACAATCAGTGCGTGTTGCCAGTAATGACATACGGATCCGAGACTTGGTCCTTCACTGCAGCCCGTATGAGGAAGCTCAAAGTTGCTCAGCGAGCTATGGAAAGGGCTATGCTCGGTGTTTCTCTGCGTGATAGAGTCTGCAACGATAATATCCGCAGCAGAACTAAGGTAACCAACATAGCCGTAAAGATCGGCAAGCTGAAGTGGCAATGGGCCGGCCATATGGCTCGCAGAACTGATAACCGTTGGGGAAAAAGGTTCCCGAGTGGCAGCCACGTACGGGCAAACGCAGTGTAGGACGACCCCCCACAAGATGGAGTGACGACCTGCGCAGTGTTGCGGGAAGTCGATGGATGCAGGTGGCTCAGGACCGTGCTTCGTGGCAATCTTTGGGGGAGGCCTATGTTCAGCAGTGGACTTCTAATAGGCTGAAATGATGATGGTGATGATGATGATTCAATAGATATATTGAGTATTAAGTATTTATTGCATTAAAGAATAGTAAAAAGTTTTACTTTCATATTACATTATGTATTATTTTATCTGTCGTCTCATACGTCACCCGCGAGATAGAAAGAGGGTGGGAGATTCTTACATCGGTACACACGGCATAGGAGTCACCATAGCCACCCGCCCGTCACGTTATCTTTCAGATAGACGAAAAGCAAGTCGCCGAACCACCCCCTTTTTCCCATAAAAAAAGAGGCGGCAAACGAGCAAGCGGTTCACCTGATGGTAAGCGATTACCATCGCCCACGTACATCTGCAATACCAGAGGTGCTGCAGGTGCGTTGCCGGACTTTTAGGATATTTGGGAGATGGTAGGGAGGATAAGGAGGGGGATGAGGTGGGGGAGTGGGCCTCCGGATACCTCACTCACCGAACTAAACGCAGAAACATAGGATGCCTCTACTTCACGCCGGTATTCTGCGAGGTAGTGATACCAAATCAGCCGAGCCGACCCATTCGAGCAGCAGGAAAAGCCACTGCTTGGCTCTACCACTTTTAAAATCCTCTCGTTGAAGCTTAGTCAAGCTAACCACTGCCCTTGTGAGTAACAAAGCATAAGTGCTTATATGTCTATAAAAACAACCGTATGTATCAATTCAATTAACTTTGAATAAAGTCTATGACCGCGCGGACAAAACCACGGCCAGCCGCCAGTCTCCTATTAGTTGTTAATAATAATCGATGAACAGATCGGAGTTGCATAACAGTGGTAACACGGGCGCAGGAAGCCGAGCGTCGTGGCGACGTGGTGTCGCTTGAACATTGACCGCGTGTGCATATAAGCGGAGAGGCAGGCCAACCGGCCGCTCATCTAACGATCGCTTATCAACCGCAATTATATATAATTGGCCGTTTCGTCACGTGGCCGACGGCTTTTACCGTGAACGATGCCAACGAAGCCAGTGATGTTTTGATTGTTTTCATGTTTCAAATTAGTTACGCACGGGTGTGGCGCGGTGCAACACCAGAGGTTCTGCAGATGCGTTGCCGGCCTTCAAGGTTATTTTGGGAGATGTGAGGATGAGGAGGGGAGAAGGCCCACTCACCGAACGACGCACAAGATGCCTCTACTTTACGCCGGTATTCTGCGAGGCCGTGATACGAACCAGCCCATTCAAGCAATAGTTAAAGCCGCCGCTTTGCTCTACCACGTTTAAAAATGCGAATATTGGATAATTTGGTGCGTTTTCGTACGTTTTTGCGCGACTCGAATGCGTATGAAAAAGGATCAAAAGTGCCGCCGGTCTAACATTTTAAATGCCACAGATTATACTGAATAAAATTACATTAAATGTCCATTGATAACTTTGCACACCATAAGATTGTGATTCATTTTAATTAAACGTAATATAGAGTGCCTTTTAAAGGCGCTCGAGAGAAAAAAAGGGTAGGATCGCGCACGTCTTTGGGAAAATTTTAATTAAATCCACCTACCTGTAGTACTAACATTGTGCAACATTGCGTCTGTCAATATGTTGACATGCATCAGTGTACTTGTGCTATTTCTTTTATTAAATTAATGGTAATTTTTATTTCCCTAGTTCTTTATAGTTTGCAGCGATCCGCATACGGTCGCTCTTCATAACAATATAGATCTTGGCCAGATATATAGAGACCGGTGCAATTATAAATAAAATGTATGCCATATTGTTGCAAAACAGAATAGCCATTCTGTCATTTATCAAACTATGCGGAAGGCTCGCACAAAAGAGTATTTCGGAAATTATGTACTATTTGTGTCGTTGCCTCGGGCTCTAGACCCACCACCTCCAACGCTATCCCAGATAAGTTTCGGTGAAGAGTGGGTTGAAAGAACTTTTATACGTCGCAGCTTTTACTGGGGCTCGTCCGGGGTAGTGCGCACGGCCTCGCAGAATACCAATGTAAAGCAGAGGCATCTTGTATTTCTGTGTTTCGTTCGGTGAGTGAGGTAACCGAATTCCTACTCTACCCTCTCCCCATCCTTCTATCCCCCTCCTCTCTAAATATCTTTAAAAGTTGACAACCCACCACTTAATATAACACGCACACTTAATGTAATCATTTCCCACTAGTCCAGACCTCTGACCACTGGGGTGTGAAGTATTAGGAAGATAAAAGGGGCAGTAGAATTTTTACGCGTATATATTACTCTTTGAGGCTGGAATGATGATGGTTTATTTGGTTATAAATATTATTAAAGCTTTTGAGATACGATGATGGATTTAACCTTTCGCCATGGCGTGGTTAGAAAAGCTTATCTCCAACCTAACGGAAAGGTGACTTTGACCTACCGTGAAACCGAGCCGCGGGCGTTCAAGTTCAATAACGCAGTTTGTTTAGTCGCTCTCGAGCTATGCATAACATCATCTGCTGGTGCGTTCGCACTGCGCTAGTCACTCGTGCGAGTAATTGCTCGTATCCATAGCAACTTCGGAGACTCCTGTCCCAAAGCGGCATGTGACGTGTATCCATAGCAACTTCGGAGAGTCCTGTCCCAAAGCGGCATGTGACGTGTATCCATAGCAAGTTCGGAGAGTCCTGTCCCAAAGCGGCATGTGACGTAACGATGTGGTATGACGACAGTTTCAAACATTATAATTCACCTTGCGAACTTTATTAGTACAGTGAAAAATGTTGTGGATTTAGTTCAAATGGCTAAGTTGGTGCAGCGGCAGAGCGAACCGCCCCAGCCTTACGTAACGCGGGTGCGCTTCATGCGTGCAATTGATATTGCTATGACCTACACGTAACTGTACAGGTGTTTATGCATGTACAAGCACAGACAATTCTAGAGAAATTCTGGTGTAAAGAATTATTTTTATACGTCTGCCGTCTGACGTAATTTTTAAATGCAATTTTTAGGCAATCACTTGTACGTAATGCGAACGAGGCATCAAAATTACATCTCCGCTGCCTCTATTATTATGGCCGGACGTGAAAATAGGCATGTCATCAACAGTTTATCTTTTTTTTATGTGCCGTTTATGTTATTTCGATATAATGTGACAATTTTGTCCCATAACATAAACATTTGCACTGTTCACAATTGTTTGGCAAAACATTTGGACAAGAGTTGTAATCGCGAAGTATATTTAATAGAAAAGTTTATTTTCATCCAAAAACACGTGTCGATAATACGTGACTATAAAACGTGAGGAAGGTAATACAACACAATGGCTGCTATTATAATATTATCTTTTTTATGTGCCGTTTATGTTATTTCGATATAATGTGACAATTTTGTCCCATAACATAAACATTTGCACTGTTCACAATTGTTTGGCAAAACATTTGGACAAGAGTTGTAATCGCGAAGTATATTTAATAGAAAAGTTTATTTTCATCCAAAAACACGTGTCGATAATACGTGACTATAAAACGTGAGGAAGGTAATACAACACAATGGCTGCTATTATAATATTATCTTTTTTTTTATACCGGCAAATAACATGTCGTCCGCTTATATTAATTTTACAAAACGATCACTGGTGGAAGACATTCGGAATCATCTCCCATTTCACTGGTGGAAATGGGCTGTTAAAGGTTTGCAGCAAACCTGGAGTTTTACAGGTGGATTGGGGACGATATCCCGTATCGCGACTCCAGGCGATCTGGGTAGCGATCGCAGCAGATACCGGGCAATAAGAAAATCTGCTGTCCGTCACACGTTAGGATAATCTAAATCTGATGTGGCAGTCCATGGGGTTTAGGTATATTTGAGCTTACTACGAAGTCGAAGCGAGCGCCTCTGTGCACTAGGCTACATGGACTCACCTTATGACCGAGTCATGTTTTTTATGCTTCGAAATATTATACATCAGCTGCGTTAATATCAATCGCACTGAATATTTATAAACTATGTCAAGCAGAAAAATGTCAACCGTTTATCGTCATTCATCAATTGCTAAAGCATAGATCCCTCCGTTGATCGCGCGAGCCACCTTCCGGGACCATATGTAACACTTATGCGACATGATCCAATGATAAGTTAGTCAGAGAAGACTCGTCAAGTTATATAAAAGTATTGGCGCTGGCAACGATTAAAAACCAAGTTCCGTGACACGAGGAAACGTCGTATGTAGGCCCGCCCGTCTGCCCCTTGCCCCGTGTCAAACAGTATCTAGTTTAGTTTATATAAGCCTCACCCCATCGCAGACAGAGGTGACGGATTTCTAGCCGAGCGTACAGACTGAAGCCGTCGAAGCCTTCGCACTCTAGTGATGCTGCTCCTACAAGCCTGTGGGATTTGGTTTCGGCAAACTCGGATGATTATTCGACTATCAATCAGTCGCGCGAACCTGGTTCATTTGCTAACGGGCTGCACCGTACGCTGGTGGGAATGGCATTTAGAGATAGAGCTTGGTATATTCCACCCGAAGCCCAACAAAAAAGGAGACTTTTGTATATATTTTTTCCTTTTATAACCGTTTACGGGATCGTTATTGAAATTACGTAGGTATTAATCACACTTAACCACGATACGACTTCGACGACGTTGGGTATACGGTCGAGTGAGCTTATGTTTTTCTTAATTAAAATATTGTAATACATACTTCTAATAATAAATCTCTGTCAAGTTACCCATATCATTTTGACATGTTTAATCATTACAAACATACTTTTTTTTGTATAATGGGACGCCTGGCACCGAGCTGTCATCGGTCTCAATATTTTTTTAGCTTGCATTAACTACGACGCACGAGTCCTAAGTTCAAGTCCCAGCCGAAGGTAAGACTGATGGACATAGGCCTCTCCCATAAGGAGGGAGTGCCTTAATCTCCACACATCGGTCGATCGCGTCATCGGTCTTCTTATTTTGGTCCTCTGTTCTACGAGATGGTTATCCCGACATCTGTCGGTAGCTAATGTAATTGTCAAGGCTGCTTTAATATAGGGTGGGGAGGATTCGTACGCCGATATCGCACGACGCGTAGTAGAAGGTAGTGATTGTATATACATAAATTATAGATACTCTTGTCTGGATGTTGATTGTTACATAACCACTGTCCAAGTTCCACGGCCTGAGCTGGGCATGACCTCACACATTCACGCCTTGTTCCCAACGGGGTAGGCAGAGACAATCTTCTTTCACTTGCAACGGTCCTGACCTACGTCTTTCGCTTCTTCCACTTTCATCAATCTTCGCATGCATGCTCGTTGGTATAGAGTACTCTTGACCTGGCTTTTTTTCAGAACATCTCCGATTTCATCGTGAAATGTTCCCCAAGGTCTTCCTCTCCCGATTCTACCATTTACACTCGCCTCATATATTTGTTTATAACGTTAAAATAATTAAAATTTATAATGTTCCAATATAAAGGAAAAGAAGCAGCTTATTGATGTCCTACTGCTGGGCAAAGACCCCCTCTCATTTTACATTGTTCTAGAGCCGACTAGCCGACGAGGGTTAACAGGAATATAAATATAATAATAATAGCATTGCTAGTATTCTTTAAAAAAAAAAAAATTTAGTAGTATAATATATACCATGTAGAGATCGCCATAACGGCACACCTTCCAGAAGCCCTTGATGCTCGCGAGCATGGTTCGCGCCCGACGTTCGCCGAACCGCGCCGCAGCTGCCCTCCTGTGAAAGCAAAGAAATAATAAAAAAATATTGTTTGAAAAAGGAATGTACACCTATTTCTCTTCCCCTAGTTCCTCATCGTCAGATAAAATGAATACGAGTCGTATTCGTAGTCGTTAAGACAAATCTAATGAGCCCAAACTCGATGGGTTAACTAGGAGCCATTCGAGGGTTCCGTTACTCACTTTCCACCTCCATCATGAGACCTCCATCAAGAGACCAGTTCGATAGTATTGTCATAGGTTCTAGACACGTTCGCAAAAGTCCCAAATTATTCGGACATCTGAAAATTCAATTTTAAAATTCCATAACATTCAAACTTATAAAAAGTTTTTAAAAAATCAGTCCTGGTAAGCATCTAACTATAACACTAACTGACACTAAAATTGTTATTAGCAATTTTAAGTGCAGTATTTACCACGTGCTCAACGGTAAAGGAAAACGTCGTGAGGAAACCTGCATGTTAGAGAAATAATAAAAATATTATTTCAAGGATATGTGAAGCCCGCCAACCCGCACTGGAGCGGCGTGGCGGGCCCTTCCCGGCTCCTAAACCCTCTCTGATACTCGTATTTGAGAAGGAGGCCTTCGCCCAGCAGTGGGCACTTACAGGCTGCTACTTTAAGCAATTAACCTCGGAGCATCTATCTCCTCGGATCAGACACAGAGGTTCGTAAATAGCACGAATCGTGTAAGTATTAAAATGGCGATAACTTCGCCTAGCTCACTCCATGCTCTTTTATAATGGTCATACCAAAGTTTCTGGGAGTACACACCAGTTTACTGCCACGTTGTATAATCCGGAGGGGTGAGAAGTATTTTAGTTTGCTCAAATCCGTTTGAAAATAGAAATCTGTAGTCTCTGTCAATCTCTAAAGTTGACTTGTGTGACTTGAAACACTACGTGTTTACAGGGTTTGTTTTCAACACGCTTTTACGTTTAATTTAGGAGACAATGAAAGATGCTATTTTGTCATTAAAGTCGCGCAAGCGTTATCTGAAGATCAATACAATGACATTGTTGTGATTGTATACTTCTTTAAATATAGGCTGCCTTGTGTTCACGTCGTTTAGCGTTGCTATATCTATATATTAATAAAAATGTAAATGTTCGTTTGTTCAAATTCTTAAAACTCTGAATGTTCTTTACCGATTGCTTCAAATTTCAAATTGCGCGTATTTATAACCACGATTTATAAAAAAAATACGTTTGTTTATTACGCAAAATACTGGATCGCATGAGCACAAATTTTTGGGTGATATTAAACTTATTTCGGGAAAGATCTAGGACAAACAAAAATATTCAGTACTTACAAATATAGGTCACTGTGAAGCGTAATATAAGCTTAAAATAAAATACATCAAAACAAACATCGTTATCACGGCTTCGTTAAACTGTCACAATAAAAGGGGTTGCCTTCGATAAGATAAGGTTGATCTAGAAACTTGTGGAAATTATGTCTCAATTGTCATTAAATTGCTGTCACTGTTTTATTTAATTTATATTACATTAATATTTCACCTAGCGTGGTAGAGCCAAGCGGCGGCTTTAGCTGCTACTCGAATGGGCCGGCTCGACCGGATTGATACCACGGCCACGCAGAATACCGGCGTGAAGTAGAGGCATCTTGTGCTTCAGCGTTTCGTTCGGTGAGTGAGGTAACCGGAGGCCCACATCCCCTCCCTATTCCCCTCCTCTTTCCTACCATCTCCCAAATATCCTTAAAGACCGGCGACGCACCTGCAGCACCTATGGTGTTGCAGATGTATATGGGCGACGGTAATCACTTACCATCAGGTGAACCGCTCGCTCGTTTGCCGTCTTTTCAATAAAAAAAAAAAAAACCATGTAACACTTTTGTGTAACTTGGTGATGATATCCTCTTGGCCGTCCTCGACCATGGCTACTACATCCATTGCAGCTGTCAACTGTACACAGGTTATGTTTGTACCGTATGTGTAAAATCTACAATTTCCCATGTGCGATGTAACCAACGCCTTGCGATAAGATGATAGGAAGAACGGAATCAGTATAGGAGATATGCGACTCGTTAATTGTGCAATCAAATTGACTCCGGCTGTGATTCCAAACCGTGACACTTGGCTTAACAGTCAAATAACTACTAAGCCAATCGAGCGGGTCAAAATTTAAAGAAAGAAAGAAGAAGAAGAAAGAAACACATTTATTTGGCAATCACACAACAAAACACAAAATAAAAAACAAATTAAATAAACAAAAAACATGAAAAAGATTAATTTGTTGTGCGATGTCAAAAAGGTTCCCGTCTCAGTGATATCAAAGCACTGTTTTTCAGTCGGGTCCTTCATTGACTTCACGAACAACCGGACAAGAAGCGTAAAAAAAAATTTACTACCTTAATTATTCCTCATTTTGTAATTTATATTGAAATTGTTCCGAAAAACTAATCAATTCGAATTTAACTATTTGTTTTTGTTTTTGGTTATTGTTGTCTCAATGTTACGACGCAGGAAACAAAAAATGTAATTTTTTTTTATAATCTACCACCGTTTCGTAATGAGACGAAACAGGTGAAAGAAACTGGGTTATACGCATAACGCACCAATTGAATTTTGAAAGCATATCTTGCAAAAAAAATCCGGCCTCTGTTCGTTCAGAAATGTCTTATGCATGGACCAAATTATAATTTGTCGGTCACAAATAGCTCATTTTGTTCCTCACACAATAGATTTAATTATGTTAATAGAATAGAATTATACGGTTCTTATTACGGCTTCATATAAATATGACAAAAGCAAAACTGTAATGAATTATATATTTATCTAACATACATTTGATGTTTATAAACATTTTGAGATCAGTCGTTTAAAAAAATAATAACAAAGTAGGAGTCTACGAACGTCCCATTGCTGGACAAAGAACGACTCATATTTTTTAATGGGTTTGAGAGCTGGTAAATAACTGCGCTGCTTACACCGTCATACAGTCCCAAACAAGGATTCCCAGGGTCTTGGTAACTCGATGGTCATGATCTAAGACATATCTTTCAATTTTTATAAATATGTAATCTTATAGATAATAAATATACGTGTCTTTCTTTTTTCCATTGCTCTACACTGAAATTATAATTAAGAATGTTAGTTCGTGGTGCTGGCCGAAACCTTATATCACGCACTTATTATGGGGAGCAGTAACCCGCGCAGGTTCGGGCACTGCCCGTGGTCAGGTTAAGCCATGCGGCGGCTTGTGCCGCTGCTCGAATGGGCCGGCTCGGCCGGGGCAGTACCACGGCCTCGCGGTGCACCGGCGCGAGGTAGAGGCATCTTGTTCAGCGCTCCCAAGGAATGCTTGCTGGCTTCCGTGAATACCGTTTTCTTGTAAATACCTATCTTCGACAGTGTACTTGTATAATAAACCGGATTCCAACATTTCCCTTGGATAATTAGTGATAATAATCATAAATCGTTTATTTGTCTGTATGTGGTATCATCACCGTTGGGTAAAAAAAAGGTTCTGGAGTGGCAGCCGCGTACAGGCCAACGCAGTGTGGGACGACCCCCCACAAGATGGAGTGACGACCTGCGCAGTGTTGCGGGAAGTCGATGGATGCAGGTGGCTCAGGTCCGAGCTTCGTGGCAATCTTTGGGGGAGGCCTATGTTCAGCAGTGGACTTGTGATAGGCTGAAATGATGATGATGATGTGGTATCATTAAGATTGAAACGATTTCACTCTGCCGTTAGAACATCGCGAAAATTTGAGCGTTTCAGGTGAGACACATGGTCGTTTGCCCCCTTCTTCTATATAAAAAAAAAATTAATTATTAGTAGGTTTTAAAATGCTTCAAATTTTCTATCGTTTTTTACTATGTTAGTGTCGGTCTATTTTTGCAACAAACCACGGCAAGTGTCACATTTCCGCGGTGTTAGTTCTCATTACAAGTGCGAACTGAATAAATCAAATTAGTGCCTCGATGATAGTGATGGTCATTGATCGGTTTGATTTATGTTACCGATATAAACGTATTTATCCTAAATTACAAACAAATTATTGTTTTTCTGTTATTTCTATAGTATTCTCGTCTGGTATATATATTTATCTATATATATATATCTATATGAAGTACGATAAAAAAAAATAAGGATTCTATAATGACCGCGCCAGACCTCATTGGGATCGGCCCATCATCACGGACAGGACGATCAATGCGAACAAGCCTGATATCGTGTTGATGGACCGGGCACAGTCGAGGTTATTTTTGCTCGACATCACCATTCCATATGACGAGAACCTCGTGAAAGCCGAAACAGATAAGAAGACGAAATATCAGGACCAGGCTCACGAGGTGACCGACATGTGGGGTAGTATGCCGACCGATAGATATTATTCCTATGGTCGTCTCTGCAAATGGGTAAATCCCAGTCAGCCTCTCGGAACATCTGAGGCGGCTGGGGCTCCGTGACGGACCGCTCCGAGCTCAAATGCAGAAGGCGGTGCTTCTTGATACCGCTCGCATCGTCCGCCATTTTCTTTCCCTTTGCCCATAACCCTCGGCCGTTTGGTCTCCCCTGTCGAGGGCTTCCGTCTGGTTGGGTTATAGTTTATTTATTTATTTCATTTTACTTCAATTATAATATATTTAAACATAATTTTATTTATTTCATTGTATTTTCTGTATGTATGCATATTTATATATATTTCCCAACCAGACGAGTATATATCTAAATTACCCAACATGGATAGGATACTATTAAATATATTACTAAACATTACATAAAAGAATGTGCATATGTGAACATCAACTGAAGGTGGAAGACGAAATGATTACATAATTTCGACTTTAAACATATTTTTTTTTTTTTTTCTTTTCATCGAACTATTAAAGTACTACTGAACAGACGCCTCTCCAAGAAAATGGGAATAATTCGACAAACTCGGATAGATTTTCTGCCATGGTTCGGTCGCCAGAGCCGAACAGCAGGATTCTCCGGTGAGGTTGGCAATTGGGGAAAGAGATATATTCTGCCTTACACCTTTACTATTATTATTTACCCGAACATTATTATTGTTATGTAATTTTTATTGTCTTTGTTTAAAAAAAAAAGATGTAATGCATTCCCTACAAGCACTAAACAATAAGTAACTATTTTTTTTTTATGAAAAAAAATAGGCTCGTTTGACCTCAATCTTCCCCGATGGAAAGCGAAGATGAGGCTTAGGATGGTACACGCTTGCCCAGATGTCTGTTCACTCTGGCCTTGAAGATATCCAGGTTAAACGTTTCCGGAAAAACTGACCTCGGCAGAGAGTTCCACTCCTTAGCCGTCCGCATATAGAAAGAAGAGGCAAACCGCTTCGTGTATTTATGCTATCTGTAGCTATGGTATAACTTGCACAACAGCTAATTAAACTCTTCTATGACATTTATTTATAAAAATTGGCATCCTATATTTTTCCTACTATATCAACACTTCGTCTTTTAGCATTATCAATTACCCTTTGTTCACTCACAAATACGCTCTCGTTCGGTTCAGGTTTTATCAGATTTATTAAAAATTATGTAAGCGTCGAGATACGCTATCGTCGTACGTAAACATTTGATGAAAACAACATTTATCTCAGTCACAATATCACAAAGACGTTATTCTTTTTGCCGTCTTACAATTGACAAAATTGCCTTAGCTGAATGAAATTGAACGGTTTTTTTTTATAAACAACGTTATCAAGCGGAGGCACGATTTTATCATTGGGTACTTGTTCATGTCTCAAATAAGCAAACGTAAAAACAAGGATACAGCATCAATGTAAGATCTTCTCCCATCATCCATTGGGTTCAGCATTAGCTTCTGCTGAAAGAAATTGGAAGTAAGAGAGAGGAAATAGAAGTCGTAATTCTTAGGCAGATCCTTTAACCACTGGGCGGTCGCGGCTATTACTACATTATTAATATATTATAAAATTAATAACAAACTAATAAATAGAAAATACTTCCATTCCTTCAAACAATAATTTAATGATGATATTAATTTATCCCTAATGGGAAAGGCAAAGGACTTTAGTCCATACAGCCAGGTCTGATGCACGTCTACTCAATTCGAGCTGCAAAATGCAACTCCCAATAATTTAATGATAAGATTTGACAAATGATTTCTTTTGTCAAATCTTATTATTATTAATATTTTACAATCTACCCGCGTTTCGTAATACGGTTTCTCTGACGGCGAAAAAACAGACCAAAAGAAACTCCATAGATATCCTCTTTTTTGATTTGATTATTAATTGCATAATATGGTCCCATAGGCAACTAAGAGCATGCCACAATAATATAGTGATCCGCAAAATTAAAGGACAAGTCGAGCACTGCAAACTCGAGCAGACGAACCTCCTCCACAAGCAGCATCCGTTCACAAGTGGCATCCATCGCCCTCCTCAGCCATGTTAAAGGAAGCCGCCACACAACGCCGCCACAAGCGGAGGCCACTAAGCGAGCGTGTAATGCTCATGTCTACAATAGTCATACATATTGCACGACCGTCTTAGTCAACACGTACAAGTAGAACGTAACAATTATCATTCTACAGCAGTCGTCTACGTTTAGCTGCCATATTCCACGCTGCGTTATCGTCGACGTCGCGTCACTTTACGGTTTTTGCCACGTTTACGTTAAGCAGGCGTGAAACGCGCGTGATGAATCGCCGCGAATGTAATCAGTTCTCGTTACCCGCTTTAGTGATGTTGATGCCCTCCCCCCGGCCATGGTATCGATGAGTTTGATTTGTTATTGAGTATATATTTGTGTTCCACTATATTCGGTGAATACGGTGGCAAATGTACTGGTGATGGTAAGTCACGTGTCGCACTCGGAAATTTTGACGAGTCGCCACGCAGAGCCCTGTCTGGTTCGCTTCAAATCGACTACGACGTAACCTGTCAGATCTGCTTACAAAATAAAATTGAAACCGTTCGCAATCACGATTGCGTCCAGAGTTAGGCGGTAGACCGGTTATGTACCTAACATAGCTAGTGCTATTGGAATTCCATAATAAAAATGTAATCCAAATACTACCGGCGTGAAGTAGAGGCATCTTGTGCTTCGTTTGCGTTTCGTTCGGTGAGTGAGGTAACCGGAGGCCCACTCCCCTTCCTCATTCCACTCCTTATCCTCCCTCCCATCTCCCAAATACCCTTAAAGGCCGGCAACGCACCTGTAGCTCCTCTGGTGTTACAGATGTATGTGGGCGACGGTAATCACTTACCATCAGGTAAAAAAAATATATATTCCATAGCAATAACTTATATAAATTCGAAGCGGGGGGCATCTCTATTTAACGACGGTTTAATCTTTGACGTATAAGTTACAGTTACGTTAGTCTGTATTGTGTTTCAATTAACGTTATTTCTATTTACATTTAAATACAATAAATATTAGTTAACCAATGATAAAGAACCGTGGGGGCCTAGTAATGAGGGCGCTCACTTTAGTATCATAGAGCGTAAGTGACCTGGGTTCGATCCCCGGTGCCGGCACTACTAAAATTGTTAATATATTATTTCGAGGGTAAGGAATGTGTAATATCCCGGCTCCTACACCTTCGCAAATATATGAGAAGGAGGCCTTTGCCCAGCGGTGGCCATTTGCAGGCTGCTAAATTACTTTTAACCAATGGTTTGTTGATATTCGACTAAGGAGTAGAAGGTGGTCTTTAACCACTCTGCTAGGTAATAAATAAGACAGAAAAGTAGTTGAAGGCGGAAAATTTATCCCAATTTACTGAACACAAACTTTAGAATATTTTTTCAAGTAATGGCGAACACCATTTCGGCGAGGGTACCGGTACTACGCTCACCGACCTGTTAGCCCGGCCCAGTGCAGGTGAACCCTCCAAGAGGTCAATAGCTGGCTTTTTGGTGATTTGGAGTGGAGTCCATGTTCACCAGTGGACGTAAATAGGCCGATGATGAATATTCGACTATAATCTTTATCTGGATACTCGCATTTGAGAAGGGCCGCCTTTGCCCAGCAGTGGCTTTTATATCTGGATAAATATGAAAAAAAAGGTTAAACAACAATACATGCGTAACTAATTGTGTACATCTAATTTTATAGCTCTTTACTAAACCCTACCTAGTGATTTATTACATAATTTCATTAAAAATTAATATGTTTTAGAAACACATTTCATATCAGAAAACAGTTTTCATTGAGATAAACAGCGTCAGATCTCATGCTGCAGCTTTATCGCTGAGTGGAATCATTAATAAACCCCATGACAGCTGAGTGGTTAAGTTCGTCCCCTTTGTGCACCAGGCTCGTACCACTGAGTTTTTCGCAACCTCTGTACTCTTAAATGTGGTAGAGCCAAGCGGCGGCTTTAGCTGCTGCTCGAATGGGCCAGCTCGACCGGATTGACACCACGGCCTCGCAGAATACCGGCGTGAAGTAGAGGCATCTTGTGCTTCGTTTGCGTTTCGTTCGGTGAGTGAGGTAACCGGAGCCCCACGCCCCTTCCTCATTCCACTCCTTATCCTTCCTCCCATCTCCCAAATACCCTTAAAGGCCGGCAACGCACCTGTAGCTCCTCTGGTGTTGCAGATGTATGTGGGCGACGGTAATCACTTACAATCACGTGAACCTATTGCTCGTTTGCTGTCTTTTCCATTAAAAAAAAATGTCAAATCACAATTGTAGACTGCACCAGGCTATGCCTGTCACGTTGCCACAAACCTGCTCAAGTGAAACGTGGGTTTAAAGGAATAAAACAAAAGTCTGGACCTCTGACTTCCCCTGTATTGGGTATACGTTCGCGAGAGCGTGTATATTTTTTTTATTATTTTATGGAATAATTCTAATTCATACCTAACGCTTTTAGCAGACATCCACTATGAAGGTTCTAAATAGGTAGGTAAGGTAATTTTTAAACGTTTATCTGTATTATACATTCAACTTGATATTATTACAGTTGTAATAAAGATTCAATTGCGTTTCAAACGTTTATACCATTTATTTAAAATTAATAATTCATTAAGTTATTACCGCAACGACTATTACTAAATTATATATTTATTTATACTTTATTGAGCCCTAGTAGCCCAGTGGACAGGGCGGGTCACTTTTGTTTCACAGAGCGCGAGTGACTTGGATTCCATGCTTGCCGGCACCACTAAAGTTATCAATAGCAATTTTAAGTGCTGATTTTACCAAGTGAACGGCGGTGAAGGAAAATATCGTGTGTCAAACTGTGTCTGCGAAATAATAAAAAAAACTTGTGACGTCCGCCGACCCGCTCCGGGGCAGCGTGGCGGTCCAGCCTCACTGGCTCCAAAACCCTCTCAGATGTTTGAGACCTTTGCACAGTAGTAGGCATTTACAGGCTGCAGGCCTTACTTTGCTTATTACTTTAATGCAAATGGCGAACTCAATGTCCTTTGGAATTCTCTTCCACGCAAATCGAGGCTTTGTGAAATATTTTCCAGTGCACGTCTGCAATAATAAAACCTTAACATACAAGTTTTAAATAAATATGCGACTAATAAAACAAAAGGAGATAAATTACTAATTATTATTAAATAACTATCGCAAATATTAAATTAGTAAAAGGTGTTATTTGGTTTGTATTTAAAAATTAAGTTAATACTGTTTTATGAAAGGCTAAATGATTATTTAATTCGCAAAATATTTTTTAACCGATTAAGAAAACCTAAGCCCTTTGTTTATTTTTACGTGTAACCCAAAATATCAATGAGTAACCTAAATGGGAATGGGAACATAACCCCATGTACGAATAACCAAATCCCACGTTCATAAACATCCATACATGGCAGACTTTAAAATCTTAAACAATTTTTAGATCGTGTTGAGATGGTATTATACACCTTAAGCTATATTTTAATTCACGTTACGCTAGCTTTGTGATGAAAATAATCGAAGGAGAACCATTGTTATGAACATGTTTAATTACAGGTAGAGACGTTACGTACGTTATCACATCCGTTACTTTATTTAATGTGCATTAATAAAAAAAAAATTCATCGCACTTTCCTCACGTCGCTAAATGAAATTCGTAACACATGTCACGTGAAAAAAATATTATTGCTTTTGCATTTTAAAATAAATAAACATCTAACGGCGCCAATAATTCGTTTGATCATAGCAACGGCAACATTACTCACTGAAAGGTGTTCTTCCGCCAGTCACCCAACTTGTATAGTTTGCCTTTTCCTTTGTTTTCACTGAAACAATAGTCGATGGAACTAAAATTGATAAATATTATAAATTTTCACGCACTACCAAACCCGAGCAACACTGAATATATTCTAAATTTGTTGGTGCGCGCGCGAACTCGCGGGAAACGATAACGTTTGTTTATAGAATCTTCAGTTTGTTTTTCTTTATTTCTTTTTTTTTTGGTGCTAATCCGAGGAAATGTCACATCACGGTCGGGAGCGGCAGCGGACTGTTTTAAAGAGCCTGTGCTCTTGACCTTGCGCTACTCTCTGGCAAACTGAAGCTGTTTTTCGTCCACACCGCCTATTTTATAACGCATTACTGTTTGTCATAACTTTAACTGTTTACGCCGATTGTTATTCCGTTCGTACGTTTGTGTATATCGGAACGCGCCATGACAGTGACATCAATAAAATCATTGTTAAAAGAAATTAAAACGATGAGATTGTGGTGTCATTAAACACGTTTTGTTTGTTATGATCTTTATGGAAATAAAATGTATATACATATACACTATACTAGATAAACCCCGCTACGCTTTGCAACCCAACACAACCTTGACACCTTTCTTAGATTGAGTTGTTTGCAAGGTGTCCATGGGCTGCTGTAGAAGACACTTACCATCATGTGGTAGTGTTAGCTCGTTTTTCACCCCTATCCTTATAGCATACATTATGAAATTTCATACCGTCTCTTGCAACGTTAGGGTTAGAACATTAAATAAAACCTATTCAATATAAAAAAAGATAATCGGTTTACATTCGGCAAAGACATCGCATAGCATAAACGCAACAATAAATACAGTCGAATTGAGAATTCTTTATCAGCTTGTGTAAGTTTACTGCTGGACGTAAGGCCATGACGGAACAACTCTTACTCACCACGCTCGGCAGACGGGTTGGTGAGCAAGTGTGAATACAACGCTGAGGGTCCCCCGGCGCCAACGACAAATCATCCTTACGGGAGAGGCCTTCATCCTGCAGTGTACTGTTCAAATGCTGTTAAGATGAAGGTACCAGCACCGTGGCACTAGTTTTAGATTTTCGTTTACATTACAAGATATGGTAGAGTCGGGAGAGGAAGACGTAGGCGAACGTTTCACCATCAAATCGTTTCAAATCGGAGATGTTTTGGAAAAAGGCCATGTCAAGAGTAGTCTAAACCAACGAGCATGCATGCGAAGATTGATGAAGGTGCAAGAAGCGAAAGACGTATGTCAGGACCGTAGCAAGTGGAAGAAGATTGTCTCTGCCTACCCCGTTGGGAACAAGCCGTGAATATATGTATGTATGTATTACAAGATAATTCCTAAATTCGAGGCATAAAATAAATCTTAATTAATTATAAAAAGAACAGTAGGACTGTTCGTGCTTCTGTAATTTTGAGCGCTGTTTTGAATTTCCGCTGTGGGTTATATTTAACTACACAGGTGCATTGCTTGTGTCGTAAAGATATTGGCAGAATAAAGACATACAAGGGACAGAATTAATTGTCTTTTTTTTATTGTAAACTAAATCTCGCTTCAAACATGATTGATAGTCGTTCTATTGAGACATACAACTTCGTGCACTCTCTTCTATACTTAAAAATTAAGTTTTAATTAGTTAAGTAACATTTATACTGTTTGTGAGAGAACAAAACAAACATTTTTACCATCATGCATTCTTTTCATTCCTTATTTTAAAAAAAGACCTGAATCCAAACTGAAGATTCCACAAGAGCTTCACAGAGATCAATAAAATATTTATTGACGCTGCAGACTTACATTATTGAATAGATAAATATAGATTTGAATTAATATCGAGTGCCAAAACTGCTATTTAGACATTGCAACAAATTAGATCACCTTGAGATTTGATGTGATCAGAGAGCGTTGTGGCGTGAAAGACGATGCTGTGACACGAATTGAAAATGGGATGCTGAGCTGGTTCGGACATGCAGAGAGGATGAATGAAAGCAGCTTCACCAAACAAATTTCTGAGGCGAGTGTAAATGGTAGAGTCGGGAGAGGAAAACCTAGGCGAACTTTTCACGATCAAATCGGAGACGTTCTGGAAAAAGGCCAGGTCTAGAGTACTCTAAACCAGTGAGCAAGCATGCGACGATTGATGACAAGTAAAGAAAAGACGTATGTCAGGACCGTATCAAGTGGAAGAAGATTGTCTCTGCTTACCCCGTTGGGAACAAGACGTGAATATATGTATGTATGTGATTTGACGTGATGAGAAAAAGTGTAATTACCTATATGAACATTTACTGAAACCAACTGGAGATGGTACTTGGCTGATTTTTATTTCCTTTTATTTTTAGAATTATGTAACATTTTATTACTGGAACGAGAGAAAATCTAGCTAGGGATTTAAGAGAATCAGCCACCTCTTTTTATACCAAGGATTCCAAAAAGTCGGCTGGGGGATATGCCAAACAATTACAGTGGCGTGCGAATAATGGTGTAACAAACATCACAAATATTCTAGCCCTAAATCATCGGGACGTGCAGTGGCATCTAAATTGCTGATATTGATGAGACCTTTGTTCAGCAGTAGACTAATTAAAGTTAAGTAATCACTTTTGGGAAAAAAGGTTCTCGAGTGGCAGCCACGTACAGGCAAACGCAGTGTAGGACGACCCCCCACAAGATGGAGCGACGACCTGCGCAGTGTTGCGGGAAGTCGATGGATGCAGGTGGCTCAGGACCGAGCTTCGTGGCAATCTTTGGGGGAGGCCTATGTTCAGCAGTGGACTTCTGATAGGCTGAAATGATGATGATGATGATGAATCACTTTTGGTATAGCGCTTTCTTAGAGAGGCCTATGTTCAGCAGTGGATAGGATAGGCTTATGTAGTAAACATTTTTACAAGTCAATTATCTCATAAATTTACAATAACGTAAAAGTCAAGATGTAACGAACTGATTTACATGATGCTTTGGGAAATCGTGAACAAATTTAATATAAAATCGTCGTCTTAAAATCGTAAATGTCAAATAAATGTGCCATAAATGGGTAGGCTTTAATTTAATTATTGCTGCATTTTAAGTAACTTTATAGTACTAATAGTTTGAAACGGTTGACACGCTTATTTCAAAGAACTCTATAGTGGACGTAATATGCTGATCGATGTCGATACTTATTGATTACCTCTCTAACCATCTTCTTCTGCAGCAGCTTATTTAAGGGCTCTGCAAGAAAGTGCCTGCAAAAGATAGGATTACTTTTTTGAAAGGTTAGCCCACGGTGACCGCAGTGCCGATGCTCTGGGCAAGCGATCCGGTGACCACAGTGCGGATGTACTGGGCAAGCGAGCTAGAACCAGATAATCTTCCTTTCTTTTCTTCACACCGGTAAGGGAAGAAAGGGAGATTAAACCTATATTACTTATTATACATTAATGCAATTATATTGTTATAGTTCCTCTCGACCTACTTATTTATTTGTTAATTTCACCAACATCTGATCCACCATAATAAACACTTAAATGACGAGATTCTGACTGAACCAGGTAACGGTTTTCTCTGTAGGTCGCTACTATTTAAAGGTCTTGTCATTGTCTGATTTATATTACAATTTGTAAGATACAAACTGCCTGATCTCCTTCATTGAGTACGGCCACTTCTTCATCGGCCTGTCACAGTCATTAAGTCCACCGCCGAACATTGATCTCACCAAGAAGCACCAGAAATCCAACATACATTTCTTGAAATAATATGTTTCTTTGAAGTCAGTTCCTTAGACAATAAATGTTATATGAAGATAAATTATTCGCGAACATGTGCAAGTGTTAACAAAAATTCCTATAATGTTGAGACTTCACGAAACGGCAACAATGGCATGCATAAATTATTTCTTGAAGTATTTACCCAGCTGTCAGACGGATTTGTCAGCCGGCCACGTGGACTAATATACTTCACACACACTCGCATAACAATTTCATACAATTCGCGATCCACTGCACGCCCGGTAGACCTCTTCCAAGTGCTAGTAATCTCGATTCACGACTTGAGACATCCAGCATCTGTCGCACCAGAGATGCTGCTCGCTGTCACAAGTCTGTAGGATTTATTTAGTTTCGGCATTTTCGACCACCAGTGAGTCGCTAGAGGTTCGTCCGTTGGTCCGCTTTGCAGACAAAAATATATTTATGTTAAATTAAATAATTTTTGTAACTCTTTTTGTAATTTATTCTTGCGTTTGTTGTCACTTGGTCAACCTTGTGAAGTTATTGTAACAATATGGAATTGTACAGGTTGTAGTAAAAACGTTACATTATTAGATATAGATTCCATAATGTCAAGTAAATTGTTCTATTATAGTCGCTCTATTCAATACCATTTTCATAGCAGCGGGAAAACCACGACCATGAAAATATAAGACCTTCTTTCATAAATTGCAGTTTTCATTTCTCGTAATGAACGCTTTGTCTCTATGTCATTTCTATTGGTGTTTGAGTTTCAAACTGAAACTCGCTTTTATGTCCACTAGTTAAGACTCGTGTTCGTGTAAATATTTCGGACAAGAATGTTTATGATACGTATGGTCCAATTACATGGCATTATACAACATCCTCGGCAAGCTGTATCATTCGAATGTTCTCCTGCTTCCCATTTTATATTCAAAGACATGTTTAGACGTTTTCGAATCTTCGAAAATACGTTAGAAGAATTTCTTTCATATTCATCCGCGTATATAGTTTATAAGACAGACTATCCGCGGCTTTAATTGTAAGTTATTATATTATCTATGTTTTAGTAATCTATGTTCACTTCCTCGTCACAATATACCTTTTCTTTCTTCCAAATTTCATTTAAATTTATTCAGATGTTTAGACATTTCTATGGGTAGACATCCAAGCAGAAAACATTTATAACTATGAAGGTAGGTAGTTATTAAAATGATATTTCATAAGAAGACGAAGCAATGTGGATTGTATAATTTTATGGTAAGTTAGGGCAAACTTCAATTAACTTGAGGTCACTGATTAAATAAGTCGTTTAGTAGCTTTAGCGATGTACGCATATATCTAACCTCGTGTCAGTGAAAGCAAACGGCTATCGGTCGCAAAAAATAAACTATGACACGATTCCTTTGTGTGCAAATTAATCCTGCATCATTGGTTGAACAAATCTCCGTTTCAATGCGTGTGTTTAATCTCTTTCGACTTGTTAATTCTATTTATATAGAATTATCACATTGTTAGCTTTCTGATAATTGTGACTTGTCAACAGCGTGCTCTGAGTTTGATCGCCGATATGTTGGAAAGATTTTACCATTGTTTACGTATTTGTGCCAATCCAATTTAAATATTTGCGCTGACAACAATCTATCTATTGTTCGGGTCTATAATGTGTATGTCTATCTGTCGTTTGGTTCTGTGAAATGTGTCATTCGTGTGTATATCGTATATCGGTGTTTTGTGCTATATATGTTTAATAATCTGATAGAGATTTAATTAATAACTTCTAACACGATGACGATTATCATAGAAAGTTGTAAACAGTATCCGATACTTATTTTTTGTGATATATATGGGAAAGAGGCAAACGAGCTAGCGGCTCAGCTGATGGTAAGTGATCACTGTCGCCCACATACATCTGCAACATCATAGGCTTCGGCCTTTGGGGATATTTGAGCGATGGGATGGTGGATGAGTTGGGGGGTGGGGAGAGGGGTGTAGACCTCCGGTTACCTCACTCGCCGAACGCAGAAGCACAAGACGCCTCTTACTTCACGTCGGTATTCTGCGAGGTCGTGCTACGAAGACAGCCTATTCAAGCAGTAGCTAAAGCCACTGCTTGGCTCTACCGCGTAAGATTATAGTATTAGAGATATTTGGGAATAACAATACATTAAAAACTGTATATAGAAATGATCAATAATCCCAGTCGTGTGTTCGTAATATTGCTTCACTGCCTATGATATCAACAATAACGTGTTATGACACTAGTATTTATCGTAGAAACGCAGCTTTTAGCTATACATGAGACGTGGATATTACGTTAAAAAAACTAAGTAAGTCTGTCTACCTCTAATTTAATTCCTCGTCTTTAGTAGTTGTCAAATAAAATACTACGGAATATCCTCTGCCTTTGACTGCGTTCAAGGGTGATGGTCGCCACATGCATAATACTTGTGAACAGGTGCTGCTTTTAGGAGGCGGGTCTGCTAGAGTTTGCAGTGCATTTGTACTTTAATTTAGTGGACCCCTATATCCTTGTGGCATGCTCTCAGTTGCCTGTGGGACCATACCTTCCATTTTATTTTATACATTACCATAATTTAAAAAAAATTAGGGGGGTATACCTATTTCTTTCGCCTGTTTTTTCCATGTCAGAGGAACCTCATTATGTAACGGTCGTAGATTGTAGAAAAATAATAATAAGATTTGACATCTGACTAAGAAGTATGAAAAATTATCATTTCGTTTTAAGTCGTGAGATTTTATTTTTTCGTTCGATTTGGCGGTAGGTACTAATGTAAGTGAAGTGAATATTGCTAATGAATACTTCGGGAGGCAAATATCGCTAATCCTTAAGATTATTAAAACTAGGTGACACGTATTTCGCCTTCTTTCTAATACGAATTGTATAAATTATAAGGATTATTTTATTATTAAAGAAATCTCCGAATAAAACTCAAACAATTCCACTATGTTTGCGTGCTTGCGTGTGTTGTTCTTGTGGGTGCGTGCTGGGTGGTGCGTGCCGGTATGGAAAACAAACATCATTGTTAATTTTCATACATCTCGCGCGTCACTAACCTTTAACTTTGCATCCGAACTAGCAACATGCACACCTGTTGTCCATTTAGGAGTAGGCAGAGATAACTCATTTCCGTTTGACACCGCTAAGCTTAGTCAAACAAACTTCAACGGCCCACTTTACATCTAAACGTGGAGTTACCCCATGTAAGGTGATTAGCCTCATGATCCAGGAGATCGCCATGAGATTTTCACGGCTTTACCTTTTTGTAGCCTCTTACGACAGGGTAAGAAAGCGTCTGGCAAATTCTTTCACCGCTCTCACACGACAGTAATTTAAGTCAAAGTGAAAAAACCAATTTATGTTTTACAACGCTCTATTAAAATCATCAAAAAAAATTGTATTCATTCCCCATTTTTGGACGTCTTGCTAAGTAATAAAGTCGAAAACAATTGCTGGAAGTATTTTTGTTCTTCTAATGACGACAATGTTTGTATTTCTTTTATTTCCGTTGTAAAACTTTTGTTGCTTGCTTGACAATATGACTTTGGTCTTCGAATACTTCGAAAAACTCGTTGGCTGCCATTTCTGTTTGCTGTCTATTATTCTGCGTTTTTTTTTGTATTTGCTTGCTAAATCTTTACGTCTTTATGTTAACTTCTCGAGAAATCTACCTTCGATAGCAACGGCTTTCAAATACTTCACAGCTCAGAAGTTATTTGATCGCAAAAGAAGAGCGATTTGTTTGAATCATATAGGTATCTTATGTTTAATCGTAAGTAGCTACGTCAGACACTTAATCGATCATTTTAACACTACATTACCAAGAATTCTGAGTAAACTCATTACCGAAAATGTTTCGAATACCATATTCGCTTTTTTTTATTTAGTCACTTTGATATATATTTATTAACTTTTTTTGTACATTTCTTAAAGCTATGCCACTAAATCTTTTTCTAACCATAAAGTTGAAGACTTTGTTTTAGATTTTAATGCAGCTTTTATTATCTATTATTATCGGATAAAAAACGTATCGTAATCTTTATATGTTATGTATTTTATAAAAAGTTAATTCTTATTCTAATTTTCTTCTAATGAATAACTATTTAAAAGCATACCAGTATATCTTAATGCGTCTCCGTACAAGGTTGCAAAGGAAACAATGGACCGCGTATTGATATCACAATGCTAATTCGCTTTAACGGTTTCGTTCGCCGATCCTGTGGGCGAAACGCGGATATCGGAAGTGAGTTTATAATCTTTATATAAACTTAAGGTGGTTCAAAATTGCGCTCTTCCGTTATATGATATTTTATTTCCTTTAAAATAATTTTACATTTACACCTACATAAGAATGCTCTTTTTTATGAGTTCGTCTTTCCGGCATATAGCGGAGCTGCCAATAAGTTAGTTATATCTTGGTTTACAGACGATGGTCTGGTGGCTGAATGAAGACCCAAAATCCTTCCGAATACGCGAAGACTTATCATAGGACGCACCGTCTAAAGAGTGATGAGTGAGGGCAAATCATCCGTGAATTGCAAACCAGTTTTGTTAACGCTGTCATGGAGAGGCTTATAATGATGATGATGATGAACTATGTTTACATCGATAACTATGGCATCTTTAATCTTAAATATGTTATTAAGAACGTCGTAATTTTTTTGTGGGAACGGAGGCAAACCAGCAAGCGGCTGACCTGATGGTAAAAGATTACCGACGTACAACTGCAACACCAGAGGAGCTGCAGGTCTGCTGCGTTGTCGGCCGTTAAGGGTATTTGGGAGATGGGAGGAAGGATGAGGAAAGGAAAGGAAAAAAGGAGGAGGGTGAGTGGGTGGGAACGAAACGCGGAAGCACAGGATGCATCTACTTCACGCGGGTATTCAACGAGGTCTCTGTACTACCCCGGTCGTGCTGGCCCATTCGAGCAGCAGCAAAGTCGCCGCTCGGCTCCACCACGTCTATCCCATTGTCCATACAGATCATGTTGGGCGGGCGGCGCGGTGAGCGCAGTGCCGACAACCCTGCACTCCTACAACCAATCTCCAATTAACTGTCAAATTGGATAAAATCGCTGATTTTTTTTTGTCACATTTAAACCATCATGGTTTACTATTTTACCTTATCGCTACATACTTTTTGTTATACTACTTCTAATCGGAATGTCAATGACTATATAAAATACGTTTTTTTTCTATACGCATATTTGGGTTTTCACGAATTAATCCTTTTTCTTAGTAGACATGTAAGTATCGAGTCATAGCACAAACAATTGGTATGGGGTCCGAGTACGGCCCTGCGGTTTGCGGCACCGCTTACTCAACGTATTCTGCGTTAAAGCGTTTCAATAAAAGTCACGGTTTGCAATGACACTTAAATTGAATGAATAAATAACGTAAAAATTCTCGAAAATATTTACAGCGAAATAAATTGCGTACGTTTTTTCCTTATTTGTATCCAGCGATACAAAATGTACATATACACTGTTCAGAAGAATCTCTGTCAAATGAAGGTGGTGTTAATATCCAAGAGCATGGATTCCCTAGGGGTCGATATCGCTTTATTTTCACAAAGTTTTTTTTAAATAAGTATTTTGTATCAATAGGAAAAACCTAGAGATAGAATTTTTAAAGTAACTTGGCTATGGGGGTCTGAGGTATCAGTTCATTTTGAAAAAGGGGTCTCTTGCCCAAAATAGTTTGGGAATCTCTGTCTTAGAGTACTATGGATGAAACTTTGTTATTTTTTTTATATACACAAGTCATCAAAGAAATAAAAAGTAAGCCTGGATCCGAGGTTTATATCTTCGAGTCCCTAATGTTACTAACGTAAAATAATAGTAGTTAAAGTATGAAGTTAACGTTTTAATGAAGTGGAAACTTTATACCTGCATGGTCCAAAATTAGTGATTAAAAATTTCTTTACACAAAAACTGTATCATTCTAATTTTAAAATTTGTTTTTTTTTCTTTTATTCAGTATTTAAGTTAAACTTTGGTCTCTCAACCTCAACAATTAGAGTACTCGAATATATTCCAACGTGGTTCTAACGCAGCAGAGACCGCTCGCAATATCAACGCTGCGTTTGGAGACTAGACTAAACTAAGGAACGCACTATTTTTGGTTTAATCGCTTTCGTAGTGAAAACTTCGTCGTGTAGAATGTATCACGAGGAAAACCAGGCACTAAGTTGAATAAAGATGAATTTAAAGCAATCCTTATCGAACAATCAAGGAGTTAGCGTAATGGTTCAATTTTCGTTTACCCAATACATTGACTCATTCGTTGCAAAATCGAAATCGGTCGCTTTGATGTGTAGGTAATGAAATTAAGGTATTTTAAACAGAATTGTGACGTGTGATAAAAAGCAGATTCTGTACGATAATTGTGAAAAGCGAAAAACGAACCTCTGTACCCAGGTGAAATAACGGAACAGTGCCCTAATGCGAAGCTCATCGACAGGAAAGTAATGATAATAGTTTGATGGTCACTTCATGGTCTTTTTTTTATATAGGAAAGGCGGCAAACGAGCAAGCGGTTCACCTGATGGTAGGTGATTACCGTCCCCCGCGTACATCTACAACACCAGGTGTGCTGTAGGTGCGTTGCCGGCCTTTAAGGGTATTTCGGTGATGGAAGGGAGGATCAGTAAGGGGATAGGGAGGAGGAGGGGCCACCGGTTACCTCACTCACCGAACGAAACGCAGATTCACTATAGCTGTATGAGAACCTACGTATCAATAACAGCAGATGTCCATTGTGATGTCGTCCAATCGAGCCTTGCCATTATTGCTCCATGATAAAGCAAGACTTCACATTGCGTTTTACATCAACCAGCCGTTTTAACTTTACAAGACCTGCAGTTAGACCTAGCCCCCACCGATTACCAGCTTTTCCGTAATTTGAACAATTGCCTGCAGAGAAAAAAAACTTTGCTCCTAGAGTTTTTTCGCAGAGGCATCGCCTCGATCTTCGCTTGAGGTGGTAGAAATGGGTAAAGGGTAAAGGGTATATAATTTTATTTTTCTTACCAAATAAGTTGTTGCATTTTTCAATTAAAAACGTCAATTTCATACAGTAAACTTTCTCTCGACGACTGCACGGCTTCGTTGTTGCTGCCTGCTCGGTGTCGACATTTATGGTTTTTTTTTTATTAGGCAATTCAACAGCGATTTACAAAATAATTAATACATCACTTCTAATAATAAATACGGTCAAAAACGGATTACACAAATATATGATAATTTTATTTACATAAACGTTTTGCTCAACTTGCAATCTCTGGTTTGTGTGTTTGGGTATGTAGGTGGGTGTATGTGTGTGTATGGATGGGTGTGTGTATGCATTTGCTACTATTAGTTATTTGTCATAATATGTATTGGATCGGTGCATCTTTTTGACTTCAACGTTTAAAAACATTTTTAGAAAGTAGAAATATGTTTAAGCTAGAGTAATATTTATTGTAAGTACGGGCAGCACGGCATAGTACAGAGCTTTGAGCATAGATCGTTGTTGAGCGAGGAACGTGAAGCAGAGGCGTATGTCGAGTCCGGTAGGACGGTGCTTGAAACGCAATGCTCGAAAGGAGTTCGCAATGTTACACAAATTATTTGATTTTCGGTCCGTCGTTGTGTTGGGTCCCGTGTCACTGATATTGCATTTGACTCTTCCTCCGATCTTATCGCATAAGCGCTACATCGGATACGGGAAGGTAAAGACGAGTGAGTGTCTCTGTATTTGTGCATACACTAGTAGTACCGGCACAGTTGACAAATGCCGGTAGTATTCGGAGGGTGTCGTAGCGGTCGGAATTGGCCAGCAGGACATCGTGATTAATTTTTTCCCTTAATCTGACCTCATACGTTATGTCTGCAAGATAAATACTGAAATTAAATGAATAATTACACCGTATCAGAGTTGAAATTGCTTTTAAATGTCTTATGCAATATTTCCGAGATTTCCTGTTTCCGTCTGCGTTATTTAATTAATTAGTACGAGTTCTGTTTAAATAAAACAAAAATATTAGGTTTGTCTCCTGTAGAATAGGTCGAGGTAATGCGCTAGGAATTCCTAATTTAAATTGTAAATGCATTATCCAAAATCAAAAAGTTTACAAAAAGTTCTTTTAAAATATACAACAATAATCTTATATAAATTGTAAAAACTTGTTAACTTGCTTACTATAAAATGGGTCAATATAAATCTCCTGACTACTAATATGTTACATTTGTCATTGTAATTATTTTATTAAAAGCTGTAAATGACATTGTAGCATGTCATTGTAACATGACAATATAAAAAGAGCCTAGTGTCCGACCGGTTCATGATTATTGTGGCAACAATCGGAGGCATCTGGATTTTACCAGCATTTCTTTCGGCAACGTCACGTGCACGCGGGGCGGGAGAGGGGGAGGGTCAAGCATACAATCTAGCCTCTAGCAACGGAATGGAGGAATATCCATCTGACGCACAATCCACGGACCACGGAAGCCGGCACTGTGTCTCTAACCCGCTTGCGCACAGTGGTGATTATGGGCAAACACTCCATCAAGTGTTTTTACCCGGTGCTGGTTTTTGGAGAAGCCTATGTTCCACAGCGGACTGAACTTGGCTGAAATAGTTATCGACGTTACATTTTAATATAGTTATATTTTATTTATTTTAGTTTTTTATGGTGGCAGTGCTGCTGCTACATGCGTCATAGATGTGAACAAGTGCTGTTTGTGGAGGCTGGTCTGCTCGAGATTGCAGTGCACATGTGCTTTAATTTTGTGGTTAAATATATATATAAGTTTGTGTGTATTTCTTACGACGAAGAATATTGAAATTCTTCGTCGTAAGAAATTCATTGCATTTAAGTAAATAGTAGCATTTACATTCCAGGTCTATAATAAAACATATGATCCAGTGGTATTATTAGTAGTGAAATGAGATTTGTTACCAGTATAACGTATTAACTCCAACATTTGTTACCTTCCATTAGTTACACGTGTAGCGTATAAGCGCATGACTATTACATAGGGACACAACAAAGTATCTTATCGAAACCTACCAGAAGTTCATAAACACTGTATGCCATAATGTTGCATAAATTAAAAAAGGAATAATTAGATTTTTTTTTATGGGAAAGGCGGCAAACGAGCAAGCGGTTCATCTGATGATAAGTGATTACCGTCGCCCACTTACATCTGCAATGACGGAGGTGCTGCATCTCTGTTGCCGGCCTTTAAGAGTATTTGAGTGATGGAAGAGAGGATGAGGAGGGTGTGATAAGGAGGGGAAGGGGCCTCCGGTTACCTCACTCACCGGACGAAACGCAGAAGCACAAGATGCCTCTACTTCACGGCGTGAAGATATTCTGAGAGGCCGTGGTAGCAACCCTGTCGAGCCGGCCCATTCGAACAGCATCTAAAGCCGCCGCTTGGCTCTACCACGTATAAAATGTTTCAAAAGTAGCCTTCGTCTCTCGTTGACTCTTATAAATTTAAAGTAAGGATATGTATAATGTACCTCTACCCCTCATCATCTAGTTAACAGCTAGGAGTGGGCATCTGCGCACGCAGATTCTACAATGCCGTTAGCTTAAATTTGCGTTAAACATACAAACAAACCCAGCTGTGGGCATCGTAGTGTTCAAAGCAACTAAAGAGTTCGTAAGTGTGTTTCGAATAATTCATTGGTACTAAACCTCCATATAAGTAATCGAACTCAAGACTCTTAATTCGAAAGCAGATAAGCTCATAATCATACCGTTATCACGGCTAACAAGCTACAAGTCACTTTTAAGCACGCATATCATCCTCATTTATCATTACACCCAAAAACATGTGTGAACATATGCCTGCTCCAAAGATTTCCACACCCATCCACCTCAACTCTCACTGCTCTATCTTTTCGGGGAACGTTCTACCCTACGTTACGTTTTCACGTTTACACGAGGTTGCTCTGTTAGACACGATGACGTTTCTTCCTCAACTATGAGTACTTCCAGTCCTACAAAGCTGTAGTTGATTCAATAGCTACATCAGCTTGCTGATCCCAAAGGCTATGTAATTTGTGACGTGTGGTATCTGTGTGGTGTAAGGATCTGCCATCCGCTTCCTTCCAGGGAGAAGTCTTGAACAAAAGTATTAGCGTAATAGCTGGCCGAGCATGTCTGTCATGGCGAATCCTTCTTATTGCAGACTGTTAAGGCGACGAAAGGTAACAGGACCGAGTGTAAATTGTTCTTAAATTTTATTTTCTACGGTTTAAACAATAGCAATGAACATGAACTAAATAAAAAATTATGATAAAGGTAAGTATTTTCCCATTCTTTACAATTATTAAGTAAGAAAATTGTGCCATTTTCTTTAAAGAAGTATCTCGACTCTTTCCTAGTCTTTGTTTATTCAAAATTGCAGCATTGAATGCTTTGTTTATATTTGTATGCGAGATTTCCCAATGTAAACACTCACTCTGAGCGTAAAAGATAGATTACAAAGTAACAAAGCTAACAAGATTAATGCTTTTACATATACGAGAACGGAGTTAGCTAATCTTTAAACATTAACCTGGTCAATATTACGTTCACAATCTAGTGCAAAAATTTCCAATATTTTTATGAAAGCATCGTAATTAAATTCATAACCTCACAAATCGATTAAGATATTTAGGGTTATGGTTTTACATTTTGTATTAAAAATTAATTCTTTTACAAATACATAGTAATGTAACATCGTAGTATATGATTTTTTAAATCTAGTACAGGAAGAAAACACTTTAGCAGACATCGCGTAAATGATTAGATTTAGAATGCCATATATTTCCTATGTCTATCCTAATTTATAAAATTATTTTAACGTATGTATGTTTGAACGGATATAACTTAAAACTTTCAAGAAAGAACTTTTTTCTTTAAAGATAAAGAAAGAACAACTTATGACTCCAGAAGTGCTACTGGCTAATATTACAAATAAATGTAGAAGATTCTGTTTGTCTTTCTATCGCGCTTAAAGGCATAGAACGACTATTAACGAAATTTGGCATTTTAGAGAGAATTTGCATAAATTTTACTAGAAAACCTTTATTCCCCAACGTTTGACAGTTCTGCTAGCTTATGTGTCCGGCCCATTGACACTTCAGCTTGCTTATCCTACGACCGGTTATCTAAGTAAGCTACCACTAGTATAAGAATAATTCGACAATAGTAGAGTATGCAGAATGATTCAATAGATAACGACAGTCAAGAAGAAAATTCGTTCGAAATTTTAGATTTTTTTCTTCAAGACAAATTTTAAATAGGAACTAAAATAGACCTAAAGAAAACAGATCGCGGTTATAAGTATTAATGGGTCACCCATTTGATGCTTTGCCGTATTTAGAGTTTGTTAAATCACAAGCTGGCTCGGCAGACGTTGTTCGGTAGATCATCTGAGCATAGAAATTTATTAATAACTCGACCAAGACGCCACCTATCCGGTCTAGATTTTGTAACTTCCCTTTTTGGCCCTTAACCAATATATATTGCAAATAGTAATTTTGGTCCATAAATATAAACACAGCTTCTCCTATCGGGTCCTGGCATAAGAGCCATCGTCTTGACAGTATATTGTAGGAATATGACTTCAATCGGTCAAATCGTACAAATTTACACGATCACAAACATACACAGGCTGATTTTTTAAAATGTTTAATTATTTCCAAAGATTTAATGCTTTATAATAATTTTTAGGCAAATTTAAACAAAGTTACAACACGACAAAGACACTAATTTAATGAACTACCTGTAATAATTTTTATGTTGCGATATAACCTTTCGATCAGAGAGGGACCACAATAATTTGCTTCGAATTTCATACAATCTTCTTGACATAGGTCTTTCCATAAAAGTGACATGTCGTCTGCATTCTTCTGAATCAGCCCTACCCCACACGCTGGGCAGCGGGATTGGTATCGAAGTGCTGTATGAAGCCTGATTTTATATCATATGTTTATCGAGCTAGAGACAATTTCCGAGTCCAAACTTTGGACAAAAAAGACACATACAAATATTTATTTAACAAAGAATTGACTTAATAAAAAAGCCCAAGCCCACTGCTGGACAAAGGCCTCCTCTCAAATATTTGAGAGAGCTTTGGAGACGTGAAGGGCACGGCCACGCTGCTCCAGTGCGGGTTGGGAGACTTCACACTAATATTCTTCAAAATGATGATTTGATGATGGAAAACATCACCGCCGAACCGGTGGTAGATTATCCATTTTCAATGTACCGTCAACGGGAATGTCCCTGGTCGCTCGCGTACCACAATATTAAACCGAACGCTCTGACCACTTTCACGCTCGCCGGACTACGGCTCGAATTGCTTCAATGTTTCAAACCGGAAACAAAGACGAAAAACTTTGCAATTAATTATTTTTAACGTAGATATCCGTTTCTGTTTTTGACTGTACTAAGTTCAATGTCAATGTTTGCCGGACATACTGTACGAGTGTGTCACATGCTGATCGTGCTTGTGCGCCGGGGCTAAAGTTTATGTTAAGGATTGTACAGACTATAGCGACTTTTATGTCATGTTTGGAAATTTGATTATATTTTTTTTTCTAGATCGCATACCTTAATTTACGTTTCTTTTTTTTTTACAATCGTGGCGGTTATGCCATTTAATCTTAGACGATAATTAAAAAAAAATTATAAAATTATTATGTACTTTTAATAATTATAATATATATATTTTTAATTCATACCATTCTAGGCATTAAACGAATGTCTTTTGCCATGGCATTCTTCACATCCGTCTGGGGTACTTTCTACACTGCGTTTAAAGTTATCACTCGAGAATCTTTCTTTCCCACCGTTGGTCAGTCCCAGCGCTATGTAGCCGGCCCATTAACGTTTCAGCTCGCGGATCCTAACTATGGTAAATCGATATCACAAACCGGAGTCTAAAAGGTGCCTCTCGCTGGTCGACTCGTATTCCCAGCCGTGGACTGTTAACAAGTTTTTGTTGTAGATGATAAAATTAAATCATACTCTCATATTCGTCACAAATATCGGTCTGTAATTCTCAAACTGGTTACATGACGCAAACACTCTACAAAATTATTGGATTCGAATAAAATAGCAATCAAGAATGTTTGCATATGAATGTATACCGAATGTTTGCATTTTGTACATTTGGTCATATCAACACCAGTGTGTCAGCACCTTTAACCAACTATACTTCCGCAAGCTACATACTTAAATAAAATAATGTTTAGTGTAATAATGCTTTTCGATAGGAAGTATAGGCTTCCTTGTTTACGTTCAACGTCAATTACTACAGTAGTTCTCATAAGCTACTTCTGCCTGCGGCTTCGTCTGCGTGGGATATTTTCCCGTTACTTTCTAGAAATATTAAATGTCTTTTTAGCCCATTTTCCCATAAAAACCCTCAGAGTACTAACAAATTGTAATACAATTTTTTTTTTAATTCACTTGTGCGTAGAAAACAAAGTAGGTACACTCTGTTGCAATATGTACGGCCAGTTGCGTGTGACGTCAACCTCATATTATTCTCGTTCTCGATTTGCGACGAACATTTAACAACACACAGAAACAATTAAGTTCCATGACGTTTTTAACGGCCTTGGCTAGACAACCTACGCTTGGCGTGATTGAAGTAAACTAAACTATAGCAAGAGGGTAGATCTCCTTTTTTTCTGCCCAGGTGCCGTGTGCTTGGATACCTTACAATGACTTTTTTTTTATACGGTCACGTTTTATCCAAGAGACGGTAATCTACGCGGTAAGAATAACTTCATACGTGATTGTTGTTGTGGGGGGGGGGGTATCCATGGGCTGATGTGGCCATTTACCTTCAGTTTGACTGTCAGTTCGTTTGTCACCCTATTGCAATAAAAAATAGCAATTTCGTGTGTCAATTGCAATTTTTTTTATTTTATATTAATTGAAAATATATTAACATAATTAAAATGTTTATCCCATGCGGCATGCTGTTTTTCATATGTGGCATTATCTAAATCTCGCCCAAATTTCATTCGTATCTGTTGAGTCTTTTAAGCGTGACCACAAACTGTAATATCGTGTACGAGAAAAAATCGTCGGAATTGTTGTGAAAAATGTTTGTGGAATAGCGGACAAAGACCTGGATATTTTAGGTGTGGTATACTTGAAAATAGGCCTTAGTGAAACAGTGGTCAGCGCTCGCTTTAGTTTCTTTAGAGCGCGAGTAACCAGGTTTCGAACCCCGTCGCCCGGCATTTCTGCAATTTATAATAGGAACTTTGACTGTAGAATTTGGCACGTGATCGGCGATGAAGGTTGACGTAGTAAGGGGTAACCAGCATGTCTGAGAAATAATTAATATATGTACTATTTCGAGGACATGTCGTGTATCAGCCCTGGACCAACCTAGCGGAACCTCCTCGGCACCAAAACCCTCTCAAACATTCAGAGAAGGCGGACTTAACGTTACTACATACTTGAAACTATTATTTCGGAGCGCCACCTTTCGGCAGTCTATAGCATATATCTGGCATTTCCGATAGCTGTCTTTTATGACAGCCATGGCAATAGATGGGATCTGAAGTGCGACGCCAAAACCGAAAATGTTCAAATAATTTATTTTAGATTAAAACAATAACATCGAAGAACCGATCTAAACAGACACAAATTTGCACTTATAACCATAATAAATACTGCGTGGGTTTCCCCCGAGTTAAAATCCTTGGTAACACCACCTCATAACCATTAAAACTGTGGTTAATTTTTTTCGAGCGGCTGAATAATTCATAGAATACACAAAATCGGATTGACGACTAGTTCCTAGTGATATAATTATTGTTTATTACCGCTCATGGTCTTGCCGCTTTGTTCCGGCTTTGGTTATAAATAATCACGACACTTCCACAAAGGACAGTAAGCGCCGAGCTTTTTGCCCACACAAACAGACCGAACATTTTGCCCCTGAGTGTATACTTTAACTTCAATCCTTAAATTTTCGCACTTTCTACTGCCGCGCATAAAAATTTTGTCTGTCATCTAGTCACGTTGATTTATTATTTTTTAAATACAAATTAAACAATAATCAATTAACTAAATTTTCGGGTTAAGCAGATTTTCTGTATTTACGTACTGATACTGACCATTTAAAGACCATCGTATTTCGTGGACATTATTTCGTTTAAAACCCTCTGATAATATATAAGGTCGCCTAATGGTATAATGGTAGTAATTTCGCTCTTACTTCATAGAAATATTAAAAATATAAAACAGAAAAATTTATTTCCTTAAAAAATTATTGCGTATTATGTCGACGACTTTGTCATAGAGTTGACAAAAACGTTTGTTTATATATCTCAAGGAGAAGTGAATAGTAGAAAAGAAACGTACACATTTGTTGATTTAAATAATGAATAATATTTGAGATAAATATGACATAACAAACTGAATATATGCCAGATCTTAAATACCCGAACCGATGACGCATTAGGGTCGGCAAATTGTCCCAATTCGGGCGAGACCTGAAGCTTGTAGTGTTGATGACTTTCACCAATATATTAAGCGACGTGTCCGTTTATCCGATTTCCCTTTCTACATTTAATTCATTCCATACAGAGTATCATGTATACTGGATCTGACGTCACGACATTAAATCGAACCTCATATTTTACAGGCTTTTACAGTAGTTTGTTTAGTAATAGAATATTTTTTTTGTTATTGTTATTTTGACTCAAGATATATTTCCGCTAATTGTTCACCAACCACCCAGGTCAAAGCCCTTATCGCGTACTCCGCCCGCGGCAACACTCGCGTGCACTTTGAATACGCCGACGCTCCGACAAAGAAATCCTGCAAGGTCGATGCCCTTGCCTAGGTCAGTAAACTATTATTCACGAAGGGCGTTGCGTTTTATTTGGATTGTTAGGCTATTAAAGTTCGTTTATCTAAGAAAGATTTGAAAAAGTTTTTTTTTGTTTCTTTTGTTATTGGATTACTAACAAAACTTTTTTTAACAAATTTAATGTCAATGAGGTCGCATCAACCCTGTATATACCTGTCCCCTAAGGGGTGGTCAACTAATGAGCTAGCGCGTCTCGCCAATAGATTCTTATCGGTTAATAAATATTAATTAATTAAATATATTTTTGTTCAATTAAATGGTCGCGAAGTAAAGTAGCTATAATACTTTATCATTGTAAAATGGTCAGGTAGCAACCCTAGTAACACTGAGCTGCAGTGATACAAGTGACACGTCCGATATTTCGTAATCAACCCAATATATCCAACGTCGCAGACACGACGGCGCGACTCTGAACTTATTTATTCATAAATACCTCTATTGGTTATGCTAATCTAGTTTGGATTAAAAATAACTTTTAAAAGTTAGTTCAGATAACGCATAAAACTAAAAGCCACATGACGTCCATAAACAATTTACAACTAACACTATTAGCACCGTCGCCATGCAGAGGGGTAGGCAGAGATTACTTATTTCCATTTAGCACGACTCCGCGTTGCCAAACGGATTTCCGCGAACAAATTTTTCTTCTCCGGGTGCTGAAACGTAACGAGTAGTAACGTAGTTTCAAACCTATAACCTGGATATCTTCAAGGCCAGAGTGAACAGACATCTAGGCAAGCGTGTACCATCCTAGGCCTCATCTTCGCTTTCCATCGGGGAAGATTGAGGTCAAACGCAAGCCTATTTTTTCATAAAAAAAAAAAAAGAATATATAAAACAATTATAAATGCATAAATTAAGATCTCTCAACATTTTTTTAATGTAATAATATAATTGAAATTAGTAGTGTGGTATCGGCGTAAGAACCTGACGCCTCCTTTGTATGAGTAATAGTTGTAGGGGGGAATGGGGCCGTGTGAGTTCCTCCAATCACTTTCCCCAAATACCATACTCACCTGCACGTGGTGTAGCAAAATGAGCGCTCACCAACCCGCTTGCCCAGCCTGTGGAGTATGGGCAAAGCTCGACTATGTACTGGCTTTCGGAGACTGTTTCATGCAGAGTTCTATGTTTAGCAGTGGACTAAAATAGACTGACGTAGTAGTTATAGATTATAAATGACATGACAACTAAAGAAAACTATTAACTCTTACGTCGTGCAAACAGAGCAGTGAGAGAGCGGGACATCGACCGCGCGACCCTGACACACTTGCGCCTGCGCAGCCGCACTTGACTCTACGCGGAAGATCAACAAACCTCACATTACTGTTTATATTTACAATAAATACCGCAAATGAAACCTGTAGCTTAAGATTATTATCATCCTTTGACTAAAAGGACAGGCACGAATGAACTCTTTAAATATCCAAATCTGTCCAGGAAAAGTCAAGAACTAATACGATAATAATTTTAAAATATGGCTTATTCTGAACTCTTTTACAATTTAATTTCGCTTCCGATTATATATTTGCTGTGATGTAGTGTATTGTATATCTTACGACGTTCTTTATAAAAGCCAAGCAGCGGATTTTGCTGCTGCTCGTATGGGCCGGCTCGACCAGGTTGGTTGGTCGTTTGGGGATTGAGGTAACCGGAGGCCCACTCCCCTTCCTCATTATCCTCCTCATCTTCCCTCCTATCTTCCAAATACTCTTAAAGGCGGGCAATGCATCTGCAGTCTTTTCTAATGTTGCAGATGTACGTAGGCGATGGTTATCACTAACCATCAGGTGAGCCGCTTGGTCGTTTGCCCCTTTCATAAAAAAAAAAAACATTAATAGCCTGTTATAATGAGGATTTGCCTTAATAGCCATGCTTGGCAAGCTCTCAGTAGCCATTGCTATTATCAAGGATATTCCCTTAGTCGCTTCTTACTAGACTCGCGGGAAGAACGTGGGTGGCAGATTCTTACGCCGATAGCACACGGCAATTTTTTTCTGGCGACATATTAATTGTGTATAGGCTCTCACCGAAGTCACCTGCACTTATTGCATCCTACTGACTAACGGACGAGGAACGACGAACGATTGGTGATCGACTTATGGGACGTTAGGACATTCCGACTGACAGATTCCGCTCGGAAACGGTGCCACAGAGGAGTGCGTGCATCTCGTCATGGCCCTCCAAATATTGATGGTGTTCCCCTACCACAAACGGGGCTCCTGGGGTCGTGGACAACCGTTGTCCAGTAAAACGACCTCTGAGAGGACGGTGACTCGAAGCGGTCTCGAGCCACTGTGCATAGCACCGCGAGGGTGCTGGGGGAAGGATAATACTGTCCCCGGGACGGGGCTATTTTAGCCAAGCGTAAGAGGGGCCACGGTTGTGTTCCGAACGGAGATCCCGTGACCCCTCATCAGCGCTGGGTAGAATAAGGAATTTCCCCACGAAAAAAAAGGACATTCCGACTATATCTAACTAAAATAACTAAGACTAATAATGGGGCTGCGTCTCCAGTGCAATAGTACCGTAGTAGTAATTAGCGCTAACCAAGGAACCCGCTTGGCATGCGTGTTGAGTATGGGCAAACCTTTGCCTTTGCCAGGCGCTTATTATTGGCATTTAAAGAAAAAGGTGAGATGAAGTAGCAGCCTGTAGGGTTTTGGCAGCCGGGACGTGCCCGCCAGGTTGGCGCACGTCACATGTCGAAATAACACTTTTTGTTATTTCTCAACAAGGTTTTCTCACAATGTTTTCCTTCATTTCCGCCGAGCTTGTAGTAAATACAGCACTTAAAATTTGGTTCCGGCGCTGGGGAACGAACCCAGGTCACTATGAAACTGAAGCGAGCGCCCTGACTCAAACATTGTTGCTATTCACCTTAACTTACACTAATTTATAATTGTTTTATCGTAAACATCTTTAAACGATTTTCAAGTTGTCTGTTGACGCCGGCACTATCTTCACTTTAACATGCACCGATGACCCATCATTGACATAATTCGTCACGAGCTGTGACCGCTCTTGACTCGTAGCGGAAGAAAATGCCCCCCCCCCCCCTCCTCCTCCTCAACTTTACGACCCGATAACCTCTGATTTTTTACGACTTGTGCAATCACGCTTCGACTTCCTCGCCGAAAGTTGGCAACGCCGAATCGATCGCGAGTTTTTAATTTTGAACAAACATACATTAACAGTTTTTAAATAAATATTCCTGTTTGTGTTTATACATATTATTATATTATTAATAGACTATATTAATTTTAATAATTGATTTGGAAATTATTCAAATGTCCCTTTAACAATGGCAAAAAGTTAAACACTATTGCCATACAAAGCTTCGAGCCAGCGAAAAGAAGGAAAATTAATTACAACAAACATTTAAACGTTTTTCAGGTTCCTACCCATACACAAGAGGGGCAATAAGATAAAATTGTTATGCCTATTTTGTGCTCTCTCTTGTACAACTGATAATAAATCCAAAATTAATCTATGAAAATGGATCTGTTAATAAAACCATAAGGCATTGTAGTTTAAATTGAAGACGTTAACTATCGATGTTGTATAATAATATTAAATGACTTAGCATATGTTTCTAATAATAATATTATCATTGTAAATAATTTCCTAACAAATTTATTTGTGAAAAACAGCGAAATAAATTGAATATGACTTCAACGCACTGCTCTGTCATTGGTGCGAAGTGAACTCGGCTGTGACATTCGGCTTGTACTGAACCTTACCTTACCGGCCTGTGAATAACCCACTGCAGGACTTAGACCTCCTCTCCATTAAGGAGGATCTCCCATAATCGCCTCGCGCGGCAAGCGGTTGGGCCATCGTAGTACCAGTACACGTCGCACCTTAGATGATATCTTTCGAGATGTTTATACCGCCATCTGACGATAGCCATTGCTATTATCAAGGATATTCCTTAGTCGCTTCTTACTAGACTCGCGGGAAGAACGTGGGTGGCAGATTCTTACGCCGATAGCACACGGCAATTTTTTCTGGCGACATATTAATTGTGTATAGGCTCTCACCGAAGTCACCTGCACTTATTGCATCCTACTGACTAACGGACGAGGAACGACGAACGATTGGTGATCGACTTATGGGACGTTAGGACATTCCGACTATATCTAACTAAAATAACTAAGACTAATAATGGGGCTGCGTCTCCAGTGCAATAGTACCGTAGTAGTAATTAGCGCTAACCAAGGAACCCGCTTGGCATGCGTGTTGAGTATGGGCAAACCTTTGCCTTTGCCAGGCGCTTATTATTGGCATTTAAAGAAAAAGGTGAGATGAAGTAGCAGCCTGTAGGGTTTTGGCAGCCGGGACGTGCCCGCCAGGTTGGCGCACGTCACATGTCGAAATAACACTTTTTGTTATTTCTCAACAAGGTTTTCTCACAATGTTTTCCTTCATTTCCGCCGAGCTTGTAGTAAATACAGCACTTAAAATTTGGTTCCGGCGCTGGGGAACGAACCCAGGTCACTATGAAACTGAAGCGAGCGCCCTGACTCAAACATTGTTGCTATTCACCTTAACTTACACTAATTTATAATTGTTTTATCGTAAACATCTTTAAACGATTTTCAAGTTGTCTGTTGACGCCGGCACTATCTTCACTTTAACATGCACCGATGACCCATCATTGACATAATTCGTCACGAGCTGTGACCGCTCTTGACTCGTAGCGGAAGAAAATGCCCCCTCCTCCTCCTCAACTTTACGACCCGATAACCTCTGATTTTTTACGACTTGTGCAATCACGCTTCGACTTCCTCGCCGAAAGTTGGCAACGCCGAATCGATCGCGTTCACTTTTACGTACGTAGCAAGGTGGATGTTGATATGAGACAGGTAATTTTGTTTTTTTGCTTAACAATTAACGTCTCATTTAAATTCGATAAGGATGATGGTCAATAGGTTCGTTCAGTGTACATTTGTAAGGGCATTAGGATACAATGTGTCCTGTGTGTCGGTGACGTTTCGCTGAAGTAATATTTAGATCATATTTCTGACGGTTTTTCGCCAACCGCTATTTATTATCGCATGGCGCAGTCGTTTTTGGACAGCTCGGTGTGAGGCTGGGCTCTGACTCTACTGCTCTTACACGTTACTTATCGCTTGGTTGAAAGCGCTGCTGAATCTGAACGGGTATCGTGTATCCTAGAGATGCAGCTGGTCCAGGTAACCTTCAGTAAATGTTGAAAATCGTTATACTTTCATTATAACGTTTCATTTCAATGTAACAAATTATACTTCGACAACTGAACCCTGTCACGTTTCCTTTTTTTTCCTTTACTATTTTCCTATCTCGTGATAAGTCGAATATAATCAATGAATTTACGGTCTACAATCCAGTGGTTTGCGATTCTATAAGGGAGAAACAAACAAAGAAACATAATTTGCTTATGTATGTAGATGTTGATACCTGTATATGAAAACGCGCGTATTTACATGCACCGTAGTGTCAAAATTTCAAAGCCGCTGGATAAAGAACTTTCGGGAGTTTTTAATTTTGAACAAACATACATTAACAGTTTTTTTTAAATAAATATTCCTGTTTGTGTTTATACATATTATTATATTATTAATAGACTATATTAATTTTAATAATTGATTTGGAAATTATTCAAATGTCCCTTTAACAATGGCAAAAAGTTAAACACTATTGCCATACAAAGCTTCGAGCCAGCGAAAAGAAGGAAAATTAATTACAACAAACATTTAAACGTTTTTCAGGTTCCTACCCATACACAAGAGGGGCAATAAGATAAAATTGTTATGCCTATTTTGTGCTCTCTCTTGTACAACTGATAATAAATCCAAAATTAATCTATGAAAATGGATCTGTTAATAAAACCATAAGGCATTGTAGTTTAAATTGAAGACGTTAACTATCGATGTTGTATAATAATATTAAATGACTTAGCATATGTTTCTAATAATAATATTATCATTGTAAATAATTTCCTAACAAATTTATTTGTGAAAAACAGCGAAATAAATTGAATATGACTTCAACGCACTGCTCTGTCATTGGTGCGAAGTGAACTCGGCTGTGACATTCGGCTTGTACTGAACCTTACCTTACCGGCCTGTGAATAACCCACTGCAGGACTTAGACCTCCTCTCCATTAAGGAGGATCTCCCATAATCGCCTCGCGCGGCAAGCGGTTGGGCCATCGTAGTACCAGTACACGTCGCACCTTAGATGATATCTTTCGAGATGTTTATACCGCCATCTGACGATAGCCATTGCTATTTTCGAGGTTTTACCCTCAGTCGCCTCTTACGACGATGGCGGATTCTTACGCAAGATACCGCCACGCCACAGCGCTTGTACTGAACTCATATTGTACTGTGGCATTCGTACGTGAGTACATACAGATTGTTGATTTTGTTTTATTACAGTGTCTCTAAGACTGTAACAGTTAATCTTTACGCATTGGTGGTATACTCTTATATAAACGTAGAACTATAGTTGTTAAAAGGCCGTGCCTTTTAACTACTATCAATACAATTAAGTATTATCAATTACAATTACAGTTAACAATCACACGGCATTAAATTGATTTATCCGACATTCCGTGTTGCGTAATGTAAACACATAACTCGTTAGCAAAACGCCGTAACCGATTAATTGCGTGCCGTCTCCAATTATGTTTTAATTTAATTAAATGTTTATTCATTAACGGCAAATTGGATGGTAATAAATAATGAATTATAAACTAGCAAAAAGTGAAATATCATTACAAGTGGTAATACTTAGTACTTTTAATATTATTAATCATAAAAAACACATTGATTGTCTCTGCCCACCCCGTTGGGACAAAAGGCGTGAATACATATATACATACATCAAAAACAGGCAGAAGTTGCAAACAATTAAGTTACATTGACTTGTTAAAATATTGTTAAAATTTGACTTTGAACTACATATAATACTTGAAATGTGATACTAAAAAAAGTAGTTTACTTTTTTTTACGTTTGTACAGTCTCCTTTTTCCTATACAAGTCCACTACTGACATAAACCCATCCATGAAAACGCCGACAAAGACTGGCATGCATAGAAGATTTGTCAGCTCAAAGTCGCCCTCCCACTCTTTGGAGATCTTTTTAGACGCCATCGGTCTGTGGGATTTGGGTACCACATGCTCGGATGGATCCTCTGCCAATCTACATAGGAGCAGCGTTCTGTTCCCTTTACGGAATTTTTCCCTTAACACGTTTCCCTTAATGGGATTTATCTCCAAATACCAACCACACCTTTTCCGTGCATCACGCTATCTACATATCAGCTAATAAGCTCCCGTCTGCTCCCGTTACCGAAGAAGACAGAGGTTTATTTGGCACAACGTGAAGTGTTGAGCCTGTCGCCGTCTCATAGTCATTACAAAACGTACATACATTTTGAAATATCATTGTTACGTGCCTTGCATATATGGGAATGAACTCTAGACCATCTGCCACCGAAGGATAGATATCCTATCTAAATTATAGTGCCAAGAAATGAAATAAAATCATTTTCCTGATATTAATTCAATCTATATACGTTTTTTTATTGCAGACGCGCATCGATGATGTCTCCGCGACAACTGATGCGCAACTCCAATATGACGCAGAAGTGGCAGAGGCGAGAGATATCCAATTTCGAGTATCTCATGTTCCTCAATACAATTTCCGGTAAGTATTGTTTTATTTAAATTCCGCTGGCATGCTTATGTTCGGGCCACACTAAACTCTAATGAATTGAGTTATAGCGTTACTGAGCTAGCTAGTAGCCATGGTACCCTAGTAGTCAGGACACTCAATTTACTTTCATAGAGTGCGAGTAACCTCGGTTCGATTCCCGATGCCGGCATCACTAAAATTGTTAATAGCTATTTTAAGTGCTGTATTTAACACGTGCTCAGCGGTGAAGGTGAAAACATCGTAAGGAAACCTGTATTTCTGAGAATTAATATAAATATCATTTCGAGGATATGTGAAGCCCGCCAACCCTCGCTCCGATACTCGTATTTCAGAAGGAGGCCTTTGCCCAGCAGTTGGCACTTATAGACTGCTATTTTACTTCAAGCATTGCCGGCTCCAATTAATAATATTACAATTAACGTGGGTTTAACTAACACGGGGCGGTAACTCTACGGTCAGTTCTGGGTTGGACGGTCAGCGCAGTACCAGTATACTCGCACCGGTGACGGTGCCTACTTCTTCTCTCATGTACTTGTTTCGTTCCTTCACTAGAACCTCGCTCGTCAGTTAACAGGATGCAGCGTGAAGTTTGGTGAAAAAACTGCAATATTCCGACGTCCCGCAAGGTGGTGTTGATGTGAGACTATTATTGACGGATTTTATCGCTTTTACTATTTCAATTGACTTTTTTAATCCCGACGTTTCGGATGCTTTACGGCACCCGTGGTCCTGTCGGCACTGAGGTGTTTGACGTCCTGATGTCATAGTTAACCTAGCTGCCGTCAGCTTTATATTTATAAATGTTTGGTCCGATCTATGCAGAATGAGCCGTCGCTATCTTGAGGTCGTGCAGTGGTATGCTTGGTCTTCGATTTAATTTCAATAATTACCGAATCCCAAGCAGGTGGTAACGCCCAGCCATCTGGATTGAAATTAGGATGTTTTTTTTAATTTCAATATACTCGTCACCATCCTTGGCTGGAATCGGTGTTCTTGGACGGTGTCCACGGATATGTAGTCAGTCAAATGTCAGTCAGTTGGGGACGATACAGCATATGATCACAGAATGCAGACTAACTTAAGCGTAGTTTCATTTCAAACGTTTAGTAATCGCGTAAGTACAAGAAATCATTATTGTATTGATGTTATAAAATTCATAATACTGCTATCACCAATCGATTGGCGATACCAGAACCTCGTGAGTCACGCGAGCTGGTAAGTTAGTGTAACTTGAGTGTTACGTAACAATAACAAAGTCACGGGTATGATCTATATAGAGTTACGCCGCTATGTCTAACTTTTAATGTCGCTAGTGAACTGGAAACGTCTGCGGCTTATCCGTTCGTCTGTACATACAAGATACATACAAGATGTGCATCTTTATTAGCCTGCGTAACTTAGACATTGTTAGACATGGGGGATGGACTGGGTTGTGAAGTTCTTCCCTGCCTAGGTACATTCTAGTTACCTATTTTATTTAATTTTTTACAAAAAATAGGCTTCCTTTGACCTCTTGCTTGATGGAAGGCGAAGATGAGGCCTAGGATGGTACACCCTAGAAGGTGTCTGTTCACCTATTTCTGCTGTTAAGCAGCAGTGCATCCACTGTCGTATTCCAATTTGTAAAAGCATCGAAAAAAGCTAGTAGTAAGTATCTCATGCACGGAAGATTTACAACCTGTACCGGGTGTACCATGCACCTGCCGAGAGTGCGGCGCCGGAACCATCGCGCTGGTGATGCTGCTCGCCATCACTGGTCTGTGGGATTTTGGATTAGATATAATTCGATGGATTTTCCGCCATCAGTCGGTCGCCAGAGTCTCGTGTTCTAGTCAGGCGGGTGCACCGAGTGCGGGTGGGGTTGACATATGAAGAAAAAGTTGTATTTTTATTTTTTATGGGAAAGGAGGGGCAAATGAGCAAGCGGGTCACCTGATGGTAAGTGATTACCGACGCCCACTTACATATGAAACAATAAAGATGCTGCAGGTGCGTTATCTGCCTTTACGGATATTTGGGGAGAGAGTATATGGAGAGCAGGTTAGAAGGGGAGGGGTAGAAGAGAAGTGGAGAGGGTCTCTGTCTCTGCACCTATGAATCTTGATCCGATCTTATCGCATCACATCGGATACGGGAACGCAAAGACAAACGAGTCAGTACCTCAGTGTTTGCTTGGACACTTGCGGCCACTATAATACCTCCTCGAGAAGCTTTTTTCCCCAACGGTTGTCAGCTCTGCAAGCTATGTGGCCAGCCCATTGCCACTTGCTGATCATTACGGCTATGTCGGTCACCTTAGTTCTGCTCCGGATATCATCGTTGCAGACTCTGTCACGCAGAGAAACACCGTGCATAGCCCTTTCTATAGCGCGCTGAGCTTCCTCATACGGCCTGCAGTTTGTTGTTACACGGAACTATTCATTCAAATTATTGTGTTTCCTTACTTGTGACAATGATTATCGGTTAAACTTGAGTCGAGAGAGAGTCGTCTGGGTAGGTAAAAAATTAACCGACCCAAAAATCGAACCAATGTCTGCAGGCTCTAGATGTTTATTTTATGTTTGCGAACGTGCAAAAGAATCCTAGAGTAGGCCAACGGTTCTTTGTTTTAATAAAATTAAAAAGGAAGCGGTACATACTAAAACAAATAAGATAAGATTGTTGAAACTATTGAACTCGTATAACGATTTCCGGTAAGCTGTGCAAACATGGGACAAATATGAGACTGTCTGTCGTCTGTCCATCGACGCAAATCGGGCGCGGTCGGGCAATTTTCGCAGCGCCCGGATAATAAGGAACTATTCGATTGACCTAACAATGCGAAATTACCAATTAACTCCGCTAAATTTCGATGTTCTGAGATTACAACTCAAAAAAAATGGAATCCAAAAAGTGCACTTCATATAGTTCTTTCTTGTTCTTGCCATGGCCTTTATGAGAAGGCTTTAAAAAGAAAATAAAGGACAGGCGGGATAGTGAGGCAATCTCGTCATTATCTACATTAGCGGTCCCATTTGACTAAACGTCTACGAGGAGGAACTAGTAAAAGTGCCAGGCCAATAGACACGCTATAGGCGTCATTCAGACGATATAAACATTCTAGACAAGATTAAAAAGAGAAGACAATTTGAATACTATTCGACCGTACCCCAGCTTCGCACAACCTCGCAAAGCAATTTAATGAATTCGAGTAAAACACACCGAAGAGCCGTGGTAGCCTAGTGGTCAGGACGCTCACTTTAGTTTCATAGAGCGCGAGTGACCTGGGTTCGATCCCCGGTGCCGGCACCACTAAAATTCTTATTATCAATTTTAAGTGCTGCATTTATTACGTGCTCGGCTATGAAGAAAAACATCGTGAGGAAACCTGCATGTCTGAGAAATAATAACAATATTATTTCGAGGATATGTAAAGCCCGCCAACCCGCACTGGAGCTGCGTGGCGGGCCCTTCCCGGCTCCTAAACCCTCTCTGATACTCGTATGTGAGAAGGAGGCCTTTGCCCAGCAGTGGGCACTTATAGGCTGCTACTTTACTTTTTTTTACTTTTTACTCCGATTGATACACAACAAGGGTCACAGCGGATGTGGAGATAATGATTCGCCGGATGATATTTCCCTGATTTTTATTCACTAGTAAAAGTACCAAGTTGTGGGAAGACACATGCTTCATCAGACATTTTCAATTTCCACGTAAAGGAATAAAAAGAACTTTGTAAGGTTTTACCATGAAAGCGCCCAACGTAAGGCATGCCATGCATGGATGGCTTTCCCGTACTCACCACTCTGGGCAAGCTGGTTGGTGAGTGTCAGTACTATCGGTCGCCAGAGCCGGGATCGTTATGTAAATATAAATTAAAGTTGCACCGAGTGTAGGTGAAGTTTACATTTGGACCCTAAACTAGACCTTACATTATACATACGAGTATGTATTAATTTCATTCGAATCTGACATCCCTCGGTAGGCAGATTACGGATTTCTATTAGACACGATTCAGCGTAGCCAAAATGACTTCCAGAATCTATTTTTCTTCTGTCCGGGAGATAAAAAGTGAAAGTGTGGCGAGCAATGCCGTCTGGTTTGCACTTATGATCTATATAATTTTAATTTCGAATTCTTTCTCATGATCGTCGTTATGCTATTATGATCTAATCTTTCACTCGTTTTCCATAACATACCTGAACCAGTTGCATCAGATAAATAATTACCAAGTTTTTTATTTCATTTGAAAGATATCCACACAAACGTCATATCAACAACATTCATTCATCGTAGACAACATTTGCTTGACTTATTGTAACGATTGGCTGAATATAGAAATAAATATATTTATCTGCGAAGTCGTCCATGTTTGTCGCAATTAAATGTTACATGACCAATTCCAATGAGCGTAGATCCTAATAGTTTATCGTGTTCATTGACCCATTACTATCTTATGTAATTTATGTAAACAGTTATTACAACTGTTTGTCAGTGTCGAAGTGTGTACTTACAATCTCAATTCCAGTTAAGCGAAAGAGTGCTTAAATACCGACTATAATATTATCTGGGTCTTAATATGTATTTCCTAGATATTGGACACATTTAAGTACTATAGCGCTACCGCTTATGAATATCGAAATCCAACAAAAAGAGTACACTGGCAACAGTTAACGAGTGGGCGCTAAAAGTCAAAATTATTAGAAAGAAGAAACAAAAGTACTTTATTCATTGCTCCCAACTCAAGTGACACATAATGAAACAGCACCAACAAAACGGCATCCGTACTCAGCATAATGCTATAGTAATGCTAAATGAACTCGTCAGGCTTTATGTAACATATGAGGTATGTAACGGTAATCAATATTAGGTATTTTCTACTTTAGAATACTTACCGACAGCGTGGAATTTAAGCGTCGGCTTTAAGTATGAAATGAAATTACCTTTTCAACATTTCCATAATACGCAGTTTCGGCATATCACTACACAAATCACGATATTCCTTTGCAAAGCTTTTGACATCTGTTTTGAATTTGCGCGCGAAACGAAACGTCACTTACTTTTTTAATGCAGACGACACCATTATTTACGGCCACTGAAAGTGAATTTCGTTTTCTCTTTCAAACACTCTCACTTCGCACTGGTATTTTGGACCTTTTTCGCAGTCGACGACGTCTGCGAAAGTTGGCGACTGTTTGACGAATGGTCGCGGGCCTGCCAGATCGGGAAAAGTATGGTCACGTGAATACAACAATAGGTCTCCTATAAGCACCGGACGATAAAGTGATCTCTGTCTCGTTTGCGGGTTGCATATGTAAATAAGTCTATCCGTATCGTTAGGGTTAAAGAGCATAGGCCGATTGTTGTTGCATATTATGCATTTATAGTTCCGATAAACGTTCATAAGTTTATTTCATTTCAGTGCGTATCTTTTTAATGATAATAATTTATCAAATTTCTTGTAAATACAATTGTTTTTTTGAACATTTCACTTCTAAACTTTCTACTTTAAATTATTTAATAAAATATATAGCAGTATACCTTCTTAATCGTATGATTAATCTGCCTTCACAAGCCACGCTAATCGAGTGGTTATGTGCCTTCGGATTCAAAAACTCGAATTAGATCGAATGATGGAGTTTTTCAAAACTCGTGTACAATTTATATCATTGGCCTGCATACGTCAGACTCATGTGGTTCCAAAAAAGCTCTCGTGAAAAGTTGGTTGATAGAACTATAATGTCTAAACGAGTGTACAGTGTTAGGGCGAGGAGACAATTTTTTTTCAATCCACCTTTGTCGGACACCAAGGCACGCTTACCACACTAGCGGGAGGAAATGTCACATTTACTCGAGCTTTACAATTTAGAAGATTGTCGTGTATTAAGCATACGAGAATACTAAAGGCGACCGAATATTTTACTGCGTATTTTTAGTCAAAATTAACATTATTATTTTGTACTAACGTCATTATTAACAGACCACTGCTGTACTTATACCTTACCAGCCTGTAAATAGTCCACTGCAAGACATAGGCCTCTCCCATAAGGAGGATTTGTCATAAGCGGCACGTTCGGAAAGAGGATTGGCGGTCGCAGTGCGGGACACCACGCATCTTAGATGACGAAGCCGTACTCGGTCTGCTCAATTTTGGTCTAGTATTTTTCCATAACCCGCCATCTATTGGTAGCTATTGAGATTTTCAAGGATTTACCGCTACGTTCGACTGGCGGCTTGCCCGTTAAGATCTAATATAATATAGATGGTTATTTCGCAATCTACTCAGGGTCACCAGGATTTTTTTATGAAGGAACCAACGGGTACACTGTCCACCTGATGATAAGTGGTCCCAGATACCAGCATCTATCCTCGATAATGAATCAAAATGCAGATGTACTGTACTTGGAAACAGATCAGTTAAACACCTCAGCGTTTTTAGTGGTTGAATTATAGCGGAATACGAAAGGTAACTAAGGCCCCCGGTAGGGGATGGTCAATTTATATCTAGATTCAGGATTTTTAAGACGAAGGACCAGCGAAATTGTATGTAACTTGCCCGGTTCACTTGCCGCTCGTAGAACGAAAGGCGATCCTAACACCAACAGCTGAGTTGCGTTCGTCTGCGGTTCGCACGGCGGACATCATCGCGAAATACGCGATGGTTTGATACCACTACCGAACACCGCACAACCACGAGCGGATAAGACCTTTGCGGTTTGTGGGTGAGAGGAGACGCCCGACGGTCTCCGGTTCGCCAGGTGAAGAGTAGATACGTCCCGCTCAATTCCCGTTACGATTCGAAAAATTGACATAATATTGAGATCCGTTTACGGTGCTATATTACGATGATATACTGTAAAAGGTGTGGCAATTCCTCTATCGTGCCGACCCATTTGTGCTGCAAATACACATACCGACGGCGTAGTGTTATTTACCAATAATTTCAGACAAAGCAAATAGCCGAACGTTAAAATTTCGCAACAATGCTCTAATAGTGTTATCGCTCCATTGACGCCACGCGCAATAGTTTAAAAAATTGGCAATTTTGTTACCAATTTTTATCGAAGGTTGGTTACACAAGTGGTACAGAAGTATTTTTATGGGTCCTTCGCAGCGCCTTTGGACTATATTCGCCTAGCTCTCTCTCTCTGGCATTGTCCGGTCTGATCATGGCGTTATCGGCCTCGTTCACGACGCAACATTGTGATTATGAAGCAACCCTATAATGTGTTGGCAACAGTGAGTCGTAATTAAGCGAACCGATCTAAAATTGCAGGGAACAATAATATAAAAAAAACTTACAGCGAGAAGCGTTGCGATCTTCGCTTAATTCGCTTTAGAAACTGAAGCCGTTACGTATGGAAAATAACAATATGTAACACAAACGTGAAAGAGCTTGATTTGCCTCAGAAAGGCTATCTTCACCCCAATAGTAATAGTAGAGCTTAGGAACGTAGGTCCAGGCTAGGAACTTTTTATTTACTTTCGATCATAAACAAGCTTCTTATTTGTTTCGGGTTTAATTTGACAATTTTATATTTAATATGACAATATGATTTGTTTTAACTTGACTCGCTCTTTTATGTCATCCTAGTCGATTTCGAAAACGGTGTCAGCTGTTCTGTTCTGTATAATATCGTAGTGCCAAAATAACAGTGCAAACAGATGTGTAACTCCTCGATTGTGTAACATTGTTTATTGGCCACCAGCTGTGTCACATCTAGTGCATACGAACGTGCCTTTAGTGACGCCTTCTTTACTTCTGTGGACGCAACACTCACACACTCGTACGTACGTACTAAACTATCTTATCGGTGTGTCACTCGCTGTTCCTTACTCACGTGTTACTAAGCCCGTATCTATTTTTTTTTTTAATTATTACGTTTAAAACCTTACCTCCCACTGTAGGATTTTCTCCTATGTCGCGGAGGCAGTTTAAATACGTGAACAAACACACAGACCAGGAACTTATTTTCGAACCCGCGACACACAGGCCCGCAGCTAAACGCACAACCACCGCGCCATCGAACTGTCCGAATTGTTTGAAATTAAACTCACACGACCGTATATCCAATCACATTTTAAATCTTTAAAACCCAGTCTTAACCAGAGCTTATTTGGGACAATATAGTGGTGACCCTATCCTCGTCTTAGTGTCCAAGCCAACGATACAAATCGTACGTAAGTTTCGAAAAACTCATTGGCACAGATAATCGAATTCGAGTCTCCCGATCCCCATGTGAAACTATAGACGTGTTTGAAACTAACTTCTAGACTACATCCTCTGACTGTCCAATTATGCCGGTAATTGCACATATAATATGGTATTAGATGATACAATATGTTGTTTTGAACAGTGGGTTGGACGTAGGTTCGTTTCGCTGTCTTATCATATGGAATACCGTAATCTCTACCCGCCTTTGTTACGGACGTAATTGCTCATTTATATATCTTTGAATAGTAAAAAACAAATTTGCAATCCTCTTACAATTTGTAAACTTCTATGTGGATTTTAGTGCTGTTTTCATTATTATTTAGAACACTTTACGAGGATGGTTATTATACATATATAAGTCTTTCACATTCAGTCTATTATTACAGACCTCTCCGTACTTAACCGTTGGGGTGGCCTAGTGAATATATAACAGGGATCGTCGTAACACATGAGCAAGCAGATAGTAAGCCACCTATCGGAATCCCCGCTCCAATGATAACGCTGAAACCTCCGTGTCACGCTTACTCTTAGAGCTTCATCGCCGTTGACTTATTCAACTAATATCAGAGCCTTTGTTTGATATCCCTTATTGCGTACATCATTGTCTTTATAATGATTCACATTGAACTATTATCGTTGAATGCTGAAACAAAATTATATTCTCGTTTTACAATCATGCAATCATCAGCATTCTGGTCCTGTCCCACTTACAAGTCTGTGCAGATCGTAACTCCATCTTGTCTATGATAGTCCTACAGTGCTTGTCTGTACGAGGTAACATCTCGTAAACATTTCTTCCCCACACCATGCGATGTTATCAAAAACTACAATAGAGTCTTAATAAGAATAGACATTTAAAATGTATCACAGAGCTCGTCTCCTCGTAGCGTAGTACTATGGACGCTGACTGGATATCATCACGGAACTGTTATGCTTAACATCTAAGCGAGAACAATCTTGACTCTTGTCACGATCAGCAACACCCACTCTCGGATACAATTCCAAAAGATATCACACTCGAATCGATCCTCATAAATCGATGTTCCTACGGTCAGCGGTACAATTAAATTATTGACACACTTTGCGGCCGTTCCATTAATGTATGCTGGCTGTTGCTGACTCTTTCTCGGAGAGACCTGAATGTTCAACGGTGGGCTGATTTAGCAGTACTATTATTATGTGATCCATCGACAAACGTGCTGAAAACACTTTAATAAATACTAAATATAAATAATTAATTCTTTCTCCCGCAGGCCGCACTTACAACGACTTAAATCAGTACCCTGTGTTCCCGTGGGTGCTCACCAACTACGAGAGCGATGAGCTGGACCTCAGCCAACCTTCCAACTACAGAGATCTCTCCAAGGTATGAAAACTAGCGTATTGTATACTAACTAAAAAAACTCTATATCGACAGTGGTTGTAATGTTGATTTGCGGCAGAAATATATACCATTCGCCAGATGGCTCCTAGGCGGTCTAAAATACCCAATCGATATGTTTGCACGTTTTCCAACTTGTGTTCCAACAGGAGTTCCAATTAGAGTCCCAACATGTGTCCAAAAATAAGTTCCATCATCAATTCCTACATGGGATACCCATCTTCCACCTTTCTCGATAAATACAATGTGTAAATATATACATATGAGGTAGCTAAACTCTGCAATTTCTGTCAATTCGTCCCAATTCGGAGAGGCTTATCTTTATTATATGTTAATACAATAAAATTTTAATTTGCTGGATTATATTTACTGTAGATATTAGCAAACCATTTTTATCGGCCAATTAATGACTGACTAGACGATTAATTTTATCTAATACAAGCTAATTAAATTAGATTATCATTGACGTGTAATAATAACATTATCCTGTCAATGACATAGATTTACAACTAGATATACCTACTACATCGATAACACCGCGACCCCGTGGGGCGGAGACGCGGGATGATCACAAAGCTTACAGACTACTTCATCGGCCTATTTGAGTCCACTGCTGAACTGCTGTTGTTGCTCGCAGTCATCTCGCCTGGCAGGGTTGGTAATGAACGGCAGTGGTTATGCTCATCCCTATTAGCCTAGGTTGAGGACTTTGGGAGAAATTGGGATCGCTGACCTTCAACGACTTACAACAGAACCGGGACTTGGTAAGGACCACTGCAGACCGTATGAGGAAGCTCAAAGTTGCTCGGCGTGATGGAGTCTGCGAAGATGATAACTAGAAGCAGCAGCAGAGCTAGGGTCAACGACGTAGCCGTTAGGATCAGGAAGCTGATGGGGCAATGGGCAGTCCACATAGCTCGCAGAACTGACTAACTCTCCGTTGGGGAAAAAAGGTTCTCGAGTGGCAGCCACGTACAGGCAAACGCAGTGTGGCGCGACCCCACACAAGATGGAGTGACGACCTGCAGTGTTGCGGGAGGTCGATGAATGCAGGTGGCTCGGGACCGAGCTTTATCGCAATCTTAGGAGGAGGGCTATGTTCAGCGGTGGACTTGTGATAGGCTGAAATGATGATGATTATAATGATGAAATTCAGATACATTTTCCACCACTATTCGATCACCGCAGCCTTATATCGTAGCCAGAAAGGAGCACTACGTGCAGCTGAAGTTAGCATTTGATACAAATGTATATTATCCTTTACACCACATTACATACAGACTTGAAAACCAATTATTCGCTAAAATCAAATACCTATTAGCTTGAATTCGAATCCGTGAAGCATATATGGATATCAATGGACTTCCACTTATAGCATCTCTGTCCCCAGCCAATCGGCGCGTTGAACCCAAGTCGGCGCGCGTACTTCGAGGAGCGGTACAACACATGGGAGCACGAGTCCACTCCCCCCTTCCACTACGGCACCCACTACTCCACCGGAGCTTTTGTGCTCAACTGGCTTGTGCGCATTGTAAGTATCTAAATAAACTAATAAAAGTATCTATCTAATAAAATTTTCTACGGCAAATAACGCTTTAAATAAAATGCATTCCAAAGTTAAGTTCCAAATTACTGTAAGACAGATCCTTAAGTAGGAGTATTCATAAAATAAATATCCTTTCAAATGTTAATGATTACGTTTTAAATTTTACCATATTCCCCACACTGCTACTTAGTTGTATGTCCACCGACTAACTAAATTTAGTAATGGTAGCTTTTTTTTTATGGGAAAGGCGCCAAACGAGCAAGCGGTTCACCTAATGGTAAGTGATTACCGTCGCCCACGTACATCTGGTGCTGCGGGTGCGTTGTCGGCCTAAAAGGATATTTGGGAGATGGTAGGGATGATGAAGAGGAAGGTTAGGGAAAAAGGGCCTCCGGTTACCTCACTCACCGAAAGAAACGCAGAAGCATAAAATGCCTCTACTTCACGCCGGTAATCTGCGAGGCTTTTGCTGCTGCCGCCGCTTGGCTATACCACGTTAAAATTTTTGTTGTAAAGTACTGCAGTGCGACTAAAAATTTTCGCTATAAACCTTTACGGTGTGTGTCTTAGTGATAGTGAATAGTGTGTACGCGGCTTTATTCTTGGAGGTTTTAGGATTAATTAAAACCTTCAACCTATAGCCACAATATTTAATCGAACCTGAGACATTATGATGTAACAAACACTCGGCTAGTACCTGGGTTACGCTATAATATATATTTCAACAGCTTCATCATGTTTTGAGACACAGATATTCGGAAAAAACTGAGATTTTATAATAGAGATTGATTTTGGTCAGTGAGGCGATAATCACTCGAAAAATTGACATATTTTAATAATAATATTAAACTCTCTCGACCATATACCCAACACTGGCTAGAGGTCTAGTTTAGTCCTTTCAACCCACTTTTCACCACAGCATATTTGGCCACAACGTCCGCCACCACCTGTCACCGTGGAGACCAACGATAGAAATCGTTAAAAGTTCCGAAAAACTCAATGGGTACGAGCCCTCCACGTAGGGGAAAGAACTCGAGTCTTCTGATTCAGAGTCAGAGTCCCAACTGTTTGGCTACCTCTGCAGTCTGAAACTCTGCGGTCTGTTTTTTTTTTGTCTATTTAACGCTATACTAACATTTATAATCTACAATAAATCATTACAACTTATTTTTAAATGTCAATTTTCACACTATGGCTGTGGCCAGGGAAACCGTGTGTGTGTGAGAGTAAGACCTATTTCCACACATCTTGGTCCTCGATGTATTGATATATTTCATAGTAGGCAGTTTTTTTTTAATAATGTTCCTTTAACAACCTTATAAAAAAAAAATCTGTTTGTTTGTTGCACGATATTTTCTTAGGGATTTGCCTAAACAAATCCGAAGAAAACCAAATCTCTACCGCTTCCGCTTGCACTCGGTCCATTATCTACAGCGAATATATATATATAATCCGTCCTTTCACAGCCCCTTTGTGATTTATGGGAACGATGTCAAATATACGTTGTCGCTCAATTAAACAAAGTTTTAAAGAGTAATTTCGGTCCCTTCTCTACTCAGCAACGAAACATCGCTGCGATTAAGATTATGCCTTGTTCCCAACGGGGTAGGCAGAGACAATCTTCTTCCACTTGCTACGGTCCTGACATACGTCTTTCGCTTCTTCCACTCTTATCAATCTTCGGATACATGCTCGTTGGTTTAGAGTACTCTTAACCTGGCCTTTTTTCAGAACGTCTCCGATTTGATCGTGAAATGTTCTTCTAGGTCTTCCTCTCCCGACTCTACCATTTAGACTCGCCTCATATATTTGTTTCGTCAACCTACTTTCATTCATCCTCTCCACATGTCCAAACCAGCTCAGCATCCCTTTCTCAATTCGTGTCACTACATCGTCTTGCACTCCACAACGCTCTCGGATCACATTATTTCGAAACCTGTCAGTTATCTTCACATCAATCATACTTCGTAACGCTCTCATTTCTACTGCATTTACCCTGCTTTCATGACTCTTAACATAACTTAAAGTGGTCGACCACTGCAGAAATATGAAAAACTGTAACGGGCTAAAGAAAACCGACCGCACTTCAATTATGTCTACATCATTAGATAGTTCTTCGTTATTGAGAAGTTTGTTGTAGGGCTGTACTATAAAAACATGTACTATCTATTAAAATTATCCTAGTGCATTTCGAACGAGACTCTCATGTCAGACATAAACAGTTACAAGCACGAACAATGCTAATGCACAGAGCTATAAAGGAGCTCGTCAAAGAACAGATGGGGCGGCAGATCAATGTAAATTAGAGGACACATTAGCGCCGCTCCGTGGAAGTGAGATGTCCAAACAATCAGGCATTCGGACGCAATGTCGTCTAACAGATGTCCGACCGCGACATGAGAAATAGGGCTGTCGCTATATCGTTGTAAAAATAGAATTATATATCGTCTTCAACTGGTATAACAGAAACTATTAGAAAATAATGTACTTTGTAAAGAAAATAATCTTAATAATGGATTGTCATAACACGTATTAAGTTTTTTTTTAATTAAATATTTTTTGTTTGCCTTCTTATAAAAGCAATTAAAGTTATTTGTCACTTGCAGTGTATTGCAGCCGGATTCGTGTGAATATTTTTCAAGAATATTTCTTTCTGAATTTTCTTTTTAGTGATAGGCTCATGTCGCCGCGTAAATAGGTCCTTACTTAATTACTGTCTAGAAGTTACAGTAATCTTGCTACGTCTGACAAGGGCTTCGCCAATATTGGTTTACAGATTCATATTGTACTCTTTATAATATACTTTTTAGCACTTGAGCCGTATCGAAAAAAATAAATACCGAATGTTAACCCTAAAGAAGATTTAATTCGATGCGACAGGATTCGGAAAAGGTAAAAAACTTAAAAGGCCCAGTGTACGTTTTTGGTCCAAGTGAAAATAGAAATGTTATGTACTTTTTTCCAGCAGGCGTTTATTCTATGTTTTATTCTCGTCGGTTCCCGTTGGGCGTGGGCCGTTGGTGTGACATGATTGATTATGATGTTAGTACGATTTAATGGGGAATGAATAACAGGATATACTCACGCCTCTTATTCTTGATTTAAAAATTCACGCTTAACGAAATAAGTGCACGAGTGTAAAAATAGGGCATATATGTATATATATATATATATATATATATAGCTCTATGATTTTGTTGAAGAATTTAACAAAATCATAGAGCATTAAAATTTTTTTTTTACCCCCGACGTATAAAGAGAGATGTTAGAAGTTTGTTTTTTTTGAAGTCATTGTCTACCTGTGCTTTCGAAGATCCGTAACGGATGGGCCAATTCGGAGTGGTTCATAGCTGTGTTTGATGAAAATAACCAGGTAACCTGGTTGTGATGCTTAAACAACACGAAGAAACCGGCATATTTGAGAAATAATAAACTGAAATATTTCATGGACATGCGCAGTCCGCCAACTCGCTACATGAAAATATATCACAATAATTCCATGTGTGGGTTATTCCGCGATAAAATGATACCCGTGTTATTTTCGCTTTCAATATATAGTTTCGTTTATTGGTAACAATGTCTTGGATGAAGGAAACCATGTTATAAAAATGGTATAAGTTTAAAGGGGAAATATGTCACATGGAATTTTTGTAAAATTCTCAAAGGAGAAAGGCCCAGCAGAGGGACTTTATATACTCGTAATATTCATATCTGCGTCTTGTTTTAGGAACCCATGACGACGATGTTCCTGGCGCTCCACGGCGGCAAGTTCGACCACCCCAACCGATTATTCTCCTCGATTGCCTCGTCTTGGAAGAACTGCCAGAGAGACACCTCCGATGTTAAGGTATTTCAAAGGCAGCTACTGTTGCGGCTTAGATCGCACACAATCGTTGGTGATCAGCGAACAATTCTTTCACTCTACGTTCTTTCAAACCATGTGTGTTATTTGAACTCAATATCTTTATTTATTTATTTTTTTATTTATTGAACTTCATATACATGAGAATGTATATAGGCGGACTTAATGCCAGATGCATTCTCTACCAGTCAACCTTTGGACGATGCAGAGATGAAATGAAGTAGGTGTAGGTGATAGAATAGAGAGAACCAAAGAGAGGAAAAAAAATATAATAAATGTAAATCTATATCTTTACAATATTTCAAAAAATTTAATATGGCGGCGCTAGAAAATCCGTGTGTCATCCTGCCACCTGTTAGTCGAAATTGAATAGCTTTCTAACTATGTGAGTTGTTTTCCTCTTCTTTTATAATAAATACTGAAGGTAGGTAGTAGGTTAATATAATGAAATGATACGATACGATACGATTTATTCATTTACACAACACAAAAGTTACAAGAAATACAATTATACAGAAGAAAACAATAGATATGTAAAAACAAAAAGAAATAATTTAAGAGAAAGACTTTATAATTTATAACCCGTGTCGTGTCAAATGATCATGATTTGTCCATGTCGAATAGTGAGAGTTCATAAATTATTTCTGTTAGGTATCAAAGAGAGATGATCTTTCATGAGTGTATGTACCTCACGGCTCACATATACACCGCCCGACTCGCGTAAACAATTGCGGCAAATCATTCACGGCATAGTCGCAAAGATCAGGAAGCTGAAGTGGCAATGGGCCACATATCTCGCAGAACTGACTAACTCTCCGTTGGGGAAGAAAGGTTCTCGAGTGGCAGCCACGTACAGGCAAACGCAGTGTGGCGCGACCCGCCACAAGATGGAGTGACGACCTGCTCAGTGTTGCGGGAAGTCGATGGATGCAGGTAGCTCAGGACCGAGCTTTATGGGAATCTTTGGGGAGGCAGTGGACTTGTAGTAGACTGAAATGATGAAACCACTCATGCGGGAGAGGTCTGCGTCCAATCGACTGCTTTTAAGGGAGCTCACAGGCTTTTAAGGGAGAAATAAAATGATGATGTCGTGTTACCCAATGACGTAAGTAACACGTCACGTTCGGTTAACATAATGACAAGTATTAATCTATAATAGTCCAGTTGTGTCAAATCCACTCTTGAAGTGTTTTACGTTTTGCATTCACTATGGGACTCAATACTTAACCATTCTGATACTTTGGATTCCATATTATTTCCTTTTTTTTCCAATTATTCATATATTACGTCGCGTAATACCGACAACTCGATTCGTTGCTGCGTCCCATTCCCATTGTGAATTGTAGTTTTAGTATGTTGGTATAAGTAGTAATAACAAATAAAATATTTTCTTTCAAATCGCTGTGTAATGGAATCTATTTTGTTACATTATTTACATCTATAGTTTCTCGTATTTTTATTATAAATTTCCACGACGTTGTTAGGTTGAACAATTTCTAAGAAGGTTTAATACTATATTAATCAACATTACATAAATTGCCGTATTACCGCGCTGAAACTTACTTGTGTAATGGTTAATAATAAAAATTTAGGACACCCGCGGCTAAGCGAGTGAAGCAAGACTTTTATTGCAACAAGTATCTTGAACGTTATAACGTTATACGACTTTTAGTAAAATATAATCTTGTAATATTGGATCATGAACAGACTTTCACTCGAATCGGTTTAGATCAAAGGAATAGGTTTACATTGTTAATACTGAAGCCATTGCGTACGCGTAGACGATATGGTGAACATAGGCCTGCCACGACATTGACATATCGTACACAGTACAAGCACAGTACTGAGCCACCTGCTCAGTGTTAAGGTCAATCTTCTAGAGGGTCATCCTACACTGTGTTTGCCTGTACGAGGTTAAGAACGTTTCGTCCTCAGAGGTTCAGAACCTTTCGTCGTCAGAGGCTGAGAACCTTTCGTCCTCTGACGTTCAGAACCTTTCGTCCTCAGGGGTTGAGAACCTTTGGTCCTCAGAGGTGCAGAACCTTTCGTCCTCAGAGGTTTATCAGTTCTGCGAGCTAAGTAAGTGGGCGACCCATTATCACTTTCAGATTAGATTTAAGATTATTTCGGTCACCCTAGTTCTGCTGCGGATATCATCAATCTTCCACGTAGGGAAACCGTTTTAATTACTAATTATATTTTTAATTCAAAAATATACTAACACAATCACGTTGTATTCTTCCAAGCTTGGACAAGAAATAGAAATAATCTCTCACTACTGTATAATCCAATATTATAGTTCGTTTTCCAGGAAATGCGGCCTACAATTTTCATACCTTTTTCTTTATTTTTTGGTTTTTATTGTAATTTTGTTATTATATGTTTAGGTTTATTGTTTGTTTTATTTAGTTACCTTTGTGCCCGTCCAGTTCTTAGCAAATAAATGAATTTCTTTCTTTCTTCGTCAGAGGTCTAAATATATAATTTAGTTGTTCCAACTTACTTTTCACCAGAGCTTATTTGGGACAAACAGATGGGTGGTGAGCCTATCGCTTTCTTAGATAAATGATACAAATCGTACATAAATTAGGAATGACTTATTGGTACGAGCTTCCTTATTTGAAGACAGATCCCTTAACTAGTATATCTTATAAAAATCAACTACAACAATGTTCAATACAGATATTTATTTGAATTTGTGTCATCAGGAATTGATCCCGGAGCTTTTCTTCCTGCCCGAGATGTTGGTGAACAGTGCCGGTTACAAGCTGGGTATCCCAGACTCGCCATCCGGTGACGTATTGTTACCGCCCTGGGCATCATCCGCCGAAGAGTTCGTACGGATAAACCGGATGGCTCTGGAGTCGGAATTCGTCAGCTGTCAGCTGCATCAGTGGATCGATCTTATATTTGGATACAAGCAACGAGGTCAGTAATTTGAAAGTATACGAAGTATCTTTGTAATGCATTTATCATAATAGATTTTTTTTTTGGTTTGGGCTGTCAGACTAGTTAACAGTTCATCTGATGGTAAGTGGATACTGTAGGTACCTGCAAAGTGCCTCAATAGAAGAAGGTTACAGTTGCGTTGTCTCCCCTGCCTCATAGGCAGATGTTATTGCATTGGCACTCTTTACCATTTAGATCGCAACAGTACAGTGTTTGCGCTGCTGATTTGCTCGCAATACGATTATGAGGTTGGGGTACGTACCCAGACGATTCCTATGTTAACCGAAACATCTTTCCTGACATTTAACATTTCCCTTATTCAGGTCCCGAAGCCGTCCGCGCAACAAACGTCTTCTACTACCTGACTTACGAGGGCGGGGTTAGACTGGATCAGGTAACAGACCCGGTGACCAGAACAGCGGTGGAAGACCAGATAAGGAGTTTCGGTCAAACCCCCGCCCAGCTGCTGAGCGAGCCGCACCCGCCGCGCGCGTCCAGCATGCACCTCGCGCCGCTCATGTTCGCCGCCGCGCCCGACGACGTGTGCATGCGACTCAAACTGCCCTCCAACGCCGCGGTCGTGCACGTCTCTGCCAACACCTACCCCCAGTTGGCGATGCCAGCGGCAGTCACCGTGAGTTGATCTTCATACGAGATCACTTCTTATAGGAGATATTAAATCTGTTGCGTAATATAAGAATGAAAGCGATGCAAAACTAAACAACGGTGGTACTTTTTTTTTGGTACTCCATTAGGATCTCATAAACAGCTATGTTTTTTTTTTATGGAAAATACGGCAAACGAGCAAGCGGTTCACGTGATGGTAAGTGCTTACCGTCGCCCGCATACATCTGCAACACCATAGATGCTGCAGGTGCGTTGCCGGCCTTTAAGGATATTTGGGAGATGGGAAGGAAGAGGAGGGGAATAGGGAGGGGGAGTGGGCCTCCGGTTACCTCACTCACCGAACGAAACGCAGAAGCACAAGATGCCTCTACTTCACGCCGGTATTCTGCGAGGCCGTGGTATCAATCCGGTCGAGCCGGCCCATTCGAGTAGCAGCTAAAGCCGCCGCTTGGCTCTACCACGCTTAGACAGCTTAGCTAACAAACAAATTACTCAATAAGTTTTACCTATTTTTATAAACAACAATACTTAAAATGAAAACAACATCTTTGACAGTTGATTATAACAGAGCTAGGGACATATACAAATCTACATACGGTCGTAGTATATTATATATAATGTATAACGAAAAAACCTTGAGAACGCAAAACACGAATTTTGAATGAAACAAGGTGCAACATACTAATATCAAACAATAAGCGGTCAATAAAATGGAAGAATGAGTTAAATGTTATTTTTTATCTTTCGACATAGTCATCTCATAGTCATAATGGAATAAACTTGGAATATATTGTTTTAAGCTTAAAAAAACCTTACTAAAGTATTCCTGTACTGCAGCGACCTCTGCTGCATCAACTTCAAATCTCTAGATCGGTAATGAAGTCTGGTGAATATGAAGGCTTGGCGAACCGGTGCGTTGTCTTCGTGAAATAAAACAATCTTGCGAATTTGCCTCGCCGTTTCGTTTAGCTCCACCGTCGGGATACTCCATCATTACTACCCTTTGATTATCCCAGAAAAGAGAGTCTTGATCTTACCGGCGGAAGGACACGCCTAGAATTTCTTAGGAGTTGGACATGATGCTCTTTTCCGGACTAATTTTGTTTCGGGAACATAATGATCAAAAGCCACGTTCCGTCCAATCGAGCCCAAAAAACAATCAGGATCTTGAACAACATTGAACAACTATGTATTCAAATGACTTAAATCACGAAATCTTAAAATCATATGAAACTAAAAGCTGAACGAATGAACTGAAGATATCTCAATTCTATTAACACTGCTCATAAACCATTTTTTCAAGAACATCCCTTAATTATTTAATTTGATCATTCCATCACCTACACCCAACAAAACATTCACCAAAATATTTGACAAAGTGCGGTGTCACCTTCTTTAGCCAGCACTAGACCCCTGTGATCGATATCTGGCGGCAATCTTATCAAATCGATACGACTTAACTGCTGAAGCGAATATACCGGCGCTGCCTGGACTAACCCGCCTGTCTGCTATGACGAGTATACTTTTTTTTCATGGAAAAGGCGGCAAACGAGCAAGCGGTTCACCTGATGGCAAGTGATTACCGTCGCCCACGTACATCTGCAATACCAGAGGTGCTGCAGATGCGTTGCCGGCCTCTAAGGGGTATACGGCACCACTCTCCACGTCGAGGCTTACGTCCTGCTGGAAATTTTTATACAGTGTTGAAGTTAAAAAATGTCAATAAATGCGCAGGTGAGCGCCGCCCGGGCGTTCGCTGCTCATCGCTGGGCGGGCGGCGGCTGCGCACACTCCGGCGCGCGCGCCGAGCTGGCGCCGCACCACGCGCCGCACCACCATCACCCGCTCCTCATGGACACCGTGTGGGGTGAGTACCGACACTAGTGCGCCGCACACCCAACACCACCTCTCGCTTATCAAGGACGCCGTTAGGGTCAATACTGACACCAAAGATACTTTTCATCGCGAAACTTTATGAGAGATTGTAATCCTCATAAAGATGAATCTTGCTTCTTCAAATACAAATGACAATTTAATACAGACTAGATTAAATTACAGGCGCAACGCAATTGACAATTATGAACATTCATCATCCAACCTCTTCGCCTTACAGCTGGCGGAGGCGCCGGTGCTCTCTCCCGCCGACAACTGGGCGACAACTTCTCACAGCGCGTGAAAGCGAAGAGCAACTGCTTCGTCACCACTGTCGACTCTCGATTCCTCATCGCCGCGGGCTTCTGGGATAACAGCTTCAGAGTCTTCTCTACCGAAACCGGTACCGTATTTTTGATTGACGCCTACTTCATCTATAAACATGAAGCTAATATAGAACACTGCTGCTTTTGTTCTTTGCTGCTTTGATCTCGAATAACATAAATCCTCCAGAAGATATAAGACAGTATAGATCAATCGCATGTATTTTCATAGGCCAGTTTAACAATTTCAAAATGGTCCTTTGAGTCAGATGCATATATCCTCTTCAATAGATTTATTTTAATGCTTAAGTATAACGTTTATGTATAAAATGTTTGCTTCAGCTAAAATAGTACAAATAATCTTCGGGCACTACGGCGTGGTGACGTGCGTGTCCCGCTCCGAGTGCAACATCACCTCCGACTGCTACATCGCCTCCGGCTCCGAAGACTGCACCGTCCTGCTGTGGCACTGGTGAGACTTAAACTGATAACATACTATTAGATATTCTGCGCTATGTCGTAGCTATGAAAAGAAAGTTTGTCTGTTGCTCTTGCGCTATTATAATAACGTAAGCGGTACAAAAGCTGCTACAATGCATTTAAAGCCATGCGCTGAAGTGTTAAAGCAATTGGCAGAGGTCCATGGTTGAAGCCAAGTTGGTTCGCTGCTCTTGAGCAATAAGAACGTAAACGAACAAAAGCTGAAATACATTAAAAGCCATGCGCCGACGTGTTAAAGTCTTTGGCAGAGGTCGTTGGTTGAAGCCAAGTTGGTTCGCTGCTCTTGAGCAATAAGAACGTAAGCGGTGCGTTGTCTGCAATGCATTGTGAGCCGTGCGGCGCGGCGCTAAGGTCGCGAGTGGCGTGTGACGTGTGGCGTGGCGTGCGCAGGTCGGCGCGGCACGGCGGCGTGGTGGGCGAGGGCGAGACGCCGTCGCCGCGCGCCACGCTGTCGGGGCACGACGCGCCGCTGAACGCGGTGCTCGTGTCCGCCGAGCTCGGCCTCGTCGTCTCCTCCTCCATCAGTAAGTATACGTTGTCCTCTTTTCATAGTGTCATAGTGAGTAGTCCAATATTCGACAATGTACGTATAATAGCATCTCATAAAAATCAGAAGAGAGCTTAAAATTTTATTGATTTTTTCTTCAGCTCTGAAGGGTTTTCACTTATAGCATATACTGAAAAATAAAAGAAAACAATAATCACGAATTGTGGAAATATATTAATTTAAATAAAAATATTTTATAGTTTAAAGTTCATTCATTGCTGATTAAAGCATGTTTTAATATTGTCATCTCACCTCGTTTTACCCTCCCCCCCTCCCTCTCTATAAATCTGCAGACGGTCCTGTGCTGATCCACACGACATTCGGCGAGCTGCTGCGCGCGCTGCCGGGCGGCGGGGGCTACGGGGGCAGCGGGGGCGCGGCGCCACAGCAGCTGGCGCTGGCGCGCGAGGGCGTGCTGGTGGTGGGCTACACCAAGGGCCACCTGGCCGCCTTCACACTCAACGGCCGCCGCCTGCGCCACGAGACACACAACGACAACTTCCAGGTCCGCCACGCTCCTACACGAACTACAACACGATACGATTCTATGTGGTACTCCTTTCCTTGCTTAGGAACCGTCTACATTGCTCTTTATTGCGGAAAAATCATACAAATATAAATGGATAACAAAAAGCAATCCGTTAGCTACGCAGAAATTTCTTCCAGACAACTCAAAAAAATAATTATACAAAAAGCAAAAGTAAGATCATTCGATTCGAAGATCGTTTTGTAAGGGAGAGGAGCCAAGCGCCGGCTTTTGCTGCACGAATGGTGCGGTTCGACCGGGGTCGTACCACAGCCTCGCAGAATACCGGCGTGAAGTAGAGGCATCTGGTCCTCGTTTCGTTCGGTGAGTGAGGTAACCGGAGGCCCACTACCACCTCCTCATCACTCATCCACATCCTCTAAACTTCTAGTTACAACTCCGTGAGCGCAAGGTATAGGAGGATAAAGAGAAGTTAGAGAGATAAATAATATTCCATAACCTTTTTTGAAGTCATTTGAAGTACCACCTTCTTACTTTTTACCGCCACTTACTATTGTGGTCCAATTCGAAGGTTATAAAAAGACAGTAGAAATATACGTTGAGAGGCATTCTGTCACCTCTGTAATTGAAGTTGTTTAGATGTTCATTCGTTTGAAATAACTACATATTAACAATAAAAAAAATGCCCAATATATGTCCTCAGAGCTATTTCGAATGTGATCCAGACCGTTCACTATGCTAGTCAATTATATCTGGTGTTCCCTAACTGAACGCCTGGGGGAGACATGTGTCGATACGCACAGCAAAATTTTGGTACAATGCACCCCAAAAAGATCCTTCTATAACTACAGCTTTCAGTATTGGTTTCAGTGTGGCTCTAAGGTTTCTAACATTTGTTACGTCGTACTTGTGTGAAATTGACAGTAATGCAGCAACACTAACCAAGTCGAAGTACGGGTTACAAATAAGATTAGTAAAACAAAATATGAAATTAGCAATTTCAAAACTTTAGCCCCGGTTCGATAAGTTATGTTCATTAATTGTATTGTTTGTAATATTTTATGTCTTCTCGTCAAGAATAATTAAGATTCTGTATTCTTCAGCGTTTTCTTTTAATAATAATTGTAATGTCTGCTAGAGAGAAAAAAGATTGGTTACCCCTGAACTAGACAGCCTAGAGTTGTAGTTGTTGTTGAATGAACTGGACGTGACAAGTGACGAGTAAAGATGCCAGTCGGTGTATGCGCAGTGCCTGGTGCTGTCGCGCTGCGGCGAGTACCTGGTGTGCGGCGGCGACGCGGGCGTGGTGGAGGTGTGGCGCGCCTTCACGCTCGCGCCGCTCTACGCCTTCCCGCCCGCCGGTGCGCCCGTCTGCAGCCTCGCGCTCTCGCACGACCAGAAGTACGCACACCCTCACCTCTCCTCCTTCTCTCTCACACACTCCATCGTACATTCTTTACCATGCCATCCTACTCGCCACCGCTCACTCCTGACCAAGCTATCTCACACTCTTGACCACACTAACACACCTAATCCATCCTATCGGCCTCTCCTAAACCAAGGGAAAGCTCATTCAATTCAAATCGTCCCCCTCACAATCTTACACAACCAAACAACTCATCACACACTTCAGGCCAAGCCATCCCACTAGCCTCACACGCACACTCAATCCTAGACAAGCCATCTCAGTCTCTCAACCAAGTCATGGCTCACTTTAAGTCAAATCGTCCCACTGAGTATTGAAACACCTAAAGAACCCATCACATAAAATATTTATTTTTAGTAACTAAATCTGGCAATAGATCGGCTATTGGAATTGACCGTTAAACAATAATCACATGTGATCATGTGATGATAGATTCTCATCATAAGCAAATAAGTAAATAATCCACAGCTGAACAAAGACTTCGTCTTGAGGTCATCACCACAAATTAGCAAGAGGATTGATTGCAGCACATATAATATGTTTAACAATTATTATCATATTTTAGGCCTGTGTAATTCAAAATGTGGGAAAGGAGGAATTTACCATGTCTTTCTCCAGAAGCCAAGCTCACCGGAACGTAGTGCAACCTGCTACAAACAAGGCTCTGGTGGCCAAATGATGGCAGAATTTACATTCAAAATTACTGAAAGCAAATCCCACTGCATACTGTGGTCAGCAGCAGTATCACTAGTGCGAGTGTACTAGCACTTACCTCACCAACCTGCTTGCCCAGAGTGGAGAGTATGGGCAAATTTTCCAAGAAATATGTGCTGGCACTTTCTTGGAGAGACATATGGACTAAAATTGGCTTATGTAATAGTAGTAGTAATGGGAAATATGTACTATAGCTTATCGTTTAGAAATTACTAAATCTCTTTTAGTAATTACTAAATCTCTTTTAGTAATTACTAAAATCTTTTAATATATACTAACCTCATAGTATATACTAAGCTCAAACGCACATGGTCATGACTCCAGCAACTAGCTGATAGCAAAAAATCTTTAAAAAATTATTTGTTGGTATCCTCACACTAAATGGTCAGGGGGCTCACTTATGTTTCACAGAGCTCGAGTGACCTGGCTCCGATCCCTGGTACTGTCACCACAAATTGTTAATATGAATTTTAAGTGCTGTATTTACCACATCATCGGCGGTGAAGGAAAACAAGTGAAGAAATCTGCATGTCTGAGAAATCATAGTAAATGCTATTTCGAGGATATGTGAAACCTGCCAACCCGCACTGCAGCAGCATGGCGGACCCTTCCCGGCTCCAAAACCCTCTCAGATATTTGAGAAGCGTTTGCTGAGCAGTGGGCACTTACAGGCTGATACTTTAGTAATATTTGGGTAGAATTCCTGCAAGGCAAAACAAGTATTGACTATAAATATTTTCCCGGGTCCGGGTGTTTGTCAATGCGCAATTTATGTACATAAGCTGCCTCCTCGACATAGGCGATATTACTACAGTAAGTATCGTTTTATTTGAAAAAAAATTGGAAAAATAAGTAGGTAAACAATCTGGCAATTACAGGTTCCTGCTGGCGGGTCTTGAGAACGGTTCGCTAGTGGTATTCCACATAGACTTTAACAGATGGCATCATGAATACCAACAGCGATACTGATCCATGCGATACGTTAGTTATAATTGCTAAGAATATTTAATTACACATAGACGATAACAATGAGAAATCTATCAAAATTGCATATAATTATTACAAACTTTGAAATTTGACCGGCTATTTTGTATGTACGTGTGACTTTGACAGATGTCTCAATGCTATCGACTTCAGGCGCGCACCATACGTTAAGAAACATCATTAAGGCTGTTGTTTTTTTATGTATTAAATAAGATTCTTTTAAAAAATACTTTTGGTGTTTCTAAACGAATGATGTTCTATATATTTCTAGTGTGGCGTATGGCGCCAAAATTGCGTTTATGCAGTAGAAATTGTTAGTTTGCCGCTATGCAACTCGTTATATCGACCAATATTGCACCGCTTCGATAAAAAATTAAAAATGCTTACCATAAAAATAATTGACTATATGCATTTTGACACCTTCATAATTTTCGAACCTATTTTTAATCTATATTCTTACTTAATTCGTAATACCTCCAACTATTTTTAGTTTTTATTATCAGGGTTTTTAAAAAAAGAAAGGAGAACAATTATAATATTGCATTTTTCCTACTTAATGTATTAATCTATTAATTTATTATTTTCCATTTCAAATTAATGCCATATTAAAAAAGTTAATTAATTTTAGTCCATCCTAACGGAGTGAAATTGGTCGATTTTTGTAGAGTAAATTAATTATAGAGGAAAGCGTTAGTTATATTTGTTAATTGGAAGGCGGACAAGTACTTACTTTATAAATTTAAGTAATCATTCTTAATTTGTAACATTCCATATTTTATTATACATATTAGATAGTATTAATAATTTGAAATTTATGTACCTAAATCATTTTAATTTTTGTTTAATTTTAGTGCCATAGGTAACAATATTATCGACTGAAATGCGAATGTTAATTGGGGATTTTTAAGTATGTATTGGTTTTTATGTTATTTGTCACCAAATGTCCATTTCTGTACTTAGTTCAAGTGTAACGATGTGCAATACTTTTTGTGCGATTTTTTTTATTACATTGACAATTTCGGTAAAAGTTATACTATTTTATACAATTTTTCTTATTGTACAATTTCAGGCTCATTCAGGTTTATCTATTATTTCTAATTTCCTTTGGTGATGGGTAGAATACGTATTTAATTTGTGAAAAATCAATTTGTTGTGATTATATTTTTTGATTTTATTAAATGGTTGCATTAACAGCTTTGGTTTTTTTATTATTACTATTTGTTTCGTTATTTAGATTTTATTATTTAGATAGACAAAGACATTCTCAATATTTTGTAACTTTTTAATCCGATGCAAGTTAACGAAAGAAACATTTCGAAGATTTTGTAGAGAAAATGAAACTGCGAAAGTGCCAATTACTCATTTTCGCTAATAAACTATGTCAATATAAGTGTAGACGAAGTTTTAGATGGTATTGTAATTTAAGGCTAATTAAAGTTATGTTACGGCTGAGAAACCATAACCGAAAATAGTTTTTTACGCGATCATTGTATTTATTGTATATTCGATTGAAAACTATATTTTTGCATCACTACACCCGCACCGCTCCTTCCGTTCTGTGATTTAGGCTTTAAATATGCACACTTAGTCATAAAAATAAAAAAAATAAACTGTCTTTTCCTACTCTCTGTGCCAAAACTATTGTAAAATACAGATTATCGAGAGAACAGTCATTACTAAACAATACTCAACAGCAGCGTTGCTTGTAATTTTATTCTTCGACTTTTCGTCTAGGCTAAGTTAGGAATTGAAGCTCATAAAATATTTCTAGACAATTCTTGTTGCAATTTTAATTTCTAGTAGTGACTTCTAGCGAATTGTACAAATAATCTTGGATCCCTTATTCTCACGTCCCACTGTAGTTTCTATTTTAGATCCTAATGAGTGCTAATCTCCTAGCTCGTACAACCTAATCTTAGAAAATAATCCTTTAATAAACTTACTACCTACCTATCCATTTTGTTAAATACATTCTATTACATCTAGGTATCACGATTTTGTTCTTTCAATGCTTTCAAAAGGAAATCCAACGTCAGCTCTTTAAAAAATTATATAAACAATTACTCGTTAATTCGAACGACATAAAGGCCCTAAATCTTATTCTTATAAGAAAGTTAAATGGCAGCACTTATCACACAAAATTCTTTGCCCATAAACACGCAGCACGCTAACAAAAAGTACACGCTACACGCAATTCTGTCCATTAAAGGTAAGCTAATTATAAGATGCGAAGGTAAAAATAGAATAAATAATTAACGTTTTTATTTCGGTAGATAAGTTACACCTTGTATATTATATTAATCGCTGTCCTGTCCATTTAATTGTAAGCAAATCTCGACGTATTCATATGTATGTAATGTTTACAATAAGCATTAGATTTAGGATAATTAATATTATTTGGAGCAGAGTTGTGACCGCCATATTCCATTACCCATGTTAAATGCCGCAACGTGCCGCCAATGCGATATGTAATTTTACTCATCGATTGGCTTAATGCATAAATTATTAGAGGCTATAAGAGAAAAAAAACTGTATCGTAACTGTTATACATACATAGTTCTTCTTTCAAAATTGAAAAAAGCAAACATTTCCGTTTAGCGTGCCAGTATTAGTTAATTAGTAAATAGTTTTTTATGATCTATTCACATCACGTGACATAATATACAAAAAGAATAATACAGGCGTTAGACTTCTTGCACACGCTTTTCACTCATTAATTACTCGTAATAGAGTCATAGGCTTTATCAAAATGTAATTCATTTACTCGTAATAATAACATTATATAACTACGAACAGCCTTCGCCACCTAACCGATTAACGTCTCATTTAGCTGATACTTATTCAATATTATAAAAATGTTGTTGAGCGTACATTATATTATTTAATTAAACATAAGTAGATTAGTATAATTCGTAGTTATGTAGAAGGTGTAGTTTAGATTAGTGAGACATTGCGAAAGACGTTGACATTTATATTCAGTTGGATTTAATTTACTTAATGACGAATAATGATTTCTTGTATTTAATGACGCATGTTCACCACGAACTGTGTATTTGTCAATGTAGTCGCATAGGGTTTTTCCACAATCAGGTGTCGTATTGTATCTAGTTATTTTTTTAAATTATTGTAATTCATAAATTTTTCAAAGGCGTCATAAGTTACGAATTTAAGTTGTTAAACTTATGAAATGTATAATTTTTATAGGATGAAAATATATAATTTCTAGTTACAGCCAATGCTAGATTTATTAATTCAATAGATATTGTTAAAATATATCATTCTCTATGAAATTATATTACCTATGTCCCTATGCACAGGCTTTTTTAAGAAACAACTTTCCAATGTGAGTTTCTTACCAATACTAACTTTTCTTGCTTATTAATTAATATCTATACTTGGTTTATTTGCTTAGTAAATAACATATGGTACGTTTTTTTTCTTCACCTAAGAGCAATAATGCTCATAATTCACTTGATTGTTACGCTAAGTATATGGTGCGTTTGTATGTTGAAAAGGTCTTAAGTAATAAACGAATTGCATTGATTAATTTATTGTTATTATTGGATTAACCTTTTTGAATTCCGTTAGCATTTATTTCATGTAAAAGCTGAGGCGAGTATAAATGGTAGAGTTGGGAGAGGAAGACCTAGGCGAACATTTCACGATCAAATCGAAGACGTTCTGGACAAAGGCCAGGTGAAGAGTACTCTAAACCAACAAGCGTGCATGCGAAGATTGATGAAAGTGGAAGAAGCGAAAGACGTATGTCAGGACTGTTGCAAGTCGAAGGAGATTATCTCTGCCTACCCCCTCAGGAACAAGGCGTGAATATATGTATGTATTTATTTACAAAAACTTAACAGGTCTTTACTATGTGGGCGTAGTTGAGAAAACAAGAATATTAAACAATCTACTTTCGGAATGGTTAAGGATCTGCTTTAAATCACAATACTCGAGTTCGATCCGATATGTGGAATGCTCGTATTGTACTAATGGATCTTTCAAAATTTATGTACGAATACGATTTGTATCGTTGGCATGGTCAATAAGACAGCGACGGGCTCACCACCAATCCCGTTCCTCTCAAACGTGAACAGTGAGTCGAAAGGACTAAAAGTACTGCATGACAGTTTCGGTGTGAAAGCCTCGGGTTCCGCACCTCCGTCATAGTGACGAAGTGAAGGCGGCCACAGTCGAGCGAGTGCTTGCTATATTGCCGTACATACTACCACAGAGGAGTCACAGACAATATTGGCTATATTGAGCTTCGATCAAAACTTATTATAAGTCTCCGAGAAGGAATAGTCAGTTTTTACCGTCTGGCAAGTGTAATATCCCTCTAAAAGATGCAGAGTATGAAAGCTCAGGCAAACAAAAATATCAATTAAAACCCGCGTCAAAGAACACATAGCTGATGTAAAATATAGGCGCTCTATGAAGTATGCAGACTATGATCATATTCTGTATCGCCCCAACCATTATCTTAAGTTTGACTTCCTGTCAAGGATGATACGCGAGACTATTGAAATTAAGACATCCTAATTTGAATAGAGAAAATAGCTGGGTACTACTACCTGTCGGAATTCGGAAATTAATAAAATTAAATCAAAGACCACCGCATGACCTCAAAATAACGTTTGCTCATTCTGCGTAGATTGGACCAAAAATTATAATGCTGTCTTTAGCCGGGTTAACTATTACATTTAATGTGTCATATTTTTACATCGATCGATATTTTTACAAGACTTCTTTCCTGACCATCCCTGGTTTTTTAAATTTCGTGCTGTCAATAAACAGGTGACATCTTCTATCTTCCAGCTATAAACTTATACATATTACATTACCTTGTCTATGAGTTATTGATGAAGGGACATAGATATAAAATGATAATGTAATATGTAAAATTTATTATATGATCACATAAATATTGACACGTGGAGTTTCTGGTATTTATTATTACTCTGTATAAATTTTATGTTAAATGGAACGCAATATTACTTGACATATGACATTGACGTTTACTAATCTGTATTCTTCTGTCTTTTTGAGTTTTCTCAGCCCCTGTTGCAATCATGGCGGTGAACAACATTTCTAAAAAGCGCAAAGTATGTTATTTTTTTATATAAAATCTCTAAAATATGTTTACTAGACTAAAATATAAAGCCTTTTAAATTCACAAACACGAAGAATTTGTCAAAAGTGACAGTGTAATACGTGATGTTAACCGATGTCAAAAAGTTGTGATAGCCGTTACTATTCACTTCTATTCATTTAACATTAATACGCATAATTAAACGTTATTACTATCCCATATTCAAGAAAAATATAGCCAGTATCTTGTCAACAGCGCCTCTTGGTATGTGTTAAAACATAACCTCCGTGATGTTTTCAGTTCGTCGGGGACGGTGTGTTCAAAGCTGAACTTAATGAGTTCTTAACCAGAGAATTGGCAGAAGATGGCTACTCGGGCGTGGAGGTGCGAGTCACTCCCACACGATCAGAGATCATCATTATGGCGACCAGAACGCAGAGCGTGCTTGGTGAAAAAGGTCGCAGAATCCGCGAGTTGACTTCTGTAGTCCAAAAGAGATTTAATATTCCTGAACAGTCGGTGGAGCTCTATGCTGAAAAGGTCGCCACCCGTGGTCTCTGCGCCATCGCTCAGGCAGAGTCTTTGAGATACAAACTTATTGGAGGTTAGTAAATAAATTATCATAGTATTATGGAATACTAACTCACAATGCTAAAATTAAAGAGTAAAGTATGACTAACTCAGTTCTACAGGTCTATGTAATGAAACATTTACTTTAATCAATTATAGTATGCAAGCTGAGTATAGTATACCAGAATTTAGTGTGGACTAAGCTGTTTGAATGCAGCATCAGTGGCCTGCTATGTTGTACATGAATAAACTAACCTGTCTATGCAATTAGTTTTGATTATGGTCAGATGCTTTCAAATCTCGATTTCAGTAATGGTGTAAATTACTAAGTCCTTGTTAGTAATATGTGTTACAATCTTGTCACACCTAGCTATACTGGGTTAGTTAACATGATGAAACAACCTAAATATTAGTATGGGACATTCCATCTCAGTCCAGAGGGGACAATGCAACTGTATCTCACCCTAGAGATGCTGCTCGCTATCACTAGTGTAGTATTAGAATTCAGCTTCTTTGGATGGATTTTCCTCCATCAATCTGGTCTCTAGAGTCTCACCTGATAGTCAGCAGGGTACCCCTTGTAGGAGAGTTATTTGGAGAAAGGATAATTATGGAATATCTTCTTTTCCTCAAATAGGCATTGGTATACTTCTTATGTTGATTTTAATCTAGTTATATCTTTATTTCTTTTAATGAATTTATAAATAAATATTTTTATTCATTTGTATATGTATATGTCTGTATGTTGGTATATGTACATTGATGGTAATTAGTTGTCAATATATTTTAATATCTTTAGACAATTACAGTTTAAATATTTATATACATTCTCAATGCATAACTATAAAGTAGCAGCCTCCTTCCCAAAATACAAGTATTAGAGAGGGTTTAGAAGCAGAGAAGATCCCCCATGCGGCTCCAGTGGGGGTTGCCAGGCTTCACATATCCTCGAAATAATATTTTTATTATTTCTCAGACATGCCGGTTTCCTTACAATATTTTCCTTCACTGCTGAGCTTGTGGTCAATACACTTAGAACACTTAAAATTGTTATTAACGATATTAATGGTGCTGGCACCAAGGATCGAACCCAGGTCACACACACTCTACTAAACCTAAAGTGAGAGCCCTGACCACTAGGCTATCATGCCATAACTATTGTACTCATTTATTACATCATACCATGCCTAATTTTGTAATATGTAGTTTATAATAAGGATAAATATTGTTTCTGCAGCACCAATTATCTGTTAAACATTTTCAAAATCAAATCCTCACCAACTAATGTCCTATATAAACCAGTGGCAGCAGGCTATTTCACTTGAAATGCGTGCGTCGTGCATGTAACCTTAAACTTAAAACTGTCCATAGTGTTTACGTGTACGTGGATGACATTCATTGTACTTAGTTTACAGACTATACTAGTCTATAGCTTTTAATCAAAAACTGAATTCCCTGTCACATGCAAAAGGTACATACTTCACTTTTCGATTCCATGATAAAAGGAGTATTGTACTTGTGCTTCAATAGCAGGCTATTTCTTAATTTGGTAATTTTTACAATAAAGTAAAAACAGTCCTATAGTGTCTTTTGTGTGTTAGCTCTTCCTTAGAGATTCATCTGGTACCTCTTTTTTTGTAATTTTTTTTTTCAAACCTAAAAGAATATTTTTAGAAACTGCTAATTATCATCTACATATTATAATAAGACTCTTAAAAACGTTTTTGTCCCTTGAATGAGTTACTGACTATTGAGCCTTGTAACTTGCATTAAAAACTTGACTCTGTTCCTAGTATTTACATTATGAATATCACTTAAATATATTTATGTTTTGACATATTATTATCTACTTGTTTATCTACTTGTGTGTTACAAGTACTCATTTAATTTAAGTAAAGTGTGACTTACTATCATCTCAAGTAGAAAATAAAATGGGCCGAGAATCGAGCCTTGCGGAACACCCATTGATTTGGTTGATCTGGAAGAACTCACACCACTGATAACAGCTTTTTTTAATTCTATTACTCAATATAGGAGATCATAGGCTTTTGCACTGTACTTGTAATGCCATAATGTAAGTTTCCTGATAAGTGTTTCATTGTGCACACAACCAAAGGTCCCAGAGATCACAAAAGCCTGCATTGCTTAAAGGGTCAAATATATGCTTAATCAGCTCTATACCAGCATTGTCTGTAGAGCTGCCTATTATAAAACCAAATTTATTATGGTGTAACAGTTTATTTAAATTGGAAATTCCTTAACATTTGATCCAAAATAATTTTTCATTACCATAGGTCTGGCTGTGCGTCGTGCATGTAACCTTAAACTTAAAACTGTCCATAGTGTTTACGTGTACGTGGATGACATTCATTGTACTTAGTTTACAGACTATACTAGTCTATAGCTTTTAATCAAAAACTGAATTCCCTGTCACATGCAAAAGGTACATACTTCACTTTTCGATTCCATGATAAAAGGAGTATTGTACTTGTGCTTCAATAGCAGGCTATTTCTTAATTTGGTAATTTTTACAATAAAGTAAAAACAGTCCTATAGTGTCTTTTGTGTGTTAGCTCTTCCTTAGAGATTCATCTGGTACCTCTTTTTTTGTAATTTTTTTTTTCAAACCTAAAAGAATATTTTTAGAAACTGCTAATTATCATCTACATATTATAATAAGACTCTTAAAAACGTTTTTGTCCCTTGAATGAGTTACTGACTATTGAGCCTTGTAACTTGCATTAAAAACTTGACTCTGTTCCTAGTATTTACATTATGAATATCACTTAAATATATTTATGTTTTGACATATTATTATCTACTTGTTTATCTACTTGTGTGTTACAAGTACTCATTTAATTTAAGTAAAGTGTGACTTACTATCATCTCAAGTAGAAAATAAAATGGGCCGAGAATCGAGCCTTGCGGAACACCCATTGATTTGGTTGATCTGGAAGAACTCACACCACTGATAACAGCTTTTTTTAATTCTATTACTCAATATAGGAGATCATAGGCTTTTGCACTGTACTTGTAATGCCATAATGTAAGTTTCCTGATAAGTGTTTCATTGTGCACACAACCAAAGGTCCCAGAGAGATCACAAAAAGCCTGCATTGCTTAAAGGGTCAAATATATGCTTAATCAGCTCTATACCAGCATTGTCTGTAGAGCTGCCTATTATAAAACCAAATTTATTATGGTGTAACAGTTTATTTAAATTGGAAATTCCTTAACATTTGATCCAAAATAATTTTTCATTACCATAGGTCTGGCTGTGCGTCGTGCATGTTATGGTGTCCTCCGCTTCATCATGGAGTCGGGAGCACGAGGATGTGAGGTAGTTGTTTCGGGCAAACTCCGAGGTCAGCGTGCCAAGTCCATGAAGTTCGTTGATGGTCTCATGATCCACTCTGGTGACCCTTGCAACGACTATGTGAACACAGCCACCCGGCATGTATTGTTAAGACAGGGCGTGCTTGGTATTAAGGTGAGAGAATTTAATTACTTTTTATTTTTTATTAACACTCCCAATGTGTTAGGGTAAAGAATCAGTCGGTCTGTTTATAAGTTTTGTTATGTTGGAATTCACATGTATATTTGAATATTATTCTTGAACCTGGGACTGATGAGGTGATATTCACTAACACAGTTTGCACAACTGGGGAGTGCAAGGGAGTAAGTGGGAAGCATGGTCGCATTCCAATGAATTTGCTAAACAATTTTGTGGTAGCTACGATAAAGTATCATTGTATCAGCTTTAACTAGGATACAAATTCTATTGTGTTTTGTGTACATGTTAACTTTGTTCATCACACTATGGTTTATAAAATCTCATTGTTCTTCTTTTGTTGATCTAATCAATGTCAATAGATAAATTTATCTATCAACCCACACAATCAGGGATTGCAAGTCTCCTATAGCTTGTGATCTAATTTGTTGTGGCAGAGTAAAATGGCCTGTTTATTGGAGGGTTTGTTATTATATAAGCTCTTGTACGGTGCAGGCTGGACAAATTATTAGTATAAATTTTATTTTTTATAACATGTCTTGCTAGTCATTTTGATCTCGGCGACAACTTTTACATACTATTGGCAGTTGCAAACTAGGTGAAATATATTATTATATTGCCGCAATGGGTATACACAAACATAGATGCATTCACTCGTCTACCACTTCACATATACTATGTAACACATACTGCAAGTGACAGACAAATCTGAGGCTCCCCACATGTTTCCATCTTTACATTATCGGAAGTAATATTAACATGTTCAGTCCAAGATAGATTGTGGAACAACACAACACAAGCAACATACTCAAAAAACCAATAATGTGTGTGGGTAGCACAAATATTGGTTTTGGTTAGTATTTTAACACTGGTCTTTTTATTCTATAGTCAGACATGCTTGCCACTCAGTCATCATATGCATTAATGTCCTTATTTCTTTACAATGCCTTGGTATAATTACACAAATTTTCTGACTGCATCTCATGGTACTCTCTGCACACTTCTACTGTCTCAGTCTTTGATTTAAATCATAGACAACTTCTATAAAAAAGAATATGAAGCACACATTTTATTGGTTTTTAAATCATTACATTTGCATCTGACACACCTGTTTCTGTGCTAATACTGACATCATTATTACAAAATGCTATACATCACTTAACTTTGAATTAAAAAGAAAATTTGGTCCAAACCAAATCTGAAGCCATTATGATAACATTTCTTTACTTAATAGTAATCAGCCTATTTTAGTCAACTGCAAAAGCTAGAAAATATTTCTTGAAAGGTTTGTCTGTACTCACCATGCTTAGGCAAGTGGATTTGCGAGAACACAATGGCACATCTCTAATGACATTCAATCCTTTTCAGGTCAAGATCATGTTGCCATGGGACCAGCAGGGCAAGAACGGCCCCAAGAAGCCACAGCCTGACCACATCCTGGTGACGGAGCCCAAGGACGAGCCGGTGCCCAGCGAGCCCACCAGCGACGTGCGCGCTCCGCCGCCTGCCGCGCTTCCGCCGCCAGTCGCAGCCGTCGCCTAGCTTATAAGCTGTCAATAAAAAAAAAACAATGAACTCTACCCTCTTTTATTTATATTCCCTATCTTCCGCCCGAGACTTCGATCAAAGGAAGCGCATGCCTGGACCACAAGGTTCAAGGTTTTTCCATACTAAATTTTATCAAAATCGGTACAGCAAAACGTATCGCAGGCAACATTTATTATATTATGATAGCATATCCACACTAGATTACCAACGGTTAACTTGAAAATTATATTTGGCTATTAAATATGTATCTAATTTAAACAGCTTTATAACGTTTTCGAACAAGTAAATTGCTTAGTCCTAACTCTTAAGGAGCGTAAATCTGACATGTAATTTTGTGCAACAGAATTCCTTTAGATGACTTGAGCTAAAGTAGTGATTACTTTCTCTTTGGAGTTGCGAGTATAATAATTGTGTTATGACCTCGGGTGAAACGAGAAAAGTTAACAAAAGTTTGATTTTGTGCGCCCAAAAAAATTAAATGCTTGATTTCACAAATATGACTTGTGAAATATGTGAGATTTATTTTATCTTTTTGATTGGTGTTTGTGAGACCAGTCATTAATATTACTTGATATATTAAAACTTAGTTTTAGCCTAGTGGACAGGGCACTCGCTTTTGTTTTGAGAGCAAGTGACCTGGATTTGAATCCCGAAGTCGCGGTACCACTAAAATTGTTAATAGCAATTTTCAGTGCAATATTTACTGCGTGCTCGGCGGTGAAGGAAACAACAGAACAAGGACTGAAATAATAATATTCAGATGAGGACACGTGAAGCCCGCCAACACACTTGGTGGAACTTCCCGGCTCCGAAACCAAATAGGGTTCCAAAAGGAATATTTAAGAAGCCTTCCCGCCATTACCCAGCAGTGGGCAGTTACGGAGGCTGCTGTACTTTACTTTTTTTTTGTAAAGTGGATGTTTCTCTTACTTTGCGAACGTATTAATATTCGTTGTCGTTTTCCAACGTTCAATAATCTTTTGTTTTTTCATTAATTAATATTATAATAACTAAGTGAATAATATGAATGAATTTTAACAAATTAATAATGTAAAAGCTAATTACCAAACTGGCTTAGTGATCTCTAGATCAAAACGGTCCGAAGAGTTAATATTTGTTCAATTATATTTAAAATTAAAGTTTATTAGAGATATATAAGTAGATGTAGGACGTAAACAATATAGGATTTATTAATGGGGGACCTTCTGCAGGCTAGTCTCTTTCGCCGAAGCTGTGAACATGTCTACTTCGCAGATGTTAGTCCCTTTCCCCAACGTAAAATGAATACAGGATATTTGCGGAATATAGACTTACGGACCAATTATTACAATTTTAAATCGACAAAATTAAATATCATTCTAGCACGTTTGTGGCGACGCAGGGTAATTAATATAATATAAATTAATAATATACCCCCGGCGCGAGTTTAGCACCTATCCAAAAGTTGCCCTAGAAATTGTCCAATAACCTAAACCATTGTCGGTGATAGCATTATCCGTGCAAATAATGCTTTCGAGGCCACGCCCCTGTACACATTCACTCGCTACACACTGTCATATGGAGTACAGCCCTCCCGTTAGGCGAAAGCGAGGTCCCGGGTGTATTGACTGTACGAGATTTACTCGTGCAAGATTGTTTAAAAAATTAGACTCTTTTTCACTCTTATCGACGGAAGCCTCTTTAAGAGGGATTGTGTTGCTGCGAGCCCCGTCTAGTATTGGGAAGTTAACAGAGCTCAACGCCGCAGTGCCAGCAGCGTCATTGTTATATACACCTTTCCCCCACGTGACACAAAGCAATGCAATATAGTAATCCGAAACGCCCCACAAATGTAAGCAACATTTGTGTACTAACTAAATATCAAAATTCCGTTATGAACTTTACATTTTTAAGTTATAATAAATAGGGGAACGAAGAAGAGGAAAGACATTTTAAAAATACAATCATGACTTTTGGTTACTATTTGGGTAGAAGCACCGATGACGCGTCGAGGCGTGAGCCGTGACGGACAGTTGCTATCTCTGACCAATTATTACACTGGACGGAGAGAAAGAATTATGCCTTTAAAATTCTTTGAACATAGATTTATTTGAATAATAGCATTAAGCACGCCAGCCATGTAGCATTAAGCACGCCTTTTGTACAGTTTTTTGGTGCAAAAAAGAATAAAATAAAATGTTTAAAAACATAATTCAAGCATATATATGTAATTCTTAAATGGTTTATATTATTGATTTTTGGAATTGTAATAGCAGCAGTTAACGATAACAGACTTGTTATCATATATAAAGATGATAGTGTATGCAATGACAATTCCGGATATTTTACTCTTCCTTTCGTTGTTCAGGAGAAACAAAACACAGCTGAAGACGATTATTTTTACACTCACCAAATTTCTAGCCAGATCAATGAGATTTGAGATATTTTACTATTAGCCTGCACAAAACCACTTCATTGTTATCGGTCACACACTGACACGTTTTGTATAGTGCTATAAAGCTTCTTGCTGCTATTAACTCCACCCAGGTAATAGTCTCCTTCATATGATCTCTCCTTAACCCGTCAAAATAGTACCCGGCGTCTTTCTCTGCAAAATAATTGTTTACAAAGATAAAAAAAAAGTCGTTTGGGGCTGGTGAGTAAAGAGGGTGACCAACCAGTTCAAAAAGTAATTCGTTGATTTTCCCCATGGCATCCGCAGAGGTGTGAAAAGGCGCATTGTCTTTATGAAACAGTGTTTTTTTTCTGCAAATATGGCCGTTCTTCCTCATATTCTCCCCTTAGCTTGTCAGGTAATGATGCGTAATATGCTCCTGTAATGGTTTTACCTGTTTGCTGATAATCGATTAAAATAACTCCACAACTACGACTACACCACAGGTTAAATATATTTCTGGTATTATCTTGGACAGCAAAGTGAACTGGAATAGCCACATAAATAACAAGATCAAGAAGGCCAGCATTTCGTTTTGGCAATGTAAAAGGATGATAGGCTAGCGCTGGGGCTTGCCACCTAAGATCATCCTGTGGCTGTTCAAGACCACATACGGCGCTTTAGTGTGGTGGCCACAAACCAAACTCACTACAACTACAAATAAGCTCCAGCAATGTCAGAGACTAACCTGTATGCCAGCCACAGGCTGCATGAGAACCGCCACTTATGTGGTGGTTGGAACATTCATATGCTAGATCTGCCGCCGCTACACCTGCTAATACAGCAGGAAGCGAGGTTGGCTGCCATCAAGCTCTGGACTATGAATGTATGGAAAGATTGCAGGGTGCCGCATACTACCATACTTGAAGATCTGTTTACAGAAATGCCGATCCTTCAGGTCACATACGTGGATTGCCACATTGTGGTATCTGTCATACGACAGGATACCAAAACAATTTGTTTTTGACAAAAGGTATAAAATTCAATTCCACGAAGACCATCGTACAGAAGGTCTAGGACCGCGCGATACTAGAATTTTTACAGATGGATCCAAAACAGATTCAGGTACTGGCTCCGGGACTTTCTCGGAAGATATAAACTTTAAAATACAAACACCCCTAGGAGCCTACAGCGCTGTATGTCAAGCTGCATGCTTAGGTATTGTCCAGACGGCTATAGCAATCGCCAGAAGGGACATAAGACATCACAATATTAGGATACTATCCGACAGCCTGGCGGTTATACAGGCCCTTGACAGCAATGTCATAACTTCAGGTCTCATATACTTATGCTACCAGCGCTAAAATGAGGTATGCGCAACTAGGCACAAACCAGGTGGAATGTAGACAGGGTAGACAACAAACATCTGTTTACTAAAAGTGTTACAGACAGCCCTCTGTGCCGAGCGTGTATGGAGGAAGAAGAAACGACGGCCCACGTCCTATTGCAGTGTCCGACGGTCGCGGAATACAGGGCTAAGTGCCTCGGCTCGCCGAGCTCGCTCCCCTAGGTCACCGGTAACTTTAAGTGTTTACTTAGTTTCCTTGAGGAGCTCGGTTGGCTCGAATAGTTAATATTCCTGCCCACACGCAAAATATGCGCACAGTCGTGGAAATACTCATAACATAAGTTAGTCATAACTCCGCGACTATCCCAAAAACAGTCGCCATCACTTTGCCACCCGAAAAAACAGTTTTTGATTTTTTTGGAGTCGCTTCCCCCTTCGCGGTCCACTGTTTAGGCCTGGGATACCCAGATAATTTTGGGCAAAAGACCACTTTTCCATAATTAACTGATACCTCAGACCCCCATAGCCAAATTACTTTAAAAAACCTCTCTGTAGTTTTTTTCCAATTGGTACAAAATATTTACCAATTTAAAAAAAATGCAGTTGGTTAAAATTTTACAAAATAAATAGACGTATGTTATGTATATACGTTCAGTAAATATCAAGTGTAATTATTAATACAAATTACGTAATAAAATAATTTAGACGTCGTCGACCCCCAAAATTAGTTTTCGTTTATGTCGACCCCAGGGAAAACAATATCGTCCCCTTTGGAAATCTCTGGTTTAGACAGTATTTTTGTTTCGTGTGTATAATGGTGTATCCAAGTTTCTTCTACAGTAATTAATCGGCGCCATAACTCTGAATTATTGTGCCTAAACGACGCCAACAGAGCGTTGGAAATGTTCATTCGAACTCGTTTTTGGTCTATCGTGAGTAAACGCGCGGACAATTTTCTCATGCCTAAATATTGATTCAATATGTGACAAACAGGTTCTTTGGATATATTCATAGCTATCTCTCGCATGCTATCTCTCTCACTTTAATTCGACGGTCGTTTAGCACCATTTAGTAAACTTTAGCAGTTTTTGCTGTCCCGAACGTTCCTTTAAATTCAGCATCCCAAAATTTCACGGTGATAAATGATGGTGCATCGTACAACGTCCAACTTGCTTTGATTTGCGTAGGCGTGTTGCGTTTAAAAAATAAATGTTTAATGACAGCTCGATATTCGATTTTTTCCATTTTTACAAAAACACTCACATGGGACCATCAAACGATTGTCCAAGATGGCTGACTATAATAGCTTTTATTGACGAGTGCTGTCATCTTCACGTTGAGGTCGGAAACTTTTCAGACCATCCTCGTATTATTTTTCAGGAATAACGCATCCTGCGGGATCCATGTTATATTCTCTGCAAGCGGCGGAGGGAGATTGATGTTGATTGACATTGATTGGGAAGACGCAAAATTGCTCTAAAATGCCCGAACTGAGTGTAAACGCGAATTTGCCATGCAATTTATGAATGAAATGCGCAAAGTTTATGTATATACGAATGGAATCCAAAATCAATGGTCATTGAAAAATTATTGAATGTTTGATTGACAAAACATGTGATTATCTTTTTTTTTAAATAATTTACATACTACAATTTTTTTACACTGATGTCTTCAGTAATTTCTACACAGATAACGCATTTTTTTTTCTGGTCGCACAAAATTTCATTCAATAAGTATTTCTGCACTTGCAAGCCTTCAATGTTGTTAATGAAATAAATTAACATTTGGCATTGTAATGATTGTTACATGGCAATAAAAAAAAGACGCCTCATGAATATCATGACGGTTCTTCTCTTAAGTCTTGTATTCGCCACTAAATTAAAAAAAAAAGTCTTGTATTCGGAACCGTGTGTGTTGATTTTGACGTTCAAAGAGCCATAGACAAGCCTTACTGAAAAAAGAAAATCTTGACCTAGAAATCGTCATTCCTCGGTGCATCAAAATCGGAGAGCAAATAAAACAAATTAAAAATTTATCAATGTTTTATTAAAAAGTCATGACTACATTCATCCCAAACCGAGTGCTTTATATTATTACTAAATACAAAACGTGTACCCACCGGAGCGCAGTCCAGACATATTCAGCGGTCAGTTTCGCGAAATATGCAAATTTATGCTTCCTTTGATAATTAAACAAAACTAGAAATAAATGCAAAGGGAATATTGTGAGACAAAACCAACGTAATTTAATACTCAAGTATGTATCTTATAGGCACGAATAATACCAGATATAAAAAACAAACATTTTCATTGTAAACTGAGCTCAAAGGGAAAACGGTTCTTTAAGGACACACAATTTCTTCATGATTATATAACTTAGCTACTCTAAATAACAAATTGTGAACTAAAATTGATCAATTCTCGTACTTAAATTAAATTAAACTTAATAAATATTTGTAGTCCCAGTTAACCTTGTAAATAATACAGACTTGTTACAACAATTTTAACTACAACCTTAGTGCTATATTATGCACATGTAAAACGAGTGACGTTCAGATGTAAGACATATTGCGGAATTTTAATCTTAAAACTGTGAAGAAACAACCTTTAAACAAAATTTAACAAACTATTCGACAGTTTAATAAATTAACTTCGAAGTTTTATATTTCATAGAATACACAAGTAAATGTAATCTATAAAGTTTCTTTACATAATTGTGATAACATTTTAGGAGACGTCTCGTTACAGCACTGTTGCATGATCACTTAAGTAATTTTTTTTTTAAATAAACTATAATAACACGTGTGGACCGTATTCTAATAATTTAATATGCCTGTATAAGATGTTTGAAATGCATTGCGATAACGAGGATCGGATAGAATGGAACTTGGTCATCTTCCATACAACCTCGACATAGTCTTGTAATTCTTAAGTTAATGAAACCACTCCAATGGAAATTTTCAGTCACCGGGGATAGTATTTTGTCCGGGCGTTATCTGTAAACGAACGAAATGACTGTAATTAACGCAAGACAATAAACAATTACAATGAAATAATGTTGGTATTGGAAAAACTAAATGGAAAACTTAAATAGAAAAATATCTTAGCATAAAAGATATATTTCACCAGCAGTGCGGCGACTGCGGCAGTGCGGGGTGTGACGTGTGCACTCTACTCACTGCTGTACGTGTTCCATGGGCGGGGCCATGCGGGTGGCGAGCTGCACGCCCGCGAGCAGCGCGGAGCGCAGCGGCTGCGGCATGGCGGGGCGCGCGGCGCAGCGCTCGGTCGTCACGCGCAGTTCCCGGAACGTGTTGCGCGTGTACGGGTTGCGACGCGACGCATACCGCCACGTCACGAAGTAGTAGTACACGAACGGGGTGAGCAGCCCGCAGTAACCGCTGTGGTAGTTATTGTACTATTAAACTTCAGCTTCAAGACAAAAAGTGACTTTAACGTTACTTAATGGAAACCATTGGTCTCTAAGTGGGCGATAACGCCATCTTGTTGGCGTTAGAAGCTTTCAAGGAGAGGAGGGGGCAGTAGAAGGCACAGAGAAAAAAGGGGGCATTAAGGCGGTTTTCCTGAAACATGTGTAATTGTCAAATTCAAGTAGAAATGTTTCAATATTACGCTTAGTTTTGATACATCACAAAATATTTATATATTACAAATCCGTATCGCGAAAATTAAGCGATAGAAGAAGATATAAGAAAAAATTTATTCTGAATTTTCGTCCTATATAGACATTGACAGATTGTCTACGCTAGTCTCATTTGCTCGGTACGAATTCGGGCACAGGCATGAGAAAAACGTGTGTTTGCGTTTTTACCTTATCGCTGTCGGTGTGTGTTGGATTTTCAACCCATACGAATGCAGCGATTGTTTATTCGATATCAGATTTTTCATCTTTTACTCACGGAACGGTGAAGTCAAAACCATGAGAGAAGCAAAAAATGAAGGGACGGGAAGTAAAGTTAGGAATAATTTGAATAGGAATTAATTCATAAATCCATCATTTTCTAAAGAAGAGATGAAGCCTTCTAGCTTGTAATTTATTAGTTCTAGTTGTTTAAACAAATTGCACTCGGATAGGAAAGACAGACCAGGAAAGACAGACCAGGAAATAAAGTACACAGTTCAGCCAACTATATCAAAACTTTTTTCAGCTGCTTCTAAACTAAACAGTATACCGACTGTGACAGAAGTAATAACCACTGCTCCATAAACCAGCGGCGATATTATCCGAAAAAATCCTTCCAGCAATAGTTAAGATGAAACGACTCGCAACCTGTGGTTATACCGGGTATTATTTCTCAGATATGCAGATTTCCTCACGATGTTTTTTCCTTCGCCGTCTAACACGTGATAAATACAGCGCTCAAAACTGATATTAACAATTATAGTGGTGCCGGCCACCTGGGATCGAACCTAGGTCACTTGCGCTCTATGAAACTAAAGTGAGCCCCCTGACCATTAGGCTACCACAGCAAAAATATAAAAGTAAATAAGATTAAATATATTCTATTACATGGCATAATCTTCTTGTTTGCCTAATTTCGTCCATAGCCGTTCACACCCGTTAGGTTCTTTATGTGTGATTCAAGGACAAACATACAAACTTACACAATGAAACAAAGCCTATAGCACTTCCTGAATCATGAGGAATATTTAAAAAAAAAGTCCTTCAAAATCCGTCCAATAGTTTTTGAGTTAAATACGTTCAAACATACACATATTACACCGCGATAATAACAAAATTGTAACCCAGTGCACTGACATTTTATGAATTATGGAAACATTGCTCAATTCATTCATTTGTGATCAGAGAGTGTTGTGGTGTGAAAGACGATGTAGTGACACGAATTGCGAAAGGCATGCTGAGCAGATTTGGACATGAGGAGAGGATGAATGAAAGTGGGTTGACGCAACGAATATACGAGGCGAGTGTAAATGGTAGAGTCGGGAGAGGAGCTAGGCGGGCATTTCACGATCAAATCGGAGACGTTCTGAAAAAAGGCCAGGTCAAGAGTACTCTAAACCAACGAGCATATATGCGAAGATTGATGAAAGTGAAAGAAGCGAAAGAAGTATGTCAGTACCGTAGCAAGTGGAAGAAGATTGTCTCTGCCTACCCCGTTGGGAACAAGGCGTGAATATATAAAAAAAATACTCAATTACACAAAACATCAACAAAGTCATGAACATGAGGAGTTTTCTTTTCAACGGCCGCTGGTTCCCCATAGACCTCTGGCCCAGACCCTCCCCGTTTCTAGTGCGAGGCGCTGCTTGCGTCGGGTCGCGAATCATTATCAAAATGGACGTGATACTTACAAGAGCGCCATGATGACGACGAGCGGGAACAGAACGATCTCGGCGAGCGCCGCCGCGCGCAGGATGTTGCGCGACTGGAACTCGACCAGCGAGATGAGAAGCCGTGCCACCCACATCGAGTTCTGACCCAGGGTCTGATGACAGTTATAATTTATATTGACCGGATGGTGAACAAGGCAGCACATATAAACCTGAAAACTACTTCGATAAAATTAGGTTACAGAAGCGTTGACACCCCTGAGGGTTAAGATGGAATACGTCATCTTATGCCTTTAATTATACTGTCTGTCTATACTCTTTTTAAAAGCATGGTGAGTATGGGCTTATCTTTCAAGAAATGCATGCCGATGCAGAACCAAGAGGTGTCTCTACTTTCGGTTTACAAATTTTTAAGAAAAAATCTTGAAACTTTTATTCAAAAAGGCAGATTCAAACCAGCAGCTGCATTTCCCTTTCCTTGTTCAATTGGAAACACCGGTTGCGTGTAATCAGCACATTAAATATCCACCGAATACCCGTTCCGTTTGCTGTATGTTTCGTAATAATCGAGTAACCTTTGTTTTGTTTTACACAACATTGTACATTCGAAACGACCTGTTCCAACACCAAGACCGACAAACCGACCCAGTTTCGGTTAACACTACTCAAGCACACACTGCACATACAGTTAGGAGTAGAAACACTTTCACAATTCCTCGCCGACGCATAAGAGCGTATAGTGCTAACAAAACACCCGCGTACACACCGTACACCCGGGACTCAGGGCGGTCCTTACCGCCCACTTCTATCGAAACACCACGACCGTCCGAGACGAGGCCCGACCCTCCCTCGGATGGTCCATAGATTGCTTACCATAAAGAGGTAAACAGTAGATGTACTCTTGCACATCTACTTAAAGCTTAAACACCTATGAAGCTGTAAAAGCCAAAACGGCTAACGGCAATAACTTCATCGAATAAATATATCCAACACCAAAACCGTGCTTCGTAAATGTTCGGCGACCAATCGTGTGCAGTCGGCTTAGCGGGCTGGGAGGCGGCCGGTCAAACAGCTGACCGACATGTCAGCTGATTGCGCACTGATTTCATGCAACCAGTGTCTCCCATTGTACATGGAAAGGGAAACTCCCAATTAGTAGCATTATAAACAACACCAAAGTATTCTCCAATAGCTTGCGATGTTTACGTTCATTGTGTAATAATTGAATTGGCATTTTAAGTAGCCAAGAATTCAAGTTTTAATTAAATGATGCAAAGAAAAAACATTAACATTGCAACTGGTTACATAACCAGTTCCTGTTTGCGAACTGTGGTTTTTCTGTTTTTTTTTTTGTGTCGTTTCACAAATAAAATATTTTTTTTGCAATATTATCATTCTTAATTATTACTCGGAGGAAATCGTTCTTGAAAAATGTTATTTTAACCGAAACCTTTTGATCTTGGCTTCTCCAAGCTTGTTCTGGGCTTGTTTGCCCATACTCACCGCGCTGGACTGACGGGTTAGTGAGCCTTCTACTTTTTATTATTTCTGAATTTTTCCTTGAAGAAATAAAAAAAACGACTTTAAAAAAAAATTCTTAAAAAACCTTTCCTGTGAACATGTAGCTGTATGTTGTTAATTTTCGTCAGGAACTGATATATATATATATATATATATATATATAATCCTTGGGGGAGGCCTATGTTCAGCAGTGGACTTCTGATAGGCTGGATTGATGATGATGATATATATATATATATAAAACAAATAATGAGATTATTAAAAATTTTACAACAAACAAAAATTGTACTTACATCCAGTATCGTGAGTGAGTAGGAAGCGGCATGTAGCAAAGCGAAGAGGAAGATTGGAGTCAAAATCACTGGGCCGAGTCAAGGTCAATCTTTACGACTTTGTTCAAAGAAACTCCTAGCAAACTTATTACAAAGTCAAACAAAGATAATAAAAAAATCTGTATAGTATCCATTACAAAAGGAGGCAGTAAATATTCTACTGCTGGGTAAAGGCCGCCTGTCAATACTTGGAAGGGTCCGCAACGCTTCTTCAGTGCGGGTCGGCGGACTTCACATTTCCACGAAAAACATTTTATATTATTTCTCAGAATCGTGATAAATTCACCACCACAATTAGTTTTAATGGCCCCGGCACGGGTGGTATGACGTCATTGAAGCGCGCGCCATGAACCATGAGCTAACACGGCTCTCCATCATAATTAAGACGCTAAATCAATCTGCAGGTTAACTAACATGATAATCTTGAATCTCATCTCCACTCAACACGTGGGAACTCCGTGAAATTTAGGCCTATTCACGACAAGAAAAAACTACACACTATATATAATCACAATAAATAACGTATGAATATGTATAGAAGAGTCAAATGTAAAGTATCTCTCATTGACATCACACGCCGAACCCGCTCACCTTGACTTTGCGTTACAGCATTCTTAAGTATGAAGGCAGATTTAAAAAACTAAAAAGAAAAACATGAATGTGACGTGGATTTCAATCCCAATTACAAAGCACATGGATCTATATCACAGTAGGTACTTGAAAATGTCGTAATCAACATTTCGGCAAGCGGCTCAACGCCATCGGTCCCTTGACCAAAAAAGTATTCTTGTGGCCCGCAAGACCCTGACCCCTATTTGTGTCGGCTGCAGAGCACCGTCATAGCGCACTGCTTTGTGTTGTCGCATCTTCGCGATCCGCACGACTTGGCGGGTGGACTGCTTTGATCTAAGTTCTCTGTCGTGTCATACAACCGACAATCCACTGCGCTTGCGCTCCACGTCATCGAGTGGCGAGGTTAGTTCGCATAGCTGCCGAGAATGTGTGGGTCGTAGATATATCTGACACTACAAAGCATATATCTCCCTTCTAGAAACATTTACGTTTATAATCTAGATCTCTGGAGCCGCCGGTAATAGTTCCTCTGTTGCTACAGAGAATACCAGGGAATGAGCTTATCAGAAATAATTTTTGGGGTATGCTGTCTCACGCGAACCTTTACAAATGCGCTCTGTGTATATACTCTTGCATGGCTACCCCATTAGCTAATCATCTCTTCAGCACAACTAGTGTTCCATGCCATACGACACAGTCGAACGCCTTTGCATAATCTGTAGTGCAGAACACAGCCGGTTGGTTTTACTCTCGTTTCTCTGTCGCTTCGTACATTGAATGACTCTACGGCTGACACAAACGTGTATGTAAACGATACCTCGTGTTATGGCCGCAAAATAATACTGCGAAATGCAGCCCAAATATTATTTCCGGGGGACGTGCCGATGAACGCTCCACGCTACTATGCTAATGTCTATGCCGGCTAAACAAAATCATTGCGCCGCGACACACGTAAAACAATTAAAACACGTAAATGATAATTTCAAAGGATACACAAATTGGGCAATACGTTCATGAAGATGAGCGAGTAGAATAGATAATGAGCGCTGTCCTCCAGGAAGAACCTCGCGAGGAACTCTCGCGAGAGGGAGATCTCCCGCGGCGGGATGCGCTGGTGCAGTCTTAGCGCTGAGGTCGCGGCGTTGGCCAACAGGGCCTTGTAAAACGCTGACACTGGGCTGAAACAATCGTACGTCATCACCCGCTGCTGTATAGGAACACCATCATGATATGTTCCAAGATGCTCCTATGCACACTTTACACTAACTATGCAACTATGGGTGACTGTGTGTGTTTATATATATATATTTATGACAGTACAAAAATCAAATTCAGTTACATGATATATCTAGCAAAACTCATGAACATGTTGACTAGTCATATTTCCTTTCTAAAGGCGTGATGCATGCAAGTATATATTTAGGGTAATTATAACGTACCGCACGCATACTATAGCTACTTTCACATTGTAACAAATCCGGTACTTAAGTGAAATTAATTATAATGTACTTCGCATAGTAATTTTACAAAAACGTCGTAAATATAACATCTCACACGCAAATTAAACCAAAGCTTTATATGTAAGCTCTGTATTAATGTTATAATAGCTTTCCCTTTAATGTACATTTTTACTTTTTAACAGATCTGCAATCTGTTAAATAGTTTAGTTGACTTTTATTAGTAGCTATGTTAATAAATAATTTACAGAAAAACTCAGGGCAATTTTACAGTTTAGGAATGTATGTATTTTAAGTTTCTGATTCTAACAAACTAGGTAGGTATGTTTAATGTGTCCTGATGCTCCGATTGTAATCAAAGAAAAATAATATTTCTTCTTTTGAAATGAAACTATTATGTACGGATTTTAGATTTAGGTAGAGGGGAACTGTGGTGTTAGACGTCCAGATGTCATATTTAACTCGGGTTACCTTCAGCTTTTATTTATTAATTTGGTCCGATCTATCCGTATCTCGAGGTTGTGCAGTGGTATGCTTGGTTTTAGATTTAATTTTGTTTATGAGTGGATGCCAAGCCGGTGGTAGTACCCAGCCATCTTCTCTATTGAAATTAGGATGTTGATTTCAATAGCGTCGCGAATTATCCTTGGCAGGAATCGGTGTTCTTTTGCGAGGATTTGCGGTCTATCAAATCTGATATAATGGTTGGGGCGATCAAGGATATGATCACAGACTGCAGACTTCCTAGAGCGTCGGTGTTTCACGTCCGCAATCGAAACCGCGGGAAAATAAAAAAAATAATTAAACGCGATAAAATCCGTAAATAATAGTTTCATTTCAAATGTGTAGTGTTTGCGAAAATACAAGGAAACACTAATGTTTCTTCTTCTTAGTCTGCCTGCCCAGTGGCACTAACAATCTGTCATTCTTCAAAAGGTACTGGTCGCCTAATGGATACCACTGCACTTACAATGCACCTCCCCATCACTCATCTGCAGGGTGGCGTTAGGCAAATAGAATGGATTATCCTTAGCCATTAGCTCGTCACCAGAGCCTAGTCGTTGTGTTGTTGTGCACCAGCATGCGGTGGTATAACATTTAGAAAACTGTTATTTGTGTGGAATGCTCTTACCGATGAGTGATGATGATGAGTTATATATGATTTGGATACTAAGGCGGTAACATGCACACCACATATCACATTATCCCAAATAATTTCTGGTGAAAATTCTAGACCACTGGCCACTCCGGTAATGTAAATGGTATTTAGGTAAATTACACATCAATATAAAATAATTATTACATAGATCTTGATGCATGAGTGCATTTACTGGGTAGGACTTTTTATCTTTATCCTTTTCTTTACCTATTTATCAAGTCAGGTCAGTCATCAGAAGTGCAACTACTGTTGTGTTCCAGCTTGAATGGTATAGAGAGCTCTTACAATTACAGGCTGTATGGCATTCCACCTTAGTTTTTAAGGAATGAAAATTCTGTAACCTTCTTTGATTGAAGTTGTTTACCAGTGTTCATGGACAGCAGTAGCCACTTACCATCAGGTGAACTGTTAGCTTCTTTGTCACTCTAATGTAATAAAAAAATAGCAAGAAATAAAGGAACAGTACTTACTTGTTAAATAACGGTAATACATATCCTATTGTGCACAACACGGTGAGGAGTCGGATGCCCCAAAGAGCAACATCAACTTTATTTGCTATAATGTGAGCTTTCAATGCAGGGATGCCCTTCGGGGGACCGGTCTCACCCACTGGAGTATCTTGGTCTGCCATATTCTGTACATGAATAAATGTATCACTTTGACATCATCATCACCAGTCCACTGCTGAACATATGCCTCCCCCAAAGATTGCCAAAAAGATTGTTCATGAGCCACCTGCATCCAGCACCTTCCTGCAACACTGTGCAGGTTGTCACTCCATCTGGTGTGGGGTTGTCCCACATATCATGTTTTTATTTATTTTATCTTGCTAACAGATATTCTGTTGAGATTTTCTCAAGACTTATTTCAATAAATCCACCAAGAATAGAATGGATTGATTGTATAAACAAGCTGAAAATCGGATCTGAATTTAACCAAATCCTTTTGATTTGAAAATAGAGTATACATTTTCTACAATTACAATAGCATCAATGCAAATGCTTTTTCTTTAAAAAACAGAATGAGTACTCAAACTTGAAACATTAGTAACATAGCATACTTATTCACCTATGTTCATATTTTCACACTTTACTTTTTGTTTCTACCCATGTTAAAGTAAAGATGTTAAGCTTCTACAAATAAATGACCCACTGCTAGGCAAAGACTTGGAACTAGAAGGAGGCCTCCCACTGTCCTAGTGTATATTGGAGAACTACCCTTTTTTTATTGTTTCTAAGCCTCACTATGTTTTTCTTCATCACAATACATGTGCCAAAACTGGTCATAAAATTCTAATGTAAAGAATATGATGCCCCTGGGACTTAAACCTAGGACACTTACTTACTATGAAATTTAAAGCAAGAGTCCTGCACCTGTGCTAAGATAGGATAGATATTTCAGGGTTTTTGTTTGAAAACAATAAGTAAGAAAAGAATTAACGTTAAAAGTTTAGAAAGAAAGAAAGAAACAATCCTTATTTGATGCTAAAACAAAAAGAAATAATGGATAATACAATATGTTGGATTATAGCACCAAAAGGGCATTCAACTCTGCATTAAGCTACAGAACTGATATTCTGCCGCTGCCCATGTTGAATTTTAAATCTCAGGAACAATAAAACAAATACAAACAGTTAAACAGACCCTGTTAAAACAAAAAGAAAGAGAATAACAAACATAACTAAATAAAGAAAACTAATATTGATTTTAAGAGAAAAGAATTTAAAATTAATGACATTACCTAATAATTTTGAAAAACAATTATCTACTAAATATACACCACAGAAAAACTAATGTAAATAAGATGAAATTCGAAAAATTAATTTAAATAATATTATATATATATGAAATTGGATTTAAATCTTGTTACACAACACCGTTATATCTACCTTTACTTAATTATAATCTAAATCCACCAAACTAAAGCAATGTTACAAAAATATATCACAACAATATAGCATAATAGTTTATATGAAAACTAGTAAATGTCTATTTGACTTGCTTGATCTGTTTAATTTTAAAATGACATATAACAAATTGAAAGTAATAGAGGTAACATAATTTTAAACATTGTCACAGTTTTGGACAATTTCTCTGCTCAATTTTATGAATGGTGCACAGAAGGTACAGTTGATCTCACTTTCTAATTTCACAATAACTGTGTCATAGCTTATGAAAGAAAGACTATGAGGTAAATGTTGTTAAATCCATAGGTAGATAGAGGCATAAATAAAACCACAAATGTATAATGAAATTGTCTTAGTGAATGGTCCTGATATATTCTACTATCAGATAAGAACAGAAAGATAAAGAACACAAATTTCAGTAATCTTGACGCACGGTCTGTACTTGTCTTACTACTAAAAATTATATATGTTAATTAAACATTTGAACGTGTCTTTGGCAAATAAGACAAAACTAATACGGTAAATAAGGTTTGAAAACGGTTTTTTTTTTCTTCATGTACCTATAGTGTTGCACACATGTACAACCTTAACTAATGCAATTAGGATCATCCGTGTTATTGAGAACACTAATAACCTTCAAAAGACAAGATTTTAATGTGAAGCTATCCGTATTTCACGGAAAACTTGTTTCGCGGATGATTCTTCTTTTAAAAAAATGAAGGCATGTGGAAAGTAAAAATAAATATTTTTTAATAAAGCCTTAACGCGATTAGGCGCACTTTTTTCTCGTAATACTTACATTTTTTGTGACAGCAATAAATAGAGTAATGCACAAAATAATAAGTTCACTTAGTCAAGTTACTAACACATTTCAACGCAGTCCACGAACATGAATTGCTAAATGACAGAAGAAATGGAATAGATTAGAAAAGTTAACAGCTTACAGATAATATAATAAGCCAAAGATAAAACTACCTTGACTATGATACAAGAAACTTATTAATTCCATCATAATGAATGGACGTTGGCAGTAATTATTAGGTTGCCATTTAAAGAAAAAAAAAGATAAAAAAACTACATAACAAGCAATCCTTCACATAGAAGACAAGTTTGATCACTGTAACAGTTTTTTATCTCTCTCACATTTTATGCAAAGCTACCAATACAGAAAAAATAACACCTAAGTAGTAGCTTAATCGCAGGCACATAATTTAATTTACACATTACTTAAAATATTCGCGATTATACAAATTTACTATATACAGGACTACGTTATAAAGATGATGAGGTAGTTATAGTTAGTCAAATGAATGATAGTTATATGAGGTAAATGTGGTTTAAGCAGAATGCCCCGGAGATAAAATTGATAAAGTGTTTCTGTTCTCATGAAACAAATATAATGTTTACTTTTTGATCAACAAATATAAGCCCATAATCGTCTAAACGGAAATGACACCTGAGGTTGGTACACCTAACACTAATTCCTGACGTTTAGGAGAGGCGATAGTGTACTTTTCTTTATAGGTCGTGGCAGCTCTTTGGCTCAGTCTTTCGTCGCTCTTTGAAACAAGCACCATTAAGTGTAGTGTAATGAGTAAGAAAGAAAACTGCAAATTGAGATTAATTTGTGTAGATTAAGTTAATAAAAACATAATGAATGTATTGCAAGACTATTAACCATTCCATTAAGCCTGTGCAAGTATTTACCTACCTGTTTTTTATTATCTCTGATATTCATTAGCTGATAAGGCAGGTAAGGAATATAACAATCATTTGTAGGCTATAGTGACTAACAGTGATGTCTATTATTTTGAATAATAACGACAACATTGAACAATATATTTCAAAATGTCCAATCTGCCTAAATGTTTCTACCACTTCCAAAGTTTATATGCAAAAATAGCGGTTTCATAATAATATGCTTAGAAGTTCATTATTGCGACGTAAGCACTTATATACATACGTGTATTAGAGTTTAGAACCCAAAATTTTAAGATTGAATTTTGTTTGTTATGATTGTAAACACACATTAAGTGTAGTCGGTAGTAGTAAACCCAACATGACGGTTAACAAAACTATATATTATATTATATTTACACATACACAAAACTGGCTAGAATTACCGATTGAAGAATATTCCAGCTAAATTTTAATATATTGCGTTTACACACATGTGTGCAATACATTTAACCATTTTCGTTTTTTTATTGTATATGGTATGCGGTATGGCCGTTTAGAAAAAAATTGGGCACATTTCATGAATTTTCATTGTTTTTTTATAAATGTAATATTATATTTAAATTTTATACTCCACTGAATCGCAATGACCTACTAATAGGTTACACACTGACTCGTTTAATACAATATCAGCAACAAATTATTGCTCCGTCCAGATAATAATAATTGGTCCGAAGTATGTAAGCTTCTTGATTGATATCTGATTAATATTAGTGTAGTTAGTTTAAGTGTAGGAAAAACTACACTATAATGTGTTCTTAATGGTTGGAATATGTGGGGATTTTTGGGAGTTGGAAAATCTGCTAAATTATATCATTTAAAATGTATTTAGTCAATTTTTGATTTTATTTATCAAACACACTCAATAAACTAAGAAAATAAATATTATTATTCTTCAAAATGTAGTAATACCAATATTATCGATTTTAGGTGATTTTGGTGAAATTTGGGGAGTTTCTAAGTCAATCATAGGAGAATAAAATTTTGATGTTGGTGACTCTGTTTTGTATCCGCCATTTTGTTTTCACGGTGAAGAAATGGGAAGCGATTAGTACTTTTACGACAAGCCGCATAGAATCATGTATTTAAATTAAATTTGTCTACGTGATTTAAATTTCACAATGTGTATATAATTTGTACGTGAGTCTACGCTGTCGAATTGTGTAATTGTTATCAAACGCACTGTGTTATCGGTGATAACGTAAGTTCACTACGTGTCTTTTTAGAAGATTCTCGCCATGTTGGATGAAGCCACGTAACGAAGATTGAGGTTCTTTTTTTCGTTGCAGTAATGTGCTGTTGAACAGTGCTTGGTATGGTGAGAACAGCGAACTCTAACGTCGAGCAAGATGGCAAAAGAAATCGCCGAGGAGTATGCGTCGAGCTTGGCGGATCTAACGGTCAACAGCAAACCCCTAATAAATATGCTTACAATACTCGCAGAAGAGAATATCGAGCATGCTGGGGTTATCGTTGATACCGTCGAGAAACATTTAGAGAAGGTGATTTTACATTTTTAAATTGGCGGGGCTTGCAATGTCTCACGGCGTCACGTGAACAAAGTGGGAAGTTAGGAAAGTGTGGTAAATGACGCACACTTTTGCGTGTGTTGTATATGTTTACAGTGAGATGAGATAAGATTCTGACCTCCTTTGTACCCAGTCCTTGCCAACGAACAGGTAACTCCTATAATATTGAGCAGTTTATCCGTTTTTTTCAAGTTTTCAGTAGATAACTTAAAAGAAGTTGTTTTAAAATGAAAAAAAGGAAATTCATTTTTATATCACTCTTCCATATATTTCATCAGCATTGTGTTAAAATGCACAATCCTGTCTTTGAATCTGTAGAAACGATGCTAGTAGTATTCCTTTTTATTGTCTTTAAATAATTGCGCAACATTAAATTCACTGTCCCAGCAGAGGTTAGAATAATTATTTGTCGTCCGAAATGTATCTCACATATTTTTTTTGTTTAGTGTATATAGAATTAACAGCGTTTAATCAACAATATCAGACTGTTTTTTTTACATCTGTCTGATAAGAGTTTAAATATTTCGTTTTAAAATATATTGCCTTAGGAGATACCTGTTCATATAACTGAAATATAAAACCACAACTTTACCTTCATTGGTATGTAATACTTAACATCATACACTCACTGGTTCCATTTCAGTTGTGTACTGTTTTTAAAATAAAGGCTTTTTAAAACTGAGTTCTTATTTATTTTGAAATGTGAAAAATTAAACGGGTTGCCGAAACAAATTTTGTCTTATTCTTACCCGTACCATTGAAATCAGTTAAAATATGAAAGCAAATGTAATGGTTGATCACTGGACAAACCAATCTGGACTTGGTCAGCCAAGGGGCTTGGCATGAGAAATTATTTTTCCTCCATACAGGTACATCCAGACATCAAGCTGCCAGTACTGTATTTAGTTGATTCCATTATCAAGAATGTTAGCGGAGCTTACACACAGAAGTTTTCACAGATCATTGTAAATATGTTTACAAGGACTTTTAAGCAGGTAATGTATCAAATAATGAAATATTTAAACCTGCATGTTGCTTACACTAGTTTCATATTTAATTTGAGAATTGTTAACAGGTTGATGAAAAAGTTAGATCTCAAATGTTCAAACTTCGCGAGACTTGGCACGATGTGTTTCCTGCTACGAAGCTATATCAGTTAGATGTGAAAGTAAACCTGATTGATCCAGCATGGCCGATACAAGCGCAGCCGCAGCAGTCAAACATCCATGTAAATCCAAATTTTCTGAAAAAGGTGTTTTTTAGTTGATTATGTTTCGACGTTAATTTAATTTAGACTTCTGCCCAAACATTTACACTGGACAGACAGTGACAAATTAATTTATGCTTGCAATAACTATCCTCAATTTGTATCTATTCATGCATTGTTATATTATTTTTAGAGCTTAAAAGCATATATTTATTTAACATTTTCAGAAATCATTTTTATTTCTAATTAATTAATAGATTAATGTATTTCACTGCAACATTTTCCATTTAATTCAGTAAATGGGCAAAGGATATATCATTCATACACATTTCATTTTGATAAGATTGGAGGTTGGGTTGGATAACATTTCCAAGACACGACTAGGGGCTAGTATTATTTCATATTATATAACTAAGTACCTATGTACAGGAAAAGTTACTTACTACACTACAGGGAAAGTAAATAGTATTTTTATTCCAGACTCCTCCACCAGCTACAAGCACTACCACAGCATTGACAGAGGAAGAAGAGAAGATGCGCAACATCCTTGCCAAAAAGGAGCAGGAGCTGCTTATGTTGCAGAGGAAGAAGATTGAAATGGAGTTGGAGCAAACTCGTCGACAGCTTGAGATGGCTGAGAAAAATGCTAAAAAGGTATTTATACTTTACAATGCTTCAGATTTTGCAGTAATATGTTTTGTTTTACTGGTTGCTCTTATTCTAAATCAGTCTGTCTCCAAGTGGGTGATAACATTCTCGAGAGGGTGCTGTAGACTTGGGCACATGGAGACAGTAGGACCAGAAAAATGTATGTTAAGGTGGTTTAGATGTTTTCTCTTTTTTTGTTATCTCGCTTAGTTGTTTATGTATTCCTTTGGGTGGTGGAAGCTTTCACGGGGCAATAAAAGGCTCTGAGAAATGTGGGTGCGTTATGGCAGTAATTCGAAAAGGTAATTCCTTCGAGTAATATTGTATAGGCAGATGCTACAGATAGCACCCTGGCCATTAAAGGTTGGCACAAAGGCTTTCATTATCAGAGTAGTTAATAAAATCAAGACGCAAGATTGTTTAGTCAGCTTAGCGTGATGTAATGATGATTCCAACCGCTTGCAGCTTCACACATTAGTGCACATGCTATCACAATGCATTTGTCTGTCTCGGTTTTACAATCTGTTTGACTGTATGATAGTTTCTAGAAAACATATACACAGAATTGCCTATCAACCTCAGGACAATTAAAGAATAATGTTGTGTAACCTTCAATACAACAGCTTAAACTGATTAAGACAAAAAATATTGTTTTATACCTTATTTTTAAATCCAGAAATACATTTCGCTTTTATAAACTAGGTACTTGGTCTGATCACAGCTAGATCACCACAATTCAAATAACCACTTCAAGATTAAATTCAAGAATCAATAATTTTGGCAGGTCATGGTCGATTGTTCAATGATTTCCAATAGCAGTTTCGTTGTCGTATTTGTATGAACATGGATTTTGTGTTGTAGCAATGTTGCTGACTAACAAGTGATTTTAAAACAAAGTTTTAGAGACCCTTCCTTTTTTGAAGTCGGATGAAAAGGGAAATTGCCTGCATTGTATGTCACGATGCGACGACTTAGGCTGTTATTAAGTTTTCCTTATATTAACAAATACGTTTTTTACTAAGTCAATAAGATAATTAAATTGGATAATTATTAAATTAAAAGCTTTCCCTTAATGTTAAAAAAATTACTTTTAAATTTAAGTATGTGTTTCAATTGCTCAATCTCGTTAAACTTAGAAATATGTATGGAGGGCGAGATATGTTTGAGAACCTGTGACCTGGTATACCATCATTACTCTATTTCTAATTGAAAAACGAAAATAAAAGAAATGGTGATTTGCCAGCTGAAAAAACATTAGCTTAAATATTTTTTTTTTAGTGAAGATAAAATTCATGTTTGTTGTAGATTGGTCCAGCATCAAATGGTCCTGCGGTGATGCCTGTGGCGCTGGTGAGTCCGGTGCCATCCTCCGTGGCCACCACAGACCCACCGCCGGTTCAATTGGCGCCGCACGTCTCCATTAAGCAGCGTCTGGGACCGGTCAGTCAAGTTTTATTTACCTTTTTTTGAAATACAAGGTGGCGTTTTTAAGTTCGGGGAATTGGGGACAAGGTGGGAAAATAAAAGTTCAAAAAAAATTTTTTCTTCTATGTATTCTCCTGCAAGTCCAATACATTTTTGAAATCTTTCGATTAGTTTATTTATACCCTCATAAAATAATGTTTTTTCGTATATTTCTGTTGTCGGAAAAATACGAGGAAACTGCTTCCTTAACCTCTTCATCGGTGGAAAATTTCTTTCCACGAAGCTTCTTTTTCATTTTTGGAAAGAGATAATAGTCAGTCTGAGCCTGGTCTGGACTATAGCATGGGTGATTTAAAATATCGAAGCCCACCTTTGTGCCGGGCAGCCAGTGTAACACTGCTCCTGTGGTCCGGCGCATTGTCATGCAAGAGCAGGACACCTCTGCTTAATTTTCATCTTATTTTTTCTTTATTAGCTTCTTTTAACCGCTCCAGGATTGTCCGGTTGCGTTTGTATTGCGTAGTATTGTCCGGTTATAGAGACACCTTTACCCTTATAATGGATCAGCAAGTTTCCTTCAGAGTCCCAAAAAACTGTCGCCACGAGGTTTCCCACTGATTGTGACTCTTTAAATTTCACGGGAGGTGCTGAGTCTCGCTTAGACTCCGGTTCATGATGATGAACCCAAGTATCATCTCCAGTGACAATTCGGTTCCGTACATCATCCTCTACACAGTCTTTACCGCAGAGGTCCAAAACCGCTTGAGAACATTCGACGTGCTTTTGTTTTTGCGACGGCGTGACAATTCTCAGCACCCACCGTGCGCTGACCTCAATCGTGCCTCAATTTGACTACCTTAAAATGCACCCTCGTAGATAAGGTATCCGAATTCACAGCCACCCAGAGTTTTATTAATAATACAAATAAAAATGCATGTTACTTAATTATCGCGTATTTTGCGTGTAGCAATAAGATAAACAAATTTAATAGATTACCTTTTTCTCATAACAAGAAATTTTGTATGAAAATGTTGTTATAATATTTGTCCTGTTACAATAACATATTACATAATGTTTAATAACACACCTGGTAACTTTTTAGCGTACGTACGTGGAGCCCTTATTGCTAAGCCTACGCCGTCGTATGTCCTGCTTTTAAAGGGCTGTATCTTTTGAACCATGATAGGTTGAACTATTCACAGAATATTATGTGTTGTTAACAAATAATAAATAGAATAAATGGGGGGTTCTCGTTTTTTATGTTTGATTTATCTTTAAAGTGTAGTGCAAACTCTCTCGTGGCCAAGTGTGAGTTAGGCTCTCGCGCCAAGGATCCCTAACTGAATGAAAGAAAAAACACATATATTGTGTAGTTGTACGGAACCCTCAATGCGCGAGTCAAAATTTCAGTTGGTCGGTTTTATTTTACAAAATTTACCTATTTACAGACGTGTAAAGCTTATACATATTTTATACGTAATATATACCCAAAGCTGTAAATCATGTAGCTCAGCTTGGCAAGCCCCGACATGACAGGCTGCATGCTCGTCGTCGGACATGCTCTCGGAGAATGGCATGAGATTTTAAAAGTTCACAGTACATTTATCTATTTTTGTAGGCCCTTTTTACTAGTTTATTTTTGTGACAATTTGTTCCACTATACTTAATTATTTTATCTTTATTGCATATCCTTTATATAGCAGGATACAAAAGGCGGACATAATGCATATAAGCATTCAGTGTTGTGAAATTTTATGGTAGGCGCAACAAAGAACTTGATAAACCATAAAACAAAAAACTAAATTGCTGATAAATATTAGGTACATATATTCCATAAATAGAATCGAAGTAAATATCTTCATATATACATACAGATATACTAACAAACATACATACATACTATCGACAGTAGCAATCATAAAAGAAACAGTTATCATGTCACATTCTAGGTATTCAAAAAATGCTCAAGAACCTTTTCAGGGTTTTAATTTTTTACGTTTTTTTATGCAGAAAATATTTTCTTACACTAAAATAGGGCAATATCTTACTGTATTGCATCTCTCCGTTTTACAGGATACAGTCTGTTTCTTTGTTAAATAAAATCAATTATATTTCCGTAAATACATAATTTTTTTTTTCAAAATAGTCGAGTTTTTACAATTTTCTGTCTTCTCTCCTTTACAATCTGCTTCCGAACGAAGAGATCCGAGTTTGATCACCTATGAGGAAATCTTGTAGTAATAAGTTTACCAAAACTTACCCGGGCACAATTTTTATATCATAATATTACTGTCTACGTTGAGATCCCGAGGCCCCCCGCTTATTGATTGCACGTATCGCTTGCTTGAGCAAAGTTGATACAGTTTCCAATCCGGCTACAGACAGACTGCCCTCCCTCTATCATCACACCATAGGACATGATACTGTGAAAGTAGACTAATTTCACTGTTTTAATACGGCGTCCTAATTGGCCATCGCTTGTACGAACAAGCGATGCGATTTCGTCGCGCGATAAAAATACACGTGCGCGCAGTTAAATCATATGTCCTAAAATGGAAATCGTTTGGGCGTCGCACTACTTCGACTATGACAGCGATGCACAGTTTGGTTGTCGGGGAATATTTTTTTTTTGTTTTTTTTATGGCTGCGACCCTGAACTGAACTTCGAATTGAAATTGCACAAAAATCATAATATTTATTCTTCATATCCATTGAAGATTGAAGAAGTTACACTTCATTCTTTATTATCAACAATTGTATCTACTGCACCGCCCATAATGTGTAACTGAAGTGATGACTATGAAATTCCATGTGAATATACCATACCCATGCATGAGCACTACAGACTCGTGATGGAGAGCATCTGTTATTAATCAACTAGGTGAGGTAATGTGTTAGGGTGCAGACTGCGAAATTAGACATCGCATGTCATCATCATCATCATCATCATTTCAGCCTAGTAGAAGTCCACTGCTGAACATAGGCCTCCCCCAAAGCATCCTCCCATCGCATGTCAGCAACCGCCATTCGCCTATTGTGACCCACTCCATGTGTAGTGGTTAACAAGAATATTAGTCGTTTTATTGACAGTTGCTAAGATACTTTTAAGAAAAAAATTAAATGAATGCTCGCTTATGCTGACGCTACCTTCAAAATGCTTAAGTTCAATGACACGTCGCACTGAGATAGGCCAATGATTAATTAATAAAAACCTCGATGCCTTGCACGAGAGACGGGCACTAACGTCTCCTCATTAGGCTTCCCCGTTCCAGACGACTCCTGGGTCCTTTTAATCCTATCTCTTAATTTAGTTGATTTACTAATGCTTATCTTTTGTTTTATTTTTCTCTCGCGCCAGTTATTACTCTATGTTAATCATGTATATGGCTGATTGAATTACTCTTATTTCGCAATTAAACACATATGTAGTTTTTTTTCTGTAAGCTAATATTGTAATTGTGTAAGAAACTGTTTGTTTATTTTTATTTTTACGACTTAACCGCTGAACCTATTTTGATGATGATATTTGGTATGGAGATACTATGAACCTTTAGAAGGATATAGGACGAAGTTGCGTGTGGGGTACCTAGTACTAATATAAAACTGTGAGAAAGCTATTTTCTGTTTTAGACATTTCAGCTTATGTTCAGCTGTGTGTCTGCCAGTGGATTCGGAGAACTCTGAGAAAAAGCTGTGTGCAATAAAAATGTTCCAAATATTCTTCCGGGATAAGATATTGTCCTGTCCCCGTACACAAAAACTTTTTAGAATTTTTCTGTGATACGGACAATTTACTCGGAAACAATATTCTTTTAATATGCAGAAGTCTTCTTCGTCTCAATATATCCAACTGTCGTATCCGTTGTTACTTCAAATTTATACCGAAAACACGCAATAAATCGTTTCGTCAGTTAATCTTTCGCGGGGTCGTCCTTAACTCCGAATAACTACAACAGTGGTCATTAGAGAACCTTAATAAACTATATTACCGTGTAAACGTAAATATCTTCCTTTGCCTAATGGTTTAGCACTTCAGCTATATAAAATAAGATATATATCTATTTACAGCCGGTGAACAAACCACCTGGCGGGCGTATTGCACCGGTCAGCGGCGCGCTGGTGACCGCTCGCCGCGACCCGCGTCTCTCGCGCCGGCCGCCGCAGCCCGTGCTACCTCCGGTCCGCCCGCACGCCGCGCCCGCACCCCTCCTCGCCACGCCCGTCGGCCCCGCCATCGCCTCGAACGTCTTCGACATCAAACCGCTAGAGCGCGTCACGAAACGCAAGAACGTGATAACCATCGACGTCAGACCGGACGCCCCCGTCAAAGACATCCCGCGTCGCGACCCGAGGCTCTCCGACCGAGTACGCGATCGTCGCCTCAAAAAAGCCGACGTGGGCCGAGTCTCGCCTCGGAAACGTGACGAAGTACGCGTCGAACGAGAAAACAATGACAACGGTCGGAGTGCAGTCGACAATTACATAGATCGCCTCCAAATTCCGGATCCCAAAAGAATAAACAAGCTCCCGCCGATCCCGAAGATAAATAGGGAGGAAAATAAGAATGAGGAAGCGCCCGCTCCCACGAAAAGGAGAAAGGAAAATCCCAAAGAGCGGAGGAAAAAGAGAGAGCTGAACTCTAGTAAAGACAGTTCTAGCGGCTCCTCGCCTGAGAAGCGACAGAAGCCCAAAGAGGCGAGAAAGAAATCCAAAGAGAAGATTGAGATGGAAGAGAAACAGCCTGAAGTGTCTGAAGTTGTAGCGTTTAAGGAACTAAAGAATTTCAACAAGGATCGCTATATGCGGCGAAATAAGGAGAAGTCTGAAAGTCCCGAGCGTGTTGCGGAAGAGAAGAAAGAAGAAACGAAGCCCAATAGTGAACCGTCAAGTAAGATATCAGTCTATGTTAACAGAATTCGGGGGTAATTTTAAAATCTGAAACTAGTCAAACTGTGATATTAGGTTGTAAGTTAAAAAAAAGTTTAACACATGTTGTGTGGAAATAAAAAGTTTTTTAACTGCTGGAGTATTCATATTAACATGTTTTGCAACGGCTTTGTACCCTTTATTCGTAAGTCCTGTTGAAAGTTTCAAGATTAGGTAAATAATTTTTTAATTTTGTTTCGGAACGCGATTTCAACTATTACTTATCAAGTCTACTTTTATTCATCACCGAATAATGAATTAAATATAGAATTAAAGTGAAAATTGGCAAAGCAAAGACATTTTGCTATTTCTGTATGGAAATATTTTATGACTTGAATTATTATGGGGATCACACAGAATACTGCTTTCTATGAGTGTAACACCGTTAACAATCTAAAACACCAAAGAAGCATGTCGTCATGAGTTTTAAATCTCCAAGCTATATAAAAGTGAGTATATGTATATATTATCTAAGTAAACACCATATTTATTAAGGTCACATTAAGGTTTTTTTTTACAATTACTAACACATGATGTATTGTTAGTTATTTATATATAAGGTGTATACGATGGTACAACATTAAATTAAACCACTTACGTTTCATACCATTTCTTGGTCATTGACAAAATTTCAAATTAATATACAGTAAAAATAAACTAGAAGGATATTATTATTGTTGGTGTAACTTTGTGTTACTCAATATATATTTACGTTAATGTCTGTCTGTTTAGGCCGGAGAGACTGTTAAAATATCTTTATCGACCGTACTCTGCCGGTTTCATATCTTTTTAATGCATTTAACTGTCTGAATTAGCTATGAAAAAAATTTTGAATTTTGGGCCTTACGTAATAAGAGTTATCTTGCGATGTTGCCGCTCAGGCCAAGGTCAGTAAACTATTTAATACGAATACCGCGTGCGCGTTTCATTTGGAATATTAAACTGTTTTAAGCGGTTTTTTTTTTCATTCATTTATTCAACTATGTTATAATAACTATGAGCATCAAAAATAATTGCGTTTTTATTTAATGTCGTACTGTCACATTCTTTCTATATAATAACTTCGGATGTAGATCTGGCTTACAGTCGAATCATGGGAAAAAGAACTGTCCTGTCATCACAAATTTGTCTAAAATTCAGTCAATTTTGGAGACAGAAAAGAGGCGCACTTTAATATTCACAATGTGAAAAAACCACATTTATTATTACCATATTACTTTAATTCTTTGAAGACATTTTAAGTATTTAATTCCTAAGTAATTGTGGCGTAGTTAGTTTAGCTTATGGGCATAAATGATTTATAAATGTTACCTCTATATATGGGATGTTGATGATAAACATTAAGTTAACCAATTAACGGTTCCATGTTGGTCACATCAAGATGTGGGTATGTTGGAGACTAAGAAGTAAAGTAGCAGCTTGTAAATGTCCCACTGCTGGGCAAAGGCCTCCTCTTAATATACTAGAGAGGATTTTGAAGCCGGAAAGGTTTCGGCTCGCTGCTATAGTGAAGATTGCCGGACATCACATGCCTTCGAAATAACAATGTTGTAGTGTATAAAAATCAAAATAACTCAGTGGAATTACGAAGTAAAGTTTCAGTAACTTTTTTGATTTTAAACGCATTGAACATTCCAGCATCATGGATTATTTTTCCATAGTTATATTTTTATACAGCAGCTGACAAAGCTTGTGGATATTGAAAAAAATATATTCAACGCATTTTGCAATAGGATCCATGTACGATGTTTTTGGTTTTTTTTATGGTATTTTGACACTATATAAAATGTTACCTGATATTACATTCTTACTACTAAAAGGTAGTATGTCGGCAGTTCACGGAATCAATACAAGTATTTCTATTATGGGTAACATCATATGGGTATCAGTATAAAGAAACAAAATTTACTATAAAGCTAAAGACTGCAACAATATACATGGAATCACTATGGCCATTTAAAGAAGATTTTGGAAGATGAAGCTCTAAGAGGTTATATCACCATGGAGGAAGATGTCTGCGGCCTTCATTTACTTATTATTTGAGATTTTAATTTAATAATAACACACTTCCATGTTCAAGAGCAGCAAAAATTATCAAAAACACCACATTTTCAAAAAAAAGTTACTAATATTACAAACGGCACAAAAAGAAGTCAACTTTATTTTTTAAGTTATGTTCACCGTTTACTACTCGGGTATTTTATAATCGATTTGATTTCATTATTCATCTGAAGGCATCCATTTGGTTAACCCTTCACATGTCACCAACAGAATATCTATTGTTGCAACACTTCATGAGTTATGATCTGATAATGCACTGAGATATTCCAGGGAAGAAGTTTTTTTTGAATTAAATAATAATGATTATAATATTTTAGTGATAATCTTCATTAATGAATAATATAAAAGAATCAGTCTTGTTTTCACAAAATCTCATCAACCAAATTATTATGTTAACTAGAAATCTTATATATATAATAATCATAAGTTTACTGATAAAAACTTTTTTTTGTAGTTTAATAACTGTACGCTAATTCCAAGGCATATTTTTCTTCCTATAATTTATTCAATACTGAAATGTTTATTACATATAAACTTTTCAGTTTTAATTTGTTGAAAATAATTTTAGGGTGAAAATAATATTATGTAAAGGAAAAAAAAACATTTTAGGCACACTGCGGATGTTATTGCTTCTATATGATGATACTTAAGTGTTCTTTTTTGTGTCTAACTCATTCATATACATACAAATACATGCTCAGGTCGGCGTACAAAATAATATGTTGTATAGGTAACACATTGTTTTGGAAAAGCAAGCAACCACTTTCTATTTTATTTGCACTAAATTCTTTGAGAATTAACTTTTGTCACCCGTATGAATTAAATTTTCATCATCCTGCTCGCTATCTTTTATGTTCAAACACTCAAGGCCCTATTTCACAAAGACATCTCGTGTAACGCTCTCTCGGAGCATTGCCTGTAATATCTTTCTTCATTGGCATTTCTCAAAGTGCCTTTTAAACGACATCTCTCAAAGCCTCTTTGTTCTCCACCAGCTCCCGTCTCTATCGTCATCGTATGATCTCATTCACTGAGACGGCGACATGCTAACCGCCTGTCACGTGGTTCCAAGTAAGCTCGACTGACAAATGACCTAGACTTCTGACCACCCCAGTATTTGGTAAACAGTCGTTGAGAGCTTATTTATTTTACTTTAAGCGTTGCCTTCATTTTAGTTTCATTATACTTCCTTTTTCTGTTATTTACATACTGTAAGAGATTCGTGACGATAGCTCGTCTGTTTGTCTTTATGCATAGTACAAAAGAAACCCGTGTCACCGTCGGTGCCGGCAGCGATAACATTGGTTATTGCAATTTTAAGCGCAGCAGAAGAAAAATCAATCGTAATATTTTGCGAACGTGAAGTCGGGTAACTCTTATTGGAGCAGGTGCTGGGGCTCCATAGCCCTCTCAAGAACTAGAGGAGGCCTGTGCTGTAGCTTAGAGTCTAGATTAAAGGCTGTTACTGCACTATTACTAATTATCGTATATTACGTGGTCTAAAATATGTACACATACTGCTGAGACCGAACAAGAAGAAACAAAAAACAATGGCTTACAAAAACTTCAGTATTACAAATGTAACATAATGAGACTTAAAAATGAGTGAAGTGTCGGATAGCTGTAAGCGTAGTGTTTAATAATTCAATTTAAGTTGGATCTGAAACGTCACAGGTAAAATGAAGACTCCTGGTGGACCAACAGTTATGACAGAGGGAGAGATGATTAGAAATTAGATTGCATAAAAAATTATTGATTTTTTCAGATGCGCTCGAGGTTGTAGTGGAAAACAAGGACGTTGATCTCAGGGTCTTGCATCCTGTTATCACGGAACCAACTCCGGCACCGGTGGTACAGAAAAGACCTTCGACTGAAACTCTTGAAGGGAAAGTTAAGAAGAATAAACTTGATAAGTTTGATATGTAAGTATGCTATTGTTTGTGTTTCTCTGTAACCCGGCGAACTTGATCTGCAAATGATAACTTACTGAGAAGCTGCGCGACATTGATCTCAATTGTGCGATGTTAAGTGTCGATACGATTTAGGATATGCACCACATGCCCATTAGACCACTAAAACAAAAATTGAAAAAAGATCACGTTCAAGCCTGTCCCTCGCGATATTTATTATGTTAAACGAAGACTGCATTAGTAAAATGTTTAAATTTTAGGATACGTTCATCTAAGAAAATTATGAATTAAGTTTAATGGGTTTTTGTAATTTTAAATTTAATCTTAAAACATATACATTTTCTATTATACATTATACTAAAATAACAAAATAGCATATTTAACAATGTAAAATTCGCAGCTTATTTGGTAACGAAGATGTGGATCTTCGTCAATTGCCACAAGTGGAAGAAGTTGTCCCACCTCCACCCCCTGTTATAACGGAGCTTCCAATACTTGACGCCTCAATCGATGATCCTGAGGACTGTGTTCAACCTCCCAATGTTTCACCTAAGCAGAAAGACTGGCATGAAGTTAAGGAGAAAAAGGAAGATACTAAGAGAACTCCTTCAAAGTTAGATCTTGTGCGAGCTAAACTTGCTGAAGCGACGAAGGGAAAAGATCGACTAGGTCGTCCTTTACTGTTTAGCAAGTCACCAAGTTAGTATTTTTTTTGACATCAATAATTGAAGCCTTAACAGTTAAAAAAATATTCACTTAAGAACTTAGTCCTAGTAGAATGTGTTATGCTTTATATTTCTTATAGACCGTAGCATAAATTATCCATATAAATGTTTACAAATTATCTTTGTTCACACTAACAGGTATTGAAAGAGAAAGGCGCCGCACATTGAGTCCAGATGATGCAGATCGAAGATCAGATAGTGGTGACGATTTCACACCTGAGGATCACAAAAAAACTATATCCATAATCATGTCTCAGGCAAAAGAACAGTTCAGCGACGGAAAACTTGATAAGAACCAGTACAATACACTCATGTACCAGGTCCTGCAACTGAATGAGAAACTAAAGTTAAAGGAAGCAAAGCAGAGAGAGTCGCTAGAGTTATCTAAACGAAAGCTGAAAGCTCATATTGATGAGGAAAATCATAAGGTTATTAGCCCTAAGATGTCTCCGGCAGAAAGAAACAACTTTGGCGATATAGACGAAAGAATTACTCCCTCTGTTTACGTCGACACTCCACCTGACAGCCAAAACTTTATGCAAGATTCCGATATGAGAATGAACACCGGGCTGCCAACGGATATTGTAGATGGCGGTAAATCGAAAGGTTTGTTACCTCTACCTCCTATGATGCCGATGTTTATGGGTCCATACCCAATGTGGAGAGGACAAATGAGACCTAGGATGGATGAGTTCGGACCTCGGAGGTTCAGAGGACCAGCTCCGCCCTTCTTCAGGGGTAAGTTCGATATGCGAATGCCGAGGCTACCTTTCGATGCTCGACTACCACTGCCTTTACCGGCTCCTAAGTTGGGCATGTGTCAAGGAGAGAGTCCACTCTCACCATACGAGAGAGCTGAGTCTCCACCACCTATTGGCACTCCCGGTCACACAATCCCACCAACGAACTTCCAAATACTGGAATACATAGACCAGGATCCCGTGAAGACGATTCAGATTGACGGCATACCCAGAGAAATCAGATTCTATGGGGAAACAGCCGTCATTATGTTAGACTGGGATGATCCACGCGAGATAAAATTTTTACCGGGTTGTAGGAGGATAACGTTCGATAACAAAGATTCTGTAATCCTCAACTTTAACGAAGGCTACAAGCAAGTGGAGGTAGATGATCAAGTCTTTAACATTAGGTTTGGGGCTCCAACAAGGGAACTCTATATTAACGACCGATGGTACGAATGTTTCTTCGGCGGTCAGCCCCTAGGCGTGATCATAGATGGAAAGCCCAGATTAGTACACCTAGAAGGTCCGCTACCTCAAGTCGATATTGGCAAATCAAAGCGAACAGATCTCGTTGCTGGCAAAATAAACCTTATTATCAACGCAACACAGATGTGTCCTGTGTATTTAGATGCTAAAGTACAAAAGATACTCATTAACGGTCAGTTTTTTACACTGCGTTTTGTGGATGCTTTGCAGACCGTTTTGATTAATGAGAAACCATTTAAGGTTGAGTTTGGAGATTTGCCGAGGCCTATATTTATTGGCAAGGAGAAATACTTCATACGCTTTTCTGCATTGCCTCGTAACATAAAGCCTGGTCAGATAAAGATAGAGGACATGGAAGGTATGTCGATAGCAAGCTCTTTGAAAGCAGCTCCTCTAGTTGATAGTGTCCCAGTTCCTGATAAAGAAACAATTGAGACTGAAGAAGAGCCAGTACCAAGACCAAACAAAACTCCCAGTCCGGTTGGAGAAAATCAAGGTAATTGTTAATCAATCAATTTTGTTTTGCATATGCACAAATATGCATATTTGATTTACTTGAATATAGCAATGTACTCTTTGTCATGGTACTATGGTTGCATTAACAACCATAAATAATAATTTTCATGGAATTATGCACCAAAATTAACATATTATTAAATTCCAGGTCTTGACATGTTGGCAAGTCTTATGCCATCTAGCATTGCTCCAGCTTCAGGATCAGAGTATAGCGTGGCAGAGCCACTGTTCAGTATGCCAGAAAATATACCTGGTCTAGAAACACCTTCAGAAGAGAAGCCCGCTAACATTGCTGACTCCGTTACACCCCTACCAATTCTGGCCAATATTAACATCAATGATTTGTTTGCCAAGCTAGTTGCAACTGGTATTGTCCAAATGCCAAAGGATAATAAAGAGGAAACAAAGGCAGAGGACACAAAGGTGAAGCAGAAAGAAGATAAAACTATTATACATAAGGTTGATCTTCTTAAACCGGAGACATTGAAGATGTAAGTGTTTATATTTTCTGGTGTAATAGTTTAATCCAAAAAGTAAAATTTCGATTTGATATTATTTAACTTGAGGAAGCTACTTAAGTAACACCTGATCATTTCTATGAAGCTTATATTATACAATTATATATTTTATGTTTATTAAGTTTATTTAAGAGGTATTTTCTATTTTTTCATCTACTTTCGTATTCACTCTTCATAATATCTGATATGAACCTACTCACCCTCGTCTACTTCACACGATTCATACACCACATGAGTCATACACCACAAAAGTCATAGAATGTGGTTAGAGTTGCGCTCTTGCATTAACAGCATTTTGGTTCATCACAGCTTAATCATGACAAGATTAGGTTTGTACAACCATGTATCATATTGATAATTATTTTGATCATCACTTGTCACAGTTTCACTTATTTTATTTTGAAAGCAATCACTATTTAATTGTTTTGGCATATATATCGAAACTAAATAATCTATTTGTTTGCTTATTCAAGTAATTTCTTAAAAATAATATATTTTAGAGCGTTTGGATATAAAATTACTAAATCTGGGATAACATCTAATTTGTTAAAGAGGTTCACTGATCTTTAGAACTATGTGTTTTTTAGAAATTTGTTACTAAAGTTTTATCTGTGAATCTACATCTTTTATAAAAAGAAAATATATAAAGCATAATAGAATTCACAATCAGCGTCGAATATATACTCGACTTTAACCTATTAATATAAATAGCTTACTGCGGGTTCAATGTCCTTGAGAATGCTATGCACATGCATGATAAAGATCTTTGATAACAGGGTAACTGGCAGCTAGATCTTTACAAGAATCCCGTGAAAATCTGTAAGGATAGCTTTGAATAACGCACAAAAAATATTTTAGTATTATGTAGCAATACCATGTACATTCAGATCAAATTTTTAAATATACCTAGTTTTTGCTCAAGAGGCACATTCGTTAATGTCATTAATTTCTTTAAAGACTCATGTTATTTATTTATCATATAATATTTGAAACAGGAGTTAATATTGTTAAAAAGCAGTAGTTCCCATAAAGAGCCCTGTGACATGACAGAGGGTGGGCTATTGCATGCGGGCTTCAGCACCACGTCGATTTTTGATTGAGATTCACATGATTTCTATTCTATGTAAATTGGGCTGTGGATTGTAGATCAAAAGTTTTATTGCAATCAATAATTATGAAATCTACTGAATCCACCCAGAATCCCAAGACTGATGTTGTAAAATCAATAATTTTAATATTATGATACACAGGAATCTGACGGAGTATCGCTAATTTGCGTATAAACCAATCATTCATATATTATGGCAAAAAGACATGGACAATGTTCAGAAGTTTTAAAGTCTTTATTTTACTGCCACTTTGGTGTTATAAATATCAACACCTAGAGATTTTCTTTGAGCGCCCATTAATGGACGGTGTTGACTGTTAATGATGTGAAACGCCTGAGCATTCTGTAATAAGTAATATAAATGTATGATCCAGTCAAGCTCCTTTTCTTTTGTTATCCACCATGGTCGCTGTGCGATAGTAAGTTTGAACTATAATTTCAGCAAGCAACCGGCACTGGTCGCGAGGCTGTACGGCGGCATGCAGTGCAGCGGCTGCGGCGCGCGCTTCCCGCCCGAGCACACGGTGCGCTACTCGCAGCACCTCGACTGGCACTTCCGCCAGAACCGGCGCGAGCGGGATTCCGCGCGCCGCGCGCACTCGCGCACCTGGCACTACGACCTGCCCGACTGGCTGCGCTACGAGGAGCTGGAGGAGCTGGACGAGCGAGGTAGGCACGCGCTGCGCCACTTGCAGCACCTACTCTTGCCGGGCCAGATATTAAAGTATTTGGTTTCGAAATTTTAGCTCAAAATATTACTAATAAAATATTTACGACTAGCCGTGGTTAATCGTCAGGTTCATAAAGTTTAACTTAGTAGTGCGAGCATATGGGAAACATGGGATATCTCAAGGTGTTAAGATTGCCTCGAAGGACAAGTATCTATCTAAAGTGAGCAGAACACATAGCTAACCGATTCTCATTTGCATCGTTCAGAAAAGAACTGGTTCGAGACGAACGCGGGCGGCGGCGACGCGGAGACGGAGGGCGCGGGTGAAGCGAGCGCGGGCGCAGGACCGGGCGCGGGCGGCGGCGGGGCGGGCGGGGGTGCCGGGGCGGAGGCGCCGAGCGCGGCGGCGGGCGCTCCGGCGGCGGCGCACTGCGCGCTGTGCGGCGACCTGTTCCTGCAGTTCTACAACGAGGACCGCGAGGAGTGGCACCTGCGGAACGCTGTCAAGCACGAGGACCGCCACTACCACCCACTGTGTCTCGCCGATTACAAGGTACGTGCCACTGATTATGATGTTTTGACTTTTTTTACTGAAATCAGTGACCGGCTATGTCAGGATCAGGATAGAAGGTACGCTGTTGGCCCGGCGCCCTTAACCGCTTCGGCGGAAGAAGCTATAAGCTAGCGGGTTGCTGAGTTACTAATTTACAGAATTTGAGTTCGGAAAAGTAGAATAAATTCCTTGCCATCAGTTATCAGTCATCGCCAGATCCTCATCCGTTAATCATCATGTAGATTGGATTGAGCTTTCGAGAAAAAGTTATCTAATCTTCCTTATTTCCCAATTTATAAGCAAATTTCTCTATCCACAGTCTGATCCCTTTTTTTTATCCTTATAATTGAGGAATTATACTTATTTTAGAAATTGTTTGCTTTAGACATTCTAAAGACAAACACAATGTTGATAATTTTAATTTAAATAACATATTTTTATTCCATCTTCAACAGACATCTCTCGCTAAGGAAGAGCCAGAAGAAATACTAGAAGAAGAGGCGTCAGAACTAGAGAAAACGGAGCCTATAGAGATAAAAGATACAGACGATGTTGGTATGACTTCCGACAATGAGTCCGATGTAGAAGTGCTGGAGATCAAAGAGGCAGAAGTTGAGGCTTTAGAGGTAAGACCATATTTATATTAATGGTTAGTATATGACGACAATATATTTCAGTCGAGCCAAACTTTTTTATTCAGCATTTGGCATATTAAATACAGTCAAAATTGACACAAAAATTTGGCAAGAATTATCTTATTTCATTTCCGTGTTATAATGACATTATTTACAACATATAGTTAATAAAATTTAAACAATGTCGTATTCGTAATAGAATTAAACACACAATAAATAATATTCAACTGATTTTGTACATTCTGTATTTCGCCCTTTTCACACTTGTATGACATGGACAAAAGTTAATTTATTTACTAAAAGAGTGCTCTCTTTTATATTATACTTGCGCACTCCACAACAAGCATACCATTCACCTGATGATCAGTTGTCACCATAGTCCTATAGACATCTTTAAGTATCTTAATTAACAAGTGACACATTTGCAAAATGAGTTTAAAGCATGTCTCTTTGTTGCTGAGTCAATCCATCTACTACTATTATTCCAGCAATCCTTTAATAGATTTGTTTGACGGACCAATTTGTACTTGCTCCTCATTTTGCAAACATATTCATTTGATATATAATATATCTCATGTTGAGTATGTTAAGTATGTACATGTTTATTTATCCATGAATCTTTTATGTAGATAATTATCTATTAATATTCATTTATTATTGAAATTTGTCACATAATCATTTTACTTTTATCGCAATAGTGCACCTACAACATATTCTGGTAGAGAATGCCACGAAGAATAAAGTCCGCCCATCCTAACTTTTAAGTGATAGGTGTACAGTAGAGAATAAATAAACGTGTCTCTACAGATAGAGGGGGTCTCGGAGTCGGATTCGGACGACGACGACGTGGTGCTGAAGGCGGAGCCGGTAGAGCAAGTGGAGCTGGAGGACAACGACACCGACGACGAGACGACAGCGCGGCGCGAGCAGCGCGACCGCGAGCACGCGGACCTCGCGCTCGCGCTCGTGCGCGTCAAGCAGGAGCCCGTCGACCCCGGTCAGTTAACACAAGCACACGCAGACGTAACGACACGCGCACGCACTAGCGGTACCGCCGAAGAAATCAAAGACCATGGCAGGATTTACTAAAAGCCAAACAACAAACTGTACCTAAATTTATTTTTAATTTTGCACGCTGCCCTGAAAATACCTATAATAGGTATTAATATTGTCTGTGACGTCTGAAACGTTATAACTTGCGGCAATTTGAAAAAGATTCAGCTATCTAGCTCACAGTCATTGGCTTTAACGGGACATCAAGACCGGATATATCTTTACTCGTAGGCGTGCGTGAAACGAAATAGCGATGCGCCAAGCGCTATTGTAAATTCTAATGACAATCTATTATGTGTAACAGACTTCGATTGCTGTCATTTTCGAGCATATTCATTAATTGATAAAAAACAATTTGTGGTTGCCCTATTCTGAGACCGATATGATGGTACGCCTGTGTGAGTCTCTCATAGGATCCCGAAAGAGATTTAAAGTTGATAGGTTGTATGGAGCTGGCTCGAACGACCTAACTGGTTTCTCCCTTTTACTTACAAGGTAGACAAAGGTTAGAAACTGGCAACATGGCATAGGTGGGTTAGTGTCCGATACCAAAGCAGAGCAAGAAGGAAAAAATTAAAATATTTAGTCGTTACAACATCTCATGTTTAATGTTTATTACAGATGATGAACCGGTGATAACAGCAGAGGATGAGCGTATGCCTGCTACAATAGAAACAATAACACACACTACAGTCACGTCATCGATCGACGGTAACGTCCAACTGGACGCTGCCCTCCAACTTCAGTGCTACCGGTCGGAGGGATTCGAATCAACATCACAAAAACCATACCCTCCTTTGTCAACAACCAGGAACCAATGTTGGAGGATATTAGCGCGGATGACGAGCCACTTCCTCCCGGCGAGGAACCCGACCTGGAGTATAAGTTGAAGCCTGCCTTAGAAGGAGTTCAGTTGAGTCGACAGCCCCCAATACAGAAAGGCAATGAGCTATCCGGACTTTGCTCTATAATGTAATATTTGTGTTAGTGAAATCTTGTGTTGTATATGTAAGCAAGTCATACAAGTGACTTAACGGTTGTATTAAGCGGTTTTCAAAAATCTTGTTAAATTGATTTTTTGAGGAAAATTTGTAAATATGGTTCACTACTTAAAAAAAATCATTTACTTTGTGATTTTGGTGTATCTAATAACACTTGCTGTCGTCAATATTCGTTATGTAATATTTCTAATATTAAACACACTTACATTTTATAATAAATGAAATGCTTATCGTATGTTAAGAACGGCATAAAATTTTCCTTAAGGGAATCTAATAATATTTACATATAGACAATAATAATAGTTATGGAAATCAATATTGAGCTACAGAAATTCAGGAAATTTACCAAAAAAAAATTCTTGTTTCATGATTGATTAACATTTATGAATATTATAAATTATTTGCAATAGTTCCTGTGAAAATACAAAAGCATATGTTAATCAAGCATATGACTTTTTAAAAACACTATTGATGCTTCTGAATCTAACTGTTAAAATATTACAACTAACAACTAAAGTTTTACATACAGATTTATTGTAAACAAACAAAAGTTTTTCGTTTGTGATAATAGTGTAAATTAGTTACATTTTGGAGTCTATTGCATCTCTTTACATCGATTTTTCTAAATCTACTTTGGTGTTCATGTTGCGTCTAGCAAATTAAATTTTGATTTATCGTGAACGAAAAAGTTTTTCGTTAATAGTGTAAATTAGTTAAATTAGAGTTTGGAGACTGTAGCATCTTTCATTTCCTTTTTTAAATTGTAAAATACTCCGAGACAGACCCTTGTGGAAGTTAGTGAAACGGTACCTGACGCTGTATAGCGGGCAGAGCGCCGATTCTTACAGTGTATATGGATCAGTTGACATGTAAATGTAGGTGGTTGTAATCGTAATTTTCATTTCAAAATAAAATACTAATTGATTTGGGTGAGGGTTTACTGTATAGTATTTTATGAATTACCATACAAACCTACAATATCGAATTGGATATGTATGGACCATTATATGTATATATGCAAATGATTGGGAACCGTGTGTATCATTTGTTAATACAAATTGTGATATTAAATTTAAGGTTGTCAAGAATTATTTGTGTTGTTTTGTTCTCTTGTGTGTCAACTTTAATGTAAGTTACTTGTATATAAGCACAATCATTGTATAAAATCATACAATCATTGTACATAGCATTTATTATTTATCATTAAGATGCTTTCAAAATACTGTACTTTACAATCTACATAGAGGTTAGCACTCAAATGATATGATAGACATCTAATGTTACTTTGGTTGTAATCTGTAAAGATTGATTTTGATTTATTGCATTGTACATAAATATGTGAGTGCTATTTCCAAACACACCCAGACTCGCTTCTGGGAATGTGCTGAAAATGTTTATCTATTTGTAGAGCACTTCAAGAGAAGAATCTCTTAATTTACTGAAAATAAATCATACAAAAGTTTTTCATGTTTACTTTCTTTTTACCGTTTTCTTTACTTCATAAATAGCTATAAATTTTCTATATTTTAGTGCAGGTTATGTTAATTGTATATAGCACTTTGTCACAATGTGATATTTAAAATTTAAAAAATGTTTTTTTTGTTGGATTCTCTTGTAGTTTGAATTCAAAATTTTTATCACAATCACAAGCTTGTTTTAGGGACATAACTTTGAAATAAAAATATGTACGAAAAATATGATATTTTATTTTTCCTATATTTACGTTACACACCAGTAGATAAAACCAAAAATATACACACACTACTTATTCAGGAAAGAAAGAAGTTATTTTTTATGACTAAAATATTTTTACCTGTTTATATTTTCGGATTCTTCTTTATGAAAAGTACATATAAGAATAATCATTCATTATCATTTCAGCCTGTCAGAAGTCCAAAGCTGATCATAGGTACCCCTAAGGATTGCCACAAAGCACAGTCCTGAGCCACCTATATACATCAACTTCCAGCAACACCTTGTGGGAGGTTGTCTTACACTGCATTTCTAGGGAAAATCAGTGTAGGTTTTCCCTGGAAAGAGTATCATTCAATATGTATGTAGTATTAGAGGCGAATATAGTAAAACTAATATACAGGAAGAATATTGAGTGGAATATCAGAAGAATGAGGATAAGCTGACAACCTATTTTGGTCACCTAATTGGGTCCAAAATTAATAAAAGTGCATGGCATATCTTAATAAATTGGGCCACCAATCTGTCTGTCTTTCGTCAGGAATGGACAAGGAAAAAAGTTTTAATATTTATTTATTTAAATAATATACATGTTTCTGTAAGTCTACATATCACAATTATGTGGCCATCTGGGAAACGGCAAAGTATCCTTGATATTTGGTACATTGCATAATACTTGTAATAGTCTCTCTAATCCTAAGCCAAAGCCTCCAGTGGGTATATTTCCAAATTTTCTTAGTTCTAAATACCAATTCAAAGCTTCCAATGGCAGTTTTAACTTTAATTTATTGTAGTCATCCTCTCTAAGACTGCCACCAACTATTTCACCGGTAATTGGTGTTAAAAGATCTAGTGCTTCGACCTGAAACAATAATTTTTAATTTATATTAAAAATCTACATGTGGTAGAGCTAAGCGATGGGTTTTGCTGCTGCTCAAATGGGCCGGCTCGACCGGGTTGGTATCATGACCTCGCAGAATACCGACGTGACATAGAGGCATCTTGTGCTTCTGCGTTCGGTGGATATCTCACTCACCAAAGAGAGGGAGGCCCCACCTTCTTATCCTCCCTCCCTTCTCCCGAATACCTTTAAAGCCCGGCAATGACTCAGAGGTACATGGACAACAGTAATCAGTTACTATCAGGTGAACCGCTTGCTCGTTTTCTGCCTTTCCTATAAAAAATATCATTCTACAAAGAGTGTTTCATGTTATGATAGGTTTTTTTATTTTACCTTGGTATTATCTACTTGAGACTCTTTCATATAAAATGACTTCTGTTCCTTTGGCCACCTGATTACAAAAACAGGAACACCACTGCAATGGGCTACTAGAGCCAGTTCTTGTTCCTTATTTATTCCACCATCCAAAACACTTAAGCCTTTCTTTTCAAGTATATTTACAGCTTCTTCATAACTCAGTGTTATAAAGTTCTTATCCAACCAAGAAGGAGGTTTATTTTTCTCTTTATCTAATAAGTACAGATCGTCTTCATTAGAATGTCTTGTTTCAATAAAAATATACTTCAATAATTCCTCAATGAAATTTTGAAGTTTTTCTAAACTATCACAGAAGGCCAATTCTGCTTCTAGCATGTAGAATTCTGATAAATGTAATCGAGACCTTGAGTTTTCGGCGCGGAATGTTGGGCCTAATGTATATACATTGCCTAGTCCCCTGCACATTGCTTCAAGATGCAGCTGACCAGATACTGACAAAAATGATTTAGTTCCAAAATAAACACTATCAACGTCTTTATCCTGTTGCATCATAGCTTTTATTGTGCCTTTATTATCTGGTAAGACTTTGAAAACTTCACCTGCCCCTTCACAGTCATTTGATGTTAAAATAGGAGTGTGAATATGCAAATAATTTTTTGATGCAAAATAGTTGTGTAAATGATTGGTAACAGAACTGCGTATTCTCAAAATTGCTGACATATAATTAGTTCTTGAACGTAAATGCAAATACTGGCGACTGTAATCTGGAGAATGTGTCGTCCTAGGATTAAATGGATAACCGTTCAAGACAACACACTGACCTAAAACGTTGACTTCTTCCGCTGTAAGTTCCAGTTGCCCTCGAGGACTTTTGGAAAGTTTTCCTATAATATGAACAGAACTCCCGTACGTTAAGTCGTTCGATTTTAAGTATTTTGGTATGACAATTTGTAGTTTCTTCGCGCAAGATCCATCACTTACGTCTGCAAATACAAGGTCCTTCTGAACCCTCAAATTCTTCACCCAACCCTGTAAAGCAAATAAATAGTTTAATTTTTATTTAATGTAATACTACATATTTAATTTCAGTTGACTTCACCTTAATCTCAGTTACATCGCCGACATTTGCCTTCTCAATCACAGATGCAATGATACTATATCTCTGGTAACGAGAATAATTTAAGTAAAACTTCAACTGATGTCTATATGCAATTTGAGACAACATTTTAGTCAATATAGTATAAAACTTTAATTTATCATTATTCAAAGAGAGGTTATGTTGTGTTAGGTAAAGTTGACAATGTGAAATATTATAAATAAACTTTGATCTACAGATGATTGTCACTGTCATTTATTGACACTTTTTTTTTTATTTATTCATTTTGATATTTGCTACAAGCCCTACAGCCAAAAAATCAGTAAATTGATAGTCCTTTCTTACTGAAGACTTATGGGACTGATGATAATATTAAATCAAAACGAAAACTGGCAGCCTACGGGATTCATTTATTTTTCTTCTGTAAAAGTTGCCTATCATTTCTTGTTGTTACAAATCAAGTCCGACTACTATGTTGATCACACACTGAACACTGTTGGCATATAATGAGAAAAAAAATAAAGAAGTTTTTATTCTATTATCTATGCTGAATAGACTTGCATATTATAGTAACTTTTATATCAGTATAACACGTGATAAATCACGACCAGCTACATTTATTATGTGACGATTATTGTTACTGTAGCTGCATCAGTTTCCGCCCTTTACATGTCGTAAAAGTGACTAGAGCTAGTCGGACGGTCACTGGAATTGATTTGTTGACGATAGTTAGTGATTTCAATGAACTTTCCATCATACTTTGACAGGCCTGGGACTGTTAGTGTTTATTTTATACTTACTTCATCCAAAATGTACACTAAATAAAGTTTATAATTTATATTCCCTGGGTCGATGCACACGCATATATAATAAAATTCGAGACTATAACGAAGTTTAATAATTATATCAAAAAGTGTTGGTGCTCACGAAGGCTTAACTTTAATGATTATCTTAATCATAAGAAATCTTGGAATAGTGATTTTACAGATTAATAGGAACTATCTTGTAACTTGAAACCGCTATTTGTAATTAGTATACAATTATTTTTTTTTTATTAATGTACATTCACATCGTTGTAAATGGTGTGTTCTTTGGGAATATGATAGTATTAGCTATAAGTGTCATATTTATGTGTTGTAGACTTGAGTATGACAACTTGTGGCGACGTCGTGTGGCAGGTAGTCCACTTCCGTTTAATGTGGTTAAGAAGGGCGATGGTTGTCACATGCGTCATACTTGTGAACAGGTGCTACTTGTGGAGGCTGGTCTTCTCAAGTTTGCAGTGCACATATGCTGTAGTTTGGTGGATCACTGTATTCTTGTGGTATGCTTTCAATAACTTATGGAACCATACCATTAAATTTAAGATATTCAAAATAAATATGGAAAAAAATAAATAAAAAAAGGATTCCTACGGAATTAATTTCGCCTCCTTCTTCTCCGTCAGAGGAGCATCATTACGAAACGGTGGTACATTGTAAAAAAATATTTTACAAACGAAATTATCTTTCTTACTTCGACGAATAACGAATGTTCTTTCATTTAGTTTCAATCACACTGTATTACATTTCTTTACCGAGAGTCACTACACTATTAATTTGCACTATCTACCTACTTAAAACAAAGATATTTAAAAGTAATACAATTTATGAACGATACTATAATAACACGTAGCTACGGCAAAAACTAGTAAAATTACTGAAATTAAAATTATTTTTAATATTCACATACTTAATTATTTTCTTATGTCTTAAAGAATAAGGTTCAATTTCACTAAACGTTTTTTATAACGCCATGTCCAAAATGATTAATCTTTGCTTGTTATAAAAAAAAACTTTAAGCAAATCAAAAATAAGATTTATCGGAGATGTATATGATGGGATTCCGCGTAACGCTTGTCCTGCGTGAATTAAAATTACGATCGTGCGACATAACAAGCGTTTTCGATTCATGTAACTGGTTTATGTTATTACGCGTTATGTAATAAGTGATGCGTGTAATACATGTCTATTTCTGTAAAATGATAAATGACAGTGACATTGACAACGTGACAACTGACAAGCTTACAACACAATTATTGACAACTTGGCTAAAGTAATTGTACTCAGTATTGAAAATTATTGAAATATTGAGTTACAAGCGAACTTGTAAATGTGTTAAATTTTAATAAATTGTACTTATCATGGCGAATGTACATACTGGTGAACTGTTGAATTTTCAAGATTATTCTCCGGAACACAATGATCGCAGTGCGCGAATTGAAGTAGAAGCCGTTCATACAAATCAGTACAATACAATGTCAAATCCCAATTATGGTTTTGAAGAACCTAAAAATATTGATGAACCTCAGGCGGAACCGCAGAGTGGGTTATAAAAAAATATAATGTGTTTAACGAATTTTTAATATTATTTGAGTCACTAATTATGATATATTTTTCCTACCCCTTTGGCACAGGGTCGTAGTTTAATTTATCTAGCATTTGACTGAGCTTTGAAGTCGAGTGCGATAGCCTAGTTGTTAGTGAACCTGCCTTCCAAGTAGGAATTACAAAAGAAAGATCAACAACAAGTGCATGTATAAAACTAGTTTCACTTGTTTTTACATGCGTAGGAAGAGTTCCTTGACACTATCAGTGTCTTTTATGATCTCTGTAAGGCATTTATTGTGCACACTGTATTTTAAATTGTAAGCTTAAATACAATGAAATTCATGATCTTTTATCTTCATACCTCTCAAGCTGAGAGCAAATGTTTGCAATCAATAGTGTTGTGTCATATTGCCCATAGATTCATGAATCAATATGTGGTACTTTTTTATTGTTGATAAAACAAAAAATGTCTCAGGTAGTTTTGTTTGCTAGTAGGGAGAACATATATAATAAAAAGCTTTTTAATTAAGTAATTTTTACTATATAATTTTTACAGTATCATGTCCTTTGGTGTGATACTGTGGGGATCTGCAGCTGGATTGCAAACATTACACAATTCATAAAAGAGAGACAATATGCTAGAGGTTCCTAAATTTAGATTGGACAAAATTCTATAAGTGATTAAAAGTAAGTCTGTGTGATTTGGGTTTGACAAATTGGGATGGATATCCCGCCTGTAGGATTCATCACATGCAGGCGAGGAGCTTTTGGAGACAGAGATGTTGTATTCACCCTTATAATGTAATTGATAACTTAAAAATAATATTGTACAAATAACCAACCATAATACCAGATGAAATATAAATGTACAAAAACTGTTACATGTTATGGTACAAATCCCGTAAAAACTTAACCAGAATATGGAAAAGTACAAATTCTAGTTAATCAGAAAAGAGTTATAATGACATCACCAATGACACACAGGGCTTTAAGGCAAAGCTAACACCACTTTTACCAAAAAATGATAAGTAGCTAAGAAGTGACACTGCAACAGATGGACATACTCACAATACGTACATACATACATACATAGACTTCTAGAATAATAACCCTTTTTGTAGACAGGTCAAAACAACACATGCAAGACATGCATGTAAAATGGTACACAAACAAGGTCCAACTACGGCACGCTCCACTGTAGCAGCATCCCTTATATCTGATAATACATGTTACATAGCATATACAAGTAGAGTAATGGGTAATGATTTTAGTATGAAACAGATGTAGAGGGGGTAGACCATTAGTGTTTATGTAAGTTCCAAAGAGATAGACCATTGATAAGGATTTATCTGTTACTAGGAAAATGTTTAGTCATACATACATATCATTATCACAATCAAATAACTCAACATAACTTTAAAAAAGAAATTAAACAAAAATTATTAGGTGTTATGTAATTTGTCTAATACTTTCTTATTTGCTGATGCAAATTTTCAGCCGTGAACCACAACTTCTGGACAATAGAATACTACCAGAAGTACTTTGATGTGCAGACACATGAGGTGGTTGAGAGGATTATATCCTCTGTTTTGCCGCAGAAGGTCTCCCGCAACTACTTTGATGAAAGAATCAAAGGGAAACCTGACTTATATGGACCTATTTGGATATCTGTAACTCTAGTAAGTTTTAATATGAATAATGCAATAAGTGCAACAACCATGTCACTCATTGTTTCGTATACCTGACTGCTGATGGTGCTGGGTTTAAGGCAATATTTGTGCAAAACATGAGTTATTGATTCTGGTTCTTCTCTGGTTTCTGTTACTTCCTACTATCTTAACACACGAGTCACATCAGGATATGTTGATGTAAAGATGATGCCTCTGGGTTTGCATGTCCACCCGAGATAGCATTAGGAGGATATTACTATGTTCGAAATTAAACTGGAGGAAGGCAGGGGTTGTTGTGGAAAACGAGTTAACAGTTCATCCGATGGTAAGAGTTCAGCACATGTACCTTCAAACGACTTCAAACAAAGAAGAATACACATGGGTTGACACCCCTGAGGACTGATATAGAATGCCTGCCCATAATTATACTGGATGTCTATATCTTTCAAACCGGAACCAATTTGTGGTGACCAGTAAGTGAAATTATGAATGAAAGAACTAATTCATTCATCTAAGTAGTGTAATTATACACGTTTTCACCACATTAATGCAGACCATCAACAATCACAGGTCGTGAGTAAATAATATTTATGTACAGTTCTGTGAAATTTGTATTATAACGTTTCAGATATTCACCATTGCGGTGAGTGGTAATATAGCAAACTATCTCCAAAGCGCCAACAAGGCGGTGCACTGGCGATACGACTTCCACTTGGTGTCGTACGCGGCGACGGCGATCATCTGCTACGTGTGGCTGGTGCCGTTGGCGCTGTGGGCTGCCCTGAAGTGGACCACAGCGCCCGAGGGGCAGGATGAAATTGAGACGCAGGTTAGTGTATTGTGTTTCTGAGTATTTAGTGATTCCCTGGTCGATAACGACAATGGACAACAACTTTTGTTTACTACGGGCAGTTGTCAATGGACCAGGAGATATAATAGAGTGCTGCGACTGTATGTGCAAACACAAAGACACTCATATCTTTGTTTTTTTTTTTTATGGTAGAGATGGCAAACGAGCAACCGGTTCACCTGATAGTAAGTGATTACCGTCGCCCACATACATCTGCAACACCACAGATGCTGCAGGTGCGTTGCCGGTCTTTAAGGATATTTGAGTGATGGGAGGGAAGAGGAGGGGAATAGGGAGAGGGTGTGGGCCTCCGGTTACCTCACTCACCGAATGAAACGCAGAAGCACAAGGTGCCTCTACTTCATGCCGGTATTCTGCGAGGCCGTGGTACCAATCCGGTCGAGCCGGCCCATTCGAGCAACAGCTAAAGCCGCCGCTTGGCTCTACCACGCTAAAATGTGTCCGATGTAACGCGTATATGATTTGATTGGATTAGTGACAGAGATACGGGTCAGAACAGGACACAACCAGCATCCAGGAACTTACTAGGGACTGTAATTTGTATTTTGAACAAATATTATTTTCGACTGGTATTCGAACCCAAAATCCAGGCATCATCTCTCTGCAGTCATGTACGCTAACCACAAAGCCACGCGGTCGCTATAAATGTGTATATTGACTAGATGACAATTGGACATTATCATACTCATAAGAAATGAATGAATGAATATGCTTTAAATGTGCACTATGAAACAAAAGGATACAGGACACATTAATCCTTACTCCACCTTATCGCTGCATAGCGATATATTCAGGACAACCAGAACCAGAACCAGATAGACTATCTGATGATGAAGATCTGAATCAATAGGTATTATTAAAATCATCAAGTATCCTCATCAGCCTATTTAAGTCCACCACTATCTCTCCAAGAAAGCACAGCAATATCCACCATGCATCTATTGAAAGGCGGTTCTTCTACACGTGATAAAGCTAGCAGCGGCTTAACCTGCTGCTCGAATGGCCCGGCTCGACCGGGTTGGTGCCACGGGCTCGCAGAATACCGACCTGTAGTTAAGGCATCTTGTGCTTCTGCGTTTCGTTCGGTGAGTGAGGTAACCGGAGGCCCACCCCCGCTCCTCATCCCCCCTCCCATCACTGAAATACCCTTAAAGCCCGGCAACGCACCTGCAGCACCACTGGTGTTGCAGATGTACGTGGGCGACGGTAATCACTTACCATCAGGTGAATCGCTTGCTCGTCTGCCGCCTTTCTCATAAAAAAAAGTTTGCCGTTACTCACCCCGGTGAGCAAGTGGGTTAGTGAGCCCAGTGCTAGTTTGATATTGATAGATGGTATATTGTCCGATAAGTACACGAAATGTATGTCTATCGAAGAAATATTTCTTGTTCCAGGTATCGAACGCACCGACGATGATGTCTCTGTTTTGTCTATACGGATACTCTCTATCGATTTACGTCCCGGTAGCGATATTATGGACCATCCAAGTCTCCTGGCTGCAGTGGCTCTTCGTCCTCATGGCGGCGTTTGTTTCTGGAGCCGTGCTTATCTTCTGGCTGTTGCCAGCGTTAAGAAAGTCAAGATACTTCCCTATCCTCGTCGGTTCTATACTAGCATTCCATTTCCTCCTCGCTACAGGTTTTATGCTCTACTTCTTTCATGTACCCAGCACTGGAGACGTTGCAGCGGTTGTTGCCAGTACAACTGTTAAAGCGTAGATCAGTTAAGATTTTAACTTGTGTATAATAGTTATAAATTTGTAAAACATTAATTTATATAATCAAATCTGCAAGACCTGTCAAAATAAATATTATGAAAAATATATGCTGTATTGACTTCTGTTTTAAGTACCATTTTTGTATTCATGAGTCTTATCCGCTATGCCTAACCATTTCACAAAAATTCCGCGTCACATAAAATACACGGTTACCAATGAACTGAACCACGTTATAGATGTGAAAAATAATACGGTATGATTTAATCGAGGAATTACTTAACAGTAAATTGTTTTGAATTATTTTTATGGCATAGTAGATAAGGCCCCAGGACGCATGTACGGTCACATCTTATTCATTCTACATAATATGGGTAGTAGGTTTTCCTAATCAAAAAAGGGTGTAGGCAGCTCTGTCTTATTATGAAGTAGTTGATTCTATTGAATTTTACTTTTCGAAGACATCGGAAAGTAAAATTCAATACGATGTCGGCTACATTTTTATTTGAAACAGCCAAGCTAACTGTACCACCTAATGGTAAATGGTACCGCCAGCCCATGGACACCTGGAAACAACTTCAGTCGAAGGTCACAGACACAGGCTGCATCTGTGACCGCAGCAGCAGCCTGTAAATCCCCACTACTGGGCAAAGGCCTCCTCAAATATCGGAGAGGGTGCAGGAGCCGGGAATACCCCGCCACGTTGCTTCTGTATACACATAAAATTATAATTTTATGTGTATACAGAATCCCTAATTCTGACATTAATTTATTTTTCGATAAACTAGAAAACGCTCTATCTCAAGTGATTAATAAAAAAGGAAAACAAATAATATTATGCAGAGACTTTAACATAAATACCTTAGTAAACAATGCCTTGACAAATACTTTCGAATATTTGCTTTTAAAGCTTCGAATAAACGAATCTACCAGACCAAGTAGCGGATCATGTCTGGACAACTTTGCTGACAACATTACGCAAAACTGTGAACACAGCGTCAAAGATTTAGGCTTATCTGACCATAGCGCTATAATTATGAAATATCCTATTATAAATAACATACCTAATTGGTATTGGTACATAAAAATACGAGACTATTCACAAGAATATTTTATAAAATTTAGAAAATACCTAAAAGCCTTAGTTTCTCTGAAGTATAGAACAATTCAAATCCCAACGACGCATATGACACTTTTATAGATATCGTATCGTTATTAAACGACCAATGTTTTCCCTATAAAAAAATTAAAATTAAAAATGTGACAAAAATAAAATGGTTGTCGAAAGGCATAAGAACATGCACACAAAGAAAAAGGGAAATGCTCTGGTATTATAGATTAAATCCTACTACAGAAAACAGAATGAAATATAAAAACTACAGAAAAAGATTGAAAAAGATTATAACACTAACACAAAGGGCTCACAACGATAACTTTATAAAAGATGCAGTTAACAAATGTCGAGCAACATGGAAAGTTATAAGCAATAACAAGCAAACGAAACCTAAGCAAAATATAATCAAAATTGTTTTAGACGATGAAAGTGTAATTACAAATAACTTTGACATTGCAAATAAATTAAATGACTTTTTTATAGATCTGACAGAATCAACTAAATTTGACCATAACACTCAAAGTAACTCATATCAACAATGAATTCAATATTTTTGACACCCTGCACACCGTGCGAAATATATAAAAGTATAAAAAAACTAAAAAATACAACTAGTAGTGGGTACGATCAGATTAATACCAAAGTTACAAAATTTTGTGCAGAGGAATTAGTATACCCATTAACTTACATTATTAATCTTGTACTAGAAAAAGGTATTTTCCCTGACAATCTAAAGAAAACAATTATAAAGCCTTTACATAAAAATGGTGATAAATATAAACTAGAAAATTATAGACCAATAGCTCTTCTTCCTGTATTCTCTAAAATTGTGGAAAGAATAATATATAATAAGCTATACTCCTTTTTCGAGCAACATAATATATTTGTGAAAGAACAAAATGGGTTTCGTAAAGGGAAGTCTATGTTATCGGCAATGTATGAACTAATATATAATGCCATAATTAATGTAGATAAACGGGTACCGATCTGTGCCATGTTCACAGATATGTCTAAAGCTTTCGATCTCGTTAATCATAATCACTTACTACATAAACTTGAAATGTATGGTATAAGAGGTAAAGCGTTGCAGCTTTTAGATTCTTATCTATCAGATAGGCAACAATGCACTCAAACGACAAGAATGTTCCAGAAAACTAGAACGGAGAAATTATACTCTTCAAAATATAGAATAAAAACTGTTGGTGTACCCCAAGGAAGCATCCTCGGGCCTTTATTATTTTTAATTTATATTAATGACCTGCCAAAACATATAAAACATCCGATGATACTCTTTGCTAATGACAGTACTACAATAATTAAATGTGAAGACAACAATACTTACCAAGATGACATAAATAATACACTTTCTGACATAATAAATTGGCTTGCCATCAATAAATTGCAAATTAACATGACAAAAACTACTTTCATGCAATTTCATCAAAGTAGAACTAGTCCTTTGAAATTGAATATAAATTACAAAGGATCACCGATAAATGAGGTGACAGTCACAAAATTCTTGGGGATAGAACTAGATAATCACACAAAGTGGAAAACACATGTTCAGACTTTAGAAAAACGCCTAAATAGCTATATATTCGCTCTAAAACGACTATCAAAAGTATCTCATGTCAAAACTGCACTAACTGCCTACCACGCTTTTGTTGCACCAATATTAAGGTACGGCATAATATTCTGGGGAAACAGTTCGGAAAAAAACACCCTATTTAAAAACCCAAAAAAAATGCGTTAGGGCTATATTTGGACTACGATCCACTGACAGCTGCAAACCTTACTTTAAAGAACATAAAATTTTGACATTACCTAGCATATATGTGAGTGAAATTGCAGCTTTTGTTCACTCCAATATTTCTAAATTTAATTCAGACAAAAAAGGATTACAGAACGATTGCAATATAAAATTGCCAATGTACCGGGAAAAACGGCTCTGCTACGTCATAGTGTATTGGGGATGGCTCCTACAATATCAAAAACAAGGAAATAAAAGATTTAAAAAAAAATCTTAAATTAATATTGGTTGAAAAAGTTTATTACACAATACAGGAATTTATTTGCGATAAACTTGACTAATTACATAGATATAATAACTTTTTTTTTTTTTTTTTGAACATTTAAATTTTATTTTTAACTGATAAGGAAATTAGACATGTAGATTTATTTATATTGTTATTATTGTTACTTTGATAGTTATAAATTTTGATTTTAACGCCTGATCAACAGTGTAGTAATGTAATGTAATATACCTTATATGTCTTGAAATTATATCATATTCTAAAATTTGTATGCCAATAAGTGGTAGATCATATAGGACATAATCAAAGTGTTAACAATCTATACAAGTATCACATATGATCAACAAATAAATATAAATAAATAAATAAATAGCGGGCTCACATATCCTCTAAATAATATATATTTTTTATTATTATTTCTCAGATATGCAGGTTTCCTCAATATGTTTTCCTTTACCGCCGAGCACGTGCTAAATACAGCACTTAAAATTGCTATTGTCAACTTTCGTGGTGGCACTGGGTATCGAACCCAGGTCACTTGCGCTCTATGATACTAAAATGTGCGCCCGTGACTTTCATATGCAACATATTAATGTATACGCCTTTTACGTATATATATATATATTAATAACGGAGGAATTACGGAGAGCTGCTTGTTGAATTCTGGATAAAATTATTTAAAATTGGAATTGTTTCTGTTTTACTACACTAGTTTTTCGATTATATGCATATTTATAGGTTCAGTCATTGTCTACTGTCTGTCCCAGGGGGTACAACGAAGGGTGTTAGCACAACAGACACAAAAACGATTACTGTAGAATTATTTTACAGGTTTTGAAACGAAGAGTTCGCGAAAAAAAGATCATACAGAAAAATAATTTATTGTAAATATTTACAGATAAAAGCTATTTCATTTAATCAACATTATACACTAAGTATTTAGTCGGACATGGAGAATGTACGGAAGCTCCTCAGCCAGGGCTCCGGGTGGAACGATGAGGGCGAGTCTTCCGGGCTGGCCTGGAACGTGGACATCACTTCCGACAGCATGTTGGCTGGAAACACAGCTTATTAGTTAAGAAAATGGTCCGTCGCTGTCAACTGCTAGACATACTAGAGGCAGATCTGTCCATGAAAGAAGATGCATGGAAGACTTGCCCATGTGTCTTGGTGAGCTCAGTACCGCCCACCCCCGCACCATAAACGCTGCTGCCCATCACCGGCGTGTGGGATTGGTGTTCCGCGTATTTTCTCTCATCAGTCTATCGTCAGAGCTTAGTATCATCCCAGATGCAGAATAAAGGGGTAAATGCGTTGTTAGCCTTGAACTATTTAAAATTAAACGTTTGTTTTTAAATTGAAATTTGTTAGGAAATGAAAACGTCACGAAAGATGTATCGAACGAAGGGCAATCGCCAGAGACTTTGTTGAGTCTATATGTTTCATCTTTCGTGACGCCGGAATGTCCTCGGCTTATTCGTTCATCGTCTTGGAATAAACGAATCCGGCCCCGGGTCGCCGTCACGTAACGTGTAACGAAGCGGCATTATACTGATAATTAAGGTGGTGTTCTGTGAGATAGCTGTGCAGAACGAGCCTCGCACAGTACCGTGGTATACACCACCCATGTATTAGTAATTAACTTTTTTTTTAATGGTAAATGCGACAAACGTGCAAGTGGCTCCACCTGTAGGGAAGTGATTACTGCCGCCCACAAACTGTCCTCCAATCGTACTCACAATATAATTCCTCGTGTTGGAACGTGCGCATAATTTCGCAAAATTCGATCAAATGCCCCTCGTTGTATCCCAGCTGTGGGGAAAACTCCACGTCGCGCAGTACGCACTGGTACAGGACTTGAAGCCCGCTGCGGCAAACTGACAGTAGGCCCCCGTCGACGTCTGATTTCACGGCATTGTCTTGTGTTAAAAAAATATATAATTAGAGGGAGAGAGAGTAAGAGTAGAGAGCTATCAGTTAACCTATTCTTCTGTCTGTAGAATAATTCTTGACGTGTTGAAACATAAGATTTTTCTATTGTAATGAGGTGAGAAACGAGTCTGTCCAGTCCAACTGGCAAGTGGTGGTCCATGAACGTCTGCAAACAACTTCAATTGAAAAGGCTACAAAAGCGCTGCGACCCCTGGGAACTGAGCTGGAATACCACACAGCCCGTTATTACACTGACTCTCTATACCTTACAAACAGTGATTGCTCTGCAGTTTAGCCAGCCAGACGACACTTAGGGTCTACCACCAGTTGAAACTCACCACCAGGTGGGCCTGTTGGCTCGTTTCTAAAAGTGATTTAAACATATACAACGTACCCGTCTCAAGATCCGTCGTCTCGGCCAACATGGCGGCGCATGTCCTGAGCGCGAACGCAATCACTTGCACGAACGTTTGCCGACACTCGCAGCTGTAAACAAATATAATTAAAAAAAAAACCAAATCCAAACATTGCGACGACGATAATCGAGTGGTGAGGGGATCTGCCTCCGGGATCAGGAGACTCAAGTTCGATCCCTTATGTGGAGGAGTCCCAATGCGACTCAGAGAAGATTTTCGCCTCTCCAGGAGGTGAACTTCGTGGCCGAGTGAGTTTGCTCCATGATATTTACAAAGCTTTTCCCCTTAATCGCATTAGAAGAAATAAGGTGGCAGATTCTTGTTTTTTTAATCCATTACAATGCGGCTAAATTAAAAAGTACATATAAATCGGTTCAAAAATACCTTATAAAATTGTTGAACTAAGAAAAGAAAAACACCTGTGATATGGCAGTGTAATTTATATTTTATAGTAATTATATATAAATATCACTCACTGCCATAAGGTGACCAGTTTAATAGATTCTATAATCCGGGGCAAACTTAATGGTGGTTGTGAAATTCGCTTCAAGTTCTACAGACAGACAACTAAACAATAATTAAGTGATTTAACTACTTGTGGAACATGCGTAAGTATAGTGGTTTTTTCAGTAACATGTTGACTAACGAGTGTTATCGAACTCCAAAAGCCATTGCCCAGCAGTGGGACATTTACAGGCAGCTCCTTACGTTCCCCAGATAAGATCGAGCATTGAACTACTGCAAGATAAAAAATCGAATAAAAATCACCCGGGCTTCTCCATATTATCACTTGGATCACCGTTCAAATCAGTATAAAGCAGAAGCAGGTCTTGAGTCAATGCGAACGCTTGCTCCCTTAACCCCTGCTTCTCGATGCATTTGAGAGCTGCCTCCATCTGTTTCAGCAGCACCTGCAGGAAGCAAGAATCTGAAATAAGATCATACAAGAAATTCATACGTAATCCACTCACAAACGGTACACAAAAAATAAAAGATATATAAAAAAGAAGTACTGAAATAATAATGGTGGTAGCACACGACTAATTCTAAATAAAGTGTTAAATACAACTGGCAACACTACATAGATTAATAAACATACTATTGATTGAGTAATATACAATGAAGAGTGTAACAATTATTTTAATAAATAAAGTAATTTATATATAAAGATAGAGAAAGAGCCTAGCCTAGTGGTCAGGGCGCTCACTTTAGTATCACAGAGCGCAAGCGACCTGGGTTCGAGGCCCAGTGCCGGGACCACCAAAATTGTTAATAGCGATTTTAAGTGCAGTATTTACGTGCTCGGCGGTGAAGGAAAACATCGTGAGGAAACCCGCATATCTGAGAAATAATAATAAAAAAAAATGTTATTTCGAGGATAAGTGAAGCCCGCCAACCCGCAATGGAGCAGCGTGGCGGGCCACTCCCGGCTCCTACACCCTCTCAGATATTTGAGAAGGAGGCCTTTGCCCAGCAGTGGTCTCTTACAGGCAGCCATTTTTATATATAAAGATACTTATCAATTAATAATTGTATCGTATAAGTCATTGCGATGGCTATCGTGCCCAGTCATGGGAGTGAAGTTTAGTAAAAGAGTAGGTAAGAGAAATTTTACATTTAGATTGACAATTCCAAGTCTAAAACAATAGCAACATTTAATTCGCTTATATTTATAAATAATCCGCTCACTTAAGCTTTGAGAATTGAGGCAATGAGCTTGCGGCTCACCGGATGTATGATGGGTGCCGTCACCCACGTACCGATGCAACACCAGAGGGAAGAAGGGCGGGGTGAGGAGTTGGGGGAGTGGGAAACACAGAAGCACAAGATCCCTGCACCGCCCCGGAAGGAAGAATACATGTAAACCACAAAGAAATTAACCCACCTTTCTTATACAAAAGCACGCCCTGATCGTAATCCAGCTTCACGTTCCCGGTGTTGGTGCCGCGACAGAAATTCGCCAAGGATTCTGTCGACGTCAGTCCGCGCAACAGTCGCAAAGTTTCGCACGAGACGGACAGCATCGGTCTCGACTCGACCATGGTCTTAACCGCTCGGAGGACGAGCGTGCTTTTCGCCGGGGTACGTTTCGAAATTCTGCCCAAAAGCTTGGTTAGAGCGTGAAGGAGACCGCTGTACGGTACGGCGCAACACTGAAAATGCAATAAATATTTTTTTTCATTTAAGTACAGATGATGATTGACCAAACCTCCATCAACCTAACCTTTTTTTTTATGGGAAAGAAGGTAAACGAGCACGCTGGTCACCAGAGGAGCTGCAGGTGTCTTACCGGCCTTTACGGATATCTGGGGAGGGTGTAGGGGGCTCAGGTGACCTCACTCACCGAACGTATACTTCACGCTGGTATTCTACGAGGCCGTGGTGGTACCCCGGTCGAGCCGGCCCATTAGAGCAGCAGCAAAAGACGCCGCTTGGCTCTACCGCGTTTAGAAACCTGCACGCGCTGAAGTTATGTTTATTAATAAACGACAATCTGTTTATTCCACCCGAATATACCGAAACTAAATCCCAAAGATCTCTAGAGTGAAGGTACCGGCATTGTGCTCTATGGGAAAAACTACTATGCATTGCATTTGGAATTTGGTTCACGCTTTCATGCAGCCTTTTGTCCAGCAGTGGACTTTTACATGCTGATAAAGTAAGTAAACTAAGGAAGTACGTGCTACGTGATGATAAATTCCTGATCGATTCCGGTTACTGTGACAAGATATATATATGCGATAAGATCGGAGGAAGGGTCGGATGAGAGCGGAAACTATAATATCTGATATTGCTATTGACACCAGCAGGGATTTGAGCCAATGAGCATCGAGTAGGCTACGCTAAGCATTAAGCCACCCGTCGGCACCTGGAGGGGCGTGGTCACGGTCACTGTTATGTCTGTAACTCCGACGAAACTTTACCGTTGGTATCTCACACCGAAACTGAACTTTCGATCAAACCGCCAAAGCACGATCGAATTTTTTTTTATTTATCCCTCTCTGAGTAAGATATACAAATTGGAGGACTTTATGCCTTTTGGCATTCTCCGCCAGTCAAGCCTGAGTGAGAAAGAAATACTAGTTGGCTGGTGTAAAAATTCAAATAAATAAGAAATGTTAATTATATGTTTATACATAATATACCTACATATAATACATGTTCGATATAGTTAGATAAAATAATATAGAACACTTATTTAATAATGATATATATGAAGCATGTTGTATTACTTTTTACTTTTTTGATGGCGTTTCCATGTCGCTAGTCGTCGGCGAGCGTGTGCAATCGTCGATCTGGCAGGCCTCTGCCAGACCCTTATACCTTAGATGAGGCGACAACAATACATACATATAAACAAATTAAAGATAGAGAGGAATATATCAGATGATTATTTATTTATTCTTTATTGTGAGCCTTAAGCTTGAGGTTACAATGGGCGGACTTAATGCCAAGTGGCATTCTCTACCAGTCAACCCTTGTTATGGTGAAAGGTAGTTGTTGTTGATGTTATTTGTTTTCAAATAGTGCCATCGGAGTAGAGTTTTAATAGAGCGTTTGGTTCGGTGCTTTCTTGATATCATCAGAGAGTGAAAGGAGAAGTAAAGAAAACCAGTACTATGTTGTGGAACACTAACCTACAGACTGTTGGAGTTGGTATGTCTCTGTACTTATTATACAAATTTTTTTTTTGGTGTATCGTGGGGGGAAGGCGATGGCAGTGAGCGGTTATGCCGGGATCAGCAGTAAGCGTAAGTGCAAAAATCATTATGTGATCACTATTCGTCATGACCGAATACAAATGAATGGTTTTTCTACTCTTGTATTTATTTATGTAGTTATGTATGTCTATTGCACATATATATATATATTTTTGCATATATTAGAGTATTATGAGTATATCACTAGTTTTAGTTTAGGTATTAGCATGTAAGTTTATTATTTACACCACCTCCCACTGTTCAATAGGCAATTTTTTTCCTTAGCGTTAAGGTTGTCTGGAAGAGATCGCTCTTTAGCGATAAGCCTTATTGTACCTACCTATTAAGTTATTTTTCTGTGATTTGTTTATTTTGGATTTTTGTGGTGCACGTAAAGTATTTACATACATACAAGTGCCGGACCGACTAAAACCCCCACGGAATTAGATATACGCTATGGGCCCGGGGGCCTTAACCGCTTCAGACATTCAGAAAGAGATACTTACCGTGTTATCTAATAATACACATATCCTGTTTATGAGTTCGATGAAAGAATTTGCTTCTCTAGTTGAAATACCGTTGTCTTCGTCTTTAAAGAACAGCTGTACAGCTCTAGATTGTTCCAGAACGTGGTACACTATGGAGGTGATTCTTCTTGCAGTAATTGCTTGTTCCTCTTTATAAAGCGGCCTGGAATTAATGGATTCGTTAGTTATTTCATATGAGTATGACACAACAAACAAACATTACTTTATCTTCATGTTATATTAGGGGTTTAAGAGGGAATACCATTTTCGTTTCCACATTTTGAACTTATGTGCAAGTGGCGCACCCTGCTGGCAAACGAGGCTCTAGCGACCGAATGGTGGCCGAAAACCCATCCCACCCAACTTTCACAAACAATTTATAAATAATAATATATTGTTGTATATTATTAATTGTATTGTATTTTATGTATCTATAACGTATGTATCCAACGAATAAAAAAAAAATGTTTTTGACCAGTTATACACTGCATCCAGTCGCAAACTAGATATCCCAACTTGGTAACTGGATATTTATATATATACCTACATAGGTAAATTATCATATATACATTTATATCTATCACACAATCCGCCACCCACAGCTCAGAACGCAGGGTCATCTACCAACCAGGCTATGTGGTCTTTCCACCAACATATTGTTGAATGATGTTTTTATCAACGCAGCAGCCCTCGCGCCACCGCGTCGCGATATTAATTTCCTAGCACGAAGCCGATGGAAACAGAAACAAAACAAGGTTAATAAACGCGGTAGGCGTAATATAATGTAGTTATTGGTCTCGTACGTAGCTAACATTTAAATAATCTGTGGTTCCGTATTCGTGGAATCGGAATGGTCACGGTAGAAGTGGGAGTCGCGACGATTGGAGAGGGTAGGAGGGGGCGAGCGCTTCACTCGAAACGTTATCAATATCAAATCGCAACTAACTTTCCGCATATTAAATCTTCATCGGTTACAAACAGAATGGTAGCGGTGGCCTCTATGTACTTCTCGTCCATCTGCTTCCGGAAAGCGGTTGTGGTTCTCTGTGCCAACGTCTCCAGTTCACGCTCGACCTCGATCAGTACGCTTCGTATCGCTTTGAAAACCTGAAATCGTTTTAAACATAATCTTATTTCATATGACACTATTATTAACGGATTGTTACGTGCCTAACGTTTATAGGAAGACTGCGGTCAGGGAGCATATTCTAGATCTCCCCAATCATTGTATCAGATTTGATATACCACAGATCATCGCAAAAGATTACACCGATACCAGCCAATGATGATTCGCGAGGCTATTGAAATCAAAACACATCCTAATTACAATAGCGAAGATGGCTGGGTGCCACCACAGACTTGGGATCCAGTAATAAATAAAACTAAATCTAAAACCAAGCATAGCGCTGCACGACCTCAAGATACTGTGAGCACATTCTGCGTAGATCGGACCAAACATTAATAATAAAAGGTAGATCGAGTTAATTATAACATCAGGACGCTTACAGCGCTGCCTATTGCCTCTGCAACTTTACACCTGACCGTGAACCTTAACTTTTGGTCCAAATATTACCATTTACAGAGAAGTTATCTTCTCCATGATATGCTCCAAACGAAGGATGTTTCAGTGATAATAATAATTGGCAATGTGAAGTATAAAATATAAACAATAATACTCATCTAAGTTATATTAAATATCCACAAATCTAAAAATATCACCGTTATATGTACACCTGGCTCACTCCCCCCTCCCGTCCCTTAAATACCCATGCAGGTCGCCAATGCATCTGCAGTTCCTCGGATATTGCAGATGTACGAAGGCGAGGGTAATAAATTTATAGTTACTATTAAATAGATCAATACATTGAGGACAAAGATGTGTGGAAATAGGTCATATTGTTAATTTTGTTAAAGTTAGTTAACATTAAATAAAGTAGAGTTTCTTGCCGGCTCTTCTCTGTTAAGGTCTTCTTTTGCGAATCAGTGCATATTTCGAGGTTCAAAAAAGCTTTAAAGAAGCCTATATTGAATAAAAATCGTCATTGAATTTGACTTTGATAGTTTTAACATACTATCAACCTAACGTTTTAACGTAATTACAAGCATTAGCATCTTTACAAACCAAACTCTCATTCTGACAATAACAGTATTCATTTTGAACGTGGTGTTGCAGATGTACGTGGGCGACGGTAATCACTTACCATCAGGTCAACCGCTTGCTCGTTTGCCGCCTGTTCCATAAAAAAAAACGATTCATCACAGCTGAACATATGCTCCAGCCATGTTTGTCTGTAATCCCTATTACTACAACGAGATTTTTTTTTAAAACGGTTGTTGTTGATTGCTGATCTTTTAGACTCTGTTGTATTTATTATTATTGAAATGTTATTATTAAGAACTTACATTTAAATACCTCTGCTGCTCTTCCTCATTTCCTTTATCAGCTGCGATGAACGCTAAATCCTGATAAATATCACCGATTTTAATATAATTCACTCTGCTGAGTTTGCTGGGATTGGGGGTGTTAGGTATCCGGTGGAATGTGCTGTAAACTTTACACATGTTGGGCAAGCTGTCTGCCGGTCTGTGCAGTTTCTCGTTGTATTCTAGTAAAGAGTATTGCTCTATTGTGGGTTCCATCACCAGCGGGAGAATATGATTTAATTTCTTGGGTACTGAAAAAAAAATATTTAGATGTCTGTACTAATGTACAAAGATGAACTACGTTGTGCAGGCTGATCTTTAAAGACCCTGGACTGATTAGTAACGGATTTTGTTTTACGTTTCGTTGAGAAGGACGTAGGCTTGTTTTCTTATACTTTTTTTACCTTTACCCGGGCAATGCCGAGTACAACAGTTAGTATGGATTATAAAGTCCTGGCCTATTTCGAATTCGCTTCCGGGACAACTTCCGCGTACTATGAAGCCTTCGACCGTACAGGATGTCTTATAGTGCCGCAACTTCACGCTCCAACACAGAGGCACTTGCTTGTCTTCACCTTCCAGTATCCACATAAGAACCAATGTAGTGTCAGATGCTAGAGACACGGAACACAACACAACACAACAAGCGTCGAAAACGAATAATTAGTAAGTCGCTAATATTGAATCCGGCAGAGATTCGAACCCATGAACCATAGCTATGCTACATTATTAAAATGTATGTCCTACCAGTAGTTCGACTCATTTGTTCTAGAACGCACGCCGCCACTGACAAGATGAACTCACTCTAGAGACAGGATTGACAAAAATTAAAAAATAAAATTTAAAATTTTATTTAATTTATTGTAATATTTGGTTTACTTAATCTTCGCCATTTTGAAAAAAAAATCAAAACGGTGTGTATATACAGTTTAATACAGATTGGATGCGACATTGACATTAAATTATCATATTCTACAGGCAATTTCTAAGTCATACACCAAATATCAATTATATAAGTACAGAAGTTTAGTCACAGGATAATTTTTTAGGTTTTGTTATTTAGCCTCGATATATATTTGGGCTACTAGTTAACTAGGCCTAGGACCATTTGCACTGGTGTTCAAGTAAAAACAGAATAGGAAGAACAGCTCCTGCGCCACGAAGAGACTTAATATACTATGACACCTACGGAAAAGGTTGGGAAGAATTTCTCATCCCCTGGCAATACAATTTTCCCATTGATAATTGTATCAAAATAAATAAAATAAAATTATTTTAATACATACCGCTTCTGTATGTTACATTTAGTTCGAGAACACATGGTAATGTTGGATTATCAGTCTGCACATTCTTTGAAGAAGTTTTTAATCTTTTTAACTGTGCCAAAGAATCACTAGGCATTGTGACGCTGCTGCTGTGTCTATGACTGAAAACAGTAAAAAGATATAATATAATACAAATAAAAGTCCTTGAATAATTGTTTAAGGCATCACATTGTCCAGTCTCAATGTTTTGGGCACTAGATGAGATGGTGATATGAAAAACTATTTTTAACATAAACTAATTTTGTATGTGTTAGAGTCAGACAGCGACTTTTGCTGCTGCCCGAATGGACTGTCTCGATCGGGGTAGAACCATTGTGAGACTTCATGTATGAAGTAACTGGAAAGAATTATTTGTAGGCCAGATAAATCAGGAATTGAACATAAGGTTCGACTATCTTTTAACTTTTAAGGCCTATGTATCTTGATTATGCATATAATACTTCATTAAAATCCATATATTAATTTCGAAATTTCATGAGTTAAAGAATATTCACGTATTTTATTATTTTTGTTTACCTTGTTGATATATCATTTTTGGCTACAGTCACTTGAGTCAGTTTTACTTTAGATGATTCCAGCATCTTGCATTTCTCTTTTATACTGGTTATTTCTAGATTCTGTAATTAGTGATGTTTAATTGAAAATTATATTTATTAATATATTTTAAAGAATGATTTATGAGTCATGTGACTTTACAAGTATCAGCTGGCAAGCTATGACTCTGGGATCATAATCCCTGTTGTTTTTCAACACACTGTTTTGGATCTTGACACATTATGCCTATCTTAAGAATCTGCACAGAAACGTCAAGCAATTCATCATTAGTTATTCAATAAATGTTTCCTAAACATATTAGAAATATTAATCATAATTAATCAACCGTACCTTAAAATCCAACTGAGTTCTCAAATCTTGCAACTGATTATTAGTTGCACTCAATTTATCGGACCATTCCATCTGCACCTTCTCTTGTACCTTAATCTTATCTAACCGTGCATTGTCTGCAGCAATTTGGCTACTCTTCAATTGGGTCCGTAAAATTGATACTTCACCTTCTTTGGTGACACATTTCTCTAACAACTTTCCATTCTCAGATTTCAGCTTTGAGTTTTCTTCTTGAAGTTGTAATAACTGACGGTAGACAAAGTCTGCATCACCTTTATATAGCTTGTCATTAAAAATCATGTCTTCGTCCAAATTCTCTTGATTTGTTTTCTGAATAACTTTAGACATTCCAGGTAATGGCGATGAAATAAGTTCACATTTATCTTTTAAGTTTGTTGAGATAATGTTATGAGCATTTGTCATTGGCTTTTTGAATGTAAAAGTGTTTTTGGAAGTGCTCGGACCAGGATCACATACTTGTGTGCTAGTTGATGAAGGTTGCATACAAATGCTATAATCAGGTAATATACTAATATTGTCACTACATGCCTGTTCACAAGCCTGGCTTGCTAATAGGAGTATTTCATCATCATTATCATCTCCCCAATTGTCCATTTGGTTTTCATCTACAAAACAGACTACATTTTTATATTTTATCTACATTTAGTTGGCTCATATCAAATAAAATATTCTCTTACAAATATTACAAGGATCTGTAAACTATTGTGTAGTGTAGTGGCCACAAGCCTAAGAGATGGAACGATGAGATGGAACGATGAGATGGAACGATGAGATGGAACGATGAGATGGAACGATGAGATGGAACGATGAGATGGAACGATGAGATGGAACGATGAGATGGAACGATGAGATGGAACGATGAGATGGAACGATGAGATGGAACAATGAGATGGAACGATGAGATGGAACGATGAGATGGAACGATGAGATGGAACGATGAGATGGAACGATGAGATGGAACGATGAGATGGAACGATGAGATGGAACGATGAGATGGAACGATGAGATGGAACGATGAGATGGAACGATGAGATGGAACAATGAGATGCAAGAGATGAGATGCAAGGGATGCGATGCGAGGGATGAGATGCGTGGGCTAAGCTGGACACCTATTTTAAAGATTGGTGCACAATGTAGTTAATTGTGAGGAGTGGAAATAGGGTAAAGCAAGAAAAAGGCATCTCCTGTATCTTGATGTAGGACGAGACGGGGCAAATAATAATAATGAATGACAGACAGGTAATTGAGCAAATTACAAAATACGAGGACATTGTGTGTTGAACACTTTAAAAGACTCTTATTCTCATTCTTATCTATTTGTATGGTTTTCATTGTGTTATTTTCTTTGGTGTACAATAAAGTGAATCGTATTGTACATGAAAACCTTCATCGATAAAGTATTATTTATATTTACCTTTATATCTGTCATTATTTTGACTTAAAGGAAAGTTGTGGTCTGATATTGTAATATTTAATTTTGCTTTTTTTCTTTCGCCATGCTGTTGTGGATAGTAAATTCGTTTGGACATCTTTAATGCAGATTCTTTTCATAGAAAAAATAATTTTGGTGCTCCATTAGAATAATTTAAACAGCGGACACCACAGATAGAATACTAATAACAATTGACCTGACTGATAGATGACATTGAGCTGTGACAGTGACAGAGCGATGAGCGAGACAAGTTATTCTCGAATAACTCAAACTACACTTTAAACTAGTCAACTCTAGTTGCTACTTGTATCAACGATCAGTTCGGTGAGCTGATATCAGTGACTGCAAGAAAAGAAAATATTAAATATGTATGTAGTATGTAACATAGGTATTTAATATTGTCTTAATTATAATTTAAATTAGAATTATTCGTTATAAGTTAAAAAGGCGAAGTCCTGAATCAGATATCAGATGAAACTCATACCTTTGTAATTAAGGCGTAGCGATAAGGTTCTCTGGTAAAAGTTTATATTGAAAAAAGGCGAAGTCCTGAATCAGATATCAGATGAAACTCATACCTTTGTAATTAAGGCGTAGCGATAAGGTTCTCTGGTAAAAGTTTATATTGAAATGAATTAATATTTAAAAATGTACAGGGTTTGTGTCTGAATAAACGGTTTGATTTATAATAAGTAAAATTCTTTCAAGTGATGAATATTCCTGTCCAAAGTTATGAAGAAATTTTAAAGTTTTGTAGACAATCGTGTAAAAAACATGTATTATGATTATTTTCGGTGTAAAAGTCCGATTTGAAGTACCTGCATTCGAAATATGTTCAATGCCAATTTATTTGATTTTAATACTTTATTTCATTACCTTACCTGTAAATAGTCCACTGCAGGACATAGACGATGATTTTCCGTAATCGCCAAGCTCGGCAAGCAGATAGGCGATCGCAGTTACCCAGCTACCTCACACGTTAGACGATGCTACCTGTTATCGGTTTACTCAATTTTGGTACGGAATTTTTGAGACGAATATCACGCCACCAGTTAATAGCCATTGCGATTTTAATTCACTAAATACAAAAAAATATTAACACACGTACCTATACTTACAATACCCTGGTTATTAAAATGATGCCTCTGATATAGCTTTAGGATTCAAACTGTTGTTAGGCCAAGATAATAAGAGATGAGTTGAAGAGACATTCGGTATTATTTAACATTCTGTCATGGAGGTGAATACGATTATGTCCTAGGTGTTATTTCGAAGACACTTAATTTGCTATGTTGTTGTTGGTTTGCAGTAATTTGTTTTCTTACTTATTGTGTGATAGCCAAATAAATTTTTTCTTTTGTTTTATGTGGGGGAAAGGTTCTCGCACCTACCAGTAGCCGGAGACGGTGACTGGTTATGTCGGGATTAGCATTGATGATTTAGCCGGACCGACTAAAACCCCTACAATAGATACGCTGTTGGCCCGATGGCCTTTACAGTTTCAGCGGTAACGACTCGCGAGCAGAAGGCCCGCAAGTTAATTGCCAAATAATACATTTCTATCTGTATTTATGTCTGTGATATTGAAAACAAATATTTAATAATAGGTAACAAAGTTAGTCTTACAGCTAATAATTTAACTAATTACGATTCTTCGGTTTTTAATGCAGCTCTAAAACCATAGAGTAAAAAAAGACGCGCAAAGTTTGTTTTCTTTGCTAATTACCTTAGTCTCTGGTTTAGTTCGTCGTGGAAAATCGAATAGAGTAGACGTGCATCATGAGTGAAGTTTATAAACTTGGTGATTTAGTTTGGTATGTTATTAATATCTGCTTTAAATTAAAGAATTTACTTATTTATATTTGTGTTATAAATTTAATTGTTGTCGCGTTTGTTTCAGGGCTAAAATGAAGGGTTTCAGCCCATGGCCCGGTCGGGTGAGTAGCTTCATTTTTCTATTTCTAATTACAATTAAACGATTTAAACTTATAAATTTGTTTTAAGTACATTATAATTCTTGTTATGAATATACATTTCTCATATGAGTGTCATTCTAAAAATAATTATTTATTTTACGATATTAGCGGGAAAATTTTGTGTACGTTGAAAAAGACGCTAACAGCGTTAAAAATTTCTTTTGTTTTATTTCTAAGTAAAAGAACTTTAAGGAAAGCATATATTCTCATGTTATTAAAATGTCCCATATTGAGGATTCATAATATGTAAAATTGTATGTTGTTGCTCTCCCTCTTAATACTACAGGGGTTAGAAAGGTGTAAAGTATGCTCAGGAGTCAAGTTTCATTGTTTCTAATTTTTTATGACAATGGTTTTCAGGTAGCCATCCCAACACCGGAGCTGAAGCCTCCTAAGAAAACTACTAATGTTCAGTGCATTTATTTTTTCGGAACGAACAATTAGTAAGTGGTCTCTATTTATATACTGCATGCATCTACCAATATCCTATTAACAAAGACGAAAGGTATGTAAATAAAGTAATTTATAATTTTTATAAAAGGTTTCCAAGCCTCAGTCAATAAAGAAATAAAATAAAATTGCATATTAATTTTATCTCTGATATTATTTTATAACATAATCACAATGTAATAAAGACTAAGGTAAAATTGAATAAAATAAAATATTGGCCTTCCATGTGTTTGTAATTAAACATGAATTGAGTTTGGTCCAATAGTTTTATAATTTAATTCTGACAATTTATCATTTACATTCTAGTACTGAATATGGAAATAAAATTTTGAGTAAATTAATTGAGCTGTGGATTAGGGTGCCAAACTATCTTCACATGATGGTAAGTGATGACTGCAGCCTATGGACACTTACTTATATCTTCAATCGAAGGAGGTTACAGATGAATTGTCTCCCCTGAGGATGACAATGGGATGCTTCGAAGCATTTGTAATTATCCTGGCTTGGTATACCTTTTCAAAGCAATACAATAGTAGTGGCACTGCTGATCGGTTGCAGAAATAGGTAAGAGGATGGTACCTACCCAGACAACCTCTAGACAAAACCTAGTAAATGCTGTGGTAGCGATGTAAGAGAATCTGGCACTCCCCTTGTGAAATGTAAAGTTCCATAGGTATAGTAAGAGTTGAATAAGGGAAAAATCTTTAAGAACTCATGGCATCCTGCATATGGCGGATAAACTAATATTCAAAAATGCTAAACTGAAAGTACTGATGATGGGCTGCAGCATCTGAGGTGTGCTTTAACTAGTGTTGCCACCATAGCAATTTCATCACTAGATGATCTGTTGACTTTTTAAAGACCTTTGAATTACCAAAAATAAGCAAACACCAGAAATGTCATACAAGATGAAAGCTTTGAAACCATTTAAATTCGATTGTTATGAGTCTCAGGACTTACGACATCAGAAGGGATAACTAATTGCTTTCTTTAAGTAATTTTCAGCCATCTCATTCCATACTGAAATATGTATGTGACTAATTTTAATAAATTCTAGAAATATTTGTCCAGCAGACTATTTACAAAATATATTGTTAAATAAAAAGAACAGAATATGTAATGTTTATTGAATTCTAATAAAGAATCTCATTAAGGTTGATAACTTGATTGATTCTCCAAGTGGTAAAACATGTACTGTATTTATTATATATTTCATATACTTTTTTTATTATTTATATCCTGATGTTAAATAAAAAAATAGTAATTTCATTATGATAAAATCTGTAAATAATAGTTTCATTTCAAATATGTAGTATTTGTGTAAATACAAGAAATCATCATATGCTGTATTTTACTACATTGTATTTGTTTTGTTGTTTTCTCTGATCATTTAAAAGCAGAAATACAATGTAATTATAGAATATAGTATAATAGACGCAGAACAACTGGAAGGATTTAGTGCCATAGAAATTTCATCAATAAATTAAGTTTTATATTGAGACTTCAGAAAACCCTGACTTTCAATATTCATTGTGTTTATTATCATATTTCTTGGTTTCTGTGTGATTTTTATACAATTTAATGTCAAACAAGCAATCTAAATTAATTTATTTTTAACAATTTCTGGTGAGATTTAGCTTGACAAAGATTTAGCCGACTACCCCAGAAGGACCATAATGTTTTCGAGTGTATGTATGTCTGTATCTATAGCATGCTCTGTACCCCCCACATGCAAAATATGCCCTCAGTCATGGAGTTGATACCAGCCTGCCATAACATAACATGGTCTGTACCCTAAACGGCTTGATTGATTTCAACATAACAGCAAATAAAAAAAGAGAGGGGATATAAAAAAATAACACACTTTGTTTTTTCACATTAAGTAGGAAAAATAACTCAAGACGATAATATAGATTGGCATAAGTGGCATGTAAAAACTTTATGAGCTCATGTTCTCTCAGCCTGTTTTTTACTCCCGACAATTCCTACATCCATGTGTCATCTAATATAGTGTGACCTCACTACATTACATTGTTGATGTGTGCGTTAGCATGCCATTTATGAAAGTTCAACGTCATGTAAGTTAAAAGGATTTAAGTTTTTACTTATAGGAACATTAGTTAATTTCTTTGTATTATAATTTAAAATAAATAAAGTTTATCTACAATTATAATATTACATAAATATTAATTAATCACACAACTTGTTTTCTTTAATGTATGCACATTTTACTTATTTTCAATATAGCTTTTGTCTATAGTCTTATCTAGTTTATTGAATATTTTGCTTCATAGTGCTTCTATTACTTTAGTTGCTATGTCCATTTTTAATGTTATTTCTATCTAGTTATCATTATCATTGTTTCGGCCTGTCACAAGTGCTCTGATGAACATAGACCTTCCTCAAAGACTGCCACAAAGTACGTTTTTAAGCCACCTGCATTTATTGACTTCCTGCAACACTGTGCAGGTCGATCTCCATCTTACGGAGGGACTGCATACTTCAGCTGCTGTATGCAGTATATATAATTCAGAAGAATGTTGTCCTCTGCAATAAAGTAATTTTTTTTTGTTCATAACACTGAAGTCATCGAACATGTTACATTGTTTTTCCACTTTTTTTCGTAGTATATTTGCGTCCGAAATTACAATTTTAAAAGTATTAAAGTTATTTGTATGAAACAAGCGTACCGCACTGGCTGGTAGATTGATAGACAGGTCGGGTAGATTGGTCAGCAATAGCGTTTGTATTGACAAATCGAGTTTTCTTACGGGTATAATTTTTTTAGCGAATCCAGATAGCCCACGACATCTGGAGTAATGTAGTTTAAGAAATGATACAATTTGTAAACTATAGGAACTATACCTATATGCTTCCGGAGATCACCCAACGGATATACAGTGGGTATGAGAAATGGGTTGTGCAATCTGCTAAGCCTACAGGGTTTGGCCCTTTTTTTAGGAAGTAGATTTATAAAAATCTTTTTTAAATAATAGTTTCTGTACATTTGTTAAAGAAATAAAGCATTTCTTCATTTTCATACACTTTGTACTACACGCGCACTTTATAGTAATAGATATTAGTGGGGTTAAAGGTGATATATCCCTTTTTTTCCTCCTGATGCTAATCTCACAAGCGTATGATACAGTCTGCCAGCAAGTGCGAGTGTGCCGGCACAATGCTAACTGATGAAGAAGTGTGTTCAGTTCAGTCAGTAGTATTACTTATATAGGATGTGTTACAAAGATGTTAATTAATATAATTTTTTTTATAGTGATAAGAAAAATGTCAATCTAAAATTGTGAAAATTGTAATTTTCTTTGTAGTACACTTTTTGGATATTTGCATATCACAATTATATGTAAAATATATATTATATACATACACGAAGTAACTTAATCTTTATTGGATTATGTTTCTGTTGATAGTGGATTCCAAAAGGAATTGAACCAACCTTGTAACCTGTGTTCGTGTAAAAAAAAGTAGAAAGTAAAGTAGTAGGCTGTAAGCGCCCAGTGCTGGGCCTAAAGGCCACCTTGTCAAATATTTTTTTTTATTATATCTTAGATATGCTGGTTTCCTCACGATGTTTTCCTTCACCGCGGAGCACGTGATAAATACGGCACTTAAAATTGCTTTTAACAATTTTAGTGGAGATCCGGACTGGCACCGGAGATCGAACCCAGGTCACTCGCGCTCTGTGAAACTAAAGCGCCCTGACAACAAGGCTACCACGGCTCTTCGTGTAAAGAGGACTCGTTTTTTTATGACGGGGGTGATCTAGAGTCGGTTACGTGGACATCCTATAGTGTTTGTTCCGGACTCATTCGCTCAACACCCTCGACGCCCGTTCCGGCACGAATTAATGGTCCCTAGAAGTAATCTGGTTGGTGAATAGCCGCGTATCCGCCGCCCAGGGCCAGAGAAGTTGGCACGATCTGAACTACTACATCCTTAACACATTAGGTGCGCAAAACTGACAACGCGTTCTTTCTTTATCACACCTGCGCGCGGTCGCTTACATTGCGATGAGTCGCTGAAGCGTTAAGCGGTTAAGTTCAACGGGCCGTGGCCTTGTGTCTAGTCGTAGGGCGTGGTCACCGCTTGTACGCTATTTGAGTAACGTGCACTTTATCGTGTCGCTCTGTATGTATTTTGCGCGCTGAGAATAGTTTTTGAAATACTGATCGCATCTTACGTGTCAAGGAGGCTCTCGTTGAAAGTCCCAGTGATAATCTATCTTCCTGTGTTCCTGTGTACACTCGTCTCGACTCGACTCGACGTACACATCAGACATTGCATTACCGCCGTGTCTGCAGCCAAAACCACCTTTTTGAGGAAAGGCAAAAACTTCCTACCCCACCTTCGGAACTCTCCGCCGCAAAGAGAGGGGGATATATAACCATAATGCCACCTCACAACATTGCAGATGGGAGGGAGATGTGGTAAAAACACTCTGATTATCATTTACCAGTCAGTAATACATTTTTATCGAAGTTACTGACTGTCGCCATAAAAGCAGCGGTTCTGTTGCTCCTCCCACCAGGTATAACAAGGGGACCAAGTCTAACTTGAGAAAAGGTTGCCGGACCCTACTATATGGGGCGAAATAATAAGGTTCGGGCAGGTGGGTTACTCTGAGGTTATGCAACAACACAAGTTCTAATTGACCTATGTGGATCACTTTCTTTGTCTATACGAGCTGTGTAAAAACTGGCACAAAAATCTTTGTGGTTATGCACATCGGATCATCATCATACACCTGCTGCAGTACTCTGTTAGCAGGAACAAGGATCTCTACTTCCGAAAGGGATCGCTAACGTTCCCGTTCTTGCGCGGCAACCTTTACTCGTCTCATTTGAAAAAGTCTCTTTCGATTTTGAATTCTTAGGAATATATCTCTTGTCGTACCTAAGCTTATCAAATCCTTGTTTCAACAGATGAAGAGAGGACTGCCTCAGTTTGCAATTCCTTAATCTGTACGAGCTTCTGATCAGAGTAATGTAACATTGGAGTTACCTATGTTGCCTTTGGTTAGCTAATTAAAGTAGCGTCGCCTCAATATGGTGTGGGGTGTTCCCACCACCAGTAGGTTAGAGCCAAGCAGTGGCTTTAGCTGCGGCTCAACTGACCCGGCTCTACCGGGGTTGTACCACTGCTTCGCAGAATACCGACATAAAGTGGGAGGCATCTTTTGCTTCTGCGTTTGGTTTGGTGAGTGTGGTAACCGGATGCCCACACCCCATCCCCTTTTCTAAAGTCGTAGTAGCTTAGTATTTCACGGTACTTGAGTGGCCTGGTTTCGAACCCTACGTGTAAGTTCCCTACGTGGTAGAGCCAAGCCAGCAGTTTATGCTGCTGCTTGAACGGACCGGCTTAACCGGGATTGTATCACGACCTCGCTGAATACCGGCGTGAAGTAGCTGTATCTCGTTCTTCTGCGTTTAGTTCGGTGAGTGAAGTAACCGGTCCACTCCCCCCCTTTCCCTATCATCCCTTCCATCCATAAAATATCCTTAAAGGTCGCCAACGTACTTGCAGTCCATCTGGTGTTGTAGATGAACGTGGGCTACGTTAATCACTTACCATCAGGTGAGGCGCTTGCTCGTTTGCCCTACCATCAGAAAAAAAAACTTTTCACGGAAGGTTATTTGGGACAACGGGATGAGCTTGTCGCGTCGACTTTGTGTCCATGCCAACGATAGCATTGGTTGGTGAAATAGATCGTTTTACAAACATCTGTTGGGCTTACCCCAATTCAAACGCGACCATGACTCGCTTCTGCAAAAGAGAAAACTAAATTTCCCAAATGGCAGGAATGAGCGAACAACTCACAACGATATTTCCCAGTTGCTACGGAGATATGCGAGTACCTTCGTATATCTCCTGGGATGTTAATTGGGAACAAGCATGTCGCTCGTCTTCTTGACTATATTTCTAGCACAATAAAGCTTCCGAGTTGTCAACCAAAATATTATGTTAGTGTCAACGCAAACAGCTCAATTCGCCCAGTCTTCACTATCCCGTATTAGACGTTAGCTATTATTTATGCGGGTGATATCGGAGGATTCGAAACGAAACCGTAAGGCAAAACTAGCGTAAATTGAATGAAATGACGGAAAATTATTTATTTCACTTCGAATTGAGTTTGTCAATTGTAATTTATTTACCAATTTAGCTCTGCGTTTCGTTCGGTAAGCGAAATAACCGGTGGCCCTCACTCTCCCCCATCCCTCATCCTCATCCTCCCTCCTTACTTCCAAGTATCCTTAAAGGCCCGCAACGCACCGGCAGTCCCTCTACCATCAAGTGATTGGCTTGCTCGTTTGCTCCGCTTTCCATAAAAAACAAAACTACTCATTGTTAATCATACAAAAATTATGATATAGTAAATTCCCGAGGTTAAGGATTAAATTCGGTGGTTATTTCTAGGTGGTCTTCTTTCTCAGCCACTGCTGAAGTTAAGCCCTTTCTATAAAAGAGCCAAAAAATTCATTTTGTCCGTGTTTATATAGGACACAGCCTCGTACTAGAGATTTAACTGAGTGGGATTTTGGTTCGATATATTCGGATGGATTTATCTGTCGGTCGCTAGAGTATCGTTAGTCAGCCAGCGGGTGTACCTCGTGCAGGTGTGGTTGACATTTGTAGAAAAAGTATGCATAAGCGTATGCAAGATAAGAACAAGCCCCCATGTTATTAGGGACGAAGATCTCTCGCGGATACAGCTCCTTTAAGTATTACTCCTCGAACTGTAGAGGCAGTCTCTACAGGAAATGCTGGATTTTTTTTTCTCGATTAACTACAAGTTACATACATAGCTTTTACTAGATTAACGAGTTTATTCATTCATTGTATTGTAATAAAAAATAGCATGTTGAATTTCACGTACATTTTTTATAATGGGTATGCAACATGCGGGCGTTAGCTCAATAGTCTATTTCTCTATTGATGACTGAAATTTAGCTCAGTTTCTACCAAACGCCAAAGTTAATGAGGTGGCAACTTTTTAAATAAATTTGTTATTTTACAAGAAATTTTTGATCAGAAATGTATTTTCCAACTTTTTTCATGCTACTTGTGCAGCGAATTGTGTACGCAATTAGTATAATTATCGCACTAAATAATATGATTTCCCGACGGAATAAAATTATTGTATGGCGTATAGATATGATATTGTATTTTTTACTAGTGCGTTTTATAACCGATGAAAGAAATTGTAGATTAAGGTGACGCTTTAATTTTAAAGAATATTTTGTTTATAGACTAAAAAATAAACAAGAATTATTTTTGCAAAGACTTTTGCAACTCTTAGTCTGATGGGAAAATCACGTTTGTTTTCTCATACTGTCTGGACTTGTCCTGTAACTTGTGCCGTAGGTTTCGATTGTAATAAATACGTAATTGAAACCTTTGACGCAAGTAACAGGACAGATTACATCTGACAGTTCCTCCGATCTAATCGCATAAACTCTACATCGGACATAGCAAGGTAAGGGCAAGACAATAAGAAAGAGTCGAGACAATAAAATAATGGTCACAATAGCCAAATGGGCAAGGGTGCGGACTACGAAACATGACGTCTTAAGTTCGAGCCCGCCATTCGACTATTGTCGTGAACCACTCCAGATACAAGCTGAGATGCTTAATTGGAGGGTTAACAGGAATATTAGTAATGTTACTTAATAAATAAATAACATTGCTAGAATTCTTTTAAAAATAAAAGAAGTAATATTGATTTAGTGTATTATTTGTTGTATAATAAAGTTAGTATAGTATAAAAAATGTCACGTGTAATTATAGTAGTGTATTGTAGAATTATCTAAATAAACGTGATAATAAGTAAAAAGAGCGAATTGTAAAATATGTAATATAACTTTTAGTTATGCAACAGTCATATCTAATTTAAAAAATAAGTATCTTGAGGCCTTGGAAGGCCTCGTACACTACATGAAGGATCAAGTAGTGTAGGAATATTTATTTAAGTAGCGTTAAAGTTTCATACTTTTGGCAAATACCATGTAGAAATGAATTCGATTAGCTTTTCATCCTTTGTCTACCCTGTTCTGAAACCCTTTGCACGCCTGTGTGTTACGCTTATCCTTCGGCACTATATATTTTTTGTTTATTCATTTGATATGATAAACGTCTCAACAACAAAGTGAACACTAATAACAGAGCCACGTCTCTAAACAGTATAAAAAAAAAACTTATAAAAAAGAATTAAGAGACAATAGCGTAAACAATAGCTAATGAAACTAAAAAAAAAGAAATTTTAAACGTAATTAAATTAATCAAAATATCAGTTAAACAAAAATAAAAAAAATAATGATCTGCTGTTTACAGTGTGCAGCAACACTGATTTTGAAATTATGAATAACGAATTTATTAATTGCTATAATATATTCTGCGCAGTTAGCAACTGACGATAGTATTCATGTCGCCATGTTCAAATTTGGCAGGGGGTCATCACCGTAACTGTTATGAGGTCGGATCTGATATTAACGATATTAAATAGTTAGTAGTAACACTAGTTTAATATCTATTTATTGTCAACAGTGCGTGGATCGAAGAACACAACATCAAGCCATACCATGAGCACAAGGAGCAATTGATCAAGTCCTCTAAGACTGCCGCCTTCAAAGAGGCCGTCAATCAGATTGAAGAGTTCATTGTTCACCCTGAGGTCAGTATTAGAAGTTGAAATTCATTTTAATTCTATCAGATATTTAGAATTCAGGATCATGATCATTATGGAAATATTTTATAATACAAATATGTAACCTTACGTCAAGATCGAACTATGTAGGCGGCGGAAACCTCAATCGCATCTCATTTCGTGATGGACGAAGAGACGACCTGGGAAAGGCCAAATAAATACCATGGTCTTCGATAGATGCTGAATCTTTGGTAGAGATAGTTACTCTAACAAGTCAGTCCTTAAGTATTCGTGTGTCTATACTTCTTACAATTTGTCACTGCAATAAAACTTGGGAGTGTAGCGAGGGCATATTGTGCGCACACTATGAGGCCTCATCATAGTATTTCAATCGGCAACACATCAAACGTGACGATCACAGCATTTAGTGACATTGAAAAAATGTTTGTAAGTATACGCATTTCTTATCAAAAAACTTTTTTTTTATGTCACCTGAAATCAGAAATTTGTGGATTTCGACGACCACACCAGAAATCCCGAGGCGGAGTTCGACAAGCTCAAAGATGTGTTAAATGAAGACAGTTCAGAAGAGAAGCCTGTTGTGGAAGAGGCTACACCTGAAGTTAAGAAGAAAAAGACCACTACGCCGAAGGTAATAACGTTTAAAATTTAAATGCAACTTTAGTAATGTTACGAGGATTGTCTATGTGTATATCCTTTCAGAACTGCATGACCAATTATTTGTAACAGTTTAGCTACCAAACCTCAATAACTAACCAACTAAAACAACTGACCGTGTTAAAACAAAGATAGTTCTTATTTGTAACTAATAAAGCTCTGATTGAAAAAGCCTTGCTATTTAATAACAGGAAATAACTAAAAGCTTAATAAAAGGGACTGACTGTCTAGCGGGAGTAGGGCCTGCGCCATGTGGGCTGCGTATCACTACAGCATCATTAAATTATAAAGCGTGTAGCTTCCACGAGGTTCCTCACTCATCACGTCAAAGTGAAACTGAATACTCTCCTGACATTCGCCCCCCAAAACGAATCCGAATATACTTGATGACGTTGGAGTTAGATATTTACTAGAGTACGTGTTTTGTTTATGTTGATCGTTTTTGGTAAATATCCTCCTACACCTAGAATGATCAGGTGTTAGTCGAGTAATAGGATCAGGTATTCGGCGAATAGTTCAATCAGTATTCGTATTTTTAAAAGTAGTATTCGTTGCATAACTAATTCTGGCAAAATATCTATCGAATATTCGTTAAATATTCGTTTCCTACTTATTATTTATATTTATAAATTAGTATGAAAAAACTCTCTAGTGAACCTCCAAAGAGTTATCATAACGTTGATATCACACGATCTTAGATGTATGTATGTATGTATATATTCACGCCTTGTTCCCAACGGGGTAGGCAGAGACAATCTTCTTCCACTTGCTACGGTCCTGACATACGTCATCATACAGATCGATGATGGGCAGCGGGAGCTATGGCGCTGTGCCCTGGTGTTGTGATCTCCAAAACCTTGTCAGAGGTCTATACAAGGATATACAACAGGCCATTAAAAAGACGTTGATTTTATGAATCTAACAGCAGGTGGACTTTTTACATTTACCGGAAATATACATGGTCAAAATGCAAATTAACAATTTTTTAATTTATAATCGTTAGAATTTTATTGATTTAGAACATAATTGTAATATCAACATCAAATAGTATTTTAATGATACCGTGTTCAAGTCCTTCTCTGATAGGTCATTAATGCAAGCAAGCAATAGTAACGGGCCGAGAATCGAGCCCTGCGGAACGACTAAATGTATAAAAACATTTAAGGTATCCTGTTATTATACTATTATCCCGGGCTTGTTAAATTTATTATTTGTTTATTTAAACTTTATGTTTTAAGTGGTACACATGGCGGATTTAATGCCTAGAGGCATTCTCACATAAACACATAATAGAGGCGATGCAGCTTAACCAAAATGAAACAAGTTAAAAGATATAAATATCAAAAAATATACTTACATAGGTAGTGATACGATACCAACACAGCGTCAACTCTAATTTTACCCATGACTGTCTTTTTGTTTGCAATCCTCCAGAATGAAGATATGCTTCTAAGCAATGAGGCTGAACAATGGCTATTGCATGAAACTTAATCTACGGAACATTTTTAATTGCTAATCATTCAGTTCTCAATATTTATAGATACGTTTGGGCATTTCAAAGGTGAAGTCGGCCAAACGCTCGTCATCTGCTGGCTTGAAGGGAACTCCTCGGAAGAGAGTGAAGACCATGTCGCGCTCCTTCACCGACACCGACACGGCCAACGAAAAGCCGTCTATGCTCAACCATTCGTTCTCCAAGAAGTCCAGCCTTCTGCACCGCCCCTCCAATATATTGAGACCTGTAAGTATGCAATGCCAAATTTATACAGGTTGGATGCGACAGTACTAACATTTAATTAAAGCTTGATTGGAGTGCACATGATTATATTAAAATGAAAAAAAACTGTTATAACTTAATATAGAGCCTAGTAAAATAAATGAATAGTAATTTAAATGACTAATATAAATACTAGCCGTGGTAGCCTAGTGGTCAGGACGCTCACTTTAGTTTCACAGAGCGCGAGTGACATGGGTTCGATCCCTGGTGCCGACCACTAAAATTGTTAATAGCAATTTTAAGTGCTGTATTTACCGCGTGCTCAGCGGTGAAGGAAAACATCGTGAGGAAACCTGCATTTCTGAGAAATAATAAAAATATTCTTCCCGGCTCCTAAACCCTCTCTGATACTCATATTTGAGAAGGAGGCCTTTGCCCAGCTGTGGGCACTTATAGGCTGCTTTCCTCCTCCCAATATAAATGAAACGCAAGCGCCATTCGTAAAGAATAATAGTTGCCTAGAGCGGCGATTTGTTTGTCGGCGACTTGAACACACGGGCATCGGAGCCCGGTGAGTGCGGTCGACAATGCCTGGGCCGGCTCTTGTAACCAAGAAGACTTGTCGGTCGGTCTTGACACAGTGGACTATTAGCTCACAGTTGAATCAAAGTTACAAAAACTAAAAATATCCTGTGACTAAACTACTGTTCTTATTTAATTATATATTTAGTGTATGACCGATAAAATCCTGTACAATATGAGGTTAAATTTAGAATACAATTAAAAATAATTGCAAATCGTAATGTCTTATCTATTCTCTATGTTAAGCTTTGTATTAGATATTCCTGGCAGATTTAGACCTTGAAATGTCTAATGGCTGCACCTAAAAAGTACTAGCGTATATTGATAATCCATACATTGGTGCTAATTAAATAACTAAACTAGGCTATTGACGGAAAGTTATATTGTAATATCGGTGATATAATTTCCAGCAAAGGCTTTAAATCAAATCACCACGCTCCTCTAGTGCGGGTTCTATTTCTTAGACCTTATGATGAATCGCTTCATCAGTGAACATTTGACTAGTGAAAATGTTAAATCTTTTTGTTGTGAAATTACTTTTAGGGACACAATAGCTACTGTAGTTTAGATTAGTAACAAAGTGTTCAAATATAGAAGAAATTCCCCCATCAGAACTGTGATAGCACGAGTGACCTGGCTTCCAACCCCGGTACCGGCACCATTTACATTGTAAACATTGCCTATTTTTTCATAAAAAACAGCAATTACAATGTAAATGGTGCCGGAAATAAGTCCTGAATAAACCACAAGCTTGGTGGTGTAGAAAAACATATATGATTTTCGTAAGAAATCAGCCCGCCCGCACTGGAGCGAGGTGACAGACCCTTCCGGGCTTCAAAGCTCTCTCAAATATTTGAGAGGCCTTTTCCCAGCTGTAGGCATTCACAGGCTGCGCCTTTACTCTCCCTCACCTTATTCTAAACTTCCAGGACACACCGCCGCTAGACCTGGAGAATGTATCGGAGACGTTGTTGGAGAAGAACATCAAGGCCAGCCAGATGAAGTTCGGGTTCCTCGGGCTGGGCATCATGGGCAGCGGTATTGTGAAGAACTTGCTCAACTCTGGGCACAAGGTGCTCGTATGGAACCGCACTGGGGCAAAGGTAAGTTCTTTATGAGTTTTCGTATACGTTGACAGATAGATGGTGTGTCGCAGGTTTAAATTGTTTTGAAGAATTTCTTTTATCATCGACATTTGAGAGAATAAAAATCACTTTCCGTATTGCTCCGTGCATTGGAGATTGATTCAATTTCAGGTTATTTCTAATGTTGTATACGTAATCTTGCATTCCATTTTTATATAGGACGCAAGTAGATGTTTTTGTTTTAGTATTTGTATGCGCTAGTCTGAAGTTAGCAAATGTTGATTTTATGGTTAAAATTACAGCATTTTTATGTAGGTGTGTGCCAGACTTGGTTGGACTTTGTTATAAATTTATTTAGGGGTCAGATGTTAGAGTTAAATATCACCTAGGTTTGAGTTGAGACGACAGAGGAAGGGGTACCTTCTCACAGAACGCCAATTATTTGAACATAATATTTAATTATATCTGTTAAGTTAGTAAAGAACGTGAGCATAGGAAACTCAACATCCCATTTCAAATGTGCAGTGTCGCGTAAACACAAGAAATCATTATAGGAAAGCCGACTATTTTATGAACAAGTAATTGGGAGGAAGGAACACTCGAGGATAAGGACGGTCCTCAGGTGTGATGATGCACTAACATCTCTTTATGGAGGATCTTGCAGGTGTGTGTGTGTGCATGTGTTGGGGCCACAGTGACCATAATAGGTGGATTGTATGTTAGTTTGTAAAAGAAAACCTTGTAGAACAACGCAATGGCTACCGACAGATGGCGCGGGACAACCATCTCGAATAACTCTCGAACTAAATAATGCAAACCGATGACGGGCAGCAGCGTCTAAGATACCAGGTGTCTGATGCCGTGATCGCCAATCCGTTTGCCGAGCGTGGTGGTCACGCCAAATCCTCTCATTCTTCTAGAATTCTTCTTCTTTGTCAGCCTACTGAAGTTCACCGCTAAACTTTAGTTTCTCTGAGAGCAAACCGGCATAGGTTCCTTCTCTCGCACTAGTGACGCGAATAATTTCGGATGGATTTTTCACCATCAGCCTGTCGTCAGAGATTTTGTTTGTTACCTAGCGGCTGGTGCACCGCGTGCAGGTGAGCCAAGCTCGCTCGGGAAGAGAAACCATAAAAATTATTTATGTTACAGTATGATAATATTCGCCCTTACACTCCAATATGTTATAGTAATTTAGTTAATAATAATGTAGGAATGCGGTTCGTGAAACAACATCGTCAAAACACTTTATAGTTAGATCTGTTCAAAAGTATTTTCTAGTGTTATCCGCGCTTCATTTGAATGGGCCCGGACGGACATACAGATGCTAGAAAATAATTCCTGAATTGAATACTTCATCGCAGCAATCCTACGCTGTGCGTCACTGTGAAGAGCATCCGAATCGTTTATACTTTCGACAATTACTATTCACTCTTGTACGAAGATCCACAACACATTTTATTTTATTTATATAACGTACCGACCTGGATTCAACTTTCGGTATCTTTACAATAAATGAAATATACTTTCTTATGAATGCGAATGATTTTCATTAGTTTAATTCTCCAAAATCATAACCACTATCAGATCTGATAGTGGTTTTTCACCGTAACATAGCTTGGTTCTTTTGCAAATATTTAGGCTACGCGTAAAGAATGTGTAATATTACGATAATAACTACGATAATAACTAATAAATAAGCGAACCCTGGTCAGATAGCTAGTTTACTAAAATTTTAAATTTTTAAACTATTATTATTTGTGTCACATTCATATATGTTTACAACTAAAATATATACGGAGGAAATCTGTAATAAGTTTTTTTTAGAACTATGACTAATCCAATGCTTCTTTATTTAATAAATATACAAACATATTGGGTATTCACAAGCTCTAACTATGATTCTGAATAAATTTAACCCATTATGATTTGAATCATATTATGTCGACATTTAAAATACACAAAAAAATGCTTATTTTTATTTAGATTTATAATCATTTTAAATTTGTATTAAAATAGCTTTAATAATCGACCATCGTCTGGAATTCGTTCTATGTTCTTGAATGATTAAGCCAATAATTTTAAATTATCTCTAACTTTAATTAAATAAAATAAAAATAAAATAAAATAAATTATTTAAATGAAATTCATTTGATAAAGGAGGTAGTAACATTTACGGATTCTATACATATGTATTTTGTTACCGAAGATGAGAGTGATATTTTACAATGCGCGCGCACACCGACATCTAAAAGTAACAGGATGAAGTTGGTTTCTAAATGTCTCTTAAATTATCTTGGTAACTATTATAGAGACGGAGTGTATAGTCTCCATAGTAACTATATTCAAAGTGGTTATTCAAATATTTATGAATCTTTAACACACGTGTTTTACATCAGTGGAGATAAATAATTATATTCATACATAAATATACACGGCTATTTGTATGTGATTTTAAATTACATATGGTGGTGAATGATAATTTATTGTGTGTTCGTCATGAAAGTGGTTTTTTATATTATAAACTTCTTTTATAATCTAACGGTATGAATTATTATTACAAAGTATTATTACATTATTATTTAATAACCAGTTTCTTTTAAAGTTAATCATATTTTTTTAATTAAACCGTTATCTATTGCGTATAATGTATTTTTTTTTCACAAACAATGAGTTCTGGCACACGGGATAAAATTTTAGTTATTTTTGTTTTGTTACGCTAAAGAAGTATAACTTCTTACGTGCGTACATAAGTACACACACAGATTTTTTTGATTTTTTTAAACGTACCGATGCTGTACCTGACATAATCCAACAATTTGAGATCATCGATTGTGTGGTTTGCGAGTCTATAAAGGACAAACAAAAGTAAAAGAAACTAGCACCCTGTATGTGCCCCCTGCTGGGTAAAGGCCTCCTCAAAATACGAGTGTCTGGAAAAATTTTCGTGCTGGGGCCTGCCACGCTGTTCCAGTGCGGGCTGCCTCGACATAATACTTCTCAGACATGCAGGTTTCCGCGCGATGTTTTCCTTCACCGCCGAGCACGTGGTAAATATAGCATTTAAAATTACTACTAGGGACATACAAAGATACAATTATTTATATATAGCAATGTAATTTAATATCAAACTTAACTTAATCAAGGATTCATGAAAAATATTCATTAAATAATAGTAAAATATAAATATAGTTTTTTCGAATTAATTTAATTTTTTTTTAAGTGAATAATTTGTGATATTTAACTACAATACTATGTGACTTTTAGCGATGTAAGGATTCAAAATAGTTTGGCTGTTTGTTTAGAAGTGGCTGACGAATGTTGAGTTAAAGGAAGGAATGTCCTTCAAACCGATTCTCAAGATAATGGTTTTATGAGAACCGATGAGCCAGTTAGCTTATTTCTTTCGTATCCCAAATAGTTATCTGCTGGACATAACTTCTCCCAAATAGAAGGATCTGTCATAAACCCCGCCACCCAGTGGTTAAGCGGTTTGGGAATCGCTGTATCAGACTCATTGAGATAGTTATTTCGCTATGAAGTGATCACTGTGAACACATACCATAACAGTGTCTCGATTACTGTTATTGTATTACAGTTTTAGGCGATACTATTATTATAATATAATATAATATTATACATTGAACTAGTACAACTATCAAAATACTTGAGATACTTTGAGGGTGTTTAGTAATTAACTAAGGTTTAATAAACAAAACATTATGCTCACAATTGTATCACACAAAAGAATCCTAAGATTGTTATAAATATGATGAAGCAGATAATTTTATAGTCCTTATATTAAAACTTAAGTAATGTTTGACATCTTTAATTAAGGATTCCTTCCTAAAATGGATAAAAGCATGTGCTTCAGGCAGTAAACGTACAGGCTGGCTATTCTCAGCTGTCAGCTACCAAACGACGCGGCCTCGGCGCCGAGTTGCATTCTGATTCTCCACTGACTTTGCTCATGTAGCACTAGCGCCACGGCTTTTGGTGGAACTACTCAAGGTTGAATAGTTTGACAATTCTTATATGAAAACAGTATTCGCTTAGCACAAACAGCTTGTTCTTCGTCGATCGCCTCGCCCGAAGCCACGACTTTACTTTACCCGTCAAAATAATAGTCGCTTCCACGTTGAAGCATGCCGCCACGAATGGTTACGTCAGAGAGTTGAACTGCAGCACCTAATTTAGGTCTGATATTTTAGTGATGGTTATCCTGCCTTCTTTCGAAGACACACGTCATCCAGTCCCGAGCTATGATACCCTGTGTGTCGGCAACTGGACGGTGACTAGATAGATATAAATATATTTACATATATAGATAAAATTATGATATACATTTATATTAATCATTAAAATTTGGCAAACATTAACCAAGCGGGATTCGGGCCGTCAATCTGTTGATGATAATCATATTTTGGTTTTTCATGATCGCCTTTTAGCGACGTCCATGTGGTGAGATGAGGACGGTGGTAGCGCCTACGTCATCTCATTAGGTTATACATGGTTTATTTTCGCACGTTTCTCATAATAGTTATTTGCATATAGCCGCATACCAAGTATCCTGAAGCTGCATAAATTGTATTTAATGTAATTAAGCTGTAAATATGCGAGTACTGACAGTAGTATGTCATAGTTAACTGTGGATAGACTCAGTGAAATGATCTTAAACCGAAACATATTCTTCAATAATTGTCAAGATGAGTTTTTTTAACGGCGACGAGTCTCGCCACCCGTCACGGTCTATCACCCGGAGAGGCAGAGCCTGGTTTCTCAGGGCGGGCAGATGTGACAGGTCATTTATAAGTTTATTAGTAGAGATTAGCATTTTAGTACGATTTTACCGCTCGCGTATTTTCTCTACATTTCCGAAGCTTAAGTTAATAATCGAAATTGTATTTGCACTTATAACAACATTAACTTTAATTTTTCTATTCTTTTCTTCACTTTTTTTCAAATCGCTACATCCTTACCAATTATAATACCTAATCAAATATATGTAATATATATATAAATGACGTCAGACATATTTTTAATGTCTATAACATATTTAGTGTTTTTAAAGTATTTAATATTTTTATCCAATTTTTTTTTATTAATCGATTACGTACAAATTCTATCGCGGTTTTTCTCGATAATAGCTATTAACAATTTTAATGGTGCCGGCACCGGAGATCGAACGTGGGTCACTCGCCTGCTTTGTAATTGAGCGATCGCTCTGACTACTAGTCTACCACCACGCATTGTATAGCGCAAGTTTATATTTTTGATTTGATTCTAATAGTAACTATCCCTTCCGTCTTTGCACGAAAACCTCTGTTTTACGAAAGAACTGTATTTATAATCGTTTCATAATGAAACCGCCTAGTCTAGATCCATCTCATATTTATGATATAGCATTATACATTAAACCTTTATAATTAGTTTTTGGGTTTTAATACGTAAAAGCAAACTAGCATAAACTTTTTATATAAGTATACATTTAAATTTTAGTATGTTAGTCCAAATTTTATATAAATCGAATCACTATAATTATATTTCTATTTTTTTTGTCTAACATACCATATTGTAATGTAGCGTGCTGTGGGAAGGTTGTGTTTCATTGCTACTGACTCAACGGAAACTTAATTGGATCAGTAAATAAAGTTACTTTACGGACTTAGGTCGCCGCCTTTTTTTTTTACTTAAAACTATATCAACGTGTGAGTGTGTTGCATATATCTATTCTTGTCCGAGTGTAACGAAAATAACACAAGAAACTTAAAATTGTTGTAGTTTGTCGGAGGTTTCTTTTGTTACGCGCCCGAATAATCTGTCATGTGCCGTCCATTGTCTTGCAAATAAATTATTCCATACGAGTCATTGTTTTATTTGTATGTGCGATAACCAATTGAATAATCCGAATTAAAATCCTGGCTGGTGTCGTCGGATCACGACACATCTTAATGTCATACAATCACAGACATCTAACACAGTATCGCCAGACTGAACATGACCGTTAGCAAAGTGTTACTCGAAACGCATACTAATAAATCACACACAGACATACAAAAGCCCGTGCGAAATTACCGATAGAAGAATAGGAACGAGGGCCGGCTATATTTTCGTATGTTGCGTTTTCACTCATTTTGGCACTGCATTTAAACGTTTAGTTTTAATAGTGACAATCGTTTATGTTCGTCACAGTTGAACGACACATTAATAATTTCACAATTCACCGGCATGCATTACTAACCTGCATACAATCGATGACTAGAAAGAACCATGTGACGGCTCATGAATTATTGTGTGATTATATTTAACCACATTGTAAAGATTGTTATTTTTGGATTAGACATTGGATAGATTATAGATTATTACAATGTTAATTCTAATGAAATTCCGAGAGAAATGTCTATAAAGAAAGGGTCAAAGTAGGCGTTGTGTAAAATGGTTAATTTTGTGACAGCGATACATTTTCGATAAATATTAAATTGAATTACGTTAGACTAGCTGATTTTTGAGCTACTTACCAGATGTTCTTACTATTATTTTTGATTTGTAAACGTAGAAAACAATCTAAAACCATGATTAAAAGATAATCATCAAAACAATGGAATATTTTCGGCAGAAGCGTAACCCTTATATTTGATTTGATCAAAAAGTGTTTATGGAATATGGATTGATATAGATAACAAGCAATAACATAATCCACAATCAGCCATATTTGAATATTTGTTGACAAGATAACAATATACTTGAGCCGTCAGTTCTCACACATGGAACGTAAATAAAACCAGAGAGATTACATTGAAAAATAATTTATTCTCCTTGATTTACTATTTACTCTTGTTTATAATATTTAGAAAATTTTCAACAATATTTGTATATTTCATATTAAGAAACGTTTATTATAATATAACCATTGCTGGATTTTAGTATTTTGGCATATCACTGCAAGACCTTTTTTTTATGAAGCGGTAATTCATCAGAAAAAAATAATTATCATAATGTACACAGACAGATGTAAGATGTTTTTGTTTTAAATGAAAAAAAAATATAAGTTTCGTAGTTCGGAACAGAAACTCAAGCCCACATTACAAACCGGTTATATGATATACCAATTTACAATAACCTCGCAACAATTACAACAAAGATAGTAACAATTTCTTTACACCTCGATTAACTACGCTTTAAGTCTGAACAAATATAAAATGCATAGAATGATTTTATACCCTAAAAATACATCAAAATGGAAATGAAAATAGATCGAAACAAACATACATATTTACACATTCGATACCCATAGAACACTTAATTTAGAAAACCATTAAGATTTTTCTACAACGATCGACAGCAGATTCAGTATCCTTAACCTACCACTAGGAAACTACGAAACAAGTCGTACGTGAAAATCGACAAACGTGCGCGGCGCGAGCGTATGCATGCGCGTTCATCGTATCGAGTCTATCACAGCTTACTTATAAGTGGCGTCCGAAGACCCGAGGCCCCGTCACCGCCCGAGATTTTAAACGGGCAAGGTACGTACCGCGAACTCACCACCGGGCAACAGAGCGGCGTAATGACGTTCCGCGAACTTCACATCGAAAGACGCACGGGAGAGTGACGTCACGCGAACTTCACCACAGGACACGGCCGTCACGTGAACGTCGGAGAATCATACGTAGGACGGCGAAGGGCCGCTAAAATCACAGAGCGGGATATCGGCAGACTTTTGGACGGTCAACGTCCGGTCGGACACGGCGTAGATTTTGAAAACGCGCGTGAGAAGCCTGTACTACAACGGCGTGTTCTCGCACAGCTTCGCGCACTCCCCGCAGACCAACTGGCCCGCCGCGTGCTTCACCTGACACTCCGGCTGCGCCAATTCCACCGCGAGTAACACCCGCGTCTCCTTCTCCGCGTCACCCTTCATTTCTGGCTTTACGCCGCCTTTAGGTTCCCGCTCAATTTCGCACTCAACTTCACGCCTCAACTCTGGCGAACTCGCGCTGACCGCCAAGTGGCATCTCTCGCGATCTCTTCCCAGTAACGGCTCGCTGAAAGGTTTAAATTCTATTCTATCGCATTTGTATTTCACGTGTCCCGTATGTAAGCCCGATTTGGAAGTCGACGCCGGTGTAGTAGACTCAAGAGTCGGCGGCGGAACAGACTGCAGCGGCTTTATCTTTGCCATCAATCTAGGAGGACCACGTTCGATCATGTTTATATGAATGCCCTCCGGGATCGTTATCGGTGAATTTCTTCGCGAATTCACAGACCTTTCCGTCGGAGTGTAGTACACGGAAATCTTGCTTTCATCGTCCTCCAGGGGGTTGGGGAGATGAGACAACTTTTCTATTTTGGTCTTAAGGTACATATCAATGATTTCCACGTCAGGGTCGAATGCCATGGAGTCACTGCGGCCGCAAGACCCGCTCCGACAGTTCTCGAAGTACAGACTCGGCAGGTTTTCCAACACTTTGTTCAACGTCTGTTGCTGGTATTTGTATGATTCGCGCAGTCTCAGTATCTGATGGGCGCTGAACTTTCGTATCTTGTTCCTTTGGAACACGTAATTCTCTCTGACCCAATTCAATTGCGACGTGGAATACTCCCGGACACGTTTCACCTGATTGGATAAATTTAGACGCTTATTAATTTGTTTCCTTCACCGGTATAATGATTTATGGAAGTGTAGATTTAGGATATATTTTCATGTTTCGATTTATAATATATATTGGTTTTAAATACCTGGTCACAATACTGATCCTTCATTGCCGTCAAATGATTGGAGCCGATGTCTCTAATATTGCGCAGGTGCGTTGCTTGCGTTGAATAGCTGTTTTGGATCCATTCCATTTGCTGCGTACAATTGTCCTTGATCCGGTGAACCTTAAAATAGTTTATTGCCATCAGATACTGTTTAATGTATAATTAATATATTAATGCAAATTAAGTGAAATATTTACTTGAACAGCGTAGTTTTCTCTCAGTTTTTCTAATTGCTGTCTCTTGTACTGTTCAATGTTGTCCAACATACTGTATATCTGACGTGTACGCGGCGCGTCGCGACTCACACACGCACAACAGCTACAACACGTTTCCAGAAGTCTGAATCTGAAATTGTTTGTTGTAATCATATTATATACTCGTTAAAAGCTCAAAGCTTAAGTTAAAGCTATGTAATTACTAACTTGTGGAATATATAACGTAAAGCTTGAATAAGTAGAGTAAGTCCCAAGAATCCTGCAGCGCAAATCGCCCCGCACAGTAGACTGTAGATCTTTATTTCGAACATTGTCATCGGATCGATGTTCAATACAACTTCCGCAGTCACATTTGCCGATGGGTTCGTTGCGTAACACAGATAAGTTCCAGTATCTTCTCTATGTATATCACCAATAAACAATGTACCGTCTTCTAGTACTCTTACACGCGATCTACCGTTGTCTATGGGGCGGTAGTATTGATCATGCGCTACCCCATGTTTGTGAAATATGTCCGGGATAAGCGGATTCGGATTCCAGTGGAAGACGTCCCTTGTCGGTGTTATCCAGGTGATCGACGGAGCAGGGTTACCATCGAATCTGCATTCCAATAACGCGTCCGTTTGCAGCCTATACAGAGTCATTGGGCTGCTACTTATAAGTTGTGGCGGTTTGCAATTGGTGTGGTTCAGTGTTCTTAACATATCATCGGGGTACGCTCGTCTGCAGCTAAGATCTGATTTTATGATTTCTTTTCTTAAGTCTGCCCAATTGGCAAACCACGCCATACGACAGTCGCAAGCCCACGGATTGCCGCTCATTCTTAGCGATTGCAATTTATCTAAGCTCTCTAATGTTAACGGCAAATATGTCAGGTCGTTGCCACTTATATCCAAATGGGTTATCGACGGTGTATCTTCGAAAACAAACCGCTCTATTTCTCTTAAAAAATGATTGTTTCTAATAAAAAGTCGCTGTAGATTATATAAACCTTTAAAATTCGTATTCTGTATAACTGTCATTTGAGTGTTATCGAGGTAGAATGTTTGCAAATTTTCGTTATGCAGAAAGAGCGCTGCCGGCAAAGCCTTAAGCCTATTCCCGCCCATATTCAGCCACTTTAATTTCTTTAGATTCTTGAAAGCATCATACGATACGTTTTGGAAGTTATTGTAGCTAAGATTTAGATCGGTTAGTTCGTCGAAACTATCAAATATGGACTTGGGTAAATAATCTAATTTGTTTCCGGATAGGTCGAGAATCTCCAACACCCTCAAGTTGACTAGAGCTTTCGAAGTTATTTCGACTAGGCTATTATTATTTAGGAACAGTTGTGTCAGTTGGCGATTAGGCTTAAAAAAGTAGTCTAAGAAAGTAGCGATCTTATTATGAGATATATCCAAATACTTTAATCTAGTTAGTGGCCCGAAGACCTGGAATGGTATGACGTGAAGCTGGTTGTGTGACACATCCAGAACTTCCAAATTATCTAGATAGGCGAACGTGAAGCGAGGTATGTCATCGAGCTTGTTCCTCGAAAGGTTCAGATGTTTCAGGTGGCTCAGTCTTGCGAACAGATCGTGTTCTGTCCTTTTTATTTCGTTTCTGCTCAAATCGATGTACTCTAAGTTATATAGGCCCAGTAATAAATCCTGGTCTATTGCCTCTATGATCGAGTCTGTCCAGATGATGGTCTGGAGGTCCGTTCCGTGGTTGGCAAGGATGATCCTGGTGAGATTGTTACCGGGAACGGATGCGTTGGAGCATGACAGGCGAGTCCTGGTGCAATTGCAGGTGGTGGGGCAATCCTCCCCCACAGCTGCGCAAATTATTGCCAGCGTCAATATTTTGTGCAGCCACCGCATTATTTTTCAACCCTCATAGTCTTATTGACTGGAACAAGAGATATTTTTCTGTATGTAATCATAATGTTATTATAATTGTAATGGAATGATAACTATTTTTGATATTTTAATATAATTTTACAGGACTAAATACTTGGACTAAAATATAATAATATATACGAAACTTCTTTAGCCAGCAGTAAACACTCCACAGCATGGACATGGCAGGTTGGCGATTGTAGTGCCAGAGACCTCTTACCATAGACACGTTGCTGATTCATCTCCGGGTAATTGGGTCTGGCATACAGAACAGCAGTCTAATAACTAGTGTTCCGGTTTGAAATGTATTATAGAGAGAGAGCTAGTGTATTACAGGTTATGAGGCATTCAATCTTAGAACTCCAGGGGTGACAACCCATCTATAACTTTCTTCGATTGAATCCAATGAAAAAAAAAATGCTTTTTTATTGTCACTGCCTGTTTATTACACTATGAGCGCCTATTAGAATATACTTCACGGATTGTTAACATATTCTTTTGTTATATATATTATCATGGCCTATGCGAGTGACCTGGGTTCGATCCCCAGTGCCGACAACACTAATTAACAATTTTAATTGTAATTATATTATTCTGAGGACATGTGAAGTCAACCATGCGACCCTTTGCGATTCCAAAACCCTCTCAGATCTTTTGTGCTATTCGCGTTGATATTTCTTATACATAAAACAGTCGTATATAAAGTATTTTATTTCTGTGACATTGAATATTGTTACTTCATCATATTTCTTTCGATTCAAGTTAACAAGGTTGTGTTAGATATCTCTTAATACTTCTGAAGCTTATATATTCCTTCATGTAACTGAACTCTTTAGTATTTTTAGATTCACTTAAATGTTTGCCATATGTCAATTGTCTGGCATAACTGATTGTAGTATGAAAAGCCATCAAATTAAACATCAAAACTTACCTTTCAAAGGTTTTTTAAACATTCGGCAACAACATCAAAATAAAATTTTCTGAATTCTTTAGGCGTAAAATGTATCTAATCAATTTATTTCAATTATTTATTATTGTTCTTTATCAGTATTACTGTAACGTGTTCCGAATAACTCTGAATTAAATACTATGTAAGTACACCACTTGAAAACATTCGAGCATATTTCGTTACCTTGAAGAATTTTATTTGTTTTACGTGCGCTTTTAATTACACTGTCTTATTGTTTTTCCTTTTATTATAACCAGTAATTATGACGCATTTTATTATTGGATTCCTTTACATACTGTTTTTACTAGCAACATTTACAATTGTTTGATAAATGTTCTATACGCATTGCAACGATGGAACTTTTATTGCGTTGCTTATTACAAGGATTATTAAAACTGTTACAATTTCCGAATAAACCCAACTACGCCACGTAGACCTTGATGTATTAAAACTTGAACGAATTGAAAGGCCCCTTTAATTCCTTCTGTTTCCATTATTACCTACCAATTTGGTAATTGTTGGTAAAGCGACATACAACGCAAGCTGGTTGAAAATAATATGTTAACAATCATCTAATTACTTTTAGATTAGGACAATAGCTCAAAATATTCCTTAACGATTTTTGCTGTTATAATATTTTAGTTGTATAAGTCTGAGTTTTATATAGTTATTCTATTGATTGTTATTGTGGCTTGGAAACATAATTTTGTATTGCGATACGAATCAATCAGACACAATGCGGTCTCTAGACACTGCTCGAGTTCAAAAATCACTATCTGTGGCTTACCTTTTAACACAACGCCGGATCGTCTAGAATATTTCGGACACAAATTATGCACACACCTTGGTTATACTTTTATTAAACTTATAACACATTATTTACCTAAAACTCGACCACATCCTACTCCAACTTGCATAATCTCATTTTGTGTTGACAACATAATTATGTACGAACGCCAGCCATTATGTCCCGCGGACGATTACTAACATAACATGATTCTTATCATTTCCACACACAGTGCACACAAAACAATATTACAACGGGTGCATAACACATGGACACACAATTTTCACAAATAAAACGTGTAAGCTCTTGCGATAATCGAAAACGCTGTCACTAGTTGGGAGGCGAAAACTGGAAAGAAATAAATGGCGGCGCTGGACGGTGCGCGGCGCGGCGGTCCCTTTCTAACTTATGTGTCGGGATTAGCGCTTTCTCACTCGCACTATGGCCCAGTCAGCTGTGGTGCGCGAAGTTATCCGAGTAGCGACGAACGCAGGCGAAAGTGGTGTCGGAAGCGCGGCGTGTGCCCGCCATTCCGTTGGATTTCTTGGCATCAATAGGAAAGCGACAAAAAGGTAGTCTCTATAGAATAGGGTTCTGTTATTATGTGAATAAGAGCCGGATTGTTTCAGTCCATGCAGAATTTATCACAGCGCGAGCTCTGACTAATTCTTGTTGATATTCCTATAGTAGACATTTTCGATTGTTATCTATGTGAGGTTATTGTTTTATGATTACGGTTTGTTGTTTTATCGTGCAACGAATTACAAACGTAATTTGATTATTAATTTAAGAAACTTAAAAATCAGTTTGCAAACGTCGTTAAGTCAAAAATGTACGATGTTTTCTTTAATTGTTTCATTACCGTACTCGATGGTTTAAGTGTTTTTAATTGCATTATAAAGTAACTAGCTTCTGTCCTTGATTTCGGGTGCGAGGAAAATTGTCCAGCGGCTTTTTGGGTCTAAATTTTACTATGTACATCCTTTCCTATGGTTCAAGGTACATCCAAACTATTCAATATACATTAAACATAGATTGTTGTTAAATTACCTGGGTTTTCAGTTACTGCTATATTTATAAGGATATTGCATAGCAGATCTATGTAGGCGGTGTTAACATTGTCTCGGCGTTATTAAAGTATAAAATTAAATGAATTCAGTTATACTGATAAAATATTTGTTTATTTGTCCTATTTAACACACTATATTTCATCAAAATCGGTTCAGCGGTTTAGCCCAGAAATCGTAAGACATATTTTTTTTATTTAGAATGCATATAATGTTTGTAATATTAGTATTAATTGGCTAACTTACGTTACATTTAACACTACAAAGTTAATATGATTTAGTTATAAACTACGGAACCAATCTCTGAACTTTCGTTAAACGCCTTGCCTAGTTCCGGTATTTGTAAATAGTAGGTGTAATCGTATGTAGTCGAATGATATAATAATGACATAACCCGCGACGGAATCTAGGCAACAGACGGACGTAATGAGAACGAAATAATATTTATGCGTTTAAAAAAACTGTCTGTTGCATAATTTGTGTGTCATCCCGTCGTCTCATCTATGAACATAACTGGAAGCTAACAGCGACCTTGTAACTAAATCTTCCAGTTGGCCGACTGTCCCAGCTAACTACATTAAAACTTTTTGTAAGCAACACATTTGTTTGTCATTTAGATATCCGGCTTCGGTTGTACAGTATTCCGTCAGGCGCTAGATTAGTTCTGAATCTCAGGTTAAATCCTTGATGGTATTTACAATGTTAATAATTTTCGAGTCAAATGTATTTACTGTCTTTATGATGATGTGAAATTATTTAATATTCATAGCAAAGAAATATAAATTTAATGTATTCGTTAACCGTTACCTTGTGGTTTTAACCTTAGAAAATCTGTAACTAGAGGCATTTCTAGCCGTTGGTTTTGTTACAGCGGACTAATGGTAAAGCTATGAAAATTACATTACGTTTGCCAGGGATCCATTTTAAAAATGGCAGACTCTTCATTCTCTGTACACATAACGGACCACAGCATTATTGATGTATAGCGTGCGCAATGTGCAGGACGAGCGGGCCGACCTCCAAGCCTGGCGATTACGTCAATTCCTGCCACTGAAAGATGCCTTAGTCCAGCAGTGGTCAAAAACAGTCGTCTCTTTCTCCAAAAGTCAACCTCATCTGTGTTTGCACCGTACTAGCTAAAAAAACGAGAATCTGGCACTAATCTCATAGTCTAGTGATGAAATCTTTATTTGACCTAAGAAATTCAGATTTCTTTTTAAATCAACCTCTGTTTCGTAATGAGGTTCCTCTGACGTAGAAGAAACCGGCGAAAGAAACTTCGTAGGTATTCTCTTTTTTTTTAGAACAGATTTTATACATTACCATTAAATACAACTTAAAATAGGAAGACCCTTCGCCTGGCCTACCCAGCGTGTTGGGTATTGGTCATTGGGCAAATCTTCCATGCATAGCATGCCAGCCTTTGTTGGTGCCGGTGCTTTCACAGAGCGTCTGTCCTGTCTGTGTGTTTATACAGGCCGTTAAAGTAGGTACGACGAAGGCGATTCGTTATCATTTACAATGTTACAGGAATGTTGATTACTTTCTTTAATTATAGCTAAGAGAAATATTACCGTGACTCTTACAGATCACAAAGCACCCTCCAAAATTCTCTTTCAATTTGAAAACGTCATAAAAACAAAATACTATTTAGAATAGGTTTACACAACTCGATGCAGTCGGCCTCTACCGCGTGGTTATGTAAATTGATAAAATGTCGATACAAAAGCTTCTTCTTAGATAAATTTATCACATTACTTTTCTAAGCACAGATTTAATTCGCGCGATAGACGGTTGTTTCTCTGTTAGAAGTAGTATGCGCTTATCATCAAGGTTAGAATTAGTAACGGTGCTATATATATAGTGATAAAGTCGCTTAAAACACGCTGTTTTAATGCGTACACCGATCTGTCGCACATTCACTAACATAAGATTGAGAGTCTGTTGCCTACATTATCACCACTACCAAACCTGACTCGATCACGAAATAATAAAAAGCTGGTGTTATGTTATGTATTTATATTTTGCACCTGAGAGGCAACTAAAGAAATAGCCTTAGATGGTTTTTCTTACGGTGAAAAACTATGGGCCTCCTCTATAGATTTTGGAGTGACGACAGCTTCAAGTGGCACGATTTTCAGCCATATATATGGTCCTGGTACAAGTAATATGTCACCTCCGGGGGAACGTGAGGAGCTGCTAAATATTCCACACACAAGTGGCAAAAAATAACGTGCAATTTCTACATTTAGTCATGTTACTATTTTTGTGAATTATTAAATAATTAAAATAAAAGTAAACATTTTAATATTAAAAATGCGAAATTGTGTCGTTAATTTTCGTTTTCATTACGAGATGTTAAGGATTTAGGTTTGTGACCTAAATTAAGCAGAACAAAGCATTAATCGTAATCCATCACTTTGACAAGGTCTACCTCGATCACAGGTCTATTCGAACTAGGTTAACCGAATTTTCTGAAGCCACTTTAACTGATATATAAATACATTAAGCATTACGCGCTTAATCCCTTACGTGGCAGGCAATCTTTTATAGATAAAGCATCTAAGAGTTTCGTCTAGGCCAGGGGTCGTCAACCTGCAGCTCGCAAGCCACTTGCGGGTCTTTAGTTCCATTCGCAGTTACTTTTTTTTATATCAAATAACTTTATTTATGCAAGTACTATTTATAGTTGGCAAGAAAAAAAATTGTGGCTGTTTAAATTTTGTAAATTGCAATTTTTAACTCTTCCGATTCAAAAATCTATCAAGTAAAATATGTTATTTGTAATGCACAAACGACTATCTCCAATAAGTTTCTTTCGTCTTATTTGAAATTTGTTTTATTAGCTCATATCGTAAGTGCATCGAATTCTCCGTTTTTATCTTCAATAACAATATAAGAATAAGTCGTAATAAACGATAGCGCAGAGAAATCACCGAATCAAAGAAATCGTACTCGACTATCCGAGTACGATTTCTCACACAAGCCCGTACCAATTAGTTTTTCGCATTTGTATCAGAGACCTGGTCACTTTATCCCAAAAAGAAATGACTTTAATTTCTATTTCTGACATTATACTGATAATATACAGTAAGTAGTACAGTATAATACGGTAAACTCTGTGGAGAGAGTTTATTTATTTAATATACATTCTTAATAAATCGTGAACAACAAAATGTTACAGTCAAATATGAGCACAAAGTTTCAGGATAACCATCCCATGCTATATATATATAGTGGTATACTTATAAAGTGAAATAAATATGAATAATGCGGAAGTTAACCGTCGATAAAGATTCGCCCTTTCAGACTTTCCTTCCGTGTAACAAAAATTGGTGCATACCAATGTTGACGGCAATGGAGACTTGTTAATTCCACGCTAATATGCACGATAAGGTCGTACACATCTTGTAAATGTATTTTAGAACGCAATATTCGTACGACATTGAAACGTATATGGTAATGGCATTTTAGTTTAATTAGTCAATCAAAATGTGAGGTCGTTGTGACATTTAATGCATTTGTCTTTGTGTGGTGCTGTTCTCTATACATTCATAGGCAAATATTCCTACACTTGAGAAGTGAAAAGTAGACGTTACTAGTTTAGTTTATAGAAGAGGGCCTTAAGCAGAGAACCAGTAAAATTTTGATTACAACTATATACATAACGAAGATCTAAATATTGTCCCCAGGAAGTGACATTTACCTAATAGTTCAAATAATGGAAACGGAAGTTACCTTGCGGAAATACTTTATTTTAAAGATATTACAAAAACTTATTATGTAACAATATCAATATGTATTACCTAGTTCGAAGAGAAGAGCACCTTTATCCCGTATGGTGCATGGTATGGAAGTAGTGCAAGCATCACTTCTTCTTCCATAACATGCACCTTCACCGCAACAATCACGTTGCACACAAGCATTACACTCGACACCAGCAGGGTAAGCACGTAGTTTGCGGAAGTGTGCAAAGTAACTTTTTCTAACATCTTCATGTCAGTTGCCGAGTCAGGGTCACAGAGGCAATGGGAGCCCATTTATACTTAAAAACTAATAATTTGCGGTTTGCTCATCTAATATAATTATTACAACCTCTAGTACGAGTTTCACAATACATACTTCATAATATATATAACTGCTGGTATGATATAGTTTCACCAAGTGACAACAATCGCAGATATAAATTATACGAATCTGTAATAAAATCTCTGTAAATTATATGTCTGAAACTTCTGAACAAAATCGTGTCATTCTCATTTACGTTTCTCTAGATCACTTCTAGACTAACTTGCTCTATATCCGTTAGGATGTCGCGCAGACGAGTCATAAAAGTAAATTTATAACACATTTTGTCGCTCTCCTAGAGGCAAGGTATGCGCTTTCAGAGATTGCTGTTACTAGAGCAAAACAATCATACGCATAAAACTTTGTTTGAAAGAACAGCATGTTCTTAAGTTAACCGTACGACTTCTAAACAAATAAAACGTGCTCTAAACAAAGACGGGAGTTTTCTGCGAATTTTTGGTTTGCGTAGGTAATTGCATAAACTGTAGCTGACGGAGACTTTTATCGCATGACTGGGTTATGTTTAAAGATGTAGTGTACTCAGCGCAAACATTTGAAATGTTGACGAATAAACACTTCAAAGGACTAATTATTAATCTGTCACGATCGTATACCCAATACTGGGTGGTGGTTACAAAAGAAGTGATAGTATATAGGTATAATTATATAACCGATAGATAACGGGATAACCATCTCTAAAAAAATCAGACCAAAGTAATTTATAATAAAATCAATACAATGTTAATCGTAATTAGATTAATACAATGTCAAAATGAATATATGTATTTTTGTTTAAATGATATAGTAATAATTTAATAATATATTTCCTTTTTTTATTAAGTTTTCAGTCTTTTATTTTTAGTCACAGCTTTTAAAAAATTGTATCTGGTTTCTTGCACTATACACACCTTCAAAACAATTTATCGTTGACTGTTCTGTATATTTAAACTATTAACTACAGAGTTTGTCTGTCCTTACAATTCGTAAACAAAAACGTAATTATCGTCATGTACATAAAATTCTTGGTATGTATGTATATTCGGTTGTGAGTTAAAAGGAAACGGACTTTGTAGGAATTTTTTTTTAGGATTATCCTAATTCAAATAACAAATGAGAAAGTTTGTATGTCGTTTGGCTGAGGTGTAGGTTATGCTATGTAATAGGATATAGGTTACTTGTCTATCTCGATAATGACTTATCGTGAGACAAAATGGTAGGTCAGGGCCCTCACTTTAGTTTCATAGAGCGCGAGTGACTTAGGTTCCGGCAATTATTATTACGAGGATATGTGAGTGAAGCCCGCCAACCCGCACTGGAGCAGCGTGGCGGGTCCTTCCCGGCTCCAAAACCCAGACCTTTGCCCAGCAGTGGACACTTACAGGATGCTACTTTTCGTGGGCAGCCGCTAGTACTATAATAAAGTAAGCATTCTACTCTGACCTTTCCGTGGCATGTACTCACAGGCAGTCAAATGTGCGTACGCTCACCGAGTGTTACTTTATTGCGCAATAAAATACAATTCTGATTTCAATCGTTGCCCATTCACAACAATTCCCGAGTAACGACCTACAACACCTACCCGCGATAGTGGTCTCGATATGCGATACGTATATAATTAATGGGGAAAGTCCGGTAGGCGAGTGAACTTGGACTGAGTCCAAAACGATACATTGATCAGGAGAGCTATATATAGGTTAGCAGTTAGCAGCGGACAGCCCTGGAGTGAGTCGTGTCTGCATGTATGTAGTTGAGATTTTCGGAAAAGATAACACGCTTTACCGTTATAGATTTTCCGATGGTATCCGTGATAAACAACCTCCTGGTAGGGGCACCCTAACTAAATATTTTACATGCATTTAGTCTTCCAGAACTTACTTTGTCATTAGAGGATTTATATCTGTTAAATGTTTCACATAAAATTTTAATCTGCGTACTGATCCTAAAAACTACTTAAATCTGGCTAATATACATTTTATCAATGAATGTAGCCTGTTGCCTTGACTTTAGACAATTCGTAAAATTGAGATATGACAAGGAAACAAAAATGAATTGACGTAATTCTAAAAATTAAAAAAACCTAAACAGTTGAACTCTGCTCTATCTGCACTGCAAAGTCGCAATATTCCTTATCGCTATTTACGTTTTGTCGCGTAATATTGTGACTCTTTATGTATTTGGCAGTAGAAGTGAGCTTTACTTGTTGTTATAATGTATAACTCTCATCATAACGTTAAAAATGTTTAAACTCTTTTTCAGTTCTGAAAGCTTTATGATGAATGATTTATGGTAACAACTAGCCATTCCTATCAGTTAACTGCTAAATATAGGCTTGCACTAGAGATTGAAACAAAGAATTGTTGCACTTGGGGTTACCAACATTTTTAGAGACAAGTCTGTTTTTTTTATCTATATGTAAAAGTTTCTTTAAATTACATAGGTATATCATAACAACTTGTGGATGAAAAATTATACCTATACCTTTCTAGATTAGATAGTGGACTATAACACGTTGCGCGTTAAAAATGCGGTACGATACCTGGTGTCTCTGGAAATAGTAAAAAAAGTATGATTTAAATAACGTATATTAGAACTCCAACTTGCATCCCATAGGGGAAGACAGATATTACGGATTTACGTCTGGCACGATTCGGTGTAGCCAGACGGGGTCAAATCACCTCTATTCGGGAAAAAAATGTTACAGGTGGCGAGCCGCGTCGCCGGGTTGCTCCCGGAGATTCACAAGGATTTAGTCGCTTCTTAACTCATTGGAAGAAATGGGATGGCAGATACCAACCTTATTTATAATTATTAACACTTCTTGATTTAAGTAGTAAAATATTAAACATGTAACTCGGCTGACAGTGATATCTTTCGTTTCATTACTCATTGTAGAGGACGTCTCCATTGCGGTTTCCTTGTTTCAGTCTGTTCTATATAGGTTATTTATGACATATTATTACCTGATAGACTATTATATAGCATACGAAATACACGAAAATATAGAGTACTTACAATAAATATTACTTACAATGTATGATTGGCAACCCAAGGGGCACACCACATATTAGTTTGTAACCCCTCTTACCGTAGTTATATCATGTTCATAAGCTAATTTATGAAGAATATCAGAAAATTGATTCGCTAATTTCATAATTTAAAAATGTTATCAATAAAGGATTTGCCAAACTTCGCCAATTATCACCTAGACCTAAAATAATCCTGTGATTATATAATATTACCTATGGAGTTTCTAGGTCGGCTTCTCCTCCGTCAGACGAACCTCATTACTAAACATTGGTACATTCTATACAAGTAGCAAGTTAAATAAAATAAGCATTTTATTTCCATTCTAATTGCGCATTCGAGAGGGTGCGTTCTAGTGAAGAGCTCAAGGTCAGCCAGGTCGTTTTATAGACTAGATGGTATGGTTACAGAAGACGGTCGCCGATACAGAGGCGTCACGAAAGCTGAAATATTAAGAAACCGTAGCTCGTTAGGAATTGATATTTATTAAACTTACATTCTAATCGACCAAGTTTTTTTCGAAACGGTTCTGCTGTGTAAGTAAGGGAGTTCTGCCGATCATCGCGTAACTGTCAAAAAATAAAAAATATTTTCCCTTAAAAGATTGCGAGAAAGCCATCTCTTGTATGCGTGACCTTAATATTTCAGACCTTAGACAGGCAGTAATTTCTAAGTTGCGATGCCAAATGACAAATCATGTCATAAAGAGATACATTTTTCCAGCGGTGGACTGTTAAAACGCAAAAGCGATCGATTTTGTCTATACCTCGAATGTGAATGTGAAATACATTATGTATGGAAACAGTTGGTCGGTTTCAATATATACTAACACGCATATGTTTATCAATAAACTATAATATTTAGAAACGAAGCAAATTAGATAATTTATTCGAAGTGAACGAAACTGCTAAAGTTGTAGTGGCGCAGTAATCACTACGCGGAGCGCGGCGTCTGTCGCTGTCAAAACATTATTGTAATGAAATATTCGGAAGATACAGTGACGTTGCCTTGGAAAGAATATTGACCGTTTATTACTAAAGCGCTGTTCGAAGAATGTTAGGTACCATTCACACTGGGCGCAAGATGTGTAGCTAGCTGACTTAATGTCTGAAAAAGTTTCACAAAATGTTGGAAAGGGATAACTGTATACTATATACCATCTTTTCCTCACAATTACTTTTCATGGCAGCCTTACTTCCACGTAGTGCTAGCACAAGAACAAGGCTCTGGTGCCGAATGATGGCGGAAAATTCATCCGATTCAGTCGAACCCAAATCCCACACTAGTGATGGGGATCGGCATTGTGCTCAGCAATTTATCCAGCGTATGGGCAAAACTTACAAGTAATGCGCGCTTTCTTAAGCAGTGAACTTAAATAGGTTGCTGAAGAAGGAAAATTATCACAAAACAATACCTGATCAATAATACAATAGATAATACACCGCCCGATGACTAGAAACGTCTAAGGTGCCAACAGTTCCAGCCAAGCATAGCGATGGTAGTGGATTATAGAGGGAGTGATAAAGAGGAAGAAGTTCACTGGGGGTGGTCAAAGGTCTGTCTATTTATTTTAGTCGTTTGTATCACACTTTTTCAAGAGCCTCTTTGGAACACCATAACTTGACAGGAGATGAAACTGTCGCAGTATCCTGCTTAGTATCCGGGCTAAAATAATACATAAATCGTACATTGTTCATTGCAGTTCATCGGTACAAGCCCTCCATATAAAGGATATAACTCGGGTTTCCTAATTCTGAGGCAGATCACCTAACCAATCGGCTATCGAGGAGTCTAAGAAGAAGTACGAGTTGTAGTGTTTACGAGTCACGTACATTAAAAGGTTTCGTTGTTTTTTTGCTCGAGACATGCGAAGCTTATTGTTTCTGCGTCGCATTGTCATTCAGAGCCCCAACGTCACACGGCCGACAGTTTCTTAACCTTTGACAATAAACCTCGATGAACTTAAAAAATACATTGTATGTAAGTTACTTTCGCTTCGTTATTTTAATGTTCTCGGTTTTATCTTATATACTATTTAGTGAATATAATCTGTCTCTTTGTTCTCCGAGTTGGAATAGATATTATTTAGTTATTTTTTAAATCTACCACTGTTTCGTAATGTGGATCCTACAACGGTTAAACGGTTTAAAAAAAAAATCACCCTTCGAAGTTGTCGATGAACATAAACGATGTAATAAAATATTAATAAACGTAATAAACTAAAACACGTAACAATTAAGTCATCTACCGTCTGCGAAAATACGTATTCTGACGTGGACGTGAAAGATGCCTTCAAAAATACTCTGCTTTGGCTACTGCATTGTATATAGATCACTTTAGGTTCTAAAGCCATACATATATAGTTTGTACCGTATCTACGAGCATATCAATAAGTGCTTTTATACCATTCGTTCTGACGTAAATTGGTGCAAAAGGTGTCTACAATCTTATTTACTGTCTTTGAGACTCTTAAGACTGGGTAGTGGGTAAACATGTCGGTACACGAAAAGAAAACATTGTTTTTTTTTTATTATTTTAATTTGCGTTTTCTCTGATAAATTCAAAACGTTTTTTGACTGGAGGCACTGAGAGTAAAGCTTGTCTCAGAGACCCGGTCAGCTGTGGCTTATCTTAGTGTTTCTTATATCTAAATGTAACTCTATCTCGTAACACTATCTATGTCTGGTTTTGATGCATAAGGTTTAGGTATTGTTTGTGAAGATGTATAATAATGGGAAGATATAACGTCCTGTGACATTCTCTATTAGTTGACCTGCGTGAAATATACACGTGAAATGCCATGTTCGGCGGGTGTCTATTGAAGCTGTGCTATTTCTGTACATTTGTTTATATAATCCATCAAAAGTTTGTATATCACGCAATATTTTTTTTTTGGAATGACGGGCATATCGATTTAGAATTGTTAAGCTTTGGCTTTATGTTACACGGAAGTGGCCTCACCAACGACGCCGTCGCTCCTCATTATTCTAATCGGTTCTTCTGCGTTAGAATATAACGTTACCGCGTTAATTTGAAAGATTACGTAACATGACGCTTTTGCGTAAATAGAAGCATTGATCTATTGCTATATGACGAAACCCGCAAACAAATACTACGTATTATGGCATCAGATGTAATTTTAAGCTATGATACGTATGAATGATTGAATATACTTTATTGTACACCACAAGACAAACGCATAGAAAATATTAAAAGAAAGGTACAATTTAGGCGGCCTTATTGCATAGCGATCTCTTCCAGGCCACCAAAAGCATGGGGAAACAAAAGTACCGATTCGAAGTAGGTGGTGCAATATAAATATACATACTAAACAACTCAACGAATACATATGTATAAATATCAAAATCATGTACATATATATAAATATTTATGTAACATATATAAATATGAAAACGAATGATACGCAGATGACAACCGAGCCACGGCGACGTTTAAAAACAACTTATCTACTTTTAAGTGCGACATGCTACAATCATATCTTTTTTGTTTCGAATATTCTATATATAACTACGTATTATAATCTTTCCATACGCTATCTACGGCTTGGTGATGCCCAAATTTAGTCTCGGACTTGTGGTCTCATGACTTATGATCGTCATGCAGAAAACGTTATAATAAACGCTATTATTATTACTTGTTAATACATTTAGCATTAGTAGTGTGGAGATCTTGTCTAAATTGTATAACTTTACTAATGTTAATAGTTATGTGGCGACGGTTTAAGATCCCTACCTTCTCCTTTCTTCCTTAGGTATAGTAAAAGACAACTAAGGGAGGACAACCTTGAAATCTCCTGGAGCTGAGTTTCGAGAACTCGGCGATGAGTCTTCCGTAAAGACGATAAGTGGGTTGCTGAAGCTGTTGGTTACGCTGTGGCGGTGTGTAATAGAAATCCATAATCTCTGCCTACTTGTATGAGCGACAGGCATGAGAGATTATAAATAATATTAAAATATTAAATTCTTTATGTACGTAATGGGCTGATGCTGTAATTACCACGCTTAGTGGGTTAGCAGTAAAATCATTACGTCTTAATAAAATCTATTATTTACGGGTTTTTTTTGAGTTAAGTTTCGGTTCAATATTTCCGACGTTTCGAGCGCTTTACAGCAGACGTGGTTTCGGGGCGATTGATTCTGCGTAGATCGGACCAAAATTAATAAATAAAAGCTAAAGGTAGCCCGAGTTAACTATGATATTTGGACGTCTAACGCCTCATTCGTTTTTAATTTGAAATATGTAGTATTCGCGTAAATACAAGAAATCTTTACGTCTTCTTTTTTTAGTTGGTTTTAATTAGTCGGTTTTACTAAGTGTACTATTTTCATTATGAGGTCCTTCTTCGCCTAGGAGTCGTCAACTACCCAGCCTCGTAATCATTTCTGCTGCCAAACAGCAATGTAACAACGTTTGTGTTCCGGTTTGAAAGGTATCCCCGATCCAATAAAAATAGGGGCTAGCTGTTTCGTTTCGATATGCCAGCAAAAATAGCAAGCCGGGACATGTTTGTTTGTGCTCCAGCTAAAAGGCTATCACTCGTAAATCTGTTATCAGTGATAGCCTCCTTTTTTTAGTTTTGTTTTCTAAAACCACATGAGGTGCTTACAAATATCGTCGCCTTGCAGTATTACTAAATTGTTTATTTTGACTTATATTTTATTGTTGGCGCAATTGATCTCCTTGCCAACATCATCAACGGAGACAACATCTGGAATCATTTCAAGTTCCATTGACTTTTGATTCTCACGCATAAGCTGCTCGCGTTGTACTTCGCATAGATTCATATGTATTTACCTTTTTAAGGTGACATGGATTTTCAGAGTTTGTATAAACTCTGTGCAATTTTCGCATAGCTTGAACAGTTCATCAGTTCACGAGAATTTTTTTTATTAGTGGAGATATAAGTCTTAATTACACATGTTCTCTGAAAATTTCAACCGGTTACCTATTACGGTTCAAAAGATACAACCCTTTGAAGGTAGGATAGACTGAGTAGGCTTTATAATACGGAACCCTAAAAAGTGTAATCATATTAATTCCTTACTGCATTAACTCGTCCTTGCAAAGAAACGCACCGAAGATATATCCGTCTTTAAAATACCCTCACAATGTACAGCGTATCGCGTGCATTTTATTTTTAAAACGTTTACCTAGACCTGTCTTACAAGATGAGTTCGTGTTACGCCGTTAGGTAGCGCTCTCTCTCACACTTGTGAAAGTATATCGATGTCGGAATGAAGTAAAGTTTTGCGCTGGCTTTGGAGGTGCGTCACGCCGCACGTGTTTACCGGGCCTCGGGTGCACGCTGTCAGCCTTGTCCACTGTAGGGTTTCTTGTTACCGATTTAAGTTAATTTTGCATGACGGTGACGATCACAGAGAGAAATACTCAAATAAAATAAAGGAATAAAGGATAGTAAATAAAAATATCGTTTGAAATTTTTATTTACTATCCTTTATTCTTGTAGGCATTCGTACTTGTAGGATCTGTCTCTGGTGAAAACTTCCAGTAACTTGATTACCTAAAGTGTGAATCGAATAAAAAAAAAAATCACACTGGAGCCACCTGCAAACCTGCTTCCATTAAATTCCGGACATGTCATCATCCCTGAAGGTTGTCAGTTCAGCGAGCTATGTGGCCGGCTCCATGAACACTCAAATGTTAAGAGGCCATATGGCAGCCGTAGGACACTAATAGGCTGCTACATTACGTCAATTTTGGACTTCGACGTTACTTCAATAGAAATTATCAATTAGTTCCATATTTAATTGAAACTATGTCAGAGAATACCTTTTATTTTTAGGCGAGACCTTCTGCAAGTTCAAATTATTTCGCCAACTAAAAAAATCAATCCCCCTAACCCTAACCCCTTAAGGTTGATTTGGTTGACTGTGTAAAGCTATTGAATAGAGCTTTTTTAATTTTTATCAGCTGAAGCTAATTCTGACTGAAAACAATGTTTTCCTCTATCCCATCTCATCTTTGAAGCTTGTTCATTTTTTTTTGTGAGCCACCTGCATCCATCGATTTCCCGCCCCATCCGGGGTCGTCCCACACTGCGTTTGCCTGCACGTGGCTGCAAAAAAATACTGAACTAAAAATAAGCAGACCGACTACGGGCAACAGCGTTTATGGTACGAGGAGTCTGGTACTGCGATCGCCAAACTGCTTACCGAGCGTGGCGATTAAAGCAAATCCTTCTTACGGGAACGCCATCCTGCTGAGGATTTTACAGGCAGTAAAAATCGAAAAATCAAATTCTTTTTCTGTTTACAGGATGGTGTCTTAAAATGCTTAACTTGGGCATTAGCGGTTTATACTTTTTTTAATAAGTTATTTGCTTTGATTGGAGAAATTATATACAGATAGATATGAAAATGTGAGAAGTAATCAATGCCACAATGAGAATGAATCCGAGCCAACTATGCACCCTGCATAGTTTTAATCTTACAAAACTATCAAATGGAAAATTTCCTTGGTATTTACAAGTTTAACTTTTTTTTTATTTATTTGTTTATTATTTATTGTGACTATAAATAAGGTATACAATGGGCGGATTTGATGCCTTTTGGCATTCGCTACCAGTCAAACCCAAGTTCCGTTTTTTATTCTCTTTTTCCCAATACATTTAAAGTTATCGTTTTGTTACTTTATTATTCCTGTACGTTTTATATGTATGAGTAGGTATGACTTAACTTATTGACGTAATGAATCCGGCAACAATACTCTTAATGTAATTGTACATCGCGCAAACTAACCTTTTAATTATCACTGTTGGCGCTCGGTTATTTAAACTGTCTTACGGTTGCGCAATGCGCGCCGAGCCACAACTGCATAATGAGTGATTATAAATAACGTGTAACAAAACTTTGAACAATTTAAGCCTAGTTGTTTCAAGATGCCGGCGGCAATACAGGGCAATTTCGTAACGCTGCGATGGATTACGTTACGGTATTGTATATTACCATAATCACATAAAAAATCTAAAAAAAAAGAAGTTTTAACCTTTTTTAAATCCACTGCCGGCTACCTTAATTTTATATCTGTAAATAATTAGCCGGGGCAGTTTATTTAAATATAATATCTTGGAAATATATATATATATCTACGGACGCCGTCACAATCTTTACCTTCTCTATTTCAAGATTTACCGTTAAACAAGTTTAAGTTTTAAAAAATAAAAATATACTTTCAAACCCAGCGGCCGAAGTCACGGCGTATTTGTTTACATTCCACGCGTTCAAAACTAAAGGAGCCATACGTTGTCGTCGTGAAACAGGTGCGTGTGAAACGATATCTTAATAACAACAAGCATTGACGCAATAAGACCAAAAGCGAGTTCAAGAGACGTTGCGAATGACGCGTGCATTCCACGGATTCCCGTTCCCTAATTGGCTGATGGTGGCCGGTGCTCTTGGCAACCGGGTTACAGGATCCATAGATCATACACTGTTCACTCATACGCTATTTTTAATCTGTGCCAACAACATATTGTCTCGGTAGGTGCGAAGTAATTATTTATCTAAACTTGCGTACCTATAGGATGGATACGGCTGGGGACGAGTTCGGTGGCGTAATGGCTAAGAATCTGGCAGCGGGTCCTATTCCCGTACGGGACAGGCATTTGTATGAGACAGGCATTTCATGAGCAATTAATATATGTAAAGCCCAGGCCAGCGCTGCGACACAGCCGAAATTCCGACAGAGTGGGAGGGGTAACGTTTTTTTAAATGAGGAAATATTTATTCGGAGCATACAGAGAAGTGGGAAGAATCGTGTGCAATTAGCTTATATGTTTTAAACACGAGTTACTCACAGTTCTCGCTAATATTGAATTTGTTTTTTGTAAATATCTATATATAATATATGCGTATATGTATATAATATATATGCGAACGAAGCTAAATTAAATTCCTAAATTGATAAGTCCGATAGTGTATTAGCGAACCTTAACCCCGTATTCGATATGGAGTTTATTATGGATGTCAAGTTTTTAACCATTTTAAGCGCTTTTCCCTTCTATGGTGAGTTACTTCGGCAGGTGTTTACACGTAGCTGGAGTTCAATGTAGATTATGATTACCTTGCCGGCCTGAAAATAGTCCACTGCTGGAAATTGTAACTTTCGGATTTGACGAAATAATTTAAGAGTGCAACTGTAATCAACAAAAGCACGACAGAAGTATTCGTAGTCTTTCCTTACCAGCCTGTAAATAGTCCACAGCAGGAGTTAGTCCTCTCCCGTAAGGTGGATTTGCCATAATCGCCACGCACGGCACGCGGAGGTTGGCGATCCCAGTAGACGCTGTTGCCTCTCATCGGTCTGCTCCAATTTTATTTTGGTAAATTTCGAGTTGATCATAACGCCATCTGACGATAGATTCGTTTTTCAAGGGCTTTTCCCTAGTCGTCTCTTACGTCACCCCACGGGAAGAAAGGAACACCACATGGCATCAAAAGAAAAATTCAAAGTTAAGTTGGTAAGTCTCTGTAGTGTTCATTATATAGCAAATAAGTGGAACGTTTCTTCCATCATTGTAGTCGATTTTTAGTAAAAGGGGATTACCCCTAGTTCTATCAGTTTATTTATTAGAATCTCCAAATATAAACTCTGTCTGTATAAATGCATCTGTTAATTCTGTATATATACAAATGAAAAAAGAATTAAATAAGATACTGTAATGTTTCTATATTCATTTAGAAATGTATTATATTTATGTAATATGTTTTATTATAAATGTATTATAAGATATGATATATATTTTAATTGAAAGTAAAAAAAGTGTTTATCGTACATCGACACAAACTGACTGCCTGTGTTCTGGTTTTATAATTTGAACGCTAAAAAGCGTCTTCTAAAACGTACCCAAAATATAGATCGTAAAAATAATTATCATCGTCACTTCGCTCATGTCTAATCTGACACACATTCGGGCACGCGGACGACGACACGCGTGTACGTACGTTAACGCACCTGGTTGTGTGTGTGTTGCGTGCGTGTGTTGCGTGCGTGTTCACACAAGGCCGTTCGGTTTTTGCACGTTTTGCTCGCCCACACAAACGCGTTCGCCATTCACCGCTTTGAATTTGTGACAGCGTAATTTCGTCCGTATTACTAATGGCCATTAGGATGAAATTGACGTGCTTGCGATATATTTCATATAACTATAAATAAGGGCGAAAGTTCGATACACTTACCGTTTGCCTAGTCGTCTTTAGAAAATTTAATTATAAAGATTCATTTAGCGCTGGCTAAATAAAGTTGAACGAAGTTTGTATTTAACGTTTCCTACATAACGTTAAGGTTCCAGGTAAACGAGAAATTAAAAACAATAAACTCTATCAGACAATATCATTTTAATAAGCCCTGTTTAGATATTTAGTGCCTATTTCATTAAACACTGAGTTTGTGAACGTAGCTACAGTATTTATCTGTCGCCTTGCCGATGTCGCCAATGTGCCTGTCGTTTACATTTTATGCCTCACTTTCTTGTATGCGACGGAACGACATATTCAATAGAATTTATCTATTTTCCTTTTATGAAATTGATGGGGTCGGGTAAAATGTCACCGGGCAAAACCGCATTAGAAAGAAAGAAAGAAACTTTATTCATTACACCACAACAAGCTAACAAGTTATTAATAAAACATTTAAAAGAATAATAAAAACTAAAAAATCATCAAGATTTTGGAATATTTTTTTTTCTGGTCTAAAGTGGTGATGCAAGTAATGGGTCTACGCTCAGGCTTAAACCTAGTTCCATCGTCTTTAAGACAGTTAACATAAAGTGAACATACATACACACATGATTTAGCCATTCAAAACACTTTAACCAATGAAATGAAAGGATTTGATTGCTTATCTAAAAACAAAATGAACTTCGTTACTTTATAAACAAAATTTGGGAAAATTTCGACCACTATCGATACTAGTTAATATAAAAAGACTATAGTTAATATTACATGAATAATACTTACAAAATATTACCTATGTACCAGGTCAGGTTACAGAATACCAGACAAAGGAAGAGACGCAAAAATTCCGTCTCGCTGTTTATATAGCACCATTGGTCAATTGGAGGAGTCGGATAAATTTATTTATGCATCAAACAACTTGATCCATCTGTTTCGCAGCTCGTTCTCACAATTCAGGCGCTCGCATCTGTGCAAACAGTTCATATGAATCGGTGTTAAAAGGAACGCAAAGTGGACTGAGCACTTTTAATAACTGTTGTACATCGAATCATTTATTAAAATAAGAAAACGTAAAGCTACCTGTAAACGCCTTGCAGATGGACGAAGGTATCCTCTGAATATTTGAAAGGGTAAGGGTCAGACACGCTGTTCCAGTATGCTCACAAATTTAGCGCAATGCTATACATTTTTGTTTTGTGTGCCATTATAATTGACACTAGAATTTTATCGAGTATTTAGATAATACAAAAATATTTGTATTATTCGGATTGTTAGTCATTGCAAAAACGACTATTATCTATTTCAAACTAGTATTAAACATGAGATAAGTAAGGTGTGCCAAACAGACTCTTTGTTCCATTTGACCTTCCTAATAGTAACCAGTGTGACACGCTTAGGTGGCTTAATAAAAATAACATAATACTTGTATACGTACAAAGCTGTTATGTAATACCTCTACGAACGGGATCTCTCATTTAATAACCGTTTATATTTTTTTTATGGTAAAGGCGGCAAACGATCTAGCGGCTCACCTCATGGTAAGTTATTACCGTCACCCACGTATATCTGTAACATCAGACGAGCTGCAGGTGCGTTGCCGGCCTTTTAGGATATTTGGGTGATGGGAGGGGGGAGTGGGCCTCCGGTCAACAACTTTTCCCAAAGCTGAATCTAACAGGTACGTGTCTCGAGACAACCTGACGGTTGATAAAAATATTGGTAAAAAAATGCTGGAAGGCACTATCAATGGACGGTGCAACACTGCATTCATCTACCTGCTCATTGTGCTGAGTGTAGGCAAATATTCCGTAGAATGCATGCTCGTTTTAGCTGGCGATTTCCAGGTATGTCCAGCTGTGGGTTAAGAAAGGCTGATGACATTGTGCTATGAATCGTTCGTCTATTCTTCATATAGTCATATGAGTATCATATTGCACATCAAATTTATACGCTAAAGGTCAGCCATGTAAATTTAAGACTAATTTGTTTAACTTAGTCTAATGTGCATATTAGATAAATTTCGATCAAGTTAACAATCAGAAATTGTCATCTGCGAAAGATACGTTCGGTTACGCGAGATGATCCGACGGATGCTTAGATTGTTCTTACGATTCAAATACGTATTTGTCGCAATCCATTATTTTCATCCCAAGTTTCGTAGATCTCTGGCAATGGCTCTCTGGCTCCGGCTTGCTTCATTGCAAACAGTTCATATGAATCGGTGTTAAAAGGAACGCAAAGTGGACTGAGCACTTTTAACCAATGAAATGAAAGGATTTGATTGCTTATCTAAAAACAAAATGAACTTCGTTACTTTATAAACAAAATTTGGGAAAATTTCGACCACAATCGATACTAGTTAATATAAAAAGACTATAGTTAATATAACATGAATAATACTTACAAAATATTACCTATGTACCAGGTCAGGTTACAGAATACCAGACAAAGGAAGAGACGCAAAAATTCCGTCTCGCTGTTTATATAGCATCATTGGTCAATTGGAGGAGTCGTATTAATTTATTTATGCATCAAACAACTTGATCCATCTGTTTCGCCGCACGTTCTCACAATTCAGGCGCTCGCATCTGTGCAAACAGTTCATATGAATCGGTGTTAAAAGGAACGCAAAGTGGACTGAGCACTTTTAATAACTGTTGTACATCGAATCATTAATTAAAATAAGAAAACGTAAAGCTACCTGTAAACGCCTTGCAGATGGACGAAGGTATCCTCTGAATATTTGAAAGGGTAAGGGTCAGAGACGCTGTTCCAGTATGCTCACAAATTTAGCGCAATGCTATACATTTTTGTTTTGTGTGCCATTATAATTGACACTAGAATTTTATCGAGTATTTAGATAATACAAAAATATTTGTATTATTCGGATTGTTAGTCATTGCAAAAACGACTATTATCTATTTCAAACTAGTATTAAACATGAGATAAGTAAGGTGTGCCAAACAGACTCTTTGTTCCATTTGACCTTCCTAATAGTAACCAGTGTGACACGCTTAGGTGGCTTAATAAAAATAACATAATACTTGTATACGTACAAAGCTGTTATGTAATACCTCTACGAACGGGATCTCTCATTTAATAACCGTTAATTTTTTTTATGGTAAAGGCGGCAAACGATCTAGCGGCTCACCTCATGGTAAGTTATTACCGTCACCCACGTATATCTGTAACATCAGACGAGCTGCAGGTGCGTTGCCGGCCTTTTAGGATATTTGGGTGATGGGAGGGGGGAGTGGGCCTCCGGTCAACAACTTTTCCCAAAGCTGAATCTAACAGGTACGTGTCTCGAGACAACCTGACGGTTGATAAAAATATTGGTAAAAAAATGCTGGAAGGCACTATCAATGGACGGTGCAACACTGCATTCATCTACCTGCTCATTGTGCTGAGTGTAGGCAAATATTCCGTAGAATGCATGCTCGTTTTAGCTGGCGATTTCCAGGTATGTCCAGCTGTGGGTTAAGAAAGGCTGATGACATTGTGCTATGAATCGTTTGTCTATTCTTCATATAGTCATATGAGTATCATATTGCACATCAAATTTATACGCTAAAGGTCAGCCATGTAAATTTAAGACTAATTTGTTTAACTTAGTCTAATGTGCATATTAGATAAATTTCGATCAAGTTAACAATCAGAAATTGTCATCTGCGAAAGATACGTTCGGTTACGCGAGATGATCCGACGGATGCTTAGATTGTTCTTACGATTCAAATACGTATTTGTCGCAATCCATTATTTTCATCCCAAGTTTCGTAGATCTCTGGCAATGGCTCTCTGGCTCCGGCTTGCTTCATTACATACGAGTATAGTGCAATAGGCGACCTATTACAACCACACTTAACGATGTAAAAGGCATAAGATCGTAATATATAAGATATGAACACATCATTATTTTATGGGATGGCGTTAGAATTTTTTTTTTAATTTGTGTATAAGTTTACCTATCTAGATATAGTTCGTAAGTAAAGCATTATGTAAATACAAAGTAACAAATCCATCCAAATTGTTAGAGACGTATCCGATAAACTCTGTTACATATATATTGTATATATGCAATAAGTACATACAATAATTGCTCGCCTACAATATTAAGATAACCCCATTATTTAAATTTTCGATGCGTTTGCTGATTAATGTTAGTTTTACGACCGGATGTTTCGATAGGGCGTCCTGAATCTATGAAAACCCGTGCGGTGGGCATAGGAAACTGACTGAAATAAATTTAAAATTAATTAGCTTATTCACATTATACTAGGTTTTATGCATTGTATTTAGGCCACAAGAAAGAATCCGAAGAAGGAAAAAATCATAATTAATCTTTATATTTTATTATTTTTGGAAAAACTTATAGCTAAATATACATAGTAGAATTCATAATATTATAGAATAAACTTTTGTTATTATTGATAAGTTCAATCGTATGATTTCTGTTTGATACTTATATGTTTATGGTAACACTTTATGTTAGTGATTGCCACAAATGATAATAACTCTCGGTGGTGCTCCTCGATACAGTGCGCATCGTCCGCTGGTTTCTTTCCACTATCTCCTTAACCCGGGGCCGTCTGGGCTTCATATATACGACCCAACCTAATTCATATTTATATATACGACCCAACCTAATTCATATTCATATATACGACCCAACCTAATTCATATTTATATATACGACCCAACCTAATTCATATTTATATATACGACCCAACCTAATTCATATTCATATATACGACCCAACCTAATTCATATTTATATATACGACCCAACCTAATTCATATTTATATATACGACCCAACCTAATTCATATTTATATATACGACCCAACCTAATTCATATTTATATATACGACCCAACCTAATTCATATTTATATATACGACCCAACCTAATTCATATTTATATATACGACCCAACCTAATTCATATTTATATATACGACCCAACCTAATTCATATTTATATATACGACCCAACCTAATTCATATTTATATATACGACCCAACCTAATTCATATTTATATATACGACCCAACCTAATTCATATTTATATATACGACCCAACCTAATTCATATTTATATATACGACCCAACCTAATTCATATTTATATATACGACCCAACCTAATTCATATTCATATATACGACCCAACCTAATTCATATTTATATATACGACCCAACCTAATTCATATTTATATATACGACCCAACCTAATTCATATTTATATATACGACCCAACCTAATTCATATTTATATATACGACCCAACCTAATTCATATTTATATATACGACCCAACCTAATTCATATTTATATATACGACCCAACCTAATTCATATTTATATATACGACCCAACCTAATTCATATTTATATATACGACCCAACCTAATTCATATTCATATATACGACCCAACCTAATTCATATTTATATATACGACCCAACCTAATTCATATTTATATATACGACCCAACCTAATTCATATTTATATATACGACCCAACCTAATTCATATTTATATATACGACCCAACCTAATTCATATTCATATATACGACCCAACCTAATTCATATTTATATATACGACCCAACCTAATTCATATTTATATATACGACCCAACCTAATTCATATTCATATATACGACCCAACCTAATTCATATTTATATATACGACCCAACCTAATTCATATTTATATATACGACCCAACCTAATTCATATTTATATATACGACCCAACCTAATTCATATTTATATATACGACCCAACCTAATTCATATTTATATATACGACCCAACCTAATTCATATTTATATATACGACCCAACCTAATTCATATTTATATATACGACCCAACCTAATTCATATTTATATATACGACCCAACCTAATTCATATTTATATATACGACCCAACCTAATTCATATTTATATATACGACCCAACCTAATTCATATTCATATATACGACCCAACCTAATTCATATTTATATATACGACCCAACCTAATTCATATTTATATATACGACCCAACCTAATTCATATTTATATATACGACCCAACCTAATTCATATTCATATATACGACCCAACCAGATGAGCCGTGGTAGCCTAGTGGTCAGGGCGCTCACTTTAGTTTCATAGAGCGCGAGTGACCTGGGTTCGATCTCCGGTGCCGGCACCGCTAAAATTGTTAATAGCAGTTTTAAGTGCTATATCTACCCCGTGCTCAGCGGTGAAGGAAAACATCTTGAGGAAACCTGCATATCTAAGAAATAATAAAAAATATTATTTCGGGGATATGTGAAGCCCGCCAACCCGCACTGGAGCAGCGTGGCGGGCCCTTCCCGGCTCCAAACCCCTCTCTGATACTTGTATATGAGAAGGAGGTCTTTGCCCACAGCCTGCTACCATATTACTTTACAGATGAGAATATATATAAATACTAAAAATTATTTTACTTGTAAAGACTATTCAAGACTTATATAGTATATTTTTACATATAAGTGATTACTGGGGCCTTGTCCACTATGCCATAAAAATATGTCTCAACAATTCCGAGAGTAATACTTCAACTATACAAAATCATAACCCGATATTTTTCACAACCGAGATATTGTTTCGTTGATCGGTAATCGAGTCTTAGATAAACGCAAAAGTAGCAGCCCACGGCAGGGCAAAGGCCTCCTTCTCGGATATCTAAAAGGGTTTTGAAGTCGGGAAGGGCCCTCTACGTCGGTTCAGTGCGGGTTGGCGGGTAACCATGTTAAAAACATTAAACGGTATGTTTTAAATAGGAACGACGACAAATGGAATTTTTGTGAAAAATTTTCGAGACATAGCGGAAGGCGGAATGATAAGAAATAATTATAGTGATACGAGGTGTGACATGTTACGATTTAAATAAGAGTATTTTTTTCTTTTCAATTTTGTTATCTCAATAAATTTCTAGCTGTGCCCAGCGGTTTTCATCATCATCATCATTTCAGCCTTTTATAAGTCCACTGCTGAACATAGGCTTCCCTCAAAGATTGCCACGAAGCTCGGTCCTGAGCCACCTGCATCCATCGACTTCCCGCAACACTGCGCAGGTCGTCACTCCATCTTGTTCCCAGCGGTTTTACCCACGTTAAATTTGTACATGCCTGTTCTGTACACATGTAAGTACATGACCAAGGTTTATGGTAACTGCTCCGCCGCTTTGGGTCGTAGCGTGATATTAGCCTTCCTCGATAAACGGGCTATCTAACACAAAAATATTTTTTCAAATCGGAACAATCGGTAGTTCAGAGGTTAGTGTATTCAAACCTACAATCTCTTCAGACTTTTAATAGTATACTTTCTGTTTTAAAATATAGTTTACGCGATATAAGATAAATCTAAAAATAGATTAAAATCGAACCTGCGGATTTGAAGATTAGACTGCCCAAAGAAATACCAGTTACGTCTTCGTATAGATAAATAACCCTTCTTCGCTGGCACCTGGCTTAAGTTTTCCACTTGCCAGTCGTTTGCTTGCTCGTGCACTCTATGGTTTCGGCACTGGGTCGAGAACAAAGCCTGGCGAGGAGGGCGGCAAAGGGGAGCTGTGCCGTACTATGACGTACTCGGTGCCGAACGTACGTGGGAGTGCTTTGTGTGGTAATGCATATACGATGTAACGATAAGGAACGTTATTTGCGAGGGAATGGGATGTTTGTTGCCAATATGTGTATATTTAAAAAAAATATAAAATATGTGATGGATATATTTCTTGCTCGTCCTCTGTATAGACTATTTGTAAGGATACTCATTAACGGCATTGTTTTATCCTGCGGAGATGACAATTGTAGGTAAAAATAATATAAGAATTCCTTTGAACTGCTATATTTTAGTTTACTTATTTTGATAGCGTATTAAAATAGATTTTGGCGTTATTTCACAAATCCTCGTGAAGTTGGTTTGGTTTGTTATGCCGCCACCTCAAACGGTGGCTATTGCGGGTTTCAAAGCTTTCCCCTCGGTCGTCTCGTACGACACAAAGCGGGAAGGAAGGAGGGAGGCGGCGGACTCTTACGCCGCAACCACACGGCAAGTTGCATTCTTATTTTCTCACTCGAAAATTAATTACACTAAAGTATTAAAAACTTATTTAAAAAAGTTTAAATCTACGGATTTATTCGCGTGTTTCTTCTCCGCTCATTATAACGAAACGGTAGTGATTTGATAGAAGTGGTAGATTTAAGAATCGACGTTTAATAAGCGATATTTATGTTTCTTAAGGGGAAGAAAATATTGTAGAGATAGGTTAGGAAGCATGTAACCGGTTGCATCACCATAGCGTCTGTTACCAACAAGCACCGTTCAATTTTCTGTTTGTTCGGAATAATATTCCATGAATACATTACATTGTACATACATTTTGGACATTACATTGTACCGCACATTTGGGACGCTTTAAGGTAGTGGTGGGCCCCGGCAGCCGTTTATCCTACTAGTGTGTATTGTTGATATTCAATTTCGAAGATTCACTTCCTAGTATTTAAATTTTAACTGTTGATTTATCACGTACTCGGCGGTGAAGTAAATAGACGAGGGGAAACCCCCAACAGGAAGCCCGCAAACAAGTTAGAACATTACAGTAGACTGCAATCTTACTTTAAACTTTTTCTTTAATATAATTTATATTTTCATATCGTTAAAAGTGAGGTTAATCGCATTAAAATTAAATAGATTAGTTAGTGAAATTGGATCAATCGAACAACCAAGGTCGCATCCATTTAACGACGTATCTGACATTAAACATATTAAATATGTAAATCGAATAGTAATGTACCATTGTAAGGTATAATACTATACTACAAAGAAAAACATGGCTTAGTGGTTAGTCTACCTTATCGCAAAGCATAGCATAGGTCCTGGATTCGAAACTAGAACAAACAGAAATTATCGCATACGCACTACATCTAATATAAGAAGGTAATGATGAGTGAGAGTGTTTACGTGTACACTTACGGCAGTTTAGTAACTCTTGCGCAGTTGACAACTGCCGATACTATTCGGAGGATCTCGCCGTGGTTGAAATCAGGCAAGAGGACATTTTGTTTCTGAAAGCCTGCATTTGTGTAAAGGAGAACAAAATTAATTAAATTTTTTGTCGTCATTCAGTTTATAGGTAAATGAGACATAGATAAGATAACTACCTGGTTTTACTAATAACGTATGGAGCTCCTGGCGAATATGTAAGCAACCTTTTCTCCAAACATCAACCTCTCTTGCATACCGTGCACTACCTAATTGCGGAAAAGACAAAATGCATATCCCACCGACTTGTGAAGGATTGCTGCACGTCCAGTGGGAGGATACCGGTACTGCTACACTAACGTCAACGTAAATCTGTTGATATCAACCAAAGCATAGAAGTAGATATTTTGTCCCCTTGATAGCGGAGGGTGAGAAGGAATGAGTACTGTAATGTATCGTATGAAAATGTTAAGATTAGGTAAAATCGTGAATGACTTTACTGTCACAAACTTACTTATAATATTGCCTGACACCCATAAATTAAGGCAGAGTTGATGGATTTCCACTTGTCGCTTCTCCGGGAGATAGTTATTTTTTCTTTTTAATTTATTTATGTACACACAAAAAGGGATGAAAACATTAAAACATAGTATTAGTACAAGGGCACCACTTATTCGATACATTGAAATTTCTTCCAGCAGACCCTAACAGGAAATTTTATTGAAATGGCAAACTTTGTGCGTACATTTCTAATCCATAATATGTATACAATTAAATAAATAAGATTACATATTTATAACTAATATACATAGATATATTTAAATATATATACATATATATATATATATATATTTATACATGCATACATATTCGTAAATATACAATATATATTTTTTTGCAAGGCTAGCCTCGTTGTCGGATTTGCTCTGGAAGATCCATCAGGTTTTTTTTGGTAGTAAAGAGCATGCCAGATATTCTTACGCCGACACCAATTAGAACGATTTTAAGTATTTAAATATTATAACATTCTCGAGTTTTATAATCAATACCAGTATGGAAAAAACCTTGAAGTACACGAAGCATTGCGTATTGTGGTACCAGTTACATGATACCGCAGAATACTTCGTACGCCGAGTTTCCGTGAAATCAATAGATTTAGTTCAGCGAGTCTCCGCCGGCGGTCCCTAAAATCTATAGGTATCTCTTTTGAAGCTAGACTTTCTCATAATAAATGTATTTCAGTTCTCCGAGTGTTTTCTCTCAAAGTGATCGCGGCATTAAAGATTTCACCTTGTATAGTTATTTTAGATTAACGTGGGCTGTGTATTTCTTTTAAAGCTATACACTTGTCTGTGAGTCAGGGACGAAATTCCTATATTTTTTACCCGAGTGCCCCAGAAAAAGGGTTATGTTTTTCGAGTGTATGCGTGTATGTATGTCTAATTTCTTTGTCAAGGTCTGAAGCCTAAACGGATTGAAGGATTACAACATGAGAGATCGTCAGATTTATCTTTATTGTGATAGTAACTAAAGTAGTACTTATTAAAAATATTGCGACTGTGAAACAAGAGAAATACATTTTTACGCAGTCGGGTTTTTATTTTCAAAATATTGAATTACTACTTATGTAACACGTAATTAATTCTCAAACTTTTATTTACCTTTTTAATTTACTAATTCGAAGTTTTTGTTTGATCAATGGTTGTATAGTATATTTTTCACCATTGGAGGCGTTGACTTCTCCCATTATAACCCATACCTAATCCTACAATAAACTAATAAATAATCAAACATTCTGACTATTTTGAATGAAATGAGGTTATGCACTTATAGTATTTAAATCGCTTAAGAATTTGAGTGCTCCAACATGTGTTTCAACATGTCATTTCCTATAGACAGATGACTCATGAAATATGCAAGAGAACAAATCAATTATAAAATAATTGATCCGTGATGTTTGCGGTACACCAACCGGTAATTTGATATACAGTTCCGAGCATGCCATTGGAGTTAGTGGAGAGACAGTGATGCTAAATAAATAAAAAAAAAAGTAAAGTAGCAGCCTGTAAGTGCCCGCTGCTGAGCAAGGCCTCCTTCTCAAATAAGAGTACCAGAGAGGGTGCAGGAGCCGGGAATGGCCCGCCACGCTGCTCCATTGTGGGTTGGCGGGCTCGTTGTACGTACTCCATGCCTACTTAAAAAAAAATGTTTTTTTTTTAAATTTAATATTCCGCGCCATTATTATGCAAGGAAAGCGCCAGTTAACGCCGGCGGCATGCACTACACTGAGTTTCACATGTTTGCCGAACTCACCGCGCACATCTTTTTAAATGTTTTTTTTTTTATAATCTAACAGTCCTCAGTGCACTGTAATAAGTACATGAAATAGTTTTAACTCATAAATCGGCTCATCGTTACAGCTGACCGAACATTAATAATTCAGCTCTAGCCGCTCTGTATATTATTAGCGTCGTACAATCGTGTCCGAGTGTTCAAGGAAACTGATTCTTTAAATAGGTCACTGGGTTAACGGACTTGCCTACCTGACGTATCCCCATTTTATTTCTTAGCTAACGTGGCCATTTAGCTTGTTTAGGAATACGGCTATATCGAGAAGAGTAATGATGCCTATTCTTTATGTTGGTAATATTGTAAAGAGTAAAGTAAAGTAGCAGGCTGTAGTCTGTAAGTACTTCTGCTGGGTAAAGGCCTCCTTCTCAAATATCTGAGTGGGGTTTTGGAGCCGGGAAAGCCCCGCCACACTGCTCCTGTGTGGATTGGTAATATTGATCTAACAAGAATTCATGATAATACATTTCCCTTTACTTTCTACATATACTTCTATATATACTTATATATTGATCCGCTCCGGGATATCGTATTGTATACTAATTTACAACCGTGGTAGTCTAGTGGTCAGGTGGCGCTTTAGTTTCATAGAGCGCGAGTGACCCGGGTTCGATACCCGGTGCCAACACCACTAAAATAGTGAGCAGCAATTCTATGTGCTTTATTAACCGCGTGGTCGTCGGTGGAGGAAAACGTCGCGAGGAAACCGGCATGTCTAAGAAATATTAAAAATAACAAAATTATTTCGAGGACATGTGAAGCGTTTCACGTTACGTGACGTCATAAAACCAACTAAAATTAATATTCTGTCTAAAAGCGTACAAAATAATAATATAGGCAATTGCTACTCCATAGCACGCATCGCTGCCCTTCGATAAAAGTTCTTTGACCCGCTGTTTTAGCAAGTTCAAAGACGTAAACTGAAATACTCCACGACGATAATCCGTTAAAACGAAGACTCTTGAATGTTATGATCTCCCGGCACGCACGAATCGCAAGAAAGCTCCGCCGCCGGCCGGGATTGCTCTTATTTAGGGACCCTATTATTAAAATACTGCTAGCCATATCGCTTGTTTCAATTCTTGGTTCTTTAATTGTAATGTTACCACTTCATTCTAATTAAACTCGGGCATGATTTAAAATTGCATAGTTTTAAGAGTTGGAACAATTCGTTCAGTTTTAAAGTATTTTTTTTTTAATTATGTACACACAAAAAGGCATGAAAACATTAAAACATAGTATTTGTACAAGGGCACTACTTATTCCATACATTGAAATTTCTTCCAGCAGACCCTAACAGGAAATTTTATTGAAATAGCAAACTCAGTGCGTACATTTCTAATACATATTATGTATTCAATTAAATAAATAAGATTACATATAATTAAATAATATACATAGATATATTTAAGTTCTTTTTTTAAATTTAGGACAAGTTCTTCTGGACAGCAGCAATAGTACCATTAATCTTAACACAATTGCTTTCGTGTATGAATTTTATTGTATCACTCCTCTTAATAAGAAAGGACAGGTGCCTAACTCAGATAAAAGAGTGAAGATTTATTTAAGTAAAGTGAGATACGATTCTTTTTATCAGGAGCGAGTACAATTAATGACTAGGTGGTGGCCGTATTATTTGGCCAAATAACTCCTAACGTGTCATCACAATATAATTTGCATTGTTGCAACATATCTTGAGATAAGCAGATCAAAAGCAACTTTTACATAAGTTTTTATATGTAATTTCTTTTATTTATATACGTTACTACAACAAATTATAAATATTATCGAAAACTGAGTGTTTAGAAAAATATTGAAAATGTTTCCACATGTCGCCCAATAGGTATACTATGCATTGTCCTACTATATCGCCAATCTGTTAAATGAATGACTAATGTAAGACAATTATATTCGTAAAGCTTAATAGTTAGCCAATGATTACGCGATTGATTATAATTTTGATGTATCCAATGTCTATTACGCGTTTGAGAATAGCCCCTTCGTTTTAGGAAAATTGCCAAGTTCCAAGAACACTGTTGCTTTTATGTGTCTCTTAATTTGCATCTACCGAAAAAAAAAGTGTACATTCTATTACGGAGGGCAATCAGTAGTTAAGTGAGACGATACTGATAATGCTAATGCTTATATTTAATGCACACGTATTTTTTAATGTTCGAAAAGAACAGGATGTTGCGTCGTGGATGCTGACCGAATAGGCAAATACGAAAACATTAAAATTATGATTGTTTACGATTTTAATATACAAATATTTAGTTCCGAGCTGTAGATGTAGATCGCCAATTTAAAAGCCCACGCTTCTAGGAAAACTGTTGAAAGCACTAAATTGATCAAAATAAACTTAAAACAAGTTTATTTTGATCAATTTAGTTCTATTACCTTCATAGAATTCATAAAAAGAACTCCGAAGGCGATAACCTCGAGGCGACGAGACGAAAGGAATACCTCGCCGACCTTCAGACGGGCGACGCGGTAATAAATTGGAAAGTTCTCAAATACTTTTTTAAATATCTAAAACTCACCTGTCTTCTATGAAAACTCGCTTCTACTATAATTATTAAGTCTGAAGTCAATATGTGAATAGGACCCATGACTCAACAGTCGGGTACGCTTACCTATAAGCCACTCGGGCATTGTCGTATAGTATATTAAAAAAGAAAGAAAGAAAAACCATTAATTCACGGGACGTCACAATGCTTATTACAGAAAGAGAAAAAAAAAAGATTAAAAAATAAAAAAAAATCCACAACTATAATAATAACTAAGCAAAAAGAAGAAAAAAAAACATGCACGCGCAATCTTCAGCTTTAAAAGTCTAAGGTTGCGAATGGGCATGAATTGTAAACGAAAAGCGGTAATGCACTGGGATATCAATTAATCCCCCAATACCTTATCAAATTTAACCGATTAAAAAATTGTCTTCGTTTCACTCTTGTAACACATATAGAACGCAACGTTTTTTTTGTATTCACGAGGTTAACCGATGTTCTTTAAGGTTTCACACTGCATAGGAAATATTTTCCGCGATGCTTAATACACCTATCCTTGAAGTTATATTGTAGACATTATTACGTGACTCTGCGGCGTTTGTCACATCCCGGCGTACGTCACGGCGGTGTTTAACGCCGCGCGATACGTTAAACCGCGTTATCTTAATCGTTTTAGATTTATTGCGGCCAGCCCGCAGTAATAGAGCGAGTTTTCGCAACGTTATAAATTAACATCGGTTCGCGTGTCAAATTTCATTTTTCATTTAGCAACTATTTCTCTCTCGGGAACCATCCGCCGGACAGTTTGATAGCTAGTCTCAATTGAACGAAATCTGTTTTTTTTTTTTATAATATTTACTTAGATAAAAATTATATAGTTAAATACAACTTAATGCCAATAATAGACTTCATTATTATATAACTGTGTATTGTTATTTATAAGTGTTACGCTGTGACATTGATCGGGAGTACTGAGAATTGCAATTGATGTATGGTTGAAACCGCAGGCGAAATCTAATGTGAATTAAAACGAATTATTTATGGTAAGACAAAGTTAAAAACTAACTGAACCTTAACTACGATAACTTTTTTGTATTTCCTTAAACACAAAGCTACTATAGACCATACAACTACAAAGGTCTTACTAAAATGATAATTGACAATTATTACTATCTCTCTTGTACTAGTTTCACAAAATATTTTTTTTATTAACTTAAGTTACCGTCTGGTTTCGCCTTACGGCATCTTCAGACAGCTTATGAAATGATAATTGCAATAAAATACCTTATAAATAGATAGGTAACTGATTTTTATTTCCAACTTTTTATATTCTAATATATGTAATAAAAATAATTCTAATATAATGTGCTGTACCAAATATTCTAAATATCTCAGAGGAGTCACGACACCGACTTCCATGAACACTAAACAGTTATAGTTTAACACAGTATTGTTATATTTTTGCTAAATTCCATTTCCCTAGAAGGGCAAAGAATTTCACACGCCTTATTGTTGCACCAATCGTCATTTCCATACTTAGTTTACCTCGAACACACCCCGTAAGAAACATACCTATCTGCCGTATTCTTTTTTAAAAATATCTTTACAGAAAGTTTCCTATCATGGAGACGAGCATAAATACTAAGACTTGCTACTTCTTCTTTTTGAAGAGGTTCCCCAATTCTGCAAACCGATGTGAACCTTTTGACGTTCACAATAGATTGAAATTGAAAAAAGAAGTTTCTACTTTGAGATTCCTCACGTTATAAATATAAGCTGTCTATCGATCCGTGAGGTCGTAACAAACAAACTTCTTGATTCAAAACCAATCTCCGTGAACAGCGTTCATTATTTTAAAAATACAACGCCTATTACACAATATCACTGTTATACCATATTAGATAATAAAAGAGCCTGAGGTATAATTTGCACCAATATCGACACAGAACTGCCTATTATTTTATGTACGTATGGCGAAACCGTACAAATTTGAATCTTGTGTGAATTAGCATAAGGTAGATACGAAAAAGTAGATTTCGTTTATGGAGCCCGTGCAACGTTATTATTGTTGCAACGCCCATTGTCGATCCCCGATGACAGAGCACGTGCGTCCCACTAAACGAAACGATTGAATCACGTCGCGCCTATTCGTTTGGGAAGATGAATTGATTTGAAATTAATAATAAAAAAGAAAAAAAAACCACGACGTCCGAAGTGACGTGTCTTGTTGTCGTACACAAACAACTTGTTTATAAATAACTTAACATATTGTCTGTGCAGCTTGTGTGCTTTTTAATACATCCCTGAATCAAGGTTAAACATAAATGCTTCGGAATTTTATAATAATGTTGATTTAAACTATTTAAACTGGCAGCCACGTACAGGCAAACGCAGTGTAGGACGACCCACCACAAGATGGAGTGACGACCTGCACAGTGTTGCGGGAAGTCGATGGATGCAGGTGGCTCAGGACCGAGCTTCGTGGCAATCTTTAGGGGAAGCCAATGTTCAGCAGTGGACTTCTGATAGGCTGAAATGATGATGAAACTAGGTGTGGAAGAAAATGACGGAAATATGATACCTAACGCTTATGAGTTAACCGACAAATTAACAGAATTTTTGTCGTTGTTTGATGTCAAAACAGCCGATTAACACTGTTTATCCTACAGATAAACGGTTGATTATATTTAACCTTCTGTTGCTCTCTCATAAAGCTAACGTATTAAAAGAGTTAAGGAAACTTATTTAGTATATAGTAGCCATTTACAACGAGCATCAAAAACATTTGTTTCGAACATGCTCTATATATTTATAAAAATTCGAGGTTTTTAATAAAAAAGATATAAATTTTTAATCTAAGTATTCAATTATTTTAAGTTAGTTTGTTTTCACTCTACTGAATTATTTTTCAGGAAATAGGTCAAGGACAGACGATGCTACGCTTGTCATGCGCTCAACTGAAAGTCAATGTTACTGTACTGACGGACGCTTAATAAAGACATTGTTTGTAACATTGCAATCCTGTTGACGCCAAAACGGTTGTCACGCTTCCTTTCTCGGTGAGGATTTTGGTGTCAATTATGGTCCAATCCTGTTAGAATAGATGCTGAGTGACAATTGGTACTTTGGTGGATTCGATGTTTTGATTCTGGGTACGTGCCGCGGGTTTGACTTACCACTAATGTACTGACGCCTAGAGATTGCTGACGACACGTAAATTACGGACTTGGGGGTTTCCCAAGGTTTGATTAGCTGATAGGATTCCTTTCATGCTTAGAAGCCGTCTGAGGAGCCACTACGCTCTTACTCATTTCTGTCGTTAATCAGCAGGGTATCTTTTATCGTGTTAGTTAGGGTCTAAAATCTAGTCTAGTCTAGAGTCGTGGTAACCTAGTGGTCAGGGCGCTCACTTTAGTTTCATAGAACGCGCGTGACCTGGGTTCGATCCCCGGTCCCGGCACCACTAAAATTGTTAATAGCAATTTTAAGTGCTGTATTTACCACGTGCTCAGCGGTGAAGGAAAACATCGTGAGGAAACCTGCATGTCTGAGAAATAATAAAAATATTATTTCGAGGATATGTGAAGCTCGCCAACCCGCACTGGAGCAGCGTGGCGGGCCCTTCCCGGCTCCTAAACCCTCTCTGATACTAGTATTTGAGTAGGAGGCCTTTGCCCAACTGTGGGCACTTACAGGCTACTTTACTGCTTTAGAGTTTAAAAGGTATAAAGAGCCAGTATAATTACGAGCCATGTTGCATTCCGTCTTAGTCCTCGGAAGTGACAACGCATCTGTGGACATCTTCGATTGAAGTTGCTATCCATAGTCTGCAGGAGCCGCTTTACCATCGGGTGGACGGTTAGTACATTTGACACTACAATGGTTTAAAAAAAACCTTTATATGCATTACAATTGACTTGATTTGAATGCTTAAAACAAACCGAAAGTCATCGGTTACAGAAAAACTGAACATAACATTTCCAAGGCGGGTAGGCTGGTTTATATAAATCTTTTATTTTCTGTATTGGGGACGTTTCAAATATTTCCAAGGTTTAAAGATTCAAATGCAGTCTTATAGACACGAAGGAAGTCACAATCACCCAGAAAATAATATAAATATCCACTTATATTTTCCTTTCGGTTTCTTACTTTAGTACTCCTAAAAGCTGGCAATCTGCTTTTTTACAACGACATTATTCACGGACTACGAATCATAAAGTCGCTCAATCCACTCACGGGTAGTGCATTTATTTCTATTAAAAAAAAAACGGGTGGCTAGGTAAAGCCAAGGCAGTATGAGCGAAGCTAAAAATGCGCCAAAAATATAGGTTAAGGTGTCGTAACATCTCGTCACATTGTTCTAAATATGTTTCTAATGCTTGTAACTTTCGTGCCCATGTTTCCACATTAGTAAGTACTAGCCAGCTGTGTGTGACGTGATGAATGCCGCCGCTAAGAAGCCACAATATTATGTTGTAAAGAATATTAATGTTTTACATTTTATTTCAACAAATAATGAAATGAAATGAAAAGTCTTTATTCTTCGACGTAAGAAAGATAGTTTCGTAAACTCTTCTCCTGTACTCGTATATACACAGCGCGTGGTTTTGTTTAATAACATTTTCACGACCGAGGGCTTACTAGTAAGCTTACATACTTAATTTCACTCGAAAATGTTTTGTGCAAAACAAAAATAGTTGTAAATCTTCTTTAGAAACGTGCACAAGAGAAGCGTCGGTTACGCAATGGGGAAGGCGCTTGCTCGCCTGTGTTTGAATTGATACTACCTACGTACTGCACCATAAAATACCAGCGAACCGCGCCGCATTCAGACAGGACTGTTATAGTCTATTTTTATATATATTTAATATTTAAGTTATATATTTAAAACATATAAATGTATGTATATATTTATTATTATATATTGTTGTATGCGTATTTAATAATATATATATTATATAGTAATATATATATATATATAGATTCACATTTATTATAATTTTTTTTCCTCTCTTGTAGTTCTCTCTATTCTATCACTTACACCTACTTCATTTCATCTCTGCATCGTCCAAAGGTTGACTGGTAGAGAATGCTTCTGGTATTAAGTCCGCCTATATACGTTCTCATGTATATGAAGTTAAATAAATAAAATAAATAAATAATATAATCGTACCTATACCAAAATTTTAGACTTATCATTTGAAAAGAATAAAATATAAGCTCTCACGGCCCTGTTCCCACTACTGGGATGGTCAGCGGTCCTTACATTTATAACCCTTTAGATCCAGTGTCATTGCCGTCGCCTTATGGTCACCGTCCTAATGTCCAAGCCACCGATACAAATCGTATACGAGTTTCGTAAAAACTATTTGTTCTCATCGTACGAAAGGCTATATTGGAATACGTGGCCAACTAAAAGGTCAGTAAGTGGTTAGAGAATAGCGAGGTTAACTAATAACACTTTCACGACAACTGTAACAAATGTCGCATTTGTATATACACCTTTTGATTCCGGATCTGGAGTAATGTAGCTTTCGAACAGTGAAAGTGTGTTGAAAAAATAAGGTAATACGTAAATTACCTATAACACAAACTCATATTATCTCTTATCTGTAATATTAGTATAGATCATGTGCAGGTCAGAGTAAGGGATATTATATTCTTCTAGTTTTGCTTAGCGTTTGCATGGTGCCTTGGTGGATTTTTTTTTCTCTCGTGTGGTATGGCGTTATAATCTGCAACCCCCTTTCTTCCCGTGGGTGACTTAACAGGCGATAAAGGGAAAGCCTTGAACATTGCGAAAGTTACCAGATCAAAATTAAGCGCGTAGACCTATGAGAAACAGCGGCGTTTAAGGTGCGAGGTGTCTGGCGCTGCGATTGCCAATCCGCTAGCTGAGCGTGGCGATTATGGTAAATCATCGGTATGGGCAAGGCCTCTGTCCGTCCATCCTGGAGTGGACAAGTTGGTAAGGCAAGGTAATAAGAGTATAGATCATGTGCAGGTCAGGGTAATAGATATTATCTAATAGTTTTGCTTAGCGATTGCGAGGTGCCAAGTGGTGGCGAGCTGTGGTAGCCTGCGAGCCGTGGTAGCCTAGTGGTCAGGGCGCTCACTTTAGTTTCATAGAGCGCAAGTGACCTGGGTTCGATCCCCGGTGCCGGCACCACTAAAATTGTTAATAGCAATTTTAAGTGCTGTATTTACCACGTGCTCGGCGGTGAAGGAAAACATCGTGAGGAAACCTGCATGTCTGAGAAATAATAAAAATATTATTTCGAGGATATGTGAAGCCCGCCAACCCGCACTGGAGCAGCGTGGCGGGCCCTTCCCGGCTCCTAAACCCTCTCTGATACTCGTATTTGAGAAGGAAGCCTTTGCCCAGCAGTGGGCACTTACAGGCAATTAAAAAAAAAGGTGGTGCAATGAGGTCCGGAATGATAATAAATTTATCGATGTAAATGTTTCACCTTAACATCGCCGCCACTGGACATTTGGAATACCTTGTTCGGAAACTTCCACCGCGTCATCGTTTGTTACGGTGAACGGCCGATGAGATGCATTATTAGTACATGTACTGCAAGCTCATTAGGATTTGCTGTATCCGAGTCATCGTTGGTCAATAATATATGTAAGCGGAATACACGTAAATTTTTATTGTCTGTCGAATAATATAGAATAAAATTTGTATCATCTTTCTTACTTTATGTTGCAACGCGCCTTGATTTTACTATAGTTATAATGCACTATGCATTACAAGATTATTTTATCCTTTTTCATCATTATCATTTTAGCTTATCACAAGTCCACTGCTGAACATAGGCCTCCCCCAGAGATTGCCAAAAAGCATTACTGTGCTGGTCGACATTCCATTTTGTGGGTGGGGTCGTCCCACACTGCCTTGGCCTGTACGTGGCTGCCACACGAGAATCTTTTCGCCCTTGGGTTGTCAGTTCTGCGAGCTATGTGGCCGGCCCATTGCCTCTTTATCTCTATGTAGTACAATAACGTAATGTCAAATTTATTATGATTGAAAATTATTAGGTAACTACTGTCGGTCGGTGTAATATTATAGCGAGTTTTATAATTTTTTTATACATAAAGAATATATCTGTCAATATGACAGAGTCTAACAGTAACCGTTTTTCTTTGGCGATTATTCACGACTTATTCAGAAATAAATTCACCCGTATTTTGAATTCTTATAGATTTGCTATTACAATTAATATTAAGTATTTTTTCAAATGTTCTTCTCTGGTCGTAATTGTAGGTCTATTGCAGCATAGACTTGCCGCTGACTTTTAAAGGAAGTTCTATTTGTACCCAAGACGAGAGTCATAGGTCTAGACATTCTTAGTCCTTTCAGCCCACTTTTCACCAGCGCTTATTTGGGAAAGTGATAGGTGGAGAGCCGTCTTAATATGGAAACTAACGATAGAAATCGTACGTAAGTTTCGAAAAACACAATGATACAAGCCCTCCACCTAGGTGATCGAACTCGAGTCTTTTAATTTGAAGGCAGATCCCCTAACTAATAATAGGTTAAAATAGCAGTATAATGCTGCTATCTGCCGTATAGTGAGTGATTGAACGCGAGACCCATTTACTGTTAACGAGGGGCACACTATCTAAGCCTTCAATGTTGATAACCCATCTGCAGTTGGATTGTTAGTCTAGGACAGACGCACTTTTCTACGGGCCGCAGAGATCACTTACTGTCGGCTGGGCTGTCTGCTCGTTTGTTGTCATTCCTTGAATAAGAATAAAAATAACAACAATAAATCAAGATGTCAGTGATTGTAAATCCGTTTCCGTTACATTTTACTTACACCGTTACTAATTGAAATAAAAAATCTTATCATACAATTCAAAAGAAGTAATTTATTTATGTATGTCATGAGTGTGATGGGCTTTCAATTAGTTCATTGACATCATCTAAAATTCTACATCAGAATTTAATGCTGGTAGTGAACTCTATTTACCGCTGACCTGGTTCAGCAGGCTGAATCCTAGAAGGCTGTCCATTTCGAAGTAAATTATTAGCGATAAACCCATGAACTATTTTTGTCATTGCATTATTCGCCCAGTCGTGTGTTACAAGTGGTCGCTTGATTTTAAAAACTTATGTATCATCAGGAAATTGGGAAAATTCTAGAAACAGAAGCTATAAATTAAGAAATAATGAGGAAGTTTCATCAGAAAATAATTAATCTATCTATATTAGGTTAAAACATGGGTAAACCCAACAAGGTTTGTGTATTGATATGTTGGTTTAACTTTAAATAAAGCTAACACTCTACTTTGTAACCAAAGTTATTAATGTAAGTAAGGAGAAAAAAATGGACCGAGATTCGAGCCCTGCGGGGGGACGCCCATTGATACCGTTGACACGGAAGAACTAGCACCATTGATTGCATCTTTTTAAATCATTTTAATCAAGTAGGCGATAATAAGTTGAAGCGCTGAACTTTTTGTACCCTTATCATACGGCGATTTATTCTAAATGGTCTTTAGTTTCGGGATGAGTCTTGCCACACATTACGTTCTGTTTCCCGGAGACGCGATAAGTTGGTTGTGATACGTTTATCTGGGCACACATATGGATTTCCGACAGTCAGAATACGGGGCCGTCTACGCTAAATATTCTTCGTTGTTTTTACAATTACGCAGCGGTGTGGGTGTCGGCGCCGCGACTTCAATATTTCGTTGTGGGTGGTTATTTCGTAGCCGCGTTGTGGACAGAGCTCGATTGAATTGGTTGCATCCGAACAATTGACTGCATTTGTAGCACTTGCTGTTTTTAAAAACACCGCCCAGGCAAATCTCTAGACTCGAGAGGTCAATGTTTCCGAAACGTTAAATAAATCGGCCTTTGAGGTGGCATGCGGTGTTCCGTAGTGAAGCACGGATTCTGTTTACAATACATACGCGGGTAAAGTATTGCGTAGATTGGATGTTTCTGTATATCATAATGGTTTGCATTGGATTAATTACGATATGATGGTTGCATATTTTTCTATAATCTAAATAATGATTAACGTAGACTGTTCGAGCTGTTTAGCATTATTTACGTTATTGTAATTACAGATTGTTTCAATTACTAGCAACAAACAGATTGCTAGTAATTAGTCTATTAATGACTATTCCACTTAACGCAGTGATCGATTTTTTAATTGCCGCTTAGTTTAGGCCGCTCTTATAGACTTTTTAATGGTTTTCTCGACACCGTTCTATAAGTCATCAAGAAACATGTCTTAGTGTAGTGCGTACTGGCTGGCTGTACTCGCGAATGTAGACGAAATGGCGACATTTATCTACCGTGTTCCTCAAGTTCAAGCTCTAACCCCCGTATTCCCTAATAATACTTTAAGTAAGGCATTTCTCAATGCGGTCTCTATAGGCTTTCGTATCCCTGTGTGTATTTGTGAATACCGACGGGGATCTTTTATATGGAAAGAGTTATGCTCTCTTCTAAGCCGAAATGGCAACAGGCAGATCGCATCAGTTACTTTGAACGCCCTAAAGTTGAAAACTGTACCTCTGTATAGTTGGCTCAGTGATGCCGGATACGTCCTGGCTAGAAAGAGCGAGCATTTGTGCAAGGTGGTTGGAATAAGATGGTCATAATGAGATGTTCAGTCGCATCCTTATCGTACTACGAGTGTATTTTCGTGATGATTGCATTGGTTCTGTCGGAGATTATAAGATTTTCCGTAGTACTAGTGTGCAAAACTCGAGAATGAGAGGAGCCGGCAGATATTCATTTCTGTATTTTAAGTATCTACTAAGTACTTTTCCATACTATTTTTATGGAAACCTAATAATACGATTTTTATAAAGACAAATTGTTAATTAGAATTCAATAAAACTTGTGTTCATCACAAAAACCATGGTATGAAAACATTTTCACGGTTGAATAATATTAAATTTTTATTATAGAACTAATTGGGATGCAGTAATCGAGTTTAAATAAAAATTCAACATATTAAAAAAAATGCTGATTAATATTAGCTAGGTCATTATGAAAACTTAAAGAATAAAAAAAATAACTTATTATTTACACAGATATATAATTCTAAATTAAATATAATTTTCAAATACATTTTAGAAAGTTAACAAAGTGATTATTGCTTTTATGACACTTAATCGGTTCACAGGATTAATATATGCCTATTGTATATTGGACTGTTCTTATAACGGAACCAATATGTACATATTCTAAATTGAGATAATTTGTTCCCTTACGTCTCAATCTTCTTTTATTTCGTTATTAGTCACTAAAGTATTTCATGTAACGTAATGTAAAGCTTCCATTTAAAACATTAAAGTGTAAAGCGAAGTTATGGCCATGAGAAGGACGCTAGCCTGTGTAATGAAAAAAGAGCCGTTATCAAAATGGCGGCGGCCCCGCGACCGCCGCGGAGCGTGCGGTCGTTGACGCGGGCTAACGTCGGCGTCACGGCTTGGCGCTTCTATTGATTTCGTCTATTGTAGAAACTGTCATTGCCATCTAGCGGCGACGACGCGAAATTATGCAGCAATGTGCGGAATAGATGGCGCAGTATTGAAAAAACTGATGTTAATTAAATATTTTCATGTTTCATCAATTTTGAAACTTCTTTAATCATTTTATTCGATCTCCCGGATAGACCTAATAATAATAAAAATATCCCACACATGCATAAATGGTCGGTAATATAGAAAGGTTGAGTATATGATCTCTCCGGTTAAAGTTGTTTTCTAAAGTTAACAGCAAAATGTATATACATGTGGTATGTCATGCAGAGACCCACCTATGGGAAATATAGCAGAAAATCAAAAACTAATTAATTATAAATTATTGATTAAATCCGCAAAATTTCGTTTTAACTAACAAAATTTCTATGTATCTTAAATTTAAGTAAGAAGTTTTTTTATGCAAGTTTTAGAGGAATAGAACTGTTACAAAGTGTACTATTTCTCCATGGAATAAACATGTAGTTTCCTTTTCCACAGTGTAAAGACTTCGAGAAAGTTGGTGCGACGATTGCGGTGACGCCATGCGACGTGGTGGAGGAAGCCGATATCACCTTCTCCTGTGTAGCGGACCCGCAGGCTGCAAAAGAGGTGAGACATTTGGCTTCTTTACGTAATACCATCTGTCAGACTATTGGCATATGTTGACATCTCTATGTATATATATATATTCCGCTTATATTCCTATTATATAGTATATAATCCGTGCTCAGGACTCTGCGACAGATGCGTGGACGTGGTTTAAGGAATTATCGATATGAAAGCTATCAAGCCGTTCGTTTGTACCAATAACGTCATGTTAAAGGTCAGCGCACAGCGGGGCCTGGCTATTTGGTCTTTCTAATGAATATCCGTTGACATTTCTACAGTCACCTTTTACGCGGGATTAAAATGCGTTGGGTGCTTAGTTAGAGCTCACAATGTGGTAAAAGGTTATCTTCTTAGGTTAAAGAATAAAACGAGAAAGAAGTATGCTGTACATTTTTAATATAGTTTTCTTATAGAGTATGTTAAGACAAGGCTCAGATCTAGTCTGTAGTCGGTGAAAGACAATGTACCTTAACAAAAAAGCTGGATCTTTCTAGATGGTATTCGGCAACTGCGGGGTGCTACATTGTCCGTCATTAGAGGGGAAAGGATACGTGGAAATGACGTCGATCGACGCGGACACGTCGCATGACATCGTGGAAGCTATCGGCGGCAAAGGCGGCCGGTATTTGGAAGCTCAGGTAAGTGTTGCATTCGTTACTTAACCCCCCCCCCGGTCGTATGTTAGTTTTCTGTAAAGGATATACCGAGTACGAAAAGAGACCAAATCTGGCGCCTTATTCGCGAAACAGCTATAGAATCACAAGGCATGGTTGGTTGGTTATCAATAAACGAAAACATATCTTGGATATGAAAAATAATAAGGGTCAGTCAGATACAGATACACGGGACACAGCACACAATACAACGATACCCGAAAATAGGTGTTGGCTTCATCGAAGATTTGAATCCAGGGTACAATCAAAAACATACCCGGCGCAGGGGCCTCATTTGCTACGCCCCAAATACATTACTGCAAATCATATCGTGTTATTTTTTAACATGGCCATTTTTGCCCAAGATATGTTTACCCAAAACGAAACCATGTTTTGTATGGTTGAAACGACAATCCACGTTAGGGTATAGGGTAGTGAGATTTTATTGCTTTTTTTTTAATACACAATAACAAACCGTGTGACGTGAGTAACGTGAGTAACGCCGGTTGCAGATCCAGGGCTCGAAGACGCAGGCGGAGGAGGGCACGCTGATCATCCTGGCGGCCGGCGACCGCTCGCTGTTCGACGACTGCCAGTCCTGCTTCAAGGCCATGAGCAAGAACTCCTTTTACCTTGGTAGTAGTGCGCGGCTCCGATTCGCTGCCCACCCCTCCAGCCCCTCAGGCAGCCCCTGGCTTTATCGCATCACATTTACACGATACTTGAGATTTATTGCATGACTGTAAGAGAGAATATTGTAGGACTTCTTGAATAGGGTGGAAGTTTTGTCCTGGGAAGAATTATTCATTGTAACATAAGTTTGGAGAGTGGGGTAGTTTAATAATTTCAAGTGTGGAAATAAATTTGTGCTATCAAAGTCTTAAAAGGGAGCAACCAGACAGTAAATAAAGTAGCAACCTGTAAACGTCCCACTGCTGGGCCAAGGTCTCCTCTCAATAGCTGACTGTTTTTTTTTTCATTCTCTCCTATTCTAATTTTGTGTATTTTATACTGCTACTACAACAGCGTAGATTAGCATTTCTTTAAAGGCTCTACCCATACCCAGCCAGCTGTGCCAGCGGGTGGGTGAGCGCTCCGCCGGTACCAGAGCACCTGTGATACTGCTCCCCATCACTAGTGTGCGGGGTTTGGGGCTAGAACCTCGTTTGTTGGCTAGCAGTTTGCACCACGAGCAGACGAGCTTCGGTATTTGTAGAAAGATGATTACATACTTTTTTTTTTATCAAAGAATGAAGTTTTTGTGTGGGCATGATAAAAAACTTTTCCCGATTGATTTTCAAAAACGTTTTCCCACGATCTTAAAGCAGAAAGCTGCGGTTAGCATTGCAACGCGGCGTCAAGACGCGCCATTTACCGCTAATGTACGCTTCGAAAGAACAACATACCATAGTGGAACGTCTGCGTACTATGAAATGTGCGACACGGCGGGACGCGAACAGCAGCGTCGCACGGCAACAGAGCATTGCGTGTGTGATATCCTTCACTATTTGAAGGATTGGGAGCAGTTAATAAAACGCGTTGAACAGTACAACCGCCATTTGTCGACTGCCTGATAAATCAGGGAGGAAACCTACCGACATACTAATGCTACATCGTGTTACACAGCAGCGATCGGGATCGAAACAGACATGCTTTTTAGTTGGGAGATTGCATTAGGACAAATTTAAAATTGGCTGCTTCGATCTGTGTTAGGACGGATGTCAGCCGCGGCATGCGCAATTCAAAAGTCCGAGCTAATTAGCTCAACGTATAAATGTTGCACAAGATTGTCTATATTGTTAAAGTTTACTGTAACATCGTCGATCGGAGACATATATTATATTGTCGCCTGTTTATGAATATGCGACGTACTGCTGAAGGTCATCGCGTGCGATGCGGTGAGTCGGTTCGGTTTCATCGATCGTCGAGTATATATCGAGAAGGCATCGAGCCGTGCCACTGAGGTTGAGAGCGGTATTGAGCAGAACGACGTTTCCGCAGGTGACATCGGCAACGCGTCGAAGATGAACGCCGTGCTGCAGGTGGTGGGCGGCGTGTCGCTGGCCGCGCTCGCCGAGGGCCTGGCGCTGGCCGACCGCGCGGGCCTCAGCCAGGCCGACCTGCTCGACGTGCTGGCGCTCACCCCGCTGGCCTCGCCGCACCTCATACTGAAGGGACGAGGTAAGCAGTACGCAGCTCCTCCACTAGTCACCCAGCCCGCCCTCTCGCCCAGCCAGGTCGACCGGTTCGACATGCTTAGTTCACGTACGCAGTACTCAGATGCCAATGTATTGGCATTCTAATTGTAATTTTAATTCAGCAGTCGCAACTGTTACAGCACCATTCTTATTTCCCGGGTCTTCATACGTTCACCGATCAACAATAATAGATGTTTCTTATAAAGCAGCGTCAAAGCTGTGGCATGCATTGTATGAAAGTTTGCATATTTTTTTCTAAGTGGGGCTGGCTGGCGGGTTAGGAAGCGCAATGTACCCATGTCGCTCAACGTCGATCTGTAAAATTTAGATCGGACGTTATCGGATTGATTTTATGCCTCTATTTCGTCGCCAAAACCGCATCAGTCTATTACTAGTCCCACGGCTTTCATAGCGTGCGCTGAAAGCGGCGTCAAAATGCGTCAAGGTGCACGCAGCCAGCCTTCATTTCGTTTATGATATCCGCGTTGTGGCGCGCCGCTAGGGCGAAAGGAGTTGTAGGGTTAAAGTCAGTATATTCGATACATTCCATAGCCATAAAAAATAATATCCAATTGCTATTTACGTGCTATGAGTCCATATAATGAAGCATATATATATTTTTTTCCAGCAATGATCGAGTCATCGTACTCCACCCACCAGCCTCTCACCCACATGCAGAAGGACCTAAAGCTGGCGCTAGGTCTCGGAGACGCCCTAGAACAATCTCTGCCTCTAACGGCGACCACTAACGAAATCTTCAAGCACGCGAAGCGGCTCGGCTATGCGAATCACGACGTTGCCGCCGTGTATATAAGAGCTAGATTCTGATCATGTGACCCGTCTCAAGGAGGTCCGACTTCTGGCCACGGAGACCGTTTATCATAAGTACCACAGTTGTGATACCGAGCGAGTGAAACAATACACGCAACGTAGCTCCTGCAACCTGCAACTAATTGAGTATTGAATTTCTAACAATAAATAAATATAACGAAAACTAAACATTAGCGTCAATGGCTTATTATTGGATTAATGTGTCTTGAAGCTTCTCTCCGATTTTAATTGCTAAGTAAGTGCTGGATGTCTTGCTTCATAGAAGTATGTAGATAATACACTGCTGGGCATAGACCCTTGTTAAATTTTATGTAGGATTTTCTGTAATTGCCACGCTCAGTAGGCCGATTGTTAATATATTTATGGGAATATAATAATATACATGATTAATTGTGTGACCAAATACAATGACACATATTTTTACTAACAAATATAGTATGTATAAAAACTCACGCCTGTTACCTACAGTAGTCGGCAGAGATAGCCAAACGAGATTTCGCGACCACTTCTCATCTCACCGAGAGATAGATCATCACGTGACGAGCGTCGTTGCCGCGTTTGCTCTCCGATAGTGCCATGAGATTTTCTAGGCTTTCTCTTTTACTTGTCTCTTACAATACCCACGGCAAGAAAGTGAGGGTTAACACTACACAAGGCATAGTATTTCTTATTCGGTGTTTGATATTTTTGATAAAATATAATATAAATAGAATAATATAAAAAAATATGTACAGTAATAACTTGGATATAATAACGATGTATATCCAATGAGGCACGTATACATGGACAGCTACATAGCTAAGTAAGGAACACTGCGCAATGCCGAAAAATTACATGTGTACCATGCGCCATGCTCAAAGAATATAAAAGAATATTTCAGTGATATTCAGCCCATTTGGCTTCTTCGATGTTTAGTAATAATAATATTAATATACAATTTGATGTTTAATAATACTAAAAAAAAAGCTATCTCGTCTTTATTTTCATAATGACGTTTACATAGATGAAATTGGCATGTGAAGTGCCGCCTTCAAATAATTGCGGGTTTTTGCAGTAACTCATTTATCACAATGTGTGTATTTCGTGAATGTTGTAAAGAGTTTAAATTATATATTCTTGTATGGGAGAAGTTGTAGTCGAGTAACTTTTTAATCGTAATTCAGTGTCAGATTAAAAGTTGACGATAAATTACGTCAAGAAATACAGTCTTATATAAAAAAACATTTATGTATGGTGCACAAGATCATACTACTGAAGTAGAAATTTCTTTCCAGCTTGAATTAATAAAAAAAATGCAAAATATAAACCAGCATGTTTATAATATATAACCAAGTGTAGCAGTGTAGCAATTCGGCACTAAAGTAATTTTTTTTTAAAAATAAAGTACCATTTCTGTCTGAAGCGAAATATGTATTGTGTTTATGATAAATCAACGTCACATAGTTTGCGTTAATTTTATCTTATTTTGTATTGTACCGAGACATGTATAACAGTAATATATTATTTAATCTCTTTGGTATTGTATAATGTAAATGGTTAAACGTACCGGTGCGCCAGAAGTATGACCCCATACATCATTATGACCAATTGTTAGTTATTCTATAACTCACTTTGTTTTAATTTTAATACTAGGTATCAATTGTTGTAAGTCTATCAAATCATATTATCTTGATTTTTTAAAATATGAACCTTGGTTTATTTATGGCATTTTAAATTTAGTTTAGTATATTATGTATTTAATATGCACGCATAAATGTACAATTTAAAAGATTTGTGTTTAATCTGTTATTGTCATTGGGTAAGACTAAATATTACTAGGGATTTAAAAACCATCATTAACTTCCGCGTGTCCTAAGTTTACTGCTGGACTTCAAATAGGGAGAAATTGTGTTAATCACCACACTTGCTGATACGATTGGCGATGGCTGTACCAGACGCCACATTTTGGACGTTGCTGTGACATTTTTCGTAATGCTTATTCCGCTGAGTATCGGAAAGACACGAGTTTTTCGAGACTTTCGAAGAGAATTTCGGACACCCACGGTATGCAAGGAGGTGGCAGATTTAACTCCGCCCTACTACACGACTATAAGTTAGTTCATTTAATTTAGTTAAGGTATTAATTTAAAATGGACAAATTAAGTGCACTTTGCGTTTCATAGTTTGTAAGTGAATCCACTTGATTTTCTGGTTAAGGCTTAACGTTAATAAATCCAAAGGTTTCATTAAAATGTTGAAAACTAATGTTATGTTCGCTACAATTGTTTTACATATTTAAATCCGCTGAAATTAGCTTAGGTTAAACGTGTTCTTTTTGACGAAATGTAGTTTCTGGAAGGAATCAGAAATATGACACTTTTCTAAGAATTGTTACAAATAAGAAATATGTTTAAAAATATAGTGAAAATAAAGTATTTTATTTCATTTTTATTTACTTTGTGTGAAAATTCTAATCCAACTAAAAGCAGCATCTTGCATCTTAAAACAATTATTTTACAATCTATGGTGTACCTAAGGGCTGTGTCGCCTCCGCGGGACAGGAAAATTCCTACAGTGGAAGGTAACGTTTTTTTTTAAATAAAGGTGAAAGTTATGTTAGTGAATGTTAATAAAGAATTTCTGTTTACTAAGAACTAACCGAATTCAATAAAGCTGAGATGGCCATTAGATACAAAGTGACGCGTCGATATTACTATTGAGCTTGCTGGTCGATTTAGGTGGTATCTCGATACAAGATTCTCAAAAGTGGTAAGGCTGTTCTCAATCCAAAATCCTAATAGCCATTCTGTTGTGCCACAATGTTCTTACTTAGGTCCCATTTTATTTAATATCTTCATTGACATCTTCAATGGAGAGGTAGATAGGGGTGCTGCACTTGATCTAAAATTAGTAGTAGTTTTAGTAAGAGCACGATCCTGACCGATGCCGACCTAACGTCGATTCTCAGAGTGTGGCTAACACCTTGCACGTCAATTGGTAAAATACAATTTCTTCTTAACGAACTTGACGGTTAAGTAAAATACGTGTCTTTCAACCAGTAACAGCAGCCTTTCTTAAAAAGTTATCAGGAGTAAGCCTGTTCGTTGCCTATTAAGGAAGATACTGAGGACCAGATAGATCCATAGATCGCCCATAGACTACTTTTAATGAAAGTTTAACTTAAGACAATTAATAATTGTTTCATAGTCTGTACACTACAACAAAACTATATTTTAAAATGAAAATAAAAAAAAAAATTGAAGTTGACTTTAGTAGGTAGCGTTATTTTTTATCTACGAAATGACAAATACAGAGTTAGATGATAGTCACAGCAGTTTTTTTTTGGGATAACAATGGTTTGTAAACTACATTGGGGTTAACACTTAGATAGCTAGGGTTTTCTAACTTTTGTTACATGGTAGAGCCAAACGGCGGTTGTTGCTGCTGCTCGAATGTGCCGGCTCGTCCGGGTTGGTACCACGGCGACGCAGAATACCAGCGTGAAACAGAGGCATCTTGTGGTTCGTTCGGTGAGTGAGGTAATCGGAAGCCCACTCCTCTGTTGCAGGTGTACGTGGGCGACGGTAATCACTTACCATCAGGTGAACCGTGGTAGAGCCAAGCGGCGGCTTTTGCTGTCGCAGGAATGGGCCGGCTCGTCCGGATAAGTACCACGGCCTCGCAGAATACCGGCGTGAAGTAGAGGCATCTTGTGCTTCTGCGTTTCGTGCGGTGAGTGAGGTAACCGGAGGCCCTCTCCCCCCTCCCCCCTCCCCAAATATGGTAGCGGTATATAATTTTGAGCTACCCCAGGAGGGTACCAGTATCTACGGTTCTGGAGAATCCCTCACTGAGCGTCCACGTTCAGGCTTTCCTACGCTACCTAATCGTGGATGCTCAGTCTGCCCCGCGTATTCTGGGGGGGGCAATATTCCGCTCTCTTTCTTTCCTACTCGAGGCAAACGCAGCAAAGAAACTATGGCATCCCCTACCGCGCTCGCCGTGGATTTCTGCAATATCAGGGGACTCCACTCGAACCTTAGCGCCGTTCATTACCATCTTGAAACGGCGAAGCCGGCCTTGCTTTTTCTTACAGAGACTCAGATATCGTCTCCGGCTGATACCTCTTATCTCCATTACCCGGGGTACAAACTGGAACACTCCTTTGTGCCCCGTGCCGGAGTTTGCGTATACGTCAGAGATGATATCTGTTCTCGACGCCTCGGTAGTCTTGAAGGTTTTCCTTCTACCTTTCTACCCTTTGGCTGCGCATCGACAGCGACGACCATCCGCGCGTCTATGCGTGCCTTTACAGGTCCCATAGCGGTAATACCGTAACTGACCGACTCATCGACCACATCCAAATGGCTACAGATTCCGTGCTACAACAGATCCCATCCGCAGAGATCGTGATTCTCGGCGATTTTAATGCCCACCACACCGATTGGCTCGGTTCTCGCATAACCGATCATGCGGGGAGATCTGTTCACGACTTTGCATTAGCATATGGCCTGACACAACTGGTAACCTCGCCGACACGGATCCCAGACGTGGAAGGTCATACACCTTCCCTGTTGGACCTTTTGCTGACCTCACACCCGGACGGATATTTGGTCTCAGTCGATGCTCCTCTTGGCTCGTCGGACCACTGTCTGATCCTGAGTGTAGTGCCTATCGCGCGCCGATCCCGAACGCGATCTGCGGGCTTCCGCCGTGTGGCACTATAGGTCGGCAGATTGGGATGGAATGCGGTCTTTCTTTGCTTCCTACCCATGGGGGCAGGTTTGCTTCTCGCTGGATGATCCCAACGCCGTTGCAGATTCTGTCACCGATGTGGTACTTCAGGAATGGAACTTTTATTCCGTTCTCTGCAGTGCCTGTCGGAGGTAAATCCCAGCCTTGGTTTGGTCGCACCTGCAAAATAGCGTCACGCCGAAAGCGGAAGTGCTACCAGGCCTGGGCCGATGCATCGGCGTCTCGGGATGCAAAAACCAGTGCTCTTAAAAACGAGTACAACTCTGCCTCCAGGTCCTTCAAAGAGTTATCGCTGCGGCAAAGTTAAAGCACATTGGCGGAATTGGCGCGAGACTAGTTCGCCTCCCATCGGGATCCCGCGCATTCTGGTCTCTCGCCAAGGCTGTCCAGGGGAATTTCTGTCAGCCATCTCTCCCATCTCTACACAAGGAGGATGATTCGCTGGCCCATACTGCAAAAGAGAAAGCCGATCTCTTGGGCTCTCTTTTTGCATCCAACTCGACTCTTGATGACCGGGGAAACTCTCCACCTACCATCCCGTGGTGTAAGTGCTCCATGCCGGAAATTCAGTTTCTGCAGAGCTCAGTGCGAAAGGCACTCCGCTCCCTGGACATTCATAAGTCGAGTGGGCCGGACGGAATCCCTCCAATTGTGCTGAGGATGTGTGCCCCTGAGTTGGCACCGGTTCTCACGCGTCTTTTCCGGCACTCCTTCTCTTCAGGCGTCGTCCCGGAATCTTGGAAGACAGCATTTGTGCATCCAATACCGAAAAAAGGCGACCGCTCTGATCCGTCCAACTACAGGCCTATTGCCATCACCCCCTTGTTATCTAAAATAATGGAGTCACTCATCAACACCCAGCTCCTGAGGTACCTGGAGGAACACCAGCTGATCAGTGACCGACAGTACGGTTTCCGTCGCGGACGATCAGCTGGTGATCTTCTAGTTTACCTGACTCACCGATGGGCAGAAGCAGTTGAGTCTAAGGGGGAGGCTTTGGCGGTTAGTCTGGACGTAGCGAAAGCATTTGATAGGGTTTGGCATAAAGCGCTTCTTTCAAAGCTTTCATCTTACGGGGTTCCTGAGAGATTGTGCAACTTGGTCACCAGCTTCCTCACGGATCGGAGCATCAAGGTTGTTGTCGACGGTGCATGCTCGGACCCCAAACCCGTGAATGCTGGTGTTCCACAAGGCTGTGTGCTATCTCCCACTCTGTTCCTTCTGCTTATCAACGACATGCTACAAATCAGTAGCATTCATTGCTATGCAGACGACAGCACGGGTGATGCCCTATATACAGGCCGTGCGAATATTTCTCGGGAACACGTCGACGAGTGCCGGAACAAACTTGTGTCTGAAGTCGAGACCTTGTTATTCAAAGTCTCGGATTGGGGTCGACGTAATTTGGTCCTATTCAACCCCAAAAGACACAGGTTTGCGCGTTCACCGCTAAAAGAATCCTTTGTCGTTTCTCCTCTTTTTGAGAACATTCCCTTATTGCCTCAGCCAGTATCAGAATCCTTGGCGTTGACATATCGAGCGACGTTCAGTTCCGTGGTCACTTGGAGGAAAGGCCAAATTGGCCTCCAAAAGCTTGGTGTGCTCTGTAGAGCGGGACAGTATTTCATGCCGGTCCACCGTTTGCAACTTTATAAGGCGCAAGTTCGGCCCCACATGGAATACTGTTCTCATCTCTGGGCAGGGGCACCCCAGTACCAACTCCTTCCATTTGACCGCATCCAACGTCGAGCGGCTCGAATTGTCGGCGACCAAGCTCTCTGATCGGCTTGATCCTTTGGCCTTGCGAAGAGATGTTGCTTCTCTTTGCATTTATTACAAAATTTTCCACGGGAATGTTCTGAGGAACTGTTCGGATTGATCCCAGCTGCTGAGTTTCACCATCGTACATCGCGACTGAATTCGAAGTTCCATCGATACCACCTAGATGGTTGGCATTCCACCACAGTGCGTTTTAATCGAAGTTTTCTGCCACGCACTTCGACTTTGTGGAATCAGCTGTCGCCAGCAGTATTTCCGAATAGTTACGACTTAGGGACCTTCAAGAAAAGAGCTTATTCCTTCCTTAAAGGCCGGCAGCGCATCTGTAGCTCCTCTGGTGTTGTGGATGTTCGTGGGCGTCGGTGATCACTTACCATCAGGTGAGCCGCACGCTCGTTTGCCACCTTCTTCTATAAAAAAAAAAAAAAAAAACCGACTCGTTTGCCGCCTTCCCCAAAAAAAAAAAAAAACTAAGCTCGTCTGTCGTATTTAATCGCATTAGGCCACTGGGTTGATCTTGCAACAAAACTGTCCTGTTAAATTCAAGAGGTCATCGTAAGAACGAGTTAAAGGCCCTTCTTCGGATAGATGGGCTTATCTTGCACGTAATGACATTTAGCTCATGCTTGTTCACGATGATGTATTATGTCAGTAAACAGTGCCTAATTTGTAGTTTCAGACCACAGATCATGTAAGACTATGCCCTTATATGCGTTCACGTTGCGAACATAATACTATGTACGATCTATGTATATTTATATATTTAATGCACGGCCCGATAGCCTAGTTGGTAGTGATCCTGCCTACGAAGCCGTTGGTTGCGGGTTCGAATCCCGCTTGGGTCAAACATTTGTATGACTAATATTAATGTTTATAACCGTGTCACACACATATATAAATATATATATATGATGTGGTAACACTGGATGAGGTGTGTGATTGTTAAATATTTTTATTTATTTATTAAAAACCACAGAAACAATAAACGATAATTTTTTTATTGGTTTAAATTCATTAAAAAGCCTGTCCCAATGACTTCATAAAAGTCGACTAAGGTCTAAGCTAGAAAAATATTGTGAGCCAGTGTGTCACACTAGCGAAACAGCGTCCTAAATATGCCAGACCTTTCCACCCAAATATGACAGAGGTCGATGTCCAGCAGTGGATTCCTTACAGGCTGATGATACTAAGATTATATAACTGAAAAGAAATATTGTGTATTGTAGAATGCTATTGTTGGAAAACAAGCAAAAGTTCCGTTAACGTACAAATCGATATTTAATCGCAACCTTGAGCGTTCTCGTTTCGAATTAACGATAATGGCCTTCGGAGACGAATGCGATGCAGGCTTACGAGAAATTAGTGGTTCGTCTAAAAATATTCCGTGATCTACAGCGGCGGGTCACGATAGCGCGGCCCGTAAAAAAATGTACGTATGATCGGTGAGGTCGATTTGTCATTACGAGGTTTATAACTCCGGTGTGCTCAACATGTGGTTTTTTTTTTTATGGGAAAGGGGACAAACGTGCAAGTGATTACCGTCGGCCACAGGCATCTGCAACACCAGAGGAGCTGCAGGTGCGCTGCCGACCTTTAAGGATAGGATTGGGAAAGTGAGTGGGACTCACTACAAGCACAAAATGTCTCTACTTCAGGTCGGTATTCCGCGAAGTCGTGGTACTAACCCGGTCGAGCCGGCCTTAAATGTGTAAGGAAAACAACTGATGTATAGAGTAGCGGCGGGTCCAGGGTTATTTCATAGTAGACCTGGGTTGGAATCACGGCGCTAAATTTGTCACGTGCTCGACGGTGAAGTAAAACATCGTGAGAAAACCGATGCTTCTTAAGAAATATTTTTGAAAAAAGCTGGTTGTTCACCAGCTAAAGTGTTGGCCACACCAGACACAAAACTCGGCAATAGTTCTGCTCTGCGACAGAGTCAAAACTTTTTGATACAATTTAGGCTTATTTAAAGCTTTCTTTCATACGACAAAATCAACACAATCTCGTTTCTAACTTCATTCGGTACATACAAGAACTTTGCCTTAAAATACTACCGTAATGCCCTCCGTCGCATTTCCAGAGTTCCACACAGAACTCGTGCGAGGTCTCTCCACCTACACATATAAATACAATATAAAGTAAATTAAAGTAACAGTCTGTAAGTGCCCACTGCTGGGCAAAGGCCTCCTTCTCAAATACTAGTATCAGAGAGGGTTTAGGAGCCGGGAAGGGCCCGCCACGCTGCTGCAGTGCGGGTTGGCGAGCTTGACATATCCTCGAAATAATATTTTTATTATTTATCAGACATGCAGGTTTCCTCACGACGTTTTCTTTCACCGTTGATCACATGCTAAATACAGCACTTAAAATTGTTATTCACAATTTTAGTGGTGCCGGCACCGGGGATCGAACTCGGGTCACTCACGCTCTATGACACTAAAGTGAGTGACCACTAGCCTACAACGCCTCGATAGTACATACGAATAATAAATACAACATGCGAATCGATAATTTTTTTTCTGTTTCTGACGAACGTACCACTAAGATTTTCTTCCGAGTCTCGTTGGTAGCATTTTACAAAAATAAGTTGCACACATATACCCTGTCCCGGAATAATTATATATATACTGTACAAATACTTGTCGCGTGCCGAAATCGAATACACGACCCGCAGCACCACTGCTAAAGGTAAGGGTGGCGAACATCGCCTCCGGGCGTGCTCCAGGATACTGCCATGATATTTTTAAGGTTGTAAGTGGCAGGGCTTAGTCGTCTCTTACATCACGGGGAGAATTGGGTTGGCAAATTCTCTAAAATAATAATAACGCAAATGTATCAGGTAATATAATCAGACGTACGAAAATGTTTACAACTCCTATTTAACATAACATGCTATGTCGCTATAACTCGAAAGTTTATGAAATAAAACTGCTCGGGGAAATTATAAGGGAAGCCAGTCGTAATAGTGCAGTTTAAATAAAATCATACGCTTAGCTAATTGCATGGTCTAAATATATTTATTGCAAATTATAAAATTTTCACCATATAGTTTGGTTTGTAACCAAAGTAAATATTTTGTTCATTGAAATTATTGTAAAACGTAGTGGTTACATACTCTTTGGTAGATGTTTTGATTCGGATTAACATTGTAGCATCATTAGTTGTGATTTAAATTAAACGGGTAAACTGTATTTCAAATTGTAAATATGTCGTTTTTAACAGAATATTTCGATGAATACCGACAACATCCTATTAGGAAAACTAAATTGTAAGTATTAATATTTAAGTTGCAATATTTCATCGCAAATGTTTTGGTGTCTATTCATTAGAGACTTTCAAATTGGGGGCATTGAGAGTCTTAATCGCCAGTGTACTGGAGAATTGATGTTTGCAGTACCAGAGATCTCGTATAATATGCGAGATTCTGTATACGGATGGCTTAAAGGTATTTGAGATATTTATTCGGGCACACGACCTGCAGTTATACGATTATTGTACATATAACTATATAATATTTCTAATTTGAAAGCTTGGTCAGCATGGCGGTTACAATAATTCGTTATTATCCCTAAACGTGGATTGTACAGACGAAAGAAGATTCAAATCTAAGAATACGTGGATGTTTCCTATGTAATTCAGTATTTTATTTCTGTTACACGTGCAGATGTAGTCCTGAAAACCGTTGGGCAAAACTTGAAGGCAAATGGCTAGACCCGAAAATTGGAACAGAAGATGTTAGTTTCGCTCATTATTACCGTTTTCTTTTAGTTTCATTTAAGATTCTTTAACTGTAATCTTTATTTTCTGGAGAGCTTTCTTTATAATTTACATTGACTTGTAAAGAGTCCAGCGCTGGGCATAAAATGTATACGTAAATGTATTTGGTAATAGAGTTGTGTTCAGAACAGAAAGTCGCGTAGTCGAATCCTGTACTCGGTAAAATGAATATGAATTTAAATGTGTGATAGATATTTATTTAGCTTAGGTTTATTTCGTAAATCGGGGACCACCTCCGTAACATTCGAGAAATTTCCACAGAGGGGTGTGAGCGGTGGTCGTCATTTTTATAACAATTACTAGAGTTAATAATAGCAGATGTTATTTCGCTGATATCCGTTATTTTTAAGATGGTAGGCTGATGCAGCAGCTGATGGTAGCTGGAGATGCAAATACTTGTCACGCGGGAATCGGTGCCATGACCCGCAGCGTTGAAGCTAAATCACTTTGCCAGCCCTACCACTTAGTTCTTTTCTGAATCCTATCCACAAACGCGTGCTTTCGCTCCTAGTCTAAAGTTACTAAAGATAAAAAAAAAATTTTACAGACAGCCTGGACAGAGGACGAGATCGAGAAGTTCATTAAGGTCACAATGAAAAGTATCCGTGGTCAGTCGACGTACCACAACGACTACTGCGCACACTTATCTCCTGGTAAGTCGTTTTGTATTTATACCTCAGCTGTGACGATGTCATACGAATACTATCGGCTGTTTTTTTTATAGTCTAACGTGGGGGAAGTTTAATGGTAGAGTCGGGAGAGGAAGACCTTGGCGAACATTTCACGATCAAATCGGAGACGTTCTGACAAAAGGCCAGGTCAAAAGTACTCTAAACCAACGAGCATGCATGAAGAAGCGAAAGACCGTACCGTAGCAAGTGGAAGAAGATTGTCTCTCCCTACCCCGTTGGGAACAAGGCGTGAATATAAGTGCGCTAGGAGTAAGCCGTGGCTTAAGCTTCAGCGGTAGAGACTCGTGAGCTAGGGCTATCGGCAGTTGTCAACTGCGCAAGAGATTATTAGTGCCGCAAATGTAGGCGCAAACACAGAGGCAATAATTTTCCTGTCCCTTATCTGATGTAACCAATCATTTGTGTTTTTGAACCACAAATATCTATTTCGGTTGGACTCGTGTCTTTGCATTCGGGTACGAAGACGAAAAGTCGTTATAAAGTCTCCGTCTACCATAATTATGTAAAAATGAGAGTTTTTTTTTTAATTCTTCCCGTGTTTGAATGCTACGTTATTCCAGATCATCATAGTATCATAGGGATCTCCAAACTTCAGCACGCGATAGCTGTTGTAAAAAAGATGTAAATGCTAAAAAAACCTGTCGCTTTTATTAATAATAAAAGAAACTTTGTTTTATTGCGAAGACGTCCTTTAAGACCAGGGCGACAAGTTCTTTTTTTTTAATTTAAAACCGTTACCTTTCATTGTAGGACTTTCTCCTGTGTCGCAGAGGCAGTTTACATACATGAATTGCACGTGGACTAACGCCCAGACCGGGTACTATTATTCGAAGTCCATACAGATACTAGTCCCGTGCGGGAATCGAAAATAAAATGTATAAAATTTACGCACAAGTACAGAGGCACTCGTACGTGATAGAGCCCAATGGTGGCTTTTGCTACTGCTCGAATGCGCCCACCGGGGTTGTACCTACCACGGTCGGCGCTGCTTCTGAGTTTCTTTGCGGTAGGTGTGGTATCCGGAGGCCCACTTGCCCCCTCGTCAAATATGCTTAAAGCCAACGCACCTGAAGCTCCTCTGGTGTTGCAGATCTACGTGGGCGACAGTAATCACTTATAGGGTGCATCAGGTGAGCCCCTTTCCCATAAAAGAAATCTCACTCGTGTTAACTTTGCCGTATGCGGCGACGTCACGCTTAATGTGATAAAATGGGTCATGTACGAGGTATGCATTGGTATCGGTGACAAAAACTTCCTTGTTTGTAAGTACTTTGTTACCTCACTGGACTGAATAGAATTTGGGTATTTTCTTTACATCCAGAGTTCAAGACGCGTCCATTCAAGCCTCGCGAGAAGAAGCTGAAGTCGTGTGTAGAAAAAGAAAAGGAAAAACCGGAAGAAAAGACGCATACTCCCCAAGGCCTGAAGCTCGCAATGAAGGACACGGAGCTTATGAAAGTGGCGAGAGATATGTACAGCAAGGACAGGGAGAAACCGACGCTGGAACCTCTGCCGACCCACTTTAGAAGTTAGTCATTCTGCTTTTGTTTTATATTAAGTTGTACAACGTACAGATAACTGCCCATAATGTTCCGCTTTTGTGTCGTAGCTACTCTTTCCCGAGATGGTTATGGAGTCTGAAAAAAAATCCAGTTCCGTCGAGGATCGTTACGTCCCTCAAAATATTTATAATTTAGCATGTAAAGATTTTAACTATTATCCTTTACCGGCAGAGAGATACAAGTTATTGATTTTTGAACAATGTGTTTTCTAATTTATTTTTTTGTACCCACTGTAACCCATTCGGCTATTGGCGCTAACCACTGCAGATACAAGCTCTAATGCTAGGTTGGAGGATCGACAGGAATATTAGTGATGTACTAAACGTGGTAGAGCCAAGCGGCGGCTTTTGCTGCTGCTCGAATGGGCCGGCTCGACCGGATTGATAACACAGCCTCGCAGAATACCGGCGTGAAGTAGACGCATCTAGTGCTTCTGCGTATCGTTTGGTGAGTGAGGTAACCGGAGGCCCACATCCTATTCCCTTCCTCTTCCCTCCCATCTCCCAAATATCCCTTAAAGACCGGGAACGTACCTGCAGCATCTATGGTATTGCAGATGTATGTGGGCGTCGGTATCACTTACTATCAGGTGAACCGCTTGATCGTTTGCCGTCTTTTCCATAAAAAAAAAAACGTCACGGAATCTTTACATTTCAAACGAATGCATCGTCTGTTGTGGTATTTTGCGGATGTTTTATTTGAACATAATAATAATTTGAAATCAAACTGTTTTGAATTCACGCATCTCGCTGCTCGGACTGACGCGTGTTCATTGGTAAGTACGTCAGCGTTCTATCCGCGATATATTTGTACACGAATCAATTTAATTATGCTCTAAAAAAAATTAAACGCTAATTAATTATGAACAGACATTACATACGTCTGTTTCAATAATTGAATCTGTAGCCCAGCTAGCTCAAAATTGCTCTTCTTTACAAATCAGAGCTCGAAACTTTTATTCATCATCATCATCATCATAGTTTTAACTAAGTTCTAGTTCTACACTACACCTTCTCCATGTCTTCCTGATACAACATCTAACTTCCTCTCTTTCTTCTATTTAAAGTATTATATCGTATCCCAGCGTTGTACCTTTCCTGTTCTCCATTATCTTTCACTTATTTTTCTTTACTTTGCCTATTAATAATACTTTTCTCCATTTGTTTTCTTTTTCGTCCAACTCATCTTTCCATCCGCTTGCCGAGCGTAACGATTATGGCTATGCTTCCAATGGGTAGAGGCTTTACGCCCAGGGTTAAAGAGTCAACTGACTTCTTTAAAGCTGAAACGGTAGAATTAATTGGTATCGAAATATTTATTACCGCTATTGTCCACTAGATGTCGCTTACTATTCGAAAATATTTACACATTTTTTTATCTTAATATGTGATAAAGAGCTTATTAATAATTTTGTCCTCAGTTCTTGGCTACGTACGTCCGTGTTACTTCAACACCGACAGAACCGAGTACCAGGAAAGCATAGCCCGTTTGGCGTACGAGCTGGTGCGAGACGACAGAATACCGCAGTACTACCCGCACAACGGTTGTCGGGCGCGCTGGGGGCTCACGGAGGAGTCGCCCCGCCAACCTGAGCTGGATGTGGTGCCGTATGACGGAGAGAGACTTTACTGATAACGCAATGGTGAAATAAATAATTTATATCGAAATTCCAACAGATTTCAATTAGAGAAACATGAATTTTCTAAGAACTGCGAACTTGTACAATTCATCAGGGGATGATGATGTTTTATTTTGACCACGGCATTAAGTTCCGTATACTATGGTCAGATGTCATCTGCATATGATATCGTGCCTTTTTACCTTCCCGATGTTATATCGGCGTTATGCTTATGCAATAAGATCGGAGAAAAAAGAGTAGAGCCAAGTGGCGGATTTGCTGCTCCTAGAATGGGCCGGCTCGACCGGATCAGTACCACGGCTTCGCAGAATACCGGCGTGAAGTAGAGGCATCTTAGGTTTCTGCGTTTCGTTCGGTGAGTGTGGTAACCGGGGGCCCACTCCCCTTCCCGATGTCCCTCCTCATCCTCATCCTCATCCTCCCTCCCATCTCCCAAATACCCTTAAAGGCCGGCAACGAACCTGTAGCACCTCTGGCGTTGCAAATGTACGTGGGCGACGGTAATCACTTACCATCTAGTGAACCGCTTGCTAGTGTGCCCCCATTTCTCATAAAAAAAGTAACAAACAACCAGGCTCCAAATAATCTATTATCTGTGTTTTGCACAAATATTGGCTTCGGCTGGGATTTTTTTTTTATATGAAAAAATAGGCTTGCGTTTGACCTCAATCTTCCCCGATGGAAAGCGAAGATGAGGCCTAGGATGGTACACGCTTGCCTAGATTCGAAACCAGGACCCATTGCTCAACAGTCAGGTAACATAACCTGAACCACGCGGCGGTTCCTACCCCATTGATGCATTTAGCACGCTTGTGAAACAGAATTACCACGAACAGATGTCGGCGTCGATTAGCAGCGAACAAAAGACTATAAACTTCCGATGAAACATCTGTCCGTCTTTCCGCGCAAGAGGTACCACGAACAGATCAGCAAATTGTAATGAACACAAAGATGCAGCTCGTCCAATAAAAATGGGACCGACATGAGATGCATTTGGCTCCTTGCCAGAGCATGTCCTGGTTGAAGTGCATGAACAAGGGACGTTCGGCCCTTTGTTGTTCGCTTAATTGTAGTGATGCGAGATATCGATCTTTCGATATGGGTATCGATGTTGAGGAGATTTAGGTTATTCAGCAGTGGTATTAAGTGGCTAATGTCTAATATAGTTCGAATGTTAAAATCTATTTGCAGTCACGTCATCCCTTTGGGTTTTGTCTGTATGTCATATTTGAAGGTATAAAGAAAGTTATATTATATTATAAGTTTTCCGAAACTTACGTACGTTTTGTATGGTTGGCCTAGACACTAAGACGGTGACAGGCTCACCACCTGTCACGTTGTTCTATATACGAGTCATCATCATCATCATCATTTCAGCCTATAACTAGTCCACTGCTGAACATAGGCCTCCCACAAAGATTGATATACGAGGCTTGTGAAAAGTGAATAGAAACGTTTGAAAATTAATGTCTGAATTTCGGACCACCTCAGTTTTGGGTATACGGTCGTGAGAGCATGTATACATACCATATATATAGATGGAGTTTCTTGTGCGGTTCTTCTCTGAGAATGTCTTGTAGTGCATTTTGAAGTTTATAAGAACTTTAAACAACAACAGAGTTCATAAAAACGCTAGTTTGCATATTATTAGTACTAGATAACATATTTTAGTTATAGTTTTATTTAATATGTTGTTGTACGCTGACTTTGGCGACTGAATGATATTTGTTTAAATTTTTTTATGAAATATAATGTGTTTTTGGACATGAAAGTTTGTGTGTGTACAATCTTTATTCTGTGTGTTTTCATCAAAATGTACCCAATCGGACATTTTAAGTGGCGATATCGATAATATCGGTATTACGATGGAACGCTACAACTCTATTTATGATGTGTTGAGTGTTGTCGCTTACACGAATACTCTTTCTGGGAAATTTACTTAGCAATTATCGAATTTCTCTGTATTTTCTCTGCGACCCTTTTTTCTTTAGTGCTCGGGCAGTGCCTAATGCTGTGAATGTATTTTACATTACTTTGTTTTAAAAAAAAAAATGTATAATTCTTTTTATGGGCAAGTGGGCAAACGAGCTAGCGGTTCAGCGGATGGTGAGTGATTACCGTCGCCCACGTACATTTGCAACACCAGAGGTGCTGGAGGTGCGTTGCCAGCCTTTAAGGGTATTTGGGAGATGGGAGGGAGGATTAGGAGGAGCATGGGGAGGGGGAGTGGGCCTCCGGTTACCATACTCACCGAACGAAACGCAGAAACACGTTCAGATGCCTTTATTTCACGCCGGTATTCTGCGAGGCCGTGGTACCGATCCGGTCGAGCCGGCCCATTCGAGCAGCAGCAAAAGCCGCCGCTTGGTTCCGGACCGCCTAAAATCCGATGCATAGGAGATGCGCCGTTGCCCCGGCGGCTTTAATAGCTTCGGCGGAAGAGACTTGCGAGCGGAAGTGTAGCAAGTTATATGAATAAAAGAGCAACGGCGCCGCTGACAGCTTCTGTGTCGCGCTCCGTACCCTGTTAATGAAAATTACGAAAGACTTTCGACAAAAACTAGAGGGGCAGTCAAACAGTAACCCTCTAAAGGAGGTCCGAGGCCTACCCTTGAGTCACGGTCGGGAGGAAATGGGACGAATTTTTGATCGAATTGGCCCGTATTTCTGAGACCTGTGGAGCTGCAGGTGCGGCAATGCACTGCCTTTATGCATATTTGGAGTGGGCATCCGGTTACCTTATTTAGGAAAACAAGATGCCTTTTTTTATAGAAAAAGGGGGCAAACGAACATGCGGCTCACCTGATGGTAAGTGATCACCGACGCCCACGAATATCCACAACACCTGAGGAGCTACAGATGCGCTGTCGGCCTTTAAAAATGCTCTAAATGTAAATGCCTCTCCTTCACGCCGGTATTCTGCGAGGCGTGGTATCCCTTGTTAGCTACCAGGGTGCACCACGTGGATGTGAGGCTGGCATTTAGATAAAAACCCTTACGCCCTGCATGATAATTGACATCTAGCAATTTACAATTTTTTTGCCACGTGTTATCGGCGTTATTAGAGACTACGGACTACGGAATTTTTTTATCTGCTGCTAAATTACTTTTTAAAGTTTTAAGAGTTCTGCGTCGTGATTCAAACCTAGATCAAAAAAAAAATACTATTAAATTAATTAGCGATCAGATTTCGCGTACGCGGTAGAGAGGTTTTGCTGCTGCTTGAACGGATCGGTGTACTAGCACCGGGCCGGGCAGAATACTGGCGTGAAGTAGAGCCATCTTGGTGTTTCTGCGTTTCGTTCCTCTCCATCATTCCTCCCATCCACCGAATATCCTTAAAGGCCGGCAACGCACGCGTGGGCGTGGGTAATCACTTACAGTCGGGTGAGCCGCTTGCTTTGGTTTGCCTTGCCTTTAAAAATAAAAAAAAATTGCGTTCCTCTGAACCGAAGCCATATTCATGTTTCATTCCATGACGATTCTATTTTTAACATTCCCATATTTCGATCAGAATTAACTTACTCTGTGGCTACTTCTGACGTCAATGCAGAACAGCCAACGACCTTCCGGTGTTTATAATGAATCAAATCGCCTGTATCCACTAATAATGTTATCCAAAACAACAAGATGAATTGTTTTGCATGTAATTATTTGGCATTAATTCATAAGCTTGTGTATAATTGAAAAATTGAAATAATCGTAATCTTTTAGTTTTCTTTTTAATAATTTCAATGTCTTGCCGGTTTTAAATTATTTTGTTAGCTCTGCATAAATATATTATGTATTATACAATATGTATTTAGCTATATGTTGGAGTCTCAAGAAGTGTTTCAGGGCAGCACATGAAAAGAAATGGTATACTTCATAAGCAAGTATTCAACTACTGAACCGATTTACTTATAGAAAACTAATCTCCACTTAGGCCTCTTTATAGATTTTATAAGTACCGTGTGATCTCGGCGTATAAATCTGCTTCCACTTTCTTCCCTTGGGTGTCCTAAAGAGACGACTAAGGGTAAAGCCTTGAAAATAGACGTATGAGATTCTGTCGTCTCATTTAATCACATGGCTGTCGGCAAAGTCGACTAATAGATACTGGAAAATCACCTGTCTTTGGACAAAAATAATAGTGGGACGTCAGCATAGATTTATCATGTTTTTCCTTTCTCTATTACGGTCATAAGTTATGTTACACATTAAAATGCTTATCGGTTTGAAACAAAAAGTGTAATAATAATAAAATATATCGATACATACTCGTATTTATCGAAGTCTAAGCGATTAATAAAGAACTCTTGTATTCAAAATGGCCGCCTTTGTTTTTAATCTCTCTGGACTCGGTATCTATGGATTGACAAATTATCTCCGTGGGGAATTTGGCCACGGCTCGCTCTTAAGATTTCTTGAGAGACTCGAAGTCGGAGTAAGGCTTTGAAGCAATTGTACGTGTACCTGTCTATGGTGCGATAAACAAAACCCCGGCCTATGCTTAGCTTTTGAAGCGTCTTAAAACTTATTCACGGCTCGTTTCTCATTTTGTGTATCACACTTCATAATATAATTTAACAATCACGGTGAAAGATAATATATGTGCGATGGCGAAAATGCTTTCTCATATAATGAACACGTTCGAAATTTGAATTCTGAAAAAAAGAAAGAACTTTTTTTAAAATAGTGACATTATTAATGGCGGGACTAGTAATGTAGTAGTGTACTTCATTTTTAAATATTCGATTAAACAGGCTACGACGCGATCAGTCGGATCTTATCAATCGTGGTGGAGCCAAGCGGCTTTAGTCACTGCTCGAATGTGCCGGCTCGACCGGGGTAGTATCTCGACCTCGCAGAATACCGGCGTGAAGTAGAGGCATTTTGTGCTTCTGCGTTTCGTTCGGTGGGTGAGGCAACCGGGACACCTTAATATTACCTTACCCTGCTGTCTGACATGCGACGCTCTGACAATCCCGTTTGGCGTTGGCCTGCAGCGCTGCTGGACGCCATTCCCCGCACGGGACAAGTATTTGTATGGGACTATAAATAATTATTCTGGTACTAGTTGTTTACCCATGTGCATAGACACAGGAGAAACTGCTACAATGAGGGTATTATTTCTTTACAAAAAACATTCGTGCACTTAACGCATGCGTGGTTTTCGTTATTATTAATCACCCGACTGATTTTCAAATAACTATTGGCAGTTGTCAACTGGTCAGGATTTATTATAGTGCCGCAAGTGTGCGCGCAAAGACACAGGCACTTCGCAGACGCGACGCTACTACCATTCCGAAAACGTATAGTTTGTGTGTTTTATTACGGCAGGGATTAGAACCCAGGACCCACGGCTCAGCAGTCAGGTGCGTTAATCATCAAAATATAAATATCAAATAGTTTTATCTTTTTAATCGATTTCAATAAAGGAATCAATCGTCTATATTTCTTTGTGTTTTTGTTATGTGATATATTCGATTTTGATGTTTTTATTGAAAAGGCCATTTAAATTTGAAGCAAATGTTCCACCCAATGGGGTTGGTCGGTTGTTTCTGTACGAATTTCTTTTAATTCACTTGCTTAAAACACGTGTCCGTATATCAGTGCGGTATCTAGGGCGTACGAAAGCATTACAAAGGACTCGCCATTTTATTTCTCAGTAAAACTCCCGGAACATCTGTTCTCGTGCCAGTGTATCCATTGTTCCTTGAGTGAGCTAGAAGGGTGGGGCTTTTTATGTTCGCGACGCCGTGACACAATGAAGCTGGCAGAGAGCCAACAGTACAATTATTACATGGTCTTCGTCGCGACTCGCTGACTTCGCCACGCTGACGTAGCTTTGTTTTCATGGAGTAAGTGACGAAACGTGCAGATAAGTCGTTCACCTGTCCTGTAACGCCTGTCCATAATACTTGCATTAGCCCCCGGGACGTTGAACTAATGGTATTCGCGATGGGTTTAATTTTCACTTCGTTTGATAGATCGCATCGTAGAGATTTGTATACTTCTTCGCCTTTATCAACATCCTATTTAAGTCCACTGTTAGGTATAGGTTCCATGAAAGCTCCACCAAAAGCCAAAGTGCATTTCTTGAAAGGTGTACTAATAACTTACCATCCCGAGGATGGTAAGTTATTAATAACGAAGGTCAGTGTAGCTAACCTGTGGGACGTGGTATTAGCGTATGAATTTTCTGCCATTTGTCGGTTGTTCTGCGTTTCGTTTGTTATTTTTGTTTTATGGGAAAGGAGGCAAACGAGGAAGACGCTCACCTGATGGTAAGTGATTACCGTTGGCCACGTACATCTGCGACAACATAGGTGCTGCAGGTGCGTTGGCGCCTTAGAGGGTATTTGGGAGATGAGAGGGAGGATGAGGGTCTCCCTGATAGGGAGGGGAGTGGGCCACCGGTTACTTCACGCCGGTATTCCACGAGGCCCTTGCACCCCTTCGCGATTGACTCTCGGGCTTATGGTTTGATTATTATTATTGTAAGTATAAAACTTTATGGTGAAACTTTAAGCAAACACTGTGTAGGGACCGGCCTCCTATCACTTCCTGTCTCCCGGGGAGGCCAAACCCGTTTAAATCTGAACCGTATCGCACCAAATGGAAATCAGTAATCTCTACTATCTACCCCTATGTGTAACAAGCATACACGTTACACAGACTGGATGAGACATAACATTTTATAGGAATTTGGTTTATACCAGTGCTCCTAACTATTCGGATATTGTAAAAAAAAGCGAGCAACGAATGCCGTGCGGAAGATCGATAAGGTCTTTGACCTGTGTGCCTTTGGCCTAGTTCACTATTAGCGCAAATATATCTTGAGTCAAATTAATAAAAACTAAATATAAATCGTTAGTCTCAACTTATGTAATATACCTAAATGTGAGATTAAATTTAATGTCTTAAAATCGCATGCAATCTGTATACTCTTATGTATAGAAGATAAGTAACATGGAATGCAATTAATTTCACTTGCACTGCCATCTTTTTGGTATCATTTGACCGGTCGGCAATCTCTGCTCCTTGCATAAATATTTGCCATTCGTCTCTCACAAAGGCGTGGTTAATTAAAATATTTCCGACCGCGATTCAAGTCAACTTAGGAAACGTTATTATGTTCGCTTGTTTGATTGTGCTTTGCATGCGGATCTTATAGGGTTTCGTTTATCGAATTTGTTTGAGTAATTTGAAACGAGAGAACAACAAAAAGGGGACTTGTATATTAAATTGCAACTTTATTTATGGGTTAGACTAGTTGAATACACATACATAGCTTTTTTTTTTTAATGGAAAAGGCGGCAAACGAGCATGCGGTCTCATCTCCTTATCCTCCCTCCCATCTTAAATACTCTTAAAGGCCGGCAATGATAGGAGGAATGATAGGAGGAATGATAGGAGGAATGATAGGAGGAATGATAGGAGGAATGATAGGAGGAATGATAGGAGGAATGATAGGAGGAATGATAGGAGGAATGATAGGAGGAATGATAGGAGGAATGATAGGAGGAATGATAGGAGGAATGATAGGAGGAATGATAGGAGGAATGATAGGAGGAATGATAGGAGGAATGATAGGAGGAATGATAGGAGGAATGATAGGAGGAATGATAGGAGGAATGATAGGAGGAATGATAGGAGGAATGATAGGAGGAATGATAGGAGGAATGATAGGAGGAATGATAGGAGGAATGATAGGAGGAATGATAGGAGGAATGATAGGAGGAATGATAGGAGGAATGATAGGAGGAATGATAGGAGGAATGATAGGAGGAATGATAGGAGGAATGATAGGAGGAATGATAGGAGGAATGATAGGAGGAATGATAGGAGGAATGATAGGAGGAATGATAGGAGGAATGATAGGAGGAATGATAGGAGGAATGATAGGAGGAATGATAGGAGGAATGATAGGAGGAATGATAGGAGGAATGATAGGAGGAATGATAGGAGGAATGATAGGAGGAATGATAGGAGGAATGATAGGAGGAATGATAGGAGGAATGATAGGAGGAATGATAGGAGGAATGATAGGAGGAATGATAGGAGGAATGATAGGAGGAATGATAGGAGGAATGATAGGAGGAATGATAGGAGGAATGATAGGAGGAATGATAGGAGGAATGATAGGAGGAATGATAGGAGGAATGATAGGAGGAATGATAGGAGGAATGATAGGAGGAATGATAGGAGGAATGATAGGAGGAATGATAGGAGGAATGATAGGAGGAATGATAGGAGGAATGATAGGAGGAATGATAGGAGGAATGATAGGAGGAATGATAGGAGGAATGATAGGAGGAATGATAGGAGGAATGATAGGAGGAATGATAGGAGGAATGATAGGAGGAATGATAGGAGGAATGATAGGAGGAATGATAGGAGGAATGATAGGAGGAATGATAGGAGGAATGATAGGAGGAATGATAGGAGGAATGATAGGAGGAATGATAGGAGGAATGATAGGAGGAATGATAGGAGGAATGATAGGAGGAATGATAGGAGGAATGATAGGAGGAATGATAGGAGGAATGATAGGAGGAATGATAGGAGGAATGATAGGAGGAATGATAGGAGGAATGATAGGAGGAATGATAGGAGGAATGATAGGAGGAATGATAGGAGGAATGATAGGAGGAATGATAGGAGGAATGATAGGAGGAATGATAGGAGGAATGATAGGAGGAATGATAGGAGGAATGATAGGAGGAATGATAGGAGGAATGATAGGAGGAATGATAGGAGGAATGATAGGAGGAATGATAGGAGGAATGATAGGAGGAATGATAGGAGGAATGATAGGAGGAATGATAGGAGGAATGATAGGAGGAATGATAGGAGGAATGATAGGAGGAATGATAGGAGGAATGATAGGAGGAATGATAGGAGGAATGATAGGAGGAATGATAGGAGGAATGATAGGAGGAATGATAGGAGGAATGATAGGAGGAATGATAGGAGGAATGATAGGAGGAATGATAGGAGGAATGATAGGAGGAATGATAGGAGGAATGATAGGAGGAATGATAGGAGGAATGATAGGAGGAATGATAGGAGGAATGATAGGAGGAATGATAGGAGGAATGATAGGAGGAATGATAGGAGGAATGATAGGAGGAATGATAGGAGGAATGATAGGAGGAATGATAGGAGGAATGATAGGAGGAATGATAGGAGGAATGATAGGAGGAATGATAGGAGGAATGATAGGAGGAATGATAGGAGGAATGATAGGAGGAATGATAGGAGGAATGATAGGAGGAATGATAGGAGGAATGATAGGAGGAATGATAGGAGGAATGATAGGAGGAATGATAGGAGGAATGATAGGAGGAATGATAGGAGGAATGATAGGAGGAATGATAGGAGGAATGATAGGAGGAATGATAGGAGGAATGATAGGAGGAATGATAGGAGGAATGATAGGAGGAATGATAGGAGGAATGATAGGAGGAATGATAGGAGGAATGATAGGAGGAATGATAGGAGGAATGATAGGAGGAATGATAGGAGGAATGATAGGAGGAATGATAGGAGGAATGATAGGAGGAATGATAGGAGGAATGATAGGAGGAATGATAGGAGGAATGATAGGAGGAATGATAGGAGGAATGATAGGAGGAATGATAGGAGGAATGATAGGAGGAATGATAGGAGGAATGATAGGAGGAATGATAGGAGGAATGATAGGAGGAATGATAGGAGGAATGATAGGAGGAATGATAGGAGGAATGATAGGAGGAATGATAGGAGGAATGATAGGAGGAATGATAGGAGGAATGATAGGAGGAATGATAGGAGGAATGATAGGAGGAATGATAGGAGGAATGATAGGAGGAATGATAGGAGGAATGATAGGAGGAATGATAGGAGGAATGATAGGAGGAATGATAGGAGGAATGATAGGAGGAATGATAGGAGGAATGATAGGAGGGGAGGGCCTTTACTTACCCAACTCACCGAACGAAACGCAGAAACACAAGATGCCTGTACTTCACGGCACCAAAAGCCGCTGCTTGGCTCTACCACGAAAATATATCTGTCGGTTCTCTTTAATTTTTAATTTTGGGACACTTTAGCAATGAATTAGTACGACTCTTTGACTCGTCACTGAACGACCCTTCACACCGGTCTTGATCAGTCACATTCACGGTCACCTGATTCAAAAGAAAATCCCCCGAACCATTTAGCGATCGTGGCGTATACACGTTGTACACGTGTCGGGTTCAAAACTCTCTCAAAAGTGAGAGGAGGGCATTTGGTTTTCTTTTATAAAAAAAACGATGGAGAGGGAGGCGTTTAAGAAATCAATATTCTTGGGAAAAATACCATTACGGTTATCCGGAATCGATTCGCGATTTAAATAACATTTTCTTCGCTTTGTCATACTTGAATTTTTCTTAGCATCTGTATATAATAATAAATGCTGTGAAATGAATCCATTTCACAGCATTTCTTTAAATACGTAGTACGCTACGCCCGTGAGTCGTCCGATCAGATTCTGTCTGCGCACGTCCGACCCTTCGTGGCAAGAATTAGTATACTTTCAAAGTAAAATGATTTTCAGCCTAATTCCTTTCCTTGGAATTAGTGAAAATTAAATCTGACCAATACACTTTAAGCGGAATTCATTTATACATTGGGACATCTAATGGTATTTTATAAAATGTTATGAGTGCTAAACAACACTTTTAAGTGTTCCGTACGCTACCTTTTTACTAAGACTACGCTAATAATAATAGAAACCAGTCAAGTGTGAGTTGAGCTCACGTTAGAGACCCCGAACTGAATGGAAGAAAACGTATTTAATAAATTACACACACCAGAGGTGCTGCAGGTGCGTTGCCGGCCTTTAAGGGTATTTGGGAGATGGGAGGAAGGATAATAATAGGGATGAGGAGGAATGATAGGAGGAATGATAGGAGGGGAGGGCCTTTACTTACCCAACTCACCGAACGAAACGCAGAAACACAAGATGCCTGTACTTCACAGCAGCAAAAGCCGCCGCATGGCTCTACCACGAAAATATATCTGTCGGTTCTGTTTAATTTTTAATTTTGGGACACTTTAGCAATGAATTAGTACGACTCTTTGACTCGTCACTGAACGACCCTTCACACCGGTCTTGATCAGTCACATTCACGGTCACCTGATTCAAAAGAAAATCCCCCGAACCATTTAGCGATCGTGGCGTATACACGTTGTACACGTGTCGGGTTCAAAACTCTCTCAAAAGTGAGAGGAGGGCATTTGGTTTTCTTTTATAAAAAAAACGATGGAGAGGGAGGCGTTTAAGAAATCAATATTCTTTGGGAATAATACCATTACGGTTATCCGGAATCGATTCGCGATTTAAATAACATTTTCTTCGCTTTGTCATACTTGAATTTTTCTTAGCATCTGTATATAATAATAAATGCTGTGAAATGAATCCATTTCACAGCATTTCTTTAAATACGTAGTACGCTACGCCCGTGAGTCGTCCGATCAGATTCTGTCTGCGCACGTCCGACCCTTCGTGGCAAGAATTAGTATACTTTCAAAGTAATATGATTTTCAGCCTAATTCCATTCCTTGGAATTAGTGAAAATTAAATCTGACCAATACACTTTAAGCGGAATTCATTTATACATTGGGATATCTAATGGTATTTTATAAAATGTTATGAGTGCTAAACAACACTTTTAAGTGTTCCGTACGCTACCTTTTTACTAAGACTACGCTAATAATAATAGAAACCAGTCAAGTGTGAGTCGAGCTCACGTTAGAGACGCCGAACTGAATGGAAGAAAACGTATTTAATAAATTACACACACCAGAGGTGCTGCAGGTGCGTTGCCGGCCTTTAAGGGTATTTGGGAGATGAGAGGGAGGATCAGGAAGGGGATGGGTAGTGGAAGAGGGCCTCCGGTTACCTCACTCACCGAACGGAACGCAGAAGCAAGGTGTCTCTACTTCACGCCGGTATTCTGCGAGGCCGTGGTACCAATCCGGTCGAGCCGGCCCATTCGAACGGCACCAAAAGCCGCTGCTTGGCTCTACCACGTTTGTAATCAACAAGGTGCTGGGATCGGGATTCGAGCCCAGGTCAGTCGCGTACTATGAAATTAAATCGCCTATTCGCTTTTAGCCGTCACCAATATACAAATATGTATGTATATAAAATTGAAAGGTACTTACAATAGAGTTAAAGAAAGAATACAGATACACATAAATACCGATACCGACCAATGCAGTCGAGCAGTTAGAGGATCTACCTCTGAATCAGGAGACCGGAGTTCAATCCTCTGTGTGGAGGGCACATACAGATTAGTTTATCGAAACATTAATTCGGTCTGTATCGTTAGTCTGAACCGTACCACGGCGCAACGTTGTAACATTGCTTAAAATAAGCTTCAATGGCTGATTGAAATAATTCAATTTAATAAAAGAAATCGGTTCGGACGAAATCATCGCCGTAGACTACATAAGATAGTCTCGAAATATAATTCGCAGAATATTATATTTCGAAACACGAAATAAACTAGTGTTAAGGCGACGAAAAAAGAGTGTTACACTTTACATCCTTGAAATGCGTCCACCCCGGTTTCTACGAAACCTGCGGCCGACTTCAAAAGCGTCCATCTCCCTGCCCCGCCCCGTCCCGGAAAACAGTGCTGAATGTCGGCACTTACCACGGATGATTTAGTGCCGGTTCTTGTGAATTTCGCGGGCTTTTCGCCTGACACGTTTTCGCAGATTTATTCCAATGTCAAAATTTAAGGTTAGGTTAGGTTGCTTTTGGATTTTCAATGAATCCAATATCAATATTGTTCAGTTGAAGGAACGCTTATATTCTTTATTGTGCTTCGATATGTTTCAAACATGTCAGAACTTATTGTTTTGTATTTGAAACGCAAGCAATCTTTAGAGATTGATACTGATGGCAGTTTACAAAATTTCTCTCAAACTCTCTTTCACTGGGGCTTTATAAGCCATTCCATAAAAATAATTCATAAGTATTCCGTATTGAGTCATGCCTTGATAAGATCATATTGTATATTTTTTTAACATCCAAGACATCGTTATATTTATTGTTTCTTGGATAAACAAAACGATGTCAAAATATTAAATGCTTATGACTTGATTTTTTCGGGGAACAAACATTTTGTGGTGTAGCGGGGGCCCTGATATGAAATATCTGGTTTCTGCGCCACCTTTGCAAATGGCTATATGAAGAATATATGTTTCTCTAATGCCGTGGCGAGTCCTGTATTTCTCTCCAAACAATCCAATCAGGACAGCTACCACAGTTGTCTTCTAGTTTGAAAGAAAAGAAAGAAACTTTATTCATGACATCACAAATTGTTTACAATTTATTAATAAAATATTTAAAAGAAAAATTAAAAGTAAAAAAACATCAAAATTTAAGATTTTTTTATTCTGCGCTACAGTGTGATGCAACATGATGGGTCTACGCTTAGTTTACGTTACGGATTCCCGCAACACTGCATTTTCAGGGCAGCCTTATACTACTATTGAGCCGGTAGTGTCTGCAATAGACACAGGTTATATATATAAATATAAAGAAAAAATAAAATTATACAATTAACTAAAATGTCTGCACCTCTGACCTCCACAGTATAAGAGCTTACATTATTAAAAAAATTATATTTATACAATATTCTCAACGTTATTACATTTTCCATAAAAACCTTTTTAACCGGCGTTATGGGTTGAATTGTCGATTAGAGGCTTTGATTGGCACATATAATGTCTTTATTAAGTTTTCATCGAGCTAAATTTGTACCTACGCGCCCAAAATAGTATGTATTTATTCAACGCTTAATTTTGGGGCTTTTGATGGCCTGGGACCGCCGATCGGTAAGTTGATTTGTCGGTTCGTGAACCACGTCATCGTTACCTCTCCATCGCCATCGCTTTTTATAACCCGAGGGGAAGTAAGTGGCTCTTAAACCTCAAATAAAATCATGGACTTATAATAATAAAGTGCAGTACATAACAATCCGGTATGGCTTTATAGAAGGTACAACAACTTCTTTTTTATATACATACATTCACACACATACATACATAATTTTTTATGGGTAAGACGGCAAATGAGCAATCCGTTCACCTGATGGTAAGTGATTGTCGACGCCCACAATACACCTGCAAGACCAGAGGCGCTGCAACACCAAAGACTCGGTTACAAATATTTATAATATTTAATAATATGTTTATTTATATACAAGTATTTGCCCCTAGAGAGATTCGCTTCGACTCCGAGAGCAAAGTCACTATCAACATTGTTATGGGGCCATCTGTAGCGCGAGGGTATCGGCACTCAGTTCACCTGCGTGGTGACGGCTCGGTGGCGTAGTGGCTAAGGCGTTTAGCTGCGGCGGTGTGGGTCGCGGGTTCGATTCCCGCACGGGACTAGTATTTGTATGGACTACAAATAATAGTTCCCGGTCAGGGTGTTTGTCCATGTGCAATTCATGTATGTAAACTGCCTCCGCGACACAGGAGAAGTTCCTACAGCGGAAGGTAACGTTTTATTTAAAAAAAAGAAATGACTATTGGAAAATCTTCCATGCATGTTATACCAGTTATTTTGTTTCTCCCATGGAAAGTCCTCTCATGAACACATAAGCTTATACAGGTCGAAGGAGAAAAACAAAACATAAATCCCATAAGCAATACCTTTTCATTGTCGCTGTATGTTTTTACTCAAGTCCCTGGAGGTCACTCTTCCCATTCGTGCGTACGTACTTCGTGACGTAAAGAAAGCGCGGACCAAGTGTTTCATATTACAATAAAGGTTATGCACGCTGTGAATGTTAATCAGTATAGAGAGAGAGAGAGAGTCAATAAATAAACATGGAGAGCATCTTTGATGAATTCCGTTTGTTTGTACAACGCACAACAATAAGCGCCAATTTTTTGATATTTCACGAAAATATTTCTATACAGCCATGATATCCACCAACACACACGTCCACTGACGGACGAAGCCCATGCATGTCCATCCATGATTCGTCTTCTTAGATTCCAGTTTCTAGATGGACGTTTATTTGTTTATTTATATAGGACACCTGCATCGCATATTATATTTTCATATAAATAGATCTGTTCAGTAAGTGTTCTGATGGAAGCGTTGGAAAGTTCAACGTTACAATGTGAAATTAGAGTCTGTAGTGCATTTCAGTTTTGAAATGCGTGATCTAATTGTTACTAGAGTAATTTGAGACACGAGTAAAGTATAAAAACCGACCAAGTGCGAGACGGACTCGCGCACCAAGGGTTGCGTACAATCATACAATATATCTGTTATGTATTTATCAAAAACGTTGTGTATCCTTTTATTCGTTCGAGATACTAGAGGTTAAAAAAAAAATTAAACTAGACGTTTTTTTTAACAAATTATATTGGAAGTAAAATTTAACCTATTTCTATGTGGCATCGATTTCTTTTCTCTTCATCTTTGAAGTGTAAGTGGAGTTACTGATTTTTTTTCCAAATGTCAACCTCATCTGAACGCGGTACATCCTGTATATTAGCTAATGAGTCTCTGGCGACCGACTGAAGGTGAAAAATCCAGTCGATTCTTACCTTAATCTTACAGTAAGATTAGGTTGGATTTTTACCTTACCAGCTTCTTAATAATCCACTGCAGGACATAGGTTAGATTGCCGATCGCAGTACCAGACACTTCGCACGTTAGACGCTCCTGTCCTTCATTGGTCTGCTTAATTTTGAGGCTTCTCCCTTAGTCGCCTCTTAGGGTGTCGATGGGAAGAAAGGAGAGGCATATTCTTACGTCGATATCGCACAACAGGGTGAGCGGCGCGTGATTCTAATAGAGGATCAAAATCAAATCAAAACAAAATCAACATAGGAATACAAATTTCAATTGACATTATTTTTTTTTTAATCAACCACGTTCCTTTTTCGAAGAATAATTAAGATGGTAATTGACCCTGGGTCCGAGCCATCTTCAATACGCCGGACTAAACCAGTCCCTAACAGTCTGTTAAGGTGCTAATAAAGAAGAATAGATGATTGTTTTTTTTTATCTCAACCTGTCTCCCTGGACTTTAGGAGCATAACCGTAGGTAGTCCCGTGCTTTCGCTGTGCAATACAACAGTCATGTCTTCTTCCTCGCACGCGTTGAGACGTTTTGCTAAAGACCGATATCACAGTTTATTATAAGACGGGGAAATTATTAAAATAACATTTCACGCTTCCAACGTTTGCGCCAACACGCCAACGTTTGTATTTTCTATCTCGTTTGTTGCAAAGCTTGCAGATTATTCGTTATTTTGATTAAAATTTTGTCATACCTTCCTGTCCCATGGTCAACCTCGCCTGCACTCGGTGCACCGTGCTGACACGACTTATGACGGAAAACCCATCCGACTATACCGAACCCAAATCCCACAGACTAGTAAAGGAGAGCAGTTACTCTTGTACTAAGACACCAGCTCTGTGCTCACCACGGTGGTAAGTATGGGCAGATCTTCCAAGCATGGCATTGCAGCTGTATTGGCGCTTTTGTGGACATTCGCCTTCTATATGAGATTCGTTATCTGTGTAAAGATTGGAGAAATATAACTTCAACGCCAAAACTTCTTACAGGTGGATCTTTTCTAAGCGGTAGGCTCCTTTTCTATCTACGAGTCGTTTGAGTAGGTACCCTTTGATCTGTTTCTACCATCACCACTACAAAGGTTTACGGATCTATTATGTGTATATAATTACAGGCTATGAGGCATTCCATCACCGTCCCCAAGGGCGACAACGCACCTGTATCCCTCTTCGATTGAAGTTATTTGCAGGTGTTTGCAGGTGCCAGTAGCATCTAACCATGAGTTGGACTGTTAGTTCGTTTGTCATACCAATCCATAAAAAAAATCGCCCAAGTTAACATTTCGAAGTTGGCTTTTCTTTGCAGAGATCTTTTGTTACCTTTTAGAAGCTTCGAGAATTATCGCAAAGTAAAGCCGGTGCCTTGTCCGCGCAATTATTAAGTCACTCACTGGTGTGGTCCAGTATTCGATGGACTAATGATTTAAAGAAGACTCAAGGATCAAATGAGCTTCCATAGAGACGGGAATGAGTTATATTTTAATTTGCCGCGTGGTTTTACCCATGGGTAAGATACGCGGCCATAAAGGATATAAAGGCCTTGGATATCAAAATGGGATAACCATCTCGGAAAATACCAGACCGATAACAGGTAGCAGCGTCTATGATGCGACGTGTCTGGTACTACCATCGCCAATCCGCTTTCCAAGCGCGGCGATTATGGTATATCCTCCTAATGGGAGAAGCTTATGTACAGTAGAGTACCATTTACCACATAAGTTCTAACAACGAAGTAGTCGTCATACAAAATTTATTTTGAAGTATGATCATACGTTACGCGAATACATGTTCATCAAAAAGATATTCTTCCGAGGATATTCCACAACTTTGGTTAACTCGAGCTATGTCAAATTATGAACTCCCAAACATGCGTTTATATAATTACAAAGATGGCTGTAATTGATATGTGACAATCAAATTGACTTTCCTCTAAGTATTGGTATATGTGTCAACGAGCGAATTTGTTCAGCAAATGGTGTGTTTGCCAAATATCTGGCAGCGTGACGTATTATTGGCAACGCTTGGCATAAACCGCCAGTTACATTGGAAACCGCGCGCGCGCCGGGCGAATTGCCCCCGTGACTGCCGTGCGACAATATCACGAATTATTTTAATTGTTTATACATTGGTGGCTTAGTTCGCAAGTGCAGTTGTGTGTTATCAACTAAAATTGTTGTTGGATATCGATTTTATATAGTTGAACCGGAAGCACCGTCGCATGCATCTCGCTTCCTACGGAGTATATCTGAAAACGAGGTATATTTTATATAACTTTTTTTTAAATAGTCAAGTGTACAAATAATTATATCGTTTTTTTTTATTGTTCACTCTGTGTCTTATGTGCGAGTATAATTCTTAGCGATCTATTATCATAAATCTAACCGCTCGATTACCTCGAAAATGTTTATAATCATCTCCATAAATAACAAGATCTTTGCTAATATCTATTATCAGCCACGCATCAATAATCTATTTTACTACACAACATGCCATGAACAAGTTACATAATAAACATTTTCATTTCAAATTTCGAACATTGTTTTAAATTTTAGCAAAAATTAATAACGTTAAATGTTCTTAAAAATGTTTAAATCTTCGACAGTGATTATTAGATGCGTTGCTTCGATCGCTCGGTGCTATAAATACATTCGAAATGTTTCATAGATAAAATATGAATATATATATAGTATGCATATTGAACTGTTTAATAAAATAAACACGCGAAGGCCCTTCGCGTGTTTATTTTATTATACAATCTGATGTGAGTATCAATCCAAAGTTCGCATCACCCATAGCTGCGCTGAAAGGTTCGGAACCTCAGTTGATTTTTAAAGTTTCCATTTTAAATATGACACACGGCAAGTTTTAAAACAAAATACATATTTTTGTTCAGTTTACATTGGTCTAGTTGCAAAAAGAAGACTGATTGCTTTTGATTTGTAGATTGTTCAGTAGCTGTTATAGGCATTTATTTCAATCCTTGCAATAGACTTATAAAATAATAAACTTTCGGGGTAAAATGCAATAAGAATAGTTCGCCCGTAAGTGTCCCATGGCCGGTATATGTTTTAAAGTGGGTTTTTGGAGCCGTGAACGATCCAACCCACTGCTGCAGTGCGGTGTTGGTGACTTCGCATGTCCACGAAATTTTCTTCGCATTAGTCTTACTTCCTCATTCCTCGGCTGGGGTGTAGCCCCAACGTGGTTAGCCAAGATCGTCACGTTCGGCCCGGTCGCCAGACGCCACGCAGACGCTGTTCCTGGTCGTCGGACTGTGTTCACCGTCTGCGGCTGTCTCCCAATACCCACGCGAAGAAACGATGGTCGCAGATTTTCTTACACCACCATCACCACACGGCTTTTTTTTAAATTAGCGCTCGCAGCCCTTGTAATGGCAATTAATACTGAGCTACTTCTACCCACTACGGTATAAACGGAAATCTTCATAATCTAAAATCAAATTGTTCACAGTTGTGGATATGCAGTCATATACACCAGCATATATATGGTAGACAGAGATTATGAATTTCTATTCGGCATGATTCCGCGTAGCCGAATGCGCCCCTAGTGTTTCCCCTAGACGCCTCTCACGACACCCCCGGAGTGTAAGGTAGTGGCAGATACTTCCCGGGAGATATCTCCTACATGGTAAGGAACTTAATTACGTTGTAGGTTTCACATCGAATCGCTGACAATGAAATTATGGTTTCGTTGAAGCTGATCTCTGAACGAACATCGTAATAAATACTAACGATTGAATATTGACACTTAATGCCTATCTCAAGATATATTATATTACAGACGTGCGATGCGATAAGAAACGTAGATTTCACATGTCAATTATCATTTTTTAATCTACCACCGTTTCGGAATGAGCTTCCTCTGGCGGGGGAGAAGCTACCGGAAGAAATTACGTTTTTATGTATATGTGTGCGTGCGTGTAAATATTAGCATAAATAAATATGCGAACACCCGTCTTCGCCGTTCCAAAAACAAACAATAAAATTAACGTACAGTCTTGCGAAGTACGCGACAGCTTTTCACGGGTTCTCGTCTCGGTAGCAGTGTCCTTTGTGGTTATTCATACGGTTCGAATAAAACAGTGCTCCGAACGCTGGCTGATCTCGTTGGATTACATTATAAGTGTATAAATTATCGGGAGTGACAACGTGCGCGGCACGCACACATCTGTCACAGGCGTAACGTCTAAAAATACGATGATCTTGAGTCTTATTGGTCTTAGAGCATTAATATATGAACCGTGTTCGCACACAACGATAGCCCGCGTCTGGTGAACTGTAAACTAACACAAACCGACGGTTCGTCTTTTCGTTGTAGTATAGTATAAGTGATGACGTAGTTTAATATAGATATTATGGACACGCCCATGGTATGGGTGGTATCAATATTGAGTAGTTTCAAATATTAAGAGGAGGCACATGGCGGGCTTCTCTTATCGTTTTATAGGCGAAAGGCAAACGAGCATGCGGTTCACCTCATGGTAAGTGATTAACCGTCGCCCACGTACATGCTGCAAGAGCAGAGATGCTGCAGGCGCGTTGCCGGCCTTTAAAGGTATTTGAGTGATAGGATAGGATGGACTCACCGAAAAATGCGGAGGCACAAGATGCCTCCACTACACGCCGGTATTCTGCGAGGCCGTGGTACCAACCCGTTCGTGCCGACCCATTCGAGCAGCAGCAAAAGCCATCGCTTGGCTCTACTGCGTAAAATTGCTGTTCTGCCAGTCCGTTTGTAAAGTGTGATAAATAGACTAGTTTCTTGTGTTTGTGAACTTTAGTTATTTCTTTTAAATGCCGAAAAATATCGCCTGTCTCTATTATCTCATTAGAGTATCCAAGATACCCGTATAAACTTTTTTCCGCGTTCATACTGTGTAGTACTACTTCATATTATTTTCAGAGATTTGTAAACATCACCGTACTTTTTTTGTGTTATAGTTATGGATAAAGACCTTCTAAAATATATGAGAGGGTTTTGGAGCCAAAGGTTTTGGAAGGAAAAGGTCCGTCACGATGCTCCAATGCGGGTTGGAGGACTTCAGATGTCCTCGAAATATAATTTCTCAGACATGCAGGTTTCCTCACAATGTTTTCCTTCACCGCCGAACATGCTCAGCATTATTTTTAACAATTTTAAGCGCTATGTACAATTTTAGTGATGCGGGTTTCGGTGATCGAACCCGGCTCTATTTGTATATTATCATCATCATCATCATCATTTCAGCCTATCAGAAGTCCACTGCTGAACATAGGCCTCCCCCAAAAATTGCTACGAAGCTCGGTTCTGAGCCACCTGCATCCATCGACTTCCCGCAACACTGCGCAGGTCGTCACTCCATCTTGTGGGTGGTCGTCCTACACTGCGTTTGCCTGTATGTGGCTGCCACTCGAGAACCTTTTTACCCCAGCGGTTGTCAGTTCTGCGAGCTATGTGGCCAGCCCATTGCCACTTCAGCTTTCTGATCTTTACGGCTATGTCGGTTAGTTCCGCTGCGGATATCATCGTTGCAGACTCTATCACGCAGAGAAACACCCAGCATAGCCCTTACCATAGCATATTATATTGTATTATATATTTCCATAGCATATTATAGTATATTATAAATTTTGTAGTAATTACAAAATTTTTATTACAAAGTCTTTAGTCACACCTATATATTAAATATTTACTCAGTTCGTTATAGACATGTGATTTTTTAGTCTGTCCGTAGCACCTTTATTTCACATATAGATATTGATACCACAGGCCCGTCTTATTTTTTTTTCACAAACCTCGGGGCACAGCAGCACGATATAGTTACATATTTCAGTGCCTGAAGTGTGCACCAGTTGCCTGCACCGATAATTGTAGTTATGAAAACCTTACGGTAAACTACGGGAAAGAAGCCGGGAACGAAACGGGACGAAAAGTGAGATGCGTTTGGAAACGCTGTGTCTAATCAAATATTACTAAGCCAGTTTAGTTGGCTAGTAGTTTTGTGTTTTATAGAAAATAGTAATTTCTGTCTAATCTTTATGGATGATGCTTGAAATATAAAAAAAACTAGATATTTAATTCAGGAAGCCGAATCATCCCGTCCCCTTTCAAAAGCTCAGCAGTATATGCTTGTGTTGCGAAATCGACATTTTAATGGTCACGCAACAAATAATAGCGCTCGAACATTATCGTTGCGTTGTAAATCTTCTGAGATATCTCATCGGACATCAAACGCACTCGCACTTCTAACGGAGACTATTGCTGAATCCGCTGTTCGTCCTACTTTCTCTGTGTACACTGCTAGCGACGTCGTGTGTCACTTCCGCGGGCATGGACCTTACCTCTAACACCACATTAAACCATATTGACATCTTGTTCTTCTATCATAGCTGAGTCCAATAACAAGCACCAATATTTCTACAATATATATTATTGGTTTACGACGTCGGTAATGGTTTAGTTGCATGTTAATTCCGGCTCGAAGGGCCAAAAAGGTTTTTAAACCACATGATTCTTGAGATAGTTAATAATTTGATGAAAGATAGCTTTTGGCTATAATCAAAATGTATTGATATTTGATTAATTTATTGATATACACGGGCGTGACTGCTCGTGAACTGCTTTTATAAAATATGGTAAAATATAATGCAGGACTTAAGACTGCTGACTACGGCAAATATACGTTTTGCTTTTATTATATTGGCCCTTGCTTTAGATTTTAATTTAAATTATAAAATTAAAATAAAATGAGCTCTCACGACCGTAAAGACTTCATTGAAGAGTCTTCAAGAAAGTCTGATCATCACAGAGGTGTAGACATTTATTTTAGACGTTTCTAGTTTCAACCCACTATTCATCGGGAGATTTTCATTCCAAATCAATTACAAAACACTGTGTGTGTGTGTTTTACGATTTAAGATTTCTTTAATTTTAAACGATGAAAATATTTTGATATAAAAATAGTAATTTCTGTCTAATCTTTATGGATGATGCTTGAAATATAAAAAACTAGATATTTAATTCAGGAAGCCGAATCATCCCGTCCCCTTTCAAAAGCTCAGCAGTATATGCTTGTGTTGCGAAATCGACATTTTAATGGTCACGCAACAAATAATAGCGCTCGAACATTATCGTTGCGTTGTAAATCTTCTGAGATATCTCATCGGACATCAAACGCACTCGCACTTCTAACGGAGACTGTTGCTGAATTCGCTGTTCGTCCTACTTTCTCTGTGTACACTGCTAGCGACGTCGTGTGTCACTTCCGCGGGCATGGACCTTACCTCTAACACCACATTAAACCATATTGACATCTTGTTCTTCTATCATAGCTGAGTCCAATAACAAGCACCAATATTTCTACAATATATATTATTGGTTTACGACGTCGGTAATGGTTTAGTTGCATGTTAATTCCGGCTCGAAGGGCCAAAAAGGTTTTTAAACCACATGATTCTTGAGATAGTTAATAATTTGATGAAAGATAGCTTTTGGCTATAATCAAAATGTATTGATATTTGATTAATTTATTGATATACACGGGCGTGACTGCTCGTGAACTGCTTTTATAAAATATGGTAAAATATAATGCAGGACTTAAGACTGCTGACTACGACAAATATACGTTTTGCTTTTATTATATTGGCCCTTGCTTTAGATTTTAATTTAAATTATAAAATTAAAATAAAATGAGCTCTCACGACCGTAAAGACTTCATTGAAGAGTCTTCAAGAAAGTCTGATCATCACAGAGGTGTAGACATTTATTTTAGACGTTTCTAGTTTCAACCCACTATTCATCGGGAGATTTTCATTCCAAATCAATAACAAAACACTGTGTGTGTGTGTGTTTTTACGATTTAAGATTTCTTTAATTTTAAACGATGAAAATATTTTGATATAAAAATAGTAATTTCTGTCTAATCTTTATGGATGATGCTTGAAATATAAAAAACTAGATATTTAATTCAGGAAGCCGAATCATCCCGTCCCCTTTCAAAAGCTCAGCAGTATATGCTTGTGTTGCGAAATCGACATTTTAATGGTCACGCAACAAATAATAGCGCTCGAACATTATCGTTGCGTTGTAAATCTTCTGAGATATCTCATCGGACATCAAACGCACTCGCACTTCTAACGGAGACTGTTGCTGAATTCGCTGTTCGTCCTACTTTCTCTGTGTACACTGCTAGCGACGTCGTGTGTCACTTCCGCGGGCATGGACCTTACCTCTAACACCACATTAAACCATATTGACATCTTGTTCTTCTATCATAGCTGAGTCCAATAACAAGCACCAATATTTCTACAATATATATTATTGGTTTACGACGTCGGTAATGGTTTAGTTGCATGTTAATTCCGGCTCGAAGGGCCAAAAAGGTTTTTAAACCACATGATTCTTGAGATAGTTAATAATTTGATGAAAGATAGCTTTTGGCTATAATCAAAATGTATTGATATTTGATTAATTTATTGATATACACGGGCGTGACTGCTCGTGAACTGCTTTTATAAAATATGGTAAAATATAATGCAGGACTTAAGACTGCTGACTACGGCAAATATACGTTTTGCTTTTATTATATTGGCCCTTGCTTTAGATTTTAATTTAAATTATAAAATTAAAATAAAATGAGCTCTCACGACCGTAAAGACTTCATTGAAGAGTCTTCAAGAAAGTCTGATCATCACAGAGGTGTAGACATTTATTTTAGACGTTTCTAGTTTCAACCCACTATTCATCGGGAGATTTTCATTCCAAATCAATTACAAAACACTGTGTGTGTGTGTGTGTTTTTACGATTTAAGATTTCTTTAATTTTAAACGATGAAAATATTTTGATATAAAAATAGTAATTCTTTTCATTCGGAATGATGATTCACGCGTTATCTACGACATCAACCCTTTTGTGTCATATTACAGATATGACACATAACAACAGAATGTCAATTGTTTCATAGTTAGTCAGTTATTGCACGTGGTAGAGAGCCAAGCGGCGGCTTTTGCTGTTGTCGCGGCCTAGCAGAACACCGGCATGAAGTAGAGGCATCTTATGCTTTTGGGTTTCGTTCAGCGAGTGAGGTCAGCGGAGGTCCACTTTCGCTCCTATCACTTTTCTCTACCTCCTCCTTCTTCCCAAATATCCTCAAAGGCCGGCAAAATACCTGCAGAAATTTATTCTAAACATGTCTGGTTTCCCCAGCTCAGCGACCGAGGTACGATAAGTAGATCGTAACTTCTCGACGTCAATATGCGTCCGATTGTTACGTAACACGAGACTTCGACTTAAAATAATAAATTTCAGGCGAATATATCAATGTTGATTGTAAATGTGATGAAGGAAACGTCGGCGCGCGTCGCACCCGGCCTCCGCCCCGCGTTTACATAACAGACGGCGTCGTGTTCGTCGGGAACGGTGAAGTTGGCGTGCCTGTAACCTAACGTTATGTAAACATTCAACTTAACCTGACTGCCCGGTTAGTTATTGTTATCATACTAAATAGGTGATGAATGTGGCATATGTATATGTATATGTGCACACAATGATACATAATGTTTGTGTGTACATATTGTGGTTCGGACATGTGTGGAGAGGTTGTCGAAACAATTATACAAGACGAGTGTAAATGGTAGAGACGGGAGAGGAAGACCTAGGCGAACATTTCACGATCAAATCGGAGACGTTGTGAAAAAAGGCCAGGTCGAGAGTACTCTAAACCAACGAGCATGCATGTGAAGATTGATGAAAATGGAAGAAGCAAAAGACGTATGTCAGGATCGTAGCAAGTGGAAGAAGATTGTCTCTGCCTTCCCCGTTGGGAAGAATGCGTGAATATATACGTACATATATATACACATATACACAAATATACATATGTGTAACGTCTTAGACGACCGGATTGAACATGGAACGTTGATTTTGTTTACTAGTCATCACTATGGGCGTTTTCAGGTTCCTCCAGGCAACGAAAACAATACTTTTAGGTCTCTTTTTTATTCTTTTACAAATGTAACTTTGAAATTTAATTAAGTAAAATAGGCATACTAAATATTTAGCTAAAGTAATTGGAGCTATTTAAAAACCGTATCAGACGGTCACAGACTAGTCCCCATTTTCTTCTGTCTTGACACTTTTTGAGCAAAACCTGTTTTTTTTTTTAAATCAACCAATGCACACAGATTCCCTGCCCACGCGCATCTGCCAATGAAAGACGTCCTCGGTTCACATCGATGCGCTCGACAATCAGTAATCCATCGAGACTCAATGTCTTGACAATGTGATTTTGTACGCGGTAGGGCCAAGCCCTAATGCCGCCGCATTTGCTGCTGCTCGAATGGGCCGGCTCGACCGGGGTTGTACCACGACCTCACGGAATACCGGCGTGAAGTAGAGGCATCTTGTGCTTCTGCGTTTCGTTCGGTGAGTGAGGTAACCGGAGGCCCACTCCCTCTCCCTATTCCACTCCATATCCTATCTCCCATCTCCTAATACCCTTAAAGGCCGGCAAAATACCTGCAGAAATTTATTCTAAACATGTCCGGTTTCCCCAGCTCAGCGACCGAGGTACGATAAGTAGATCGTAACTTCTCGACGTCAATATGCGTCCGATTGTTACGTAACACGAGACTTCGACTTAAAATAATAAATTTCAGGCGAATATATCAATGTTGATTGTAAATGTGATGAAGGAAACGTCGGCGCGCGTCGCACCCGGCCTCCGCCCCGCGTTTACATAACAGACGGCGTCGTGTTCGTCGGGAACGGTGAAGTTGGCGTGCCTGTAACCTAACGTTATGTAAACATTCAACTTAACCTGACTGCCCGGTTAGTTATTGTTATCATACTAAATAGGTGATGAATGTGGCATATGTATATGTATATGTGCACACAATGATACATAATGTTTGTGTGTACATATTGTGGTTCGGACATGTGTGGAGAGGTTGTCGAAACAATTATACAAGACGAGTGTAAATGGTAGAGACGGGAGAGGAAGACCTAGGCGAACATTTCACGATCAAATCGGAGACGTTGTGAAAAAAGGCCAGGTCGAGAGTACTCTAAACCAACGAGCATGCATGTGAAGATTGATGAAAATGGAAGAAGCAAAAGACGTATGTCAGGATCGTAGCAAGTGGAAGAAGATTGTCTCTGCCTTCCCCGTTGGGAAGAATGCGTGAATATATACGTACATATATACACATATACACAAATATACATATGTGTAACGTCTTAGACGACCGGATTGAACATGGAACGTTGATTTTGTTTACTAGTCATCACTATGGGCGTTTTCAGGTTCCTCCAGGCAACGAAAACAATACTTTTAGGTCTCTTTTTTATTCTTTTACAAATGTAACTTTGAAATTTAATTAAGTAAAATAGGCATACTAAATATTTAGCTAAAGTAATTGGAGCTATTTAAAAACCGTATCAGACGGTCACAGACTAGTCCCCATTTTCTTCTGTCTTGACACTTTTTGAGCAAAACCTGTTTTTTTTTTTAAATCAACCAATGCACACAGATTCCCTGCCCACGCGCATCTGCCAATGAAAGACGTCCTCGGTTCACATCGATGCGCTCGACAATCAGTAATCCATCGAGACTCAATGTCTTGACAATGTGATTTTGTACGCGGTAGGGCCAAGCCCTAATGCCGCCGCATTTGCTGCTGCTCGAATGGGCCGGCTCGACCGGGGTTGTACCACGACCTCACGGAATACCGGCGTGAAGTAGAGGCATCTTGTGCTTCTGCGTTTCGTTCGGTGAGTGAGGTAACCGGAGGCCCACTCCCTCTCCCTATTCCACTCCATATCCTATCTCCCATCTCCCTAATACCCTTAAAGGCCGGCAACGCACCTGTAGCTCCTCTGGTGTTGACTTAAACACGTTAGTAAGAAGGATATGATCTTCTTTGAGGATCGGCTTTGAGGTCCTAAAGGCGGCTTAAATGCTACCATAATAGTTGAACATTTCTGCGATAACTTCACATGCTTATAACCCTTAACCTACTGGTTCTGTTTTCACGTCCCAGACGAATTTAATTAGTCCTGCTAGACACGCAGGAAGTTTTGGCGGTAAGCGTAGAGCGTGATTTTAGTTAGAAGTTACAATGGATTCGACAGTGTGACATATTAGGTCGTAGAGCTTTGTCTAGTCTAATCTGATATTACTTCCGACTATACTTGACAAGTCTCTACGACGCTATGTAAATAGAGAATGTCGATTCCGTTAATAAATTATAACTGTGCCACTTACGAAGACTACTAAAGTTTCATTATAGTTGCGCTAGATTTATCTATATTGGATTAGATCAATGAAGACTTTTATTTTTTAAAAATGCATCGAACATCCATCAACTTTATTAATGCTGCCAGATATTCCATTCGTAATAATAATTCAACATGATTTATTTATAATGATTGTGACGAGAAAAATCTAGCACATTTGATCTTACATCATTATATATTCGATTTTTATTTCATATGAATCACGATTATATTTTGAAAGAAAGAAACTAAAACAATTTAAGGACAAAAGAGAGAGAAGAAAGAAATCCAATTCCTAATTCAACTAACTTAAAATAGAATAAATATAACAACTATAATCAAAACTAAGCAAAGAGAAGAAAACAAGTACAAAATTTGTATGGGGGGTTTAGTCGGTCCGGCATCTTCAATGCTGATCCCGACATAACCAGTCACCGGAGACGGTGACGGGTGGCTGCCGAGCACCTTTCCCCCACGTTAAACTAAGCCTGTTATTATACTGAGCCAATATAATAACAGGCTATGAACTATTTCATGTTAGTCCTCAGGTGAACCTAAACCATACTGAAGATATAAGCAAATTATGGCCGGTATTACGGTAAAGAGAATTATAATTTAAAAAATTAAAAGTGTTTAAAGTTTAAGATGTTGTGTGTGTTAACGTTTAAATGCATTAAGTGATTCACTAAATAGATGCGATACTGGAACGTTCGTTATCTAACAAATTGAGTGACGAAAAGTTACAAGTTCAGAACCGATCACGCAAAACAGCACGTGGTACAGCCAAGTGCTGCTGCTCGAATGGACCGGCTCGACCCAGGTAGTATCACAACCTTGCGGAATCCCGACGTGGATTAAAGGCATCTAGTGCTTCTGCGTTTCGTTGCGTAGTAACTGGAGGCCCTCTTCCCACTCCCCTCTCCATCATACCTCCCATTTACAAATTGCCTTGAAGGTCGCCAACGCACCTGCAGCTCCTGTGGTGCTGCAGATGTTCATTGGTGACGGTAATCAATTACCGTCAGGTTAGCCGCTTGCTTTGCAGATCACCATGGGCTGCAGCAGACATTTACCACCAGTTGGACAGATAGCTCGTTTCACACTCCATTTCCTATAAAAAAAGTAAGAAAACGGCTATGTTTCTCAGTATCAGATACCTCACACTTTAGATCCCGGACTTCCAGTTCTGCTTAAGTGATGGATTCTGGTTTAACCAAAAGTGCAGTGCTTGCGAACGAACGAACGAAGGTTGCGGCCTCTCTAATTTTATATATATTTTAATTGAAGACTGTTATTTTGATATCTTATTTTAAAATTATAGTAAGTTCTGTGAATAGAATGGGGTGTAAAGAGGAATCTACTACATATGGAGAATGTGGCAACCTCACGTAAGTGTGGCACACCCAGTTCGCTAACAAACGTGGGCGATCAAATGTAAGAGAAGAAGAAAGAACGAAAAAGATTCGCAATTTGAAGTCAATACAGTATCTGTAGAAATACATTATCAAGTCATTAAATAATTTTCACATTAGTATTGCACTGCAGCCACATGAAGACAACCGACTTAGAATTATTCCGCAGCAATCTTGCTGTATCGCTGATATTCTGCAGGTAAAGACCTAAAAATACCTACGAGCATCTGCCGGACACTATAACTGTCGTTATATAAGAAAAGAAAAAAAGAAACTGTTAAAAAATATTATACGTACTTACAAACTGAACTAACAAATGAACAACACTCGAAACAGCGCGAAAATAAAAAACAAAAATTAAACTCGATAAAATCCGTAAATAATCGTTTCATTTCAAATGTGTAGTGTTCTCGTAAATACAATAAATCATTATAACAACCGGAAATAAAAGAAAAGTAAACTTATAATAAATTCCAATTAAAGTAGACCTAAGATTAAATAATCTGACAAAAACAACAGAGTACATTAAAGCAAAATTCGCACACTATCAAAGAACAAAATTCACAATTTTAATGTTAATTTAAATAGTGAACTTTGTAAATAAAACAGAATTGGAATTCGCGTTTTAGGTGTACAGCATCTGAGTAAGGCCATAAAGTCAGTTGATGATGTGTCTGTGGTTTACGATACTGTCATGGCGTCTCGACCAATGGCGGGCTTGTTTTATTTACAGATCTGTTGATTGACGAGTGTTTAATGCATTGGGATTGCGGAATGAAATCAGACTAACAAGATCTATTGCTCAACGAGCACGGGCTCGTGCCTTTTTTTGGAAATCTATAGTTTCGGGCTGGAAAACAGGAGAAGGGATTTTCTTCGTCTTCTTCAGCCTGGAAAACACCACGGATGGAGAAAGGTTTTTCTCAACAAATTAATACCATGCATGTGTCATGTTTGTGAACAGACGCTGCTTGTTCTGTCTCTGGTCTGCAAATACTGCATTGGTTTTTTATTCTTATGTTTATTTATTATTATTTTTTATTTTTTCTTGACTTTTTCCCTTTCCTGTACTTTGAGAGAATTCGTGCAATCAAAAAGATTATCGAATATATATATAATATATATAATGCTTCAATTTATAGAATCTGTATCACTTTATATCTTTTTCAATTATTATTATCTATTTTTGTACGTGGTAGAGCCAAGCGGCGCTTTTTGCTGCTGCTCGAATGGGCCGGCTCGACCGGGTTGATACCACGGCCGCGCAGAAAGCCGGCGCGAAGTGGATGCATCTTGTGCTTCTGCGTTTTGTTCGGTATGTGAGGTAACAGGTGGCCCACTCCCCCTTCCCCTCCTCATCCTCTCTCACATCTCCCAAATACCCTTTAAAGGCCGGCAACGAACCTGCAGCTCGTCTGGTTTTGCAGATGTACGTGGGCGACGGTAGTCACTTACCATCAGGTGAACCACATGCTCGTTTGCCGCCGTTCCCATAAAATAAAAATCAAAAGCACCTATTACAAATATTTGTTTCATTTGTTCTCAGACTTTCTGCATTGTTAACAAATATTCATATAAAATATGTTGGATCCTTGGAATTTTAGGGTATTATCTACACTATACAGACATTTTACTAAAGATACAAAGTGAAAGTCAAAACTATTCTATTCAAGTTAGGCTTCTTTTAGCTCTTATGAACGTAAAAATCTACACTGGTTCGCGAAACAAGACCTTCACATAGAAGACCGGCAAGAAACACTGGGGTTTGTTAGTTTTTTCTTTTTAAAGCAATATTTTCATTTATAATCTGCAATACAATTTTTTTTAAATGTCAATTTCAACAATATATCAGTTAACGGGAGACCCGCGTGTTCAGATTAAGCGCTATTTCTACACATCTCAAGTAAGACCTTTTTTAAATATTGTCATTAACAAGCTTCTTAAAAATTATGTCTGTTTGTTGCACTATGTTTTAAGGGATTTTGTTGTACAATTTTTTATATTAACAGTATAAACGCCAGTGCCTAGTTTGCGTCTGTCCACCCACTTGCACATGAGGTTAGCATTTGGAGAAACAGATTGTATATTCGCCTCCTTACATGAAGTATTATCTATGGTATTTGGATAGGGAGTAGTGCCACGCGTGTCTAGACATCCGAAAATGTATAGCGTGCTATTTTAAAATAGATTGGACATTATAATATTAATATTTCAATCAATATTTTTATGTATCCTCTGTTAAGATTAAAGCAATCAATTCGGTACACGTTGTTGAGTCATTGGGTGACTTGCTCTTAGGGTCGAGACGTGACGACGTGTTCCTGTCTCGTTCCACTCCCGAATACCCGTTCCTCGGCACTGACGTCATAGCGTGATATGTCAACGTATTTATACAAATTGTATTATTTTCTCTTACCACGCGTGACACATTTGACTATAATAACTAAGAGCTTTAACTTCTATCAAATTGCTTCGGTGTTTGAAATCGATCAGGGGGGACTTCATCGTGGTGTAAAGCAACGTAGCTGATCCCCCCACCCCACCCACCGGGTCACCGCTTCGCATTCGAGGTGGGATCACCACTCTGAGCACGCCGTGCTGCCTCATGCCAGCTATGTATGCTCTCGGTTCGCCAGGGGCGAGTAAGCCGTGGCTACTGAGCCTCCCATCCGACTCGACAAGACGGGAACCCAAGGGAATGCATATATAATAATATAAACTAGGCTTTTGCTGCTGTTCGAATGGGCCGGCTCGACCGGGTTAGTACCATGGCCTCGCAGAATACCGACGTGAAGCAGAGGCATCTTGTGCTTCTGCGTTTCGATCGGTGAGTGAGGTAACCGGAGGCCCACTCCCACTCCCTCTTCCTATTCCCCTCCTCTTCTCTCCCATCTCCCAAATATTCTTAAAGACCGGCAACGCACCTGCAGCATCTATGGTGTTGCAGATGTATGTGGGCGACGGTAATCACTTACCATCAGGTGAACCGCTTGCTCGTTTGCCGTCTTTTCTATAAAAAACCAAATATATAAATAAATAATAAATAAGCTCTCACGATCGCATATTGTAATATAAGGGTGGCCAGCGATCTAAATATTTTAGTATTTTCATTTTAACAAAGCTCATTTGGACTAGGAGAACAGCCTGTCGTCGTCTTAATACCTGGGGCCCAGCACATAGCATCTTATTATATTCGGATTTTGATCCCTTACCCCCTTTGCTATCCTGGTCATAACTGAAATTTATGAAGAAAACTACAACAAATTGCGTTATAATTATCTGAAAAAAAAAAACACAAAGAGAGTGTTAGGAGGATTTCGAAACGATAAATTACAAGTTACAACCGACGTTAAGTTTTTACTGCTGTTTCACCGTTAAAGTGGTGGATAATAACTCGCACTGGATGTTCAGCTCGGACGGTAAATCGTTGAATCGATCAACCGGGCGACGGCAGATGACGCCTCTGTGTTGTTTCACATGTGCGCTGCCAAATTTATTATATTTGGTCTATTAGAAACAAGCGAACCGCGCAGTCTTCACTCGGACAGTACGTAAGACGTAAAACCTTCCTCATAAAATATTCTAAGCGATGGTCAAAAACGCATTAAAATCCACTGAGCAGTTTGTAAGTTAAAAGTGAAATACACAGACAATCCCGGATTTAGAATTTATTTTAAGAAAAAAAACAAAGTTTTACAGATTTCAACTTCTGTTTTCATGGAAATGAAATGGGACAACCCTAGAGGCGAAAAAACAAAAACAAAATCGGTACACAATCGGCGGCGACATCGCGTAACATACATACAAAAAAAAAAATATTCAGACGAATTGATAACCTCTTGCTTTTTTTGAAGTCGGTTGAAAAATAGTAGTAATTTGTCTTGTGGCATCCGCTAAACAATCCGCCACTTCCTTTCTTTCCTTGGGTGTCCTAAGAGCCGACTAAGGGAAAAGACTTGAAAATCTCATTGCATTCGATAGATTAACCACTTCAAGGAACGCCACACAGTAAATACAGAAGAGCCGTGGTAGCCTAGTGGTCAGGGCGCTCAATTTAGTATCACAGAGCGCAAGTGGCCCGGGTTCGATCCCCGGTGCTGGCACCACTGAAATTGTTATAACAATTTTAAGCGCTGTATTTACCACGTGCTCAACGGAGAAGGAAAACATCGTGAGGAAACCTGCATGTCTGAGAAATAATAAAAATATTATTTCGAGGATATGTGAAGCTCGCCAGCCCGCACTGGAGCGGCGTGGCGGGCCCTTCCCGGCTTCTAAACCCTCTCTGATACTAGTATTTGAGAAGGAGTCCTTTGCCCAGCAGTGGACTCTTTAGTCTGATGAAGATTTAACTAGGTGAAAGACTAAAAAGGTAAAGACGTTGCCTAAGAAACATCAGGGTTTTTATTTACCTTCTCTTATTTCTTTTTACTTCTTCTTATTTACGGTTCTCTTACCTATTCGATCGCTATATTTTTTCCCGTTTGAAAGGGTAGAGATCCGGTATAATTAGACTGTTACCCGCTTGTCACTCCAATCCTATAAAAAAGGCAAATTCTCTATACACTCCAGCAAGGCGTTTTTTTTTGTTTCCTTTGATATCCATCACAGAGTTAAGTTTCAAATTACAATATCTAACATAAATAACATTTCATAATATTACTTTTTTTATGACTCCTGGTAAATGTAGATGAGTTTTATTCTAGCAGCATCTGTAGCAACTTGTTAAACATATCTACAAGATTCTAACACTTCTAGTTTAGTTCTTATTTTAATCACTTTGTAAGACAACATTAATATATAAATAGACGTTGTAATGTCTTGGAATTCGTGTTAGTAATAATGAAAAAAATTGGCACAGGTGTGAGAAACTATAGGCGGAGGACGTTGCCCAGTAATGTCATACATTACAACACAAAATCTCGCCGTATGCAGCGGTGGCGTAGTGGTTAACGTACGTTTATGGAGCCACGGTCCAGGCTTCGAATCCCAATCGGAGTCAATAAGCGTAAAACACAAATTCTTGCTTTTCTACTTCTGTTGTTTCCCGTCACCAGTCCCTGACAATACATCAGACGCTTCCTTTGATCTTACCGCAAACATGCCGAATGAGCATAATGATTACATACCCCGCGCAATTGTTAACTGCTGATTATTTTAATTGCGTGACTTCTGCTCGCGAGTCTCTACCGGTAATGCCATCGGACCAACAGCACATCAATCATTCCGTGAGTTCAAAGTTGACGTCGTGGTCCTAACCGACCGATGTTATTCAACGGACAGAGTTCAACTTATTTATTAAGTGTGAGTGACTGTGAGGCACTTAAAATATGCAGTAGTAGTTCACACGGTTTCGTGTCGAACATCTGTGTGAGAGATAATTAAAATAACGGTGAATTAATTATCTATGGTTATGATAAATGATGATGATATTAATTTATCCCTTATGGGAAAGGCACAGGACTTTAGTCCATACAGCCAGGTCGGTTTTCTTTCACTGTTTGTTGGTTATGATAAAATATACTTTGACAGGTATCAATGTATTCTGTTGTATAACTTCTGACCAAAGAGCATGTAGATAACTACTTGCTCTTTGGTCGGCGGTCATGGTCGCGAATGCAAAATTTGTAAGTAAAAATCAAAACGTGCTTCAAGATAAATCTATTGTTTTCATTGCAAACTCCGCGCCAGCATAAGCATAATCTACACCTGCAATTGTCGTTGTCTACGTGAATCGCTTGTAAAGCAACTCTTTATTACAATTATACCGGTCAAATAGTATTTAACTATATCAATTTAATATCTCAAGAATTAATAAGCGTCATAAGAATTCTTCTGCATTCTTCCCTTGGGTGTCGTAAGAAGCGAATGAATGAAAGATAATTTATACTTGCGATTGTTGTCTCTCGGTGAAACTTTAACATAATGGAAATTGTCATTAACGCACAAGCACTCGTAGAAATTAGTTTCACAATGAATTTTTCTTTTTTCATATCATATTTTTTATTCAAATACCAGACAGGTTTCACTATACTATAGTGATATATTCAAGCAGAGTTTGATAACTCACCAGTGCAATATCGATAAAATTGAATGTTCTAGAAGCACCAGATATTAATAAATTAATATGCTTCGGAGTACGTAGTACCTTATTGTCAATGATGTAAAGGACATTGTTGACTTGTTTTCTCCATTGATTTTGTTCCATTTTGACATTTATACTTTAATAGCCGAATGGGTTAGGGTGCGAACTGCGAAACATGGCGTCTTAAGTTCGAGCCCACCATTCGTCTATTGTCGTGAACCACTCCAGATACAAGCTGTAATGCTTAGTTGGAGGGTTACCAGGAATATTAGTAATGTTACCTAATAAATAGCACCAGGAATATTAGTATCTTAAAAAAAAATCGGGAGGAGCGCCTCATCGCTGGGTATGCTCATGGAGATAATAAGTTATAATGAGTAATATGTAGAATAATAAGGAATATCTATATACATGAAGGAATTTCATTATAACTTAGCTGTAAATTTTAAATAAAGCTTTATTTTCTTCGATTAATAGCGCAATATTTTCAACGAATAATAAGCTCTCGGGTGCTCAAGCGTGTCTATTGGTCAGTGATCCAAGTGTCAATGTGTCAGGTGATGAGCCTGTCGTCGTATAATTGTGATCTTCTTCCGAATCACAGGAGACCCTGAGCTCGACCCTATGTGGAGATCTCATACCAATGAGTTTTTCTTTAGCTTATGTACCAGAGGCGCTGAAGGTGCGTTGCCGGCTTTTGAGGATATTTGGGAGATGGGAGGGAGGATGAGGAGAGGGATGGGAAGGAGGAGTTGGGTTTTTTTTTATGGAAAAGACGGCAAACGAGCAAGCGGTTCACCTGATGCTAAGTGATTACCGTCGCCATTATTACATACATCTGCAACACCATAGATGCTGCAGGTGCGTTGCCGGTCTTTAAGGGTATTTGGGTGGATTTCCGGTTACCTCACTCACCGAACGAAACGCAGAAGCACAAGATGCCTCTAGTTCACGCCGGTATTCTGCGAGGCCGTGGTACTACCCCGATCGAGCCGGCCCATTCGAGCATACGGTCATACGGACATATACGGTCTTAAATTAGGAAAGGTCCGGTCAACGTTCAGGCGCCGGTGTCTATCGTGTCGTATCGTCCGAACGCACAGACGGACGGGCGATGCATCGCGACGTCGCGTTTTATTTCTGCTGCGTTTATATATAACGGACGTGATCGAAATACGCCGTGTTATATTTATTAATAACCAATGTTATTAATAAATTTATAATAATATTTAATAATGTTACACTACGTACAGATGTGATTCACGTATTTACGATGAGATTGACGTATTGATTAGTGGTGGTGTGTTGATGAATGATGAATCATATTTGATGATAAAAATAAATAATGGAATTAAACGTTTCTGTCTACACACAAAATTACAAAACATTAAAATTACTAAAAGGTATTTTTATTACTTGGCATAAATCCTAACATAATAACACATATTATTCTGTTATATATATTTAGCCATTAGGTTCCTATCTCTTTACGGGTACTTTAACGGTTAATAAATTCCCCCCATTAACTAGAGTTGTGCTTTTTAAGACACTGGCATTATTACCTTTTGATTATGTGAATGTGTGTTACTCAGACCTGAACAAATATCTTCATAATCCTATTGAATAGATTTATGAACAGAATAAAGTGTAAATAAATAAATAAAAATTTTCTGTGAAAATTTCAATCGGTTATTCATTACAGTACAAATGATACAGCCCTTTAATTATAAGACAGACGGACATACGGATGTACAGATGATTTTGGCGGCTCTATCCGAAACCCAAGAAAGACAAGAGCTTCTTGCCGCTTCTCAGGGAAGGTCTTTACCTAGGCTTAGATTTATCTTTTTTTTTATGGTATGACAAACGAGCAATCGATTCGCCTGATGACGAGTGATTACCGTCGATCACGTACATCTGCAACACCATAGATGCTGCAGGTGCGTTGCCGGCATTTAAGGGTATTTGGGTGGATTTCCGGTTACCTCACTCACCGAACGAAACGCAGAAGCACAAGATGCCTCTAGTTCACGCCGGTATTCTGCGAGGCCGTGGTACTACCCCGATCGAGCCGGCCCATTCGAGCATACGGTCATATGGACATATACGGTCTTAAATTAGGAAAGGTCCGGTCAACGTTCAGGCGCCGGTGTCTATCGTGTCGTATCGTCCGAACGCACAGACGGACGGGCGATGCATCGCGACGTCGCGTTTTATTTCTGCTGCGTTTATATATAACGGACGTGATCGAAATACGCCGTGTTATATTTATTAATAACCAATGTTATTAATAAATTTATAATAATATTTAATAATGTTACACTACGTACAGATGTGATTCACGTATTTACGATGAGATTGACGTATTGATTAGTGGTGGTGTGTTGATGAATGATGAATCATATTTGATGATAAAAATAAATAATGGAATTAAACGTTTCTGTCTACACACAAAATTACAAAACATTAAAATTACTAAAAGGTATTTTTATTACTTGGCATAAATCCTAACATAATAACACATATTATTCTGTTATATATATATTCAGCCATTAGGTTCCTATCTCTTTACGGGTACTTTAACGGTTAATAAATTCCCCCCATTAACTAGAGTTGTGCTTTTTAAGACACTGGCATTATTACCTTTTGATTATGTGAATGTGTGTTACTCAGACCTGAACAAATATCTTCATAATCCTATTGAATAGATTTATGAACAGAATAAAGTGTAAATAAATAAATAAAAATTTTCTGTGAAAATTTCAATCGGTTATTCATTACAGTACAAATGATACAGCCCTTTAATTATAAGACAGACGGACATACGGATGTACAGATGATTTTGGCGGCTCTATCCGAAACCCAAGAAAGACAAGAGCTTCTTGCCGCTTCTCAGGGAAGGTCTTTACCTAGGCTTAGATTTATCTTTTTTTTTATGGTATGACAAACGAGCAATCGATTCGCCTGATGGCGAGTGATTACCGTCGATCACGTACATCTGCAACACCAGAGGAGTTGCAGGTGCGTTGCCGGCATTTAAGGGTATTTGGGTGGATTTCCGGTTACCTAACTCACCGAAGGAAACGCAGAAGCACAAGATGCCTCAACTTCACGCCGGTATACTGCGAGGCCGTGGTACCCCGGTCGAGCCGGCTCATTCGAGCAGCAGCTGAAGCCGCCGCTTGGCTCTACCAAGTTTAAAAAAGTGTCTAGTATTGTACTATATTTCGGGTCTACGTTCTGTGTACTGTTGATGATATATTTACTGTTACTACTATATTTTCTATAGCTTATTTTGAATTATACTGTAATTAGCCAAAATATTTACACGTCTTTCTTTACCGACCAGCACTAGTCATTAATAATTTGAGTGACACCGGCATCCGGAATCGACGCTAGACCACTTGCATAGTACTCGTGTTGAAGCGGTCGCATGGCATCTCTGGTACATACCATTGCATTTCATAATTTGTATTTATCCTGTGTCCACACAAAGGAACATAATATAACCTCAAAATTGTAACTTTAAATACATTCAATGATGATGATATTGATTTATACCTAATGGGAAAGGCAAACGACTTTAGTCCATACAACCAGGTCTGATGCACGTGTACTCTGTTCCACGTCTCCAACTACACTCCTAAATTCAATGAAGTTTAGAAAGATTTTTTGACAGTGACGTGTGCAATGTGACTAGTTGAAAAAAATAATGATTGCAGTGACAGGTAGTGTTAACAAAATGTGAATTAAACGCAAAATACATCAAAACAGTCTTAACGACATTTAAAAAAAAATCGATTCTATAATATCGCTTAACCATAGACTATTACAAGAGTTCATTAATACTTATAGAAAAAGAAAAAGATATTCGCATGTACCTAAACAAACGATTCCCGCTATTCAATCCACTTGCGTTTCTAAGAATAAATCTCGTAAGTGATATAAAGCATATTCGTATAAAACTTATCTTGGTTACTCATCGATTCTGTAGTCCAGATCGACGCCAATACCTGGAAGAGTCCAAGGTGAAGCTTCTATACGCTTGCCTAATCATAAATCTTTCATCTCTTTGTTGGCAGTCGGCGGTGGCAAAAAACTACAGAGCAATAAGGAAATATCTATGACGTGATGCGGTCATTGCTCATCTTAATTATTGTATTTCTTATCTATGCTAATGTGATGCGATGATGTCCTCCTGGCCGATTTCGACCACCGCGACAACTTCTGAACACTATCGGCAGTTGTCAACTGCGCAGGAGATATCGGAGTGTCGAGGCACTCGCTAGTCTTTACTTTCCATTACAATGTGAAGATTATGCGATAATATCGGAGGAAGGTTTCGGGTGCGATGTGGTAGAGCTAAGCGGCGGTTCAGCTGCTCGAATGGGCCGGCTCGACCGGGTTGGTACCACGGCCTCGCAGAATACCGACGTGAAGTAGAGGCATATTGTGCTCCTGCGTTTCGTTCAGTGAGTGACGTAACCGGAGGCCCACTCTCCTTCTCACTCCCCCTCCTCTTCCTCCCTTCCATCTCCCAAATATCCTTAAAGGCCGGCAACGCACCTGCAGCATCCCTGGTGTTGCAAATGTATTTGAGGAACGGTAATCACTTACCATCAGGTGAACCGCTGGCTCGTTTGCCGTCTTTCCCATAAAAAATGTCAGAGACTCGAAAACCAATCATTTGTGTTTCGCACAAACTACAAAATACAACAATGTTGCTTCGGCTGATGTTGGAACTTAGAAGCCAGTCCAGGTACGCTTATTCTCTTTGAGCCACTGCTGCTCTGCTGGAGTGGCTCAAAGAGAAGAAGCGTACCTGACCCTATCCACTAAGCCTAACCTAAGGGAACAGAAGTGTTTGACGCCCTGATGTCGCAGTTAACCCGGTTACCGTTTTTTTTTACTTATTTTAGTTAATATTAAATTATATTTCATTTCAATAGTTCGTTTTCGTTATTGCTATTTTGCACACAGAGAAAAAGAAAACGTATACTTTGAAATGCCTTAAACATCGTCGTCATACGACCCATCTTTACGTAGGCTTGCCCCAAAGATCTCGATCAAAACACGGTCTTTAGCTACGTGCATTCTATCTATGGCAGATGACCGTGTGAAGGAAAAGGGACAAAAAGCCTACCCGCCCTCGCCTTCTCGCGTATTCGTGATCTGGGGAGGACGTCGCCTCCGCCAGAATATTTCAAGATCGCAGTACACAGGCGCAGTAGGGCTATCTTAAAATATGATTATTCCAGAATCTGCTATTCGTGAGCTTCGCAAGTGGTGATATAGATGTCGCCATACATCAATTTGAAAATCGATGCTGTCGTTCTCTTTCAGTGGTTTGGTGTTGTGACGGCAGAGGACGGACAGCAGCATCTTTCTGTAATACGCGTGGTAACTATGAGCAACATAATTCTCTTAAAAGCGGTTAAAAAGCGTGGTGTGAGAGAGTGAAGGTTTCATATTTGAAACTTGTGTTTGTAACTACCAGCAACGGTCAGCATATATTTCTTGGAAGGCTTACACCTGGAAGGTGAGTTCTGAGCCGGTATCCGCGCACTAGTGACCCTGCTACCCCATCACTAGTCTGTGGGATTTGGGTTCGGCGAATTGGGATGAATATTGCGCCATCGTTCGATCGCCATAGAATCGGTGCGCTACGCGCAGGCAAGGTTGGCGTTTTAAAAAAGAGATGATATATTTTCGCCTTACATCTTGCGGAGAAGAATATGGGGAGTATTACATTGTTTTGCGTTTTTTTCATTTATTTTTTTAACTCTTAGCTCTCTAAAATGTGGTTCAAGGATATCTAATAATTTTGAACAGATTCGTGCTTCAGGGCGAGATACATATATGTATATCGCAGCATGACTAGTAGTATTTTAATTATAGTTAAAGTTAAAATAATATTCCGTAGTCCTAAGTCTTACTTTAGGCAGAGATGAAAAAGCGTCTGATACTTAAACTTTAACATCGCTGCCGTTTCGTTGCGTGTAAGACGACGTTTTGGTGCGAAATACAGTTACAGCGTTTGTGAACGTGGCACTTAGATTGTAGAGATGAAATCGCCAAAATACTTAATGAGTCGCGAACGCTTCAAGAGGAGGTCAAGCGATAAATATGAGTCTGGTTTAAGTGTGCTATTAATACGCCGTTTGTTTCATCTAATACGTACGCGAGTTGTAATTAGCGATGCATCTTGGCCGGTCGCCCGGGTGGTCACGGATCAAGGTAAACGCTTACGGAATCGCAGAGTGCCCGCTTTCTGTTCTAATTGGTGTTAATGCAGACGGTGAGATGCTTTGTCGGTGAATGTATTGTATTTAAATGTACCTCGGGCAAGCTCTCGCGATCACAGTATACAGGGGACGGTTCGCGGTCTAGACTTCAGATTTGTTTTAGTCGTTTCAACCACGTTGACGACGTGCTTTTGTGAGACTTTATCTGCATTAGTGTGTGTCGAGATGGCATCACGTCTCGGCACAGATCAGCGACTCAGCATGCGCCGCCGCAAGATTTCTACGATGTTAATTTTCAGTTATTGTTCAGTTAGGTGTGCGCCGGTGTCGGCACCGTCTGTAAAAGTCCACTGCTGAACATAGGCCTGGCCTATGAAAGTGGCAACAAAAGGTGGCATGTCAGACACGGAATATTTGACCATTCTGCTGCCACGCTCGGCAAACGGGTTGGTGGGCACAGAGAACTAGTGTCGCCGCTACCACGAGTGTTCGGGAAATTACGACAGACATTCCGCCACGAACCCGACGTCTGGGGATCGAACCAGAGTCTCGTTTGTTGACTAGCGGGTTGCAGCACTTGCAGGTGAGGTTGGTACTTGGAGAAAGAAATGGCATATTTCCCCTATAAACCCTTCATCCTCTAATCGTCATCTGATAAATAGTACAAAATATTTTATAACCCTACTGCACTGTCCCAGTCATAGTGACTGTTTTCGTATTTCGTTTTTGTTCTTAATTTGTCCAGTAACGTATCGAATATAACGCGTAAGTTTGATATCAATCGATCCAGTGGTTTGCAGGAACTATAAGGGAGAGACAAATAAAGAAACATAACTTAATTAAAGTACGCGCGTATTTGAATGCAGCGTTGTGTCAAAATTACTAATCAATCGACTGACTAGTTTTCGAATTTTGGGCGCACAAACGTACGCTGTTATTATTTTTATATATAATGATTAATACTTCGTTAGTTGTAATCAAACCACGTCAAAAATTAGTTTAGCTCCCGCAATAAGTGTTTATATCAAACATTGAGTATTGTTGTAGTAAACATTGAAAACTAAAAGTTTTAGTTAGTTGTGATTTGAGTTGAGTTATTTAGTATTATTAAAAATATATATACATATATCAATTATAAACAATTTCAAACAACTGAAACTTTCGTTTCAAATGATTAACTAATTTATTCTTGCGATTGTGGTGAAAATTCATCATGTTAATAATTATTATTATTTCTTACACAAGTTTCATATCCAGGGAACCTTCTGGGTTGGGATGCCGTAAGGCGAAACTGGTATATGAATAAATAAAATGTGTTACGAAACTAGTATAAGAGATAATAATAATTGTCAATAAATGATTAAAGTTAATAATTTTTTTCTGAATCAAAACTACTTCGTAATTCAAATCGTCTTGATTGAATGCGAGGAAGAGAGAAACGCGACGTCGTAAAAATAGCAGAGCTATTTATTGTTGGTAATGTGTGTCAATGCTAATAGCTCTGCTTCCGCGTCCGTGTGCTCAGGGGTGTGGTCGATATTACAATTATAGCTTCATGATTGTGTTATTATAGCATTACAGCTTGGGGGTTTATTGCGTATTGTTCGACATCTACACGTGTGCATCAACTCTTATATAACCCCAATTCTCTTACGTTGGCGCTGGCACTAAATAATGAATACACTCAAGTCAATCAATATAAAGAATACTCTGTATTTATGGGGTATATCCTCTTTGCCAAGATAGCCTCCTTCCCGGGGACAATAAATGCTTCCACCAGCACTAAATCACATGTGCTCACGTAGAGAACTCTTTATTTAATTCGAAATAACTTCCCGCCTTCGTTCTCGATCATTGAGACGTATTCCTTCACTGTAGATCGTATGAGGAAGCTTAGAGATTCTCGCTTCCTCATACGATCTACAGTGCAGAGTACAGAGCGGGCGATACTAGGCTATACATCGTTAAATAGAAACTGCAACTATCACATCAGCAGCAGAATTTGGGTCCCTGTCATAGCCTTGAGGTACAGCAAGCTGAAGTTGCAATGTCCCGGATGGCAAGAGTTGAAATGAAAATCGTTGGAGAAGAAAGACTGCCGCTTGCAGGTAAACTAGACGGAGCAGTGACTACCTGCAGTTTATTTGTAGAAATGTCAAAGCTTTGTGAGAATTTTTGTAAGAAGTGTAATGATAAAGACAATAATGATGCATCAAGAATCCGTCTAGATTATTACTGCTTATGATTTAAACTTTTCGTGTTACCAAACTCCAGACATGACTGCATCGTAAATCGAAATGGATCCGCTATTATTAGAAGGAGTGTTTTAGTATTAACGGCTTGATGCGCCATTGGCCCTATAATTATTCGCAATAGCGTTGATCTGTCGACGGAATCTTCTTGAAAGATCATGTGAAATGGACTGTGTCTAGTTTTAAGATAGTCTGCTTATATTATATCTTTGGTACAATTGCATGCAACGCACGAGAGATTCGCCCTTAGGTACTCCCAGCGCTGGGCAAACGGGTTGGTGAACGTAGTGCTAGTACTCTCGCGCTAAATATGTTGCTAATGTATGGGATACGTGTTCGGTGTCTTCAAATAAATTTTTCTCCATCAGTCGGTGATTCACCATCACTAGAGCCTCGTCCGTTAGTATGAGGATGCACCGCAATCAGACTATTTGGAGAATATATATTTTCTTTTAATTCTATATCTAACTGCATTAACGAATAACTAAAACTGAAACGTACGCGATTCCCGCTTTTACTTAACATCTCGGCGTCCGTCTAATTTTACTCAAGGAAACTATGAAAAATGATAGCACTTCTAACGTGATTAGTCTTCACAGTGATCTCGTTTAAGAAACAGACCGACAGTCAGGAGTTGAAATCAATCCGCGAAGGTCTTTGACAACAGACGATACTCGTAAACATGTTGCTCAGCCATAAATTAGTATGGCGCCTCTATTAGCTTTGACTCGCTACCTTGGCGATTAAATGTGGCTCGGATAGAGTAACGGACTGTAGAGTATTGGGACCTGGTTTCGAATCCCGGCTGAATGCGAGGCTCCAGCGACACAAATATTATTGTATTTCATGTCTTTGATATCGCCACTGCTGACCCTACCTCCGATACTTGTTACGTCAGATCGGATCAGTGGCTATCATATCCCGTGCCGATATTCGTAAGTTATCGCCGTGAGAACCAACGGGCAGACTTGATAACCGTGTTAGATAAATCTATTCAAGACTACTTAACAACTGGATCTGGATGACACCATCCGTGTTGCAAGCGGATCAAAGCCTAAGGAGGCTAAAGGCTTTAGGCCCACTGTTATTTTTGGTATACTTTAATGTCATATATAGCCCATATCCTACAGTTTTATTTGCTGATGGCAGTACAGTTTTAATAAAGTATGGTCAATGCAACTATGAAAACAAAATAAATACATCATTGAAACATTGAAGTTAGAAAGAATGTCTAAGTATCATGACAAGTAAATGTAAGAAAAAAATGCTAGGTTTTACCAACACAAGGAAAACATACTTCACTTTTATAGATTTAGTCTATTCGTTTTAATTTAATTTGTATTATTCGTAATGAACAATACCTGTATTAAACAGATTTATTCGGAGTTTCTTTCACCGGTTTCTTCTCCGTCAGAGGAACCACATCACGATACAGTGATAGACTTTAAAAAAAAACAAATGACAATTGGCAAAAGAAATCATTAGTTATTACGTCGAAATAGAGATTATTCATTTCCATTCGTTTTCATAGTATAAGTGTTCAAACGAAATTTTTGACCAAAAATGTCAGACCTGAATGATGTTAGTAATTGCTAATTTCGGTCCAGACTTCCAGATCTGTCGAAATGAATCTGCCGTCAGAAGACTGATACCCGATCGGTAGTTCATTAAAATCCCATCGCATTCCGTACATAATGTATTTTTGTCCGTATCTATTTGAGATATGGAACAGACTTGGTGCTACTGCAAACGCGGGTAATTATTCAGCGAAATTACTATGAATTGAACAGTACATAAAGCTTGGAAATTCTAACCGACGGGGAAGAACGTGTTGTGAAATGCTGGTGATGATGTCCTGCCGGCCGATTTCGACCTCGCGACAACTTCCGTATGCTACAGGCAGCTGTTAACTGCGCAGGAGATAGAAAAGTTTCGTAAATGTACACGAAAACATAGAGAACTACTAGCTGGTATACTCCTTCTCTGCTGAGGAGTTGTCTGGGTCTGCCGCTAAACATCAACCACTGTCGTGTTCCATTTTTAAAGGTGTAGAGTGCCAGTATGATTGCGAGGTGTGAGGAATCCATCTTTGCCCTCAGAGGTGACAACACATCTTTAAGGTTCTTCGATTGGAGTGGTTTGCAGATGTCCATGAGCTGCAGAAGACACTCACCATTAAGTGGGCTGTTAGCTCGTTTGTCATACCACGCTCTAACATGGTAAAGCCAAGCGCCGGCTTTAGCTGCTGCTCGAATGGGCCGTCTCGACCGGATTAATACCACGACCTCACAGAATCCGGTGTGAAGTAAAGGCATCTTGTGCTTCTGCGTTTCGTTTGGTGAGTAAGGTAATCGGAGGCCCCCTCCCCCTCCCCATTCCACTCCTTATCCTCTCTCCCTCCCATCTCCCAAATACCCTTAAAGGCCGGCAACGCACCTGTAGCTTCTTTGGTGTTGCAGATGTATGCACTTACCATCAGGTGAACCTATTCATCGTTTGCCGCCTTTCCCATAAAAAAACAAAAAAACCAATCCAATAAAAAAAGATACTCGTTTTTACTTATTAATGTCTCCTATGTAACGCAGACCCTGAACGATTATTTGCAGTCCATATAAATACTAGTCTCGTGCTACTAGTGGAATCGAACCCGCGACCCACAGCGCCGCAGCTAAACGCTTAGCCACTACGCTAGTGAGCCGTCTACTGGCTGCTGCTGGTTATAGCACAAAAATGTGCAGGTCGCACAGTGTTGAGCAAAATCTAAGAAGGTAGTAAACTCAGTACCGAGCATTAGTGGCTTTAGTGAAGAAACCTACGTCCAGCAGTGGAACTGTGATGTTATGACACATCGTCATCAATCTGCTGGGCATGTGTTTAATTATTGAAAGGGTTGGTTGAAGTTTACAACATAGCGGTGGAGAGTTCACTATGCAGCTCCAGTAGTTACAACCGCTTCATATGAATTCAGAATGATCCTGTTGATTCAGAAAAAGTGATACCAAAAAATTTCAATCTCGCCCGGAGGTGGGCACCCCCGACGCCCTCCGTATCCGCGCCTGATTACATACTAACAAAAGATCCGACACGTAGACAGAAATAATCGGCGGAAACTGCGAAATTAAATAATACAAGCAATGAACGTACCGAGGCATAATTTTAGACTAAGCGAACGTTTCTGCCGCATCGGAGAGCTTATTTATGTAGAGGCTAGAAAAAAAAACCATTAGGAAATCATATGTAAGGCGGTAAAATGGACCGTAAAGTTAGTTATAAAATAAGATGCAAGTACGAATAAACTCTCGCTTGAAAGATATGTTTTTTTATTTAAGCAAACCACCAGCTGCGCCGTACGGCTCCATCATATTCAATTATAATTGAATTCATTAAAAATAATTCGTCGTTTATTTATATCACTCAAAAGCCGGCATGTATTTGTTGAATGTTACCCATACTCACGAAGCGAGGCAAGCAAGTTGGTGGGTACGCCTGGTCTGATGCTGCTGCTCTTCATCACTTACCTGTGGCACTTGTAAAGTAACAGCCTGTTAAGTAAAGGCCTCCTTCTCAAATATCTGAAAGGGTTTTGGACCTGCTCCATTGCGTGTTGGCGGCCTATCGCATATCCTCGATATATTTTTTTTTATTATTTCTCAGATATGTAGATTTTCACCGCCGTGCACGTAGTACATACAACACTTAAAAATGCTATTAAAGATTTTAGCGGTGTCGGCATCAGGGATCGAACCCAAAACACTCGCGCTCTATGAAACTAACCTACCACGACATTTGCACGACACCTATGTATGTGTTGTGACAGCGGCCATCGGAGTTCGACAAATTCGAATGTATTTTTACAGACGATCACTCGCGACTATTGAAATGTACTCATGCCTGCCCGTGAGGCCTCGAATGGGCCGGCTCTACCGTGAAGTAGAAGCATCTTCTACTTCTGCGTTTCGTTCGATGAATTAACCGGACCTTAAGGATATTTCCAGAGGAAACGGCAACGCACCTGCAGCTGCTCTGGCTAGCTAAGTCTTCTGCACGGACAATCTGCCCGGCAGGCCACGGGCCTCGAGGTTGCCCTCATTACCCGGACATCATCTCGGGGAGCAACGGCTCCCCCGGTCCTGGGTCCACTATTTCTGTGGGTTTTGGGTGTTCTTGTCCTTGTTCATCACGCCTGGGCGTAGTCGGGCTAACGCTCGTCCCTGGCCCCCCTTCGGCCAGGCGGCGTCTGCTGCTCTGGTGTTGCAGATGTACGTGGGCGTCGGTAGTAACTTACCATCAGGTGAGCCGCTTGCACGTTTGCCTCCTTTTCCATATAAAAAAAAAAACTTGGACTTATTAAAATCTGTCAAAGACGAAGCTGAATTCCGAAGAGGAGACGTGGAACAGAGTAGACGTGCATAAGACCTGGCTGTATGGACTAAAGTCCTTTGCCTTTCCCATTAGGGATAAATTAATATCATAATCATCAGCTGAATTCCGAGTTTAGTCGGAGTTGCGTTTGCATGGTCGTGTATTGTTTTACGTGGCGGTATCCGTGAGAAATGTTATTGGATGCGCTGTATTCAATGCGTGTACATTATAAACTTTTAGAGGCATTGTCATAACCCGTGGTAGTTCTAGATAAACGTCTGTGAACTTCAGTCGATATAATGACTAACCTGGTCCATCAATACACGTGTTATGTTAACAGATTAGCCAATAAATATCACCTATAAATACGTGAATATTGAACATTTGAGTACCTTTTCTTTTTAGTATTCATTATAAAAGGTGAGGAATGAAACTGGTTATTCGGAAGGTACTGGGCCATAGATGTGCACGAAAAATAAAATCATGAGCTGACAATGTTTTGTTTTAAAAGGCACTCATGATTCTTCGATGCAAAACGCTTTAACTAATTAAATTAAAGCATCTGATTCATCTTGGAAAAACAAGCTTTGTGTGATAGAATATATGAATATATTTTCACCTTTTTTTTTGTACATGGGAAAATGCTTACCACCTAATCAGTACTCTAGTCTGACGATCGCAGAACCAGACTCCTCGCACATCAGACGCTGTATTTATTGGATTTTAGGCTCGCAGTCCGCCTGATGGTATGCCGATTACCGGAGCCTTTGCTGGAGGGGACTGTGCTGAAGAATATGCACACCTGTTCCCTTGGTCGTGTCCGATCGATAACGAAATGGCCACGGAAGCGTGACGTCCGCTGGCTCTCTGTGACGTCACCGGCAGTCGTGAAACATTAATTCGGACGTTTTATGAGCTTCGCGGCACCGATCTGGATTTACGATGAAGCAACGAGACGCATCTCGTTTGCAACATATGAGCTATGTACCCATTTATTACGCGTTTCTCTGCCTATTATTCTATTGTCGCTGAGGAGGTCGGCAGGGATTGATATTTGCTATTTGTATTCTAAAAGTGAAAGATTGATAGATCTTGCAAGTCTGTTCTAGTGTTACTGGTATTTATTCTTTTAGTTGTTCAACCGTACATACATATTTGTTTGTATTTAAGTATTAAACTTTATGATTTGTATATATTGTATGTGTTTATGTATATATCTACTTATCTAAGTAAGTATATATTATGATATAAATATATTTTGTTCAGCTGCATCGCCTTTATTATAATTTTGTCTCTGTTTAGCCTAATGGAGGATCGGGAGAGAATATATATGTATGTATATATTCACGCCTTGTTCCCAACGGGGTAGGCAGAGACAATCTCCTTCCACTTGCTACGGTCCTGACATACGACTTTCGCTTCTTCCACTTTCATCAATCTTCGCATGTATACTCGTTGGCTTAGAGTCAATTGACCTAGCCTTTTTCCAGAACGTCTCCGATTTGTTATCTTGAAACGATGTAAATTCTATTATTTTAGTGTTCCCCAAAGATTGCCACAAAGCACGGTACTGAGCCACCTGCATCCATCGATTGCTCTCAACACTGTGCAGGTCGTCTCTCGATCTTGTGGTTGGTCGTCCCACACTTCGTTTGCCTGTACGTGGCTGCCATTCGAGAACATTTTTCCCCCAACGGTTGTCAGTTCTGCGAGCTATGTCCGGCCGGTCCATTGCCACTTCAGCTCGCTGTTCCTTACGGCTACGTCAGTTACCTTAGTTCTGCTGCGAATATTCTCGTTGCAGACTCTATTGTGCAGAAAACACACGACTTCTATCCATAGTCCGTTGAGCAACTTAGAGTTTCCTTGTACGGCCTGTATATTTATATTATATATTCATTAGCCGTGCATTGGATACGGGAAGTTGAAAACTGAATTCCTTTTGTGCTTGTGCACTAAAATAACACATTCCGTGCAAATCAAAACATCGACTTATTATTTGTATCCCAGTATTATCACTAGGCGAGGAATAGCATATGTATACAAAATAATTCGCTTTTTTGCGTCGATGAATGAAATCAACTGAATGGGCTTTTATTACAGTACAGTTACAGTATCATTATGTAATCCTGGTACGTCATCATTTGAATTTTATGAATTTTGACCAGTCGGTAACATTTTGATAAATTTCATCGTTTTTTCACTCTATTTTCTACCGGATAAACAGGATAATTTGAGGACTGACTCATGTCGACTGTGCTCTAAAATATTGTTACGTGACTAAACGTCTCACGATTCGTGAATTAAAAACTGAAATCTAAAACATTATTTCGAAGACGAAAGACGTTTTTTTTTATGGATAGATTGGTAGGAAATACAGTCATTTATAAATGTGTCTTTATCCAAATATTTATCGGACTTTGGCGCCAGGAGGGAATTATTCTTCAGGTGATTATTTCTAAACGTTTGATTGCGGACATTAGCAATATCTTTTGTCCGGTATTTTCATAAAAAAAAACAAAATAGTCAAACTACCTTCAGTACTTCTTCAGTATTATCCAAGACAATCTTATTAGCAAGGTAGATAGAATCTTGCGAAAGCAATTATTATCTATAACATGAATATTCTTTTGAAATGAAACTACTATTTACAGATTTTATCGCGTTTAATTTTGTTTTCATATTCCAGACGTTTCGATTGCTTTACAGCAGCCGTGGTCACGGGTGGACTCAGGTGTTAGACGTCCAGATGTCATAGTTAACTCGGGCTACCTTCAGCTTTAATTAATTCATTTTGGAAATGAATTTATTTTGCAAATGAAAATAAAATTCGCAAATTTACTGACGTAAGTACTTACTTAACCTGCCTGTAAATAGTAAGATGCAGGACTATTTACATAGGCCTCTCCCACAGGATATGCCACAATCGCCACGCCCGGCAAGCGGATTGACAATCGCGGTACTGCCCCCCCGATGGTTATCCCTCCATCTGTCGGTAGCCATTGTGATTTTCAAGGCTTTACCCTTAGTCGGCTCTTGCCACACCCACGGGCAGAAAAGGGGAGGCGTGGGCGACGGTACAACATGGTCATCGTCACTTCGCCCGGGTGTTCATGTTTTTTTTTCACATGGAAACCCTTGATCGAATTGAAATGTATCCCATGTCTTATTACATGTTATGCCCCATCCGCCATATTTTATTCAAATTCGTTCAGTCCCGACAAACATACAAACTTACACAGCCGTTATTTATATTACATCGGTTAGGATTCGACTAACATTCGTGGATCACGACGGGTACAAAATCCTATGCTTAGTTACATAGTTAACTGTAATACTTACAAATAATGTACAATAAATAAATCGATAGAAATCCTGATATATTTAAAAAAAAAAAGAAACTAGGCTTCTTAATTAGTTGGTTGACATCATGCGAGTATAATAATGATCTTATTTAGTTTTTTTTTATGGGAAAGGGAGCGAGCAAGTGACTATCGTCGTACATCTCCAACAACAGAGGAGCTGCAGATGCGTTGCCGGCCTTTAAGGATATTTGGAGAGAGGTCAGGAGGAAGAGGGTGAAGAAGCACATTATACTTCACGTCGGTATTCCGCGAGGTCGTGGCAATACCCTGGTCGAGTCGGCCTATTCGAGCAGCAGCAAAAGCCATCGCGTATCCGAAATTTAATAAAAGCTGCTTCTTCTTCGTAATCATTTCCAAATTCATTGCTGTACAGTCAGCATGGCCTGATGGTGCCAAGAACAGCTGGCATACATGGCTTATATGTAAGTTGTGTCAATATTCACCACGCGAGCTTGGCAGATGTTGTTATAAAAGTTTTCTCCAATGGTTAAGCCTATTTTATTCATGTCCTTTCATTTTGTTTTATTGGAATCTGTAAAGTTAATTTTTGTAACATAAAATCAAACTGCTTACGATTCAGTGATAATAATTCGCTCCGAATGTTCGCGCTTGCAGCAAACTGAACTTTATTATGCTCGCTCTTTTTCGAACCTTTCTAGATAGATCCTCGGTCACGACCATGATCCCGATTGTTTACGAGGTTTGCATCACATCACTAGAGTGACCGCTCCGCCGCCCCGTGGAATTGTTTGTTTGCACGTCATGGATGCATTTACTGTTCATTTTTATTCCTTATGAGATATAACGTGAAGGGTTTTTCTTTCTGAAATACGATACTAGGCTAGCGGGTGTGCGTGAAGGTGGAAATTGAAATTATTGCGTCACGTGTTATATCACATATTTCCAGTTTATTTGTATTTATAGCTTACTTAAAAGGTTGTCGAGAGGCAGCCACGTACAGGCAAACGCGGTGTAGGACGACCCCCCACAAGATGGAGTGACGACCTGCGCAGTGTTGCGGGAAGTCGATGGATGCAGGTGGCTCAGGACCGAGCTTCGTGGCAATCTTTGGGGGAGGCCTATGTTCAGCAGTGGACTTCTGATAGGCTGAAATTATGATGATGATAGCTTTCTTGACTAATAGATACAAATAAATACGAGAGATGAGGGCCATGGTAGCCCAGTGGTCAAGACGCTCGCTTTAATTTCGTAGTACACGAATGACTTAAGTTCGATACCTTATATTTTAATCTGCTTACGTGATCTCACCGTAAAACGTTAATATTATATTTTAATTCGAGGATCTTTTCATTTTTATATAAATAGTAGTTTTATTATATCAAAAATCTTATATTAAATGGAAATGAGTTTGAATTACTTTTTTACCTTTTTATTATTCTCCCGACGTTTCCGAACTCATCGGTAACTCGAGATCGTGCAATGGTATGCATGGTGTGCAATGGATTTAATTTTATTAATAACTGGATCCCAAGCAGGCCGTAGCAACCACTCATCTCTTCTATTGAAATTAGTATGATATTTTAATTTCAATAGCCTCGCGTATCATCCTTTGCAGAAATCTGTGTTATTTTGAGAGGATAGGTGGTCTGTCAAATCTAATGTTATGATTGGCGCGCTCCAGAATATGGTCACAGACTTCCTAGAGCATTTAAGTTTTACATCAGCCTTGTATTCGTTAACGCGGTTTTGGATTGATCTTTTTGTTTATGCTATGTTAAAGAGATCACATTCACAATGAAGCCTGTACACTCCTGCATCTTGCAGAGGGTTATTACACTTGAACGATGATAAAAACTGACTAATCTTTCTCGGAGGCTTGTAAAAAGTTTTGATCGCATCTCGTATTAAATATATATATATATATATAATAATAGCCAATCTTGTCCGTGACGCCTCTGATGTGGCAAGCTCCCGCTCGACTTTAGCCGGCTTTATTCGGCCACTGTGACGCAGGCGCGGCCATCCGTAGCTTGTTGTGGTGCAGTACTTGCTTGATAAAAAGTTAGCGTGTGTTAGCTTCGAGAAACTCGATCGGTACGAATCATCTAAAATAGTGGGTGTAACTAGAGTCTATTTATTCGGAGACAGATCCCCTAACCTAACCACTCGACTATTGTGGTCACGACTTTGATTTTTGATATTCGTAAATCAAAAACTTATAGAAAGACCACACCGCTAGACGCCATGAGCTATGCCGATTATTATTAATTTAGAGCCATCATAGCCTAGTGGTCAGGGCGCTCGCATTAGTTTCATGGAGCGCGAGTGACCTGGGTCTGATCCCCGGCGCCAACACCACTAAAATTGCTTATAGCAATTTTAAGTGTTGTATTTACCACATGCTCAGCGGGGAAGTAACACATCGTGAGGAAGCCTATATTATTTCGAGGACATGTGAAGTCTGCCAACCCGCACTGGAGCAGCGTGGCAGACCCATCCCGGCTCTAAAAACCCTTTCAGATATTTGAGAAGGAGGTCTATTATGCCCATATATATAAGGCTCCTGCAGGCTGCTACTTTAAATAAGCGATGTGTAAAATGTTATTCTGTAGATTACAAGCAATGAAGTTAAATACTCAATGCACGATATGGAAATAAAGAAAAAAAATATATAATGCGTATGTTGTTTGTTGATGATTTCTGTATATTATTGAAGAATGAAATACATCGGCGGCGCAAACATTGCAGATTTAATTGCAATAATAAAAACTCCGTACAAACAAAACTCGGTCTGTACTCTTTCCGATATAATGTGGAAAAAGTTCCTGTACTTAAGAGTGACAAAGGAAGAGGGCGCAGACTATTTTTCGACGAGGAGTTAAATTGTCGGTGCACGGTTTTACCTGTGGATTACAACGTGTATTGAAAACAACAATTACTCATAATGTGCTAAGTGTTAAGACAAAGAATCTAAGGTTATATATCTGCATTGCTTTATTTTAATTCCATGCGACTGTGAAAATTATTGAACTAGTTTAAACATTATTTATAAAACATTCATTGGTGTTTTTAATCTATGTTTAATAATAAAATCGTTTCTTTTATAAATAACGAAGGCAACCACCTTCAGCGACGAACACAATAAAACTTTATAAGACTGGGAACATAGATAATATTTGAAGACGTCTGGAAATTACGTTAAAATATTTAGAAGATCCGTTGCTGGATATACGCCTCTACCAAGCCTGCAGGATTTGCAGGAGTTTTCACGCTGAGCAAACCGCTGGTATTTAACGAGAGGATGGTTAAAGTAAAGTAGCAACCTGTAAATGTCCACAGCTGGGCAAAGGCTTCTTACTCTAATACTTAAGAGGGTTTTGAAGCCGGGAAGGGCCCACCGCACTGCTCCAATGCGAGCCGAGCGAGAGAGATTTTTTATTATTTCTCAGATATGCAGGTTTCCTCAGGAACTTTTCCTTCATCGCCGAGCACGTGGTAAATATAGCACTTAAAATTGCTGATAAGAACTTAAGTGGTGCCGGCACCGGAGATCGAACCCAGGTCACTCGTGGTCTTTGAAACTAAAGCGACCGTTTGATCATCTCCAATATTACCTTCGAGGTATATTCGCTATTTGTGAAATCGTTAGAGCTCTGTCTGTCTATCTGTCTGTCAGGCGAGGGTGACATATGGAGCAATGTATTCGTAAGATTTAGTAGTACAAAACAAAGTCAGAATTGTGAAAGATTTATAAATATATCTAACATTGAATCGAGACAGAGGGCGTTTCCAATGTACTTATTGAAGCATAATGATGATAGATTAATAGAAGTAATTTGAGAACATATCGCGGCGTCAGTACAGAATATCTCAATTCATATATTGTCGAATATTGCATTGACGTTTAAACATTATTTATAAAACATTCATTGGTGTTTTTAATCTATGTTTAATAATAAAAACTCCGTACAAACAAAACTCGGTCTGTACTCTTTCCGATATAATGTGGAAAAAGTTCCTGTACTTAAGAGTGACAAAGGAAGAGGGCGCAGACTATTTTTCGACGAGGAGTTAAATTGTCGGTGCACGGTTTTACCTGTGGATTACAACGTGTATTGAAAACAACAATTACTCATAATGTGCTAAGTGTTAAGACAAAGAATCTAAGGTTATATATCTGCATTGCTTTATTTTAATTCCATGCGACTGTGAAAATTATTGAACTAGTTTAAACATTATTTATAAAACATTCATTGGTGTTTTTAATCTATGTTTAATAATAAAAACTCCGTACAAACAAAACTCGGTCTGTACTCTTTCCGATATAATGTGGAAAAAGTTCCTGTACTTAAGAGTGACAAAGGAAGAGGGCGCAGACTATTTTTCGACGAGGAGTTAAATTGTCGGTGCACGGTTTTACCTGTGGATTACAACGTGTATTGAAAACAACAATTACTCATAATGTGCTAAGTGTTAAGACAAAGAATCTAAGGTTATATATCTGCATTGCTTTATTTTAATTCCATGCGACTGTGAAAATTATTGAACTAGTTTAAACATTATTTATAAAACATTCATTGGTGTTTTTAATCTATGTTTAATAATAAAAACTCCGTACAAACAAAACTCGGTCTGTACTCTTTCCGATATAATGTGGAAAAAGTTCCTGTACTTAAGAGTGACAAAGGAAGAGGGCGCAGACTATTTTTCGACGAGGAGTTAAATTGTCGGTGCACGGTTTTACCTGTGGATTACAACGTGTATTGAAAACAACAATTACTCATAATGTGCTAAGTGTTAAGACAAAGAATCTAAGGTTATATATCTGCATTGCTTTATTTTAATTCCATGCGACTGTGAAAATTATTGAACTAGTTTAAACATTATTTATAAAACATTCATTGGTGTTTTTAATCTATGTTTAATAATAAAATCGTTTCTTTTATAAATAACGAAGGCAACCACCTTCAGCGACGAACACAATAAAACTTTATAAGACTGGGAACATAGATAATATTTGAAGACGTCTGGAAATTACGTTAAAATATTTAGAAGATCCGTTGCTGGATATACGCCTCTACCAAGCCTGCAGGATTTGCAGGAGTTTTCACGCTGAGCAAACCGCTGGTATTTAACGAGAGGATGGTTAAAGTAAAGTAGCAACCTGTAAATGTCCACAGCTGGGCAAAGGCTTCTTACTCTAATACTTAAGAGGGTTTTGAAGCCGGGAAGGGCCCACCGCACTGCTCCAATGCGAGCCGAGCGAGAGAGATTTTTTATTATTTCTCAGATATGCAGGTTTCCTCAGGAACTTTTCCTTCATCGCCGAGCACGTGGTAAATATAGCACTTAAAATTGCTGATAAGAACTTAAGTGGTGCCGGCACCGGAGATCGAACCCAGGTCACTCGTGGTCTTTGAAACTAAAGCGACCGTTTGATCATCTCAATATTACCTTCGAGGTATATTCGCTATTTGTGAAATCGTTAGAGCTCTGTCTGTCTATCTGTCTGTCAGGCGAGGGTGACATATGGAGCAATGTATTCGTAAGATTTAGTAGTACAAAACAAAGTCAGAATTGTGAAAGATTTATAAATATATCTAACATTGAATCGAGACAGAGGGCGTTTCCAATGTACTTATTGAAGCATAATGATGATAGATTAATAGAAGTAATTTGAGAACATATCGCGGCGTCAGTACAGAATATCTCAATTCATATATTGTCGAATATTGCATTGACGTTTAAAAATTAAAAAAAAAGGAGCCGCCATGTTGTTACGAGAACATTTAGATCTGAATAGACTAATAAAAACATTAAATCTTGCGGAACCGACTTTTATGTCAGATTAAGTGCACCGGTGGTTATAAAATACGGAATATTATTGCTGCTTGTCATAAAAATTAGGTGGAGAATTAGTGAGTTTATTTTTCATAAAACAAAAAAATACTAATCTACGTTTCAACGTTATACCGTGATGATACGGACGATATCACCTTAGTCGTAACCGATCAGGAGGTGGTCATATAAATTTAAAATTGCTGATAAGAACTTAAGTGGTGCGGCACCGGAGATCGAACCCAGGTCACTCGTGGTCTTTGAAACTAAAGCGACCGTTTGATCATCTCCAATATTACCTTCGAGGTATATTCGCTATTTGTGAAATCGTTAGAGCTCTGTCTGTCTATCTGTCTGTCAGGCGAGGGTGACATATGGAGCAATGTATTCGTAAGATTTAGTAGTACAAAACAAAGTCAGAATTGTGAAAGATTTATAAATATATCTAACATTGAATCGAGACAGAGGGCGTTTCCAATGTACTTATTGAAGCATAATGATGATAGATTAATAGAAGTAATTTGAGAACATATCGCGGCGTCAGTACAGAATATCTCAATTCATATATTGTCGAATATTGCATTGACGTTTAAAAATTAAAAAAAAAGGAGCCGCCATGTTGTTACGAGAACATTTAGATCTGAATAGACTAATAAAAACATTAAATCTTGCGGAACCGACTTTTATGTCAGATTAAGTGCACCGGTGGTTATAAAATACGGAATATTATTGCTGCTTGTCATAAAAATTAGGTGGAGAATTAGTGAGTTTATTTTTCATACTGACATCACACTTATATTATAAATTTATAACAAATAATAGGAATGGGGCGTGAAATTTGGCGGGATTTCTTGAGGATATCTTAACATGGACAAGCTACACAAGTACTGATAATCCCCCCGCATATTCACTAAGAACTGCTTACATTCTATATAAATTTACATAAGCGAATATTTATGTACGGAGACATATTTAAAATGAATGTTCTTACAAGATTCTCATGAATGATATTACGATTGTCAAATGACAATTCTTAATATTTTTTCAAAATCTGTAAGGTTTCTCTGACGGAGAAGAAACAGGCGAAAGAAACTCCGTAGGTATTCTCTTTTTTAATTTTAGTCTTCAATATTAGTAATGCGTACGATATTATACCATGGGCAAATAAAAGCATGCTAGAAGAATATAGTAATCTACAATGTTTTGTGTTCATATTTATTTTATTTTAAATTTGATGCACCTATCACCACATTTCTTCACGCCCTGGGTTGGCTGTTAGAGAATTCCAAAAGGCATTAAGTCCACCTTTTGTAATCCTTTTGGTTTACACAATAAAGTATAAATAAATAAACAAAATGTTAGAGCACAAGTTCACTGTAAACTCGAAGGGACCAGCCTCTATCAGCAGCAATTGTTCACAAGCGTGACGCATTAAACGTGGTAGAGCCAAGCGGCGGCTTTTGCTGCTGCTCGAATGGGCCAGCTCGACCGGGTTGGTACCACGGCCTCGCAGAATACCGACGTGAAATAAATCACCTTCATCATCAGGCATCTTGTGCTTCTGCGTTTCGTATGGCGAGTGAGATAACCGGGAAGCCCACTCGCCCACCCGATCCCCCTCCTTATCTTCTCTCCCATCTCCTACACACCCTTAAATGTCGACAACGCACCTGCAACACCAGAGGTGCTGCAGGTGCGTTCCGAACCCGCAATCCACAGCGGCACTGCTAAACGCTATTCGCATACGCCACCGAGCCCTCAAAATCTCCCACATATTCATTATAGCAGACTATCAGACGGCTATTAGCATTTTGATCAATAACACTAACAGATCTTAACATGATGAAGACAAGACGAAGTTCCTGGCACCATTCATGTCGTATCTATAATTGTTATTGTTGGGAACACCACGCTCGAAGTTATAGATTAGAATGTGTTGAAATATACACGTCATGTTTTATCGAGTATACCACAAAACCTAAAGACGAAGTATTTAACCAGTAGGTGAAGGTATCTCTATTCCAAATATCACTAAAATCGGTTCAGCCGTTTATGCGTCTTTGAATGACAAACATCCAAACAAACACTTATAATATTAATAAAGAATTATACGAAAGTGTAAATGGTAGAGTCGGGAGAGGAAGATCTAGGCGAACATTTCACGATCCAATCGGAGACGCTCTGGTAAAAGGCCAGGTCAAGAGTACTCTAAACCAACGAGCATGCATGCGAAGATTGATGAAAGTGGAAGAAGCGAAAGACGTATGTCAGGACCGTAGCAAGTGGAAGGAGATTGTCTCTACCTACACCTTTGGGAACAAGGCGTGAATATATACGTACATACATATACGAAAGATGTACCTCTGTTTACGCGTGGCGAGCAGTTTTTTTTTAATTACATTATTACTGGAAGATACTGCTACTCATCTCATATTTTTATATCTCACTGTCCATTTTATTTACCTGCATAGTATTGCGGGAATTCGATGGACGCTGGTGGCGCAGGCCCGTGCTTTGTGGCAGTGTCTGGGGGGGAGGGCCTTTGTTCAGCAGTGTACTTGTGAGAAGTAGAAATGATGATTGTCCAACGACTTCATGCACAAGGATCCGAAGAGGTCGCAATGTAATTAATCAGGAAGCAACTTAACGATGGTATGTTGGTCGACATTTATACATAAAATCTTAGTTGAACTAATACATTATAAATCAGTGAAATCATATCGCGATGTAAATAGGTAATCTGTTATCACAGTATAAATAAGTGACATACTTTAAGTGAACAGACATCTAGGCAAGCGTGTACCATCCTAGGCCTCATCTTCGCTTTCCGTCGGGCAAGATTGAGGTCAAACGCAGGCATATTTTTTCATAAAACAAAAAAAAAATACTAATCTACGTTTCAACGTTATACCGTGATGATACGGACGATATCACCTTAGTCGTAACCGATCAGGAGGTGGTCATATAAATTTAAAACACTTATTTATGACACTCGGAGTACATTGGAATATCATATACGTTGCCAAGATATTTTACGACTCAATTGACAAAATTAAAACAAAAACAACGTGTTTTCCGGCACATCACAAATCTAAGGCAATTAAAGTGTTCACGGGCGTGAACGTTAAAAGTGACTGATGTTGGAAACGGACACCATCCCAATTAACACAAAAAGAAACTAGAGCCAGCGACGTTGATCGAATATGAAAACGTGGGCGCAAGTCATCGCGACATATTATAAAGTTTCTCCTAACTCATGCGATGTAATTAATGACATAAACCTACAGTTTATTCGTATAGTCGTGTGATGCCGTAAGAATCTGCCGCCCCCTTTCTTTCCGTGTGCCTTGTAAGAGGCGAGTTAGGGAAAAGCTTTGAAAAAGTCATTACAATTTCCGGGACGATAAGGTCACCTGTCACGTTTCTCACCCGGAGTGAGGTAAAGTGGATTGTTGAAGCCTCTTTCCCCCATATATTTGGGATATTATATTATTTAAAAGGTTTATAAATAATTCCTGAATATAAATTACCCTCTATATATAAACTTATGGGATATGAATAAAGTTATGGGAGAGCGTAGTCTCCTGGGACAGGCTGCCCAGCTTAAAATGAGACTTTACCCACAGATCATTATTAATAAAGACTTTCGTAAAAGAAATAATAAAACTTATTATTCTATAAGCCAATTCGCATAGGACTTTTCCCGGCTACAAAACCCTCACAAAAAGTGTGGAAGCTTTTATTCAGCAGTGTTATATCTATGGGTGGTACTTTTTATATAGCATCTTGCAACATATCTACAAAATACATCAAGCGGTCAAAAATTGTTATGTAATAACGTGTAAACACGCTACCGGCCAAAAGAACTACACAGTGTTCTATTGAAATAAAAAAATATGCTACGATTTTTTTTTTTCATATAGAAAATGTATATACAGGTTGTTCGTAAATTAATGGATAACCTACAAATGGCTTAAAGCAGAATTAATGACCGAATAATTGAAGTACAAAAAAATATCTATGATTTTCAAAATTTTCCGTCGATTTTCTGTAGTTAACGTTAACTGTGCCGGGCTACGGAAAGGGCTTTGCTCGGTGTTTCTGCCTGTAAATATTTATATATATTTAGAAACTTTATTGTTTACACCATAAAGTATAAGGTAACAAAAGGAGAGGAATGAAACTTATATCTTTCGACAGGAGCTGTGCAAAAAATAAATCATGTGTGTACGTTCACTTAGGAACACACACCTTAATTTTCAATCCAATCCAAATAAAACGTAAACCGATTCGTTATGAATAATAGTTTACTAATCTCGGAGCGCTCTTGCGTTGATCTCGCAGGATTTCTTTGCCGGTGCTTCGGCGACTTCAAACGCGGTCGGCGGACACCGGTACGCATGATCGATAAGGTCTTTGACCGGGGTATCGTTGGCCTAGTTAACAAGCGCAAATATATCTGGCGTTAAATAAAAAAAAACGAAAAAAGCACCCTGTGTCTAAACTACTGTACTTATATTATTGATGCTTGGTTTATGTCCTAGAAATGGCCTGTAAAATAAGAGGTTAAAGTTTATGTCGTTACGTCGCATCCATACAGTATAAATATATTACATAGCTAATAATATATTATATAATAATCTAATCCCTAAAACGATTTCTATAAAAAATCACCCCACAAAAATCCGATAAAAAATGTCAAAAAAGAGGAGGTTTCTTTCGCCCGTTTCTGGAACTCGTAAAAAACTTGTAAGGAAATTGTAAAATATAAATGAGAAGATAATAGAAAACAAATAAAAAAAAAAGTCTAATGAATACTTTTCATTAATTTATTCATTCATTCAACACCAAACTTTAACCAAATTCACCCCGTTTGGAGTGCTCAACGCACGTCGACAATTCCGACAAGATTCGGTATTTTTTTTAGATCCAACTAATAGAATCTTCGACGACTATAAAGCAATATATTTTCGTCGTTGTGGTTGTGTTCGGTGCCAAGTTTCACAGGCGGACGGGCGTTCTTGTAATCTCGTAGTTTAGACCTGTTATCCAGTAGGTCAGTGCAAACGACGTTTTTTTATCGCCTAGGGTGGGGGCAACACCTGATGGTAAGTGATTATCTTCGCCCGCACGTACATCGGCAACGCCAGACGACAGTCCAGGTGGAGGTGGCGAATGTACCGGCCATTCGAGCAGCATTTCATCATTCCATAACAGGCCATTAACTATTCAGACGATATGGTTTTTTTTGTTTAATTCAACATACAATATTACTTAAAGTAAACAACAGCGCATAGACACGACATGCCGATAGACGATCATCGTGACGTCTAAGTGAAGATTGTAAAAGTAAGGCCACAATGACTCGATTGGATAGGGGATTTATCTCAGAATCAGGAGATAGGTGCTTGAGTCCCTTTCCGGAGAGATAATATCAATTACATTGAGCACTAAGACGGCGACAGATTTGCTGTCTGTCTGTCACGTTGCACCAAATAAGCTCTTGTGGAAAGTGGGTTAAAACGAATAAAATAATCCAATGACCACCACAGAATTGGGTATATATTCGTGTGAGATTTTTTTTTTATATTTAAAGATTTTAAAACAAAACGTTTAGTGCGTTAATTAAAGTCCTGGAAGTAAACTAAAGAAACATAACGTAGCTAACGCACGGTTAGTGGCTCCTGTTATTCTTATCGAACATGTTCATTCATGTACATGTAACATATATAAATCTCTATTAATACATGCACGCACACGACAATCTCGAACAGCCCGGGTTCATTTCAAACATCTCTGCGTCCGCCATATTTACAGTACGGACAATGACTTTAACTCGCGAATGACCGGCATGATTAGGTGAACATATACGATATTACCTGGTTTCTTTATGTTTCTTTATCAGCCCTTTCATTGCTGGAAAAAGCAGCTAGGGTGCATCATGTGTAGGTGAAGTTTGAAATTGGGAGATAAAGATTGTGTATTCTCCCTTACGCTGTCATGTGACTGTAACTTTAAGTGAGATAGGCGAGAAACTTGAAAATATCTCACTGTTGTGCAAATGCCTTTTCAGTTATCCTAAGTTAAGTTTTGTATTTGTGTTGTATAACTACTGTAGCGTATTATCTATAGCTTTATATATTTCAAGTCGGTTTTCGGAAAAATCTATAAAATTTGCCATCTGCCAATCAGCTGTATGGCATCGAACCTGTAGACAGAGCAAGTTTATACGCTACCCGATAATAGTAATTTTTTGAAAAACTTTGTTTTAATATTAAATTAATACTAATATATTTTTATTATCTATAATGTACAAATACGACACTGAGTAACAAAATAAAATAACACTAACGAAGTAAAATAGGTGACTTCATTTTTTAGTCTGTTTTCATGGAATTGTTGATAGCATCTGTTTATTTTGAAACTGTGTCAAATTTATAAGACTCTTGGCTTATATGTAATGGAGCAAGTCCGTAAAACTGCGTTCAGAGAATTATTTAATTCTCCACATTACACAACTAGAGCGTTTGACACATTGCCTTGCATCTGTGGATTCTTCCCCAATGATGACAGTTCTATTATACTTCATAACTATACTGTCACAACTGTTTTTAGTTGGAACATCGGGTATATTGGCTTGTCGTGCCGACAGTACTTCTTTTATTTTATCCCGTTTTTTTAATTTCGCTTGTCTGTCTGTTCGGTAAGAACTTTTAACTAACTTCCCGATAAATTAGAGAATTACAGAGAGTACAGAACTGGACACTTGAACGGGGCAACTGATTGATTATGCAATATTAACTCGCTTTATTGTCTGTCCGTTTGTTTGTGTGTCTATTCGTTACAAATTTTGCAATGGATTTTTAAACAGACTTCCCGATGAACTGGATGACTAATTTAAGACAATATTTTAGTATCATGTCATTTTATTAACATCATAGATATAAGTACAATTTTGTGTTTATTTGACTTAAGATAATAACTTTGCGGTTAACTTAGATTTAATTGTGTATGCATCACTGGTTTTCTTTTTTATGAGAAAGGGGGGCGTACTGATGGAAAGTAATACGCCCACGTACACCTGCAACACCAGATAAGCTGCAGGTATATTTGGGATGGGGGAGGAGGAAGGGGTGGGAGAGGGAAGTGTACTTCCGGTTACCTCACTCACCGAACGAAACGCAGAAGCACAAGTCGCCTCTACTTCATACACGTATTCTGCAAGCTCGTAGGACTACCCCGGTCGAGCCGGACCATTCCAGCAGCAGCAAAAGCCGCCGCTTGTCTCTACGACTTATAAACATTTATGAATTTTATGATTTTTTTTTGATTATATTCCACAGTACCTTATCTAACTATTGAAAACTTTACCACTAGGCACCATAATGTATATTGGAAAGGACTTTAAAAAATATACGTTTAAAAAGTTATCTTATAATTATTACTATCTAACTTTAATTATTTTTAATAACCTGTCTCGACAAATCCAAATGTCCGCGCTTCTGAATTCGCCGGTACAGCCAGAACTTCTTAACTATTCTGTCACATCTGTTCATTTGAAAGTTCGCGTATATTGGCTTGTCGTGCCGACAGTACTTCTTTTATTTTATCCCGTTTTTTAATTTCGCTTGTCTGTCTGTTCGGTAAGAACTTTTAACTAACTTCCCGATAAATTAGAGAATTACAGAGAGTACAGAACTGGACACTTGAACGGGGCAACTGATTGATTATGCAATATTAACTCGCTTTATTGTCTGTCCGTTTGTTTGTGTGTCTATTCGTTACAAATTTTGCAATGGATTTTTAAACAGACTTCCCGATGAACTGGATGACTAATTTAAGACAATATTTTAGTATCATGTCATTTTATTAACATCATAGATATAAGTACAATTTTGTGTTTATTTGACTTAAGATAATAACTTTGCGGTTAACTTAGATTTAATTGTGTATGCATCACTGGTTTTCTTTTTTATGAGAAAGGGGGGCGTACTGATGGAAAGTAATACGCCCACGTACACCTGCAACACCAGATAAGCTGCAGGTATATTTGGGATGGGGGAGGAGGAAGGGGTGGGAGAGGGAAGTGTACTTCCGGTTACCTCACTCACCGAACGAAACGCAGAAGCACAAGTCGCCTCTACTTCATACACGTATTCTGCAAGCTCGTAGGACTACCCCGGTCGAGCCGGACCATTCCAGCAGCAGCAAAAGCCGCCGCTTGTCTCTACGACTTATAAACATTTATGAATTTTATGATTTTTTTTTGATTATATTCCACAGTACCTTATCTAACTATTGAAAACTTTACCACTAGGCACCATAATGTATATTGGAAAGGACTTTAAAAAATATACGTTTAAAAAGTTATCTTATAATTATTACTATCTAACTTTAATTATTTTTAATAACCTGTCTCGACAAATCCAAATGTCCGCGCTTCTGAATTCGCCGGTACAGCCAGAACTTCTTAACTATTCTGTCACATCTGTTCATTTGAAAGTTCGCGTATATTGGCTTGTCGTGTCAACGCTGCTCCTTTTATTTCTGAGTGTCGTGTCGTCTCATTAATATTTGAAATAATTTCATGTATCTATTTCTCTGTTGCATTAACGACCGAAAAACAATTTCATTCTACTGATATTAAAGCGATGCAAGGGTTTTATGATAGTAAGGTAACAACCGCTAAAAGTACGGCTAAAAATTGACGAACGTTTGGCTTTTAAGCGTACCCGACTGTCTTGGGATCGAAACCCAGCCGGAATCAATATTTGTATTGTGTTGTAACACTGCATTTGACCTTTCTTCCGATCTCATCTACGCAATTGGCAGCTTTCGAGATAATTCGGAAGTTATCACCGTGTAGGTGGTAGACTCCTTGTCTGCCTAAGGAGTAGTCTGGGTAGGTAGCACCCTCTCATCCATTTATAATTAGGGGCTGCGTGTCATTCGATGTTAGTCCCCAGGGGTGACAACACATTCATAACCAATTACGATAAAAGTGGTTTGCTAGTGTCCATGGGATGCAGTAGCAACTTGTCTGTTTGTTCGTCACATCGTTCCAATAGAAAAAAAGTAGGCGAAATCGGGCCGAAGGACTTCAACATAAGGTAGCAAACGAGATCCGATTATGACCACGTATGACCATGTAATAGTACGTAGATTGTGAGTGGTCTAGAGTGAATGAATCCAGGTGACAAACAAGCTAACTCTGCACTGGTATACGGTTGGTAAGTGGCCACTGCACCTGGAAACGACTTCATTTGAAGATGATACTTATGTACTTTTTTTTTAAATAACAACGTTACCTTCCACTGTAGGAGTTTCTCCTATATCGCGGAGGCAGTTTACATACATGAATTGCACACGGACAAACACCCAGACCGTGACCTATTACCGGACATACACCCAGACAGGAAATATTATTTCGTACTTTTCGAACCATCCTGCCGTTTGGTGGCAGAAATGGCAAAGGGTGTGGTACCCACATAAACTGCATCTAAGCCAGAAAAGTATTATCGCATAAAAAAGTTATTTGTTTCTGCTATAAGTAATTAGTCAATCACTAACTAATTGCTTATAGCAGAGACTTGACTTTCATCACTAATTAATGAACAGACATCTAGGCAGCGTGTACCATCTTAGGCCTCATCTTCGCCTTCCATCGGGCAAGACTGAGGTCAAATGTAAGCCTATTTTTCATTATAAAAAAAAAATTACAATCCAACATCATAATTTATACTCGTGCCTAACTTACGCATTCTATATCAAACTTTACGATACCATTAACGTCACAAATTTAATTTTATAACAAAACTTAAGTCGGAAATCTTCCATTTGTAACTTCATGATCTTTACGCACGACTCAAAAGAGCACTTGATACTTTTTATTTTGCGTCTGCTGGATCAGCGGATCGTATTCAGATGAAGACTTCATTCCTATTACGTATTTGATATTCGGCTAAGGTTGTGATTGTGAACGTCCAGGGTGAATGGTGGTACAATGACCGTCAAGATAACGCAAGATGTGCCTATTTCTGGCGCTAATCAGCAGTGAAACCACTGCTGTTGTTTTCCAATTCGAAGGGATACTCTGTATAGGTATTTGGATAGGCTGTTTGCACCTCAATCGAAGGGATACCCTGTATAGGTATTGGGATAGGCTGTTTGGACCTCAATCGAAGGGATATCCTCTAAACCTATACAGGTAGGCTGTGAGCACCTCAAGGTATTGCAGCACCCATTGCAGACCCAGGAGAACATCACCCTGAGAACACCACACGCTCCACGCTTTGTAAGAAATTCCATCATATTGCGGGACCAGTACTCCTTTTCCGCTGTTACACAGAATATATAACCCGGACATTCACGACGTGATTACCAATTAGGGACGGATTATCTTTAATTGGTAGTCGTGTCTGGGATAAACGTAACATTTGAGAGGAAAAATTACACTGTATGATTATATCGAGGACGAGGAAAAAATTGTGGTAGAGAGGATTAGGCCCACTGCGCAGAATATATTATAGTGCCGTAAGTATCCTAGAAAACACAGAGACACTCTCACATCTTCACCTTCCCATATCAGATGTAACGCTTTTACGATAAAATTGAAGGAAGTGTCAGAGACACAACACATTGCACCGGGAAACCAATAACTTCTGTGTTTTACAAATACTGGCTTCTGATGGTATTTAGAGAAACCGATGAGCCATGGGTAGTGAGTGATTATATATTTTCGCACATTTTGGGTACGTATCAAAGATTAATGCTGATAAAAAGAAAAAAAAATAAGTGTATTTGTTCAAATAAAGCGATTTTAAATGCAGCTAATATATTTCATTATCGGTTTTTTAACACAGGTTCGTTAATCTGTTTTTTTAATACATTAGTTTCGTTTACTGTCGCGGGACTGTAAGTTTGTTTGTTGCCTCAATCTATTAAAAAAAGGTGGTTATTCTGCCTTATTTCGGATGTCACCTAATGTATTTTTTATACTGTCTTGTCATGAGATGCAATGGTAGACTTGCAGTTCCAGAGCAGTCGCTTAACGTAAATTTTCAATGTCTCTATCAAAGACGTGACAGATCTCTACTCCATCGATATATTACATCAACTTCTTTATTTTAGTTTATTCGTTTTTTACGACTCACAACTGCTTTTTTTCAAAGCCTTATCGGCACGGGAAAAATGAAAGAAGTAATGCATTTCGATAAAAATTGCATTAAGTCGCCCCGTCGACATTTGGCACTAATCCAAATTTACCGCGCCCATAGAACACCAAGATAATATTAACATAGAGAGAATATGCACAACCTTATTTTTTTGGACGTCTGTTTCATGGCACAGATTAAATACCGCATGCCCGTTTAACCGCTTCTTAAGCTTGGTGCCAAATAACAAACTATATTAAATCTAGTGAAATAAAATGGTAGGCTGGTAGTAAAATGAATGAAATGAATGAAATGAATGAATGAAATACCCTTTTTGCTATTGTAGACCAATAGCAAAAATAGGAAAAATAAAATAAAAAGAAACATAAAATACACAAAGGTACAATTGGCGGCCCTATCGCTTAGAAGCGATCTCTACCAGGCAACCACTTTGCAGAGGAAATAATGACCAGTGAGCAAGGGTTAAGGTAGACCCTTAACGCAAGTTACAAAGAAGTGAAAATATAATAAAATAAATATATATTGCTATATACACAAACATATATATATACTCTAACATATACTGATATATATAAATAAATACACAATATATACCCATACATATAAAGGAACATAAAGCGTAAAGAATAAATAATATAATATAAGAGCCATACGACGCAAGGAAATGTAAGTGTTAAAGGATAAACAGATAATGAGAGATGAAGGAATAATCATAATATGCTATGTAACAAAGGCCCCGTTTCAAGATTTGAAAGTTTTGGAGCCGGGAACAGTTCCCACCGCTGCCCCAATAAACAACTTCTAGTTAAATGTATACAGTGACAACTGAATGTAACAACATTCAGTTTCTATCAAATCAAATCTCAACCATTAAACCAACACAGCACAGATTCTTTGAATCTTCTTCCGTTAACGCAATATGCGTCGTGGGGTCGAGGCTTAGTTACCGTGGCCAGGAAGACCAGATTTACCGGAGGGTGTGGTCTGTGTGTTGTTGCCCACGTGGGTTTGGAGGCGGAGTTCGTAAACACCTCCGTGTTCCGGCGCGTCTAACCACGAAGGAGAGGAATAAGATGTATTCTCTCCCGAGAAAGGGCTGCCTATAGCGGCCGGCGCTGGTGTTGTAAGCGAAAGCTTTCCCGTGGCCTGCCGATATGCGGCGCAGGTGGAGCATCGTGGGGGTTTTGGTCCTTGCAAGCCCGACATAAGACGTTCCTGCTCCCGCGAGAGCGGGTATGCGTAGGACATTTACCCATTAATGAAAAAAATGTATATAGATGGACTATTAGCTCGTTTCTCATCTCAATCCCATAAAGAAATCACACACAGTTGACAATTTTTGTAATTTACCAGAAGTCACCATGGATAAAAGTCTTATATGATATTATAATGACTTTTGTTTTTAATGGGTTGAACGTCAGGTTTAACGCTGCATACAATTCTTGTCAATAGTGAAGAGTGGGGAATCCAGCTGCGTGTGCCAATTTTAAGTACTTAATGCGCAATTATTGATTTTGCTTCATATGTATTTACGTGTCGTCCCTTTTTCTTCGAAAAAGAGCAATTATACCTTTTGCAATTCATATGCACATCTGCCAAAATAGGGTGATAACACATTTGATGGAAGTAACGTGTAGAAAGAAAAATTATATATGGTACGCAGTGACGATTAATAGACGACGAATAAAGGGTAATTTACCCGGATGTTTTTTAATGGCTCCATAAGTAGTGTTTTTTTATTAACCAGTGAGTGTAAAAAAATAACACCCAGTCGTCTTTCCGTTGATGTCTCATTTTTTATTCTTTTCCTTAATAGGCAACATGTGTAAGTCCTTTTTTGGAAATCGGCTTTGCCTTGAAAGCGTCAACAAAATTTGGCATACCATACATGGAAGGTTAGTTACTACGTTGGGTAGACGGTTATGCGTGTCCAGTACCCTCGCACTGGAGATGGGACTCCCCATCTCCAGTCTGTGGGATTTGTGTCCGGCATATTCGGGTGGATTGGTCGCCATCCGTCTCTCTGTTTTTTTTATAAGGTGCAAAAATATGTACACAAGATTAGATAATTTTTTTTTATACTATATTGCACAAGTCATTACTATTTGTTTTTAATGACACTGTCTTCGCTTGCATTTTATTTCTACGTGTCTACGAAATTCATATATTTAGCGAACACCCAAGTTAGTTACACTTTAATGTAACGTCATCCTTAGCACAGTAAAAATAAAAAATAAATGTTTCGTTTCAGATACGTGCAGTGAGATGGAGCCAACGATGGATTGCACACGTCTACCGCGTGAAATAACCGAGCGGGTTTCGTGCGCGCTTGCGTGACTTTCCCGCTTTCCTGCGTGTAATGTGGCATTCACTTTGACACAAGAAAAAAATTAGAAATCTATGATTCAACTTTTTTGTTTAATTTATTAATATTGTAGAGAAACATTGTATTAAGTAATTAAGATAAAATCATAGTAGATAAACTTTTTTTGCAGTTAAATAATCAATGTGAATGTCATAAATGTGGGAAATGTGAAAACTGTGAACGAAATAATAATGTAAAGTGATAAAGTGATGAGGAAGTGACCGAGGTTCAACGGTGCTAGTTTACAGCGATAAGTGAACCACTGGAACATGAAGTGATACTACGTCTAGTCAAGAATAAAGATGAAAATGCAAGTGGAGAATAGTGTAAATTATAATAGTAGTAATACATGTAAGTTTCTTTTACGGTTGCTTTTATTTTTTATAGTTTTGGAGGGAAAATGTAAACAGATAAGTTGTTTACTTTTAAACTTTCACACCGGCGAAAAGTTAACAGCCATTACCGTTTTCGACTATAAAAATAACTCTTAGTACAGTCTGTCTATAATTTCCCGCCTAAAAGCTGACGAGCATTTATTTTATATATTCTTTTTTACTACTTTAATTGTGCGAATTTAAATCCACTATACAGTTTATGGCATGGCTTATAATTCTGACTTAATTTTGAAAATATAAGTTAAATACGTACCCTACGAGTCTATAAAGTAAATACACAAAAATGTCCCTATTTTGCCGAAGTCAAGATGCCATATAAAATTATTGATAAGTAATAAGCATTGGCAAGAAAGAATTGTATTTACGATACATTTTTTTAAAGTTAACCTTTGCTTAGATTTATTATAAGGTACTAGATACTTACCGTATTTGTGTGCAACAATTTTTAATACTCATATTTTCCCTTAATGTATTTTCTTTAGTTTCGAAAGAAATAAAGCAATAACAAAAATTCGCTTAGTTTTATCACTTGGTCTATAAAGTTTGCTTGTCCATTTTAGTTTTTCAATTTATTTACGGACTATAGAAGCGATTTTGGTGAAGTTTATAAATGCTACGATAATGATTACTTGATTCTTCTTTTTTATAATAATAACTTCAGTTGGAAAGATCAAAGTCGCCTGTCAGGAAATGTTTTGGTCATCCTTGTCCACTGCTACGTAAATAAAGTCCGTGTACTATTTCAGAACTGTTGGATTGTGTTTTCTTTTTATATTTTCGTGTAAGTTCAATGTCGTTATGCGACCTAGAGAGAACGAGGGCGACTGCAACGGCAATGGCGAGCGTTAATTTTCGATCGAATTGGGTACGATAAAAATACACATCGATAGTTCATTTGGGACACGAAACGAACAAAGCGACATTCAAGAATCGATTATGCATATCGATGTTCGAATATTTTATGGACGTCGAGACCGGTTGGGTCTTTGAAGAAACTTTTATGCAAGTAGATAAGAGATTCATTTTTATATTTACTAGCCTCAGTCAGTCAAGATAGACTGTACATTTTCAGATGTACAATGAGAAATATGCAAAGAGGACTCTGTTCTAAATATAAATTCTTAATAAGAATTCTTTTTAATTGTAAATTAAACATTTGCAATCACTTTAGTATATACACGAAGATGTTGACGATAAATTGTAAATTGAAGACAAGAACGATCGCTGTGAATGGAGGAATTTATGACTGTCGCTGAAATTTATCGTGTTATGAATACGCCGATTTGTTACATAAGAAGAGGGCATCGAATGCTAATGCAATGTCTCATGGAATATAAATTGTTTTTGTTAACTAAGAACAATACAGAGTAAGTTTGATTAAACTTGTTTTAAATCAAAACCATAGTATGGATTCTGAAATTTTAAATGAAATGAAAATTTGTTTCAAGTGATACAAACATACATACTGATGAATGTTAGTACAGAACCACCGTTTCACAATTCATAAAATTTTGAGGTTACAGACACTGTAACTTTAACTTTCTGTACACTTCATGTTACAGAAAAAAAAGCTAACCTGAAATTATAGTGCTTGAAATTAGACAGAAATAAATAATTAAAATAATGTAATACCTATGTCTGTTTCTGCACATAATATGATATACATCTATGGTCTATGCGAGCAATAATTGACTGAAAAAAAACATAATAAGTCGTTTTCACTGTGTCTTTTAAGCCTAAGTTATACAAAATCAGTTTAGAGATGTTTAGGTAAATTACACAAAAAATAAAAATTGATATTTCCTGCTTCCTCTTGCGATTTCTTCCGGCGGAGTATTGTTGTAAACTAAATAAGTTGATTAGAACCAAACAGTGTCGGTAGTATTGTCAGATAATCACTTGAATAAGGAAACAATTGAGGGTGCGTTTTAACCTATGCAAATAAAAAATATGAAGAGTTAGTCCAGCAGTGGACTATTAACAGACTGGCAAAGAAGAAGTTTATTTACAATAAAATATGTTATTTTTAGAAACATGTTAGGCAGTATAATCAAACCGCTAGAAAGGAAGTGAAATAAGTAAGTTTAAGACTTAAGATAGAAAAGTATTAATGTAAATCTCTATCGTGATGCAAAAACAAAAAAAAGAGTTCTTCAAAATGTGGCAAGCGTTATTGGAACTGTAAAACTATTTTAAAACTTTTACGTTTCGCATAAAATATCGTCTTTGATGTAAAAACTGACCGCACGAATTATGACACAGATTAACAAAAGCCGTAAGAAAAAATATAAATTGTAAAAAAAAAAAAAAAACATAATAAGTCGTTTTCACTGTGTCTTTTAAGCCTAAGTTATACAAAATCAGTTTAGAGATGTTTAGGTAAATTACACAAAAAATAAAAATTGATATTTCCTGCTTCCTCTTGCGATTTCTTCCGGCGGAGTATTGTTGTAAACTAAATAAGTTGATTAGAACCAAACAGTGTCGGTAGTATTGTCAGATAATCACTTGAATAAGGAAACAATTGAGGGTGCGTTTTAACCTATGCAAATAAAAAATATGAAGAGTTAGTCCAGCAGTGGACTATTAACAGACTGGCAAAGAAGAAGTTTATTTACAATAAAATATGTTATTTTTAGAAACATGTTAGGCAGTATAATCAAACCGCTAGAAAGGAAGTGAAATAAGTAAGTTTAAGACTTAAGATAGAAAAGTATTAATGTAAATCTCTATCGTGATGCAAAAACAAAAAAAAGAGTTCTTCAAAATGTGGCAAGCGTTATTGGAACTGTAAAACTATTTTAAAACTTTTACGTTTCGCATAAAATATCGTCTTTGATGTAAAAACTGACCGCACGAATTATGACACAGATTAACAAAAGCCGTAAGAAAAAAATATAAATTGTAAAAAAAAACTTATGTTTTAAGAGCTTTGGGCGGCAGCGCATCTGTAGCTCCTCTGGTGTTGTGGAAGTTCGTGGGCGTCGGAGATCACTTACCATCAAGTGAGCCTCACGCTCGTTTGCCACCTTCTTCTTTAAAAAAATCGTGCAATAGCATTAAAGTTTTGGTCACTGCACAAATAAATAATTAATTGAGAACAATGTCTTTACATTGAACTAGCTGTTACACGCGTCTTCGTATACGCGAAGTTCATTATTTGCATGTCATACTCGTAATGAATTCATTCTCATTCGAAAATTTTATCAAACGCATAACCCATAGGTTTGTTTTTCACCAAGCGCTCGCACAGATATTTTATTGTTTAAACTATTTACATAAATACCTATCTTCAAAAACAGGAATTTCACGCTGACCACTAATCCCTATTATACTTATACCCTTGTACTTGTTTCACTATACATTTTATTTATTCATATAAGTAATCGACAGTTTTCGCCTTACGGCATCTTCAGGGTATTCAATTACGTGGTAGACAACTAATGTTACCCACAATAAATAAAAATATTTATTAAAACTTCCGGGGGAAAGCAGAAATGTAGAGATAACACATCATAAAAATATGCTTCACCGAGTGGGAACAATAGCAAGTATAAAATACCTATTTCACCCCATTAGGGAAGATTTCATATTGAAATCCTAGGGTTCTTAACCGATGCCAACACCCAGACAAGATCTACCTGCCTAATTTATTTATTTATTCTTTATTGCCTTAAGCTTAAGGTTACAATGGGCGGACTTAATGCCAAGTGGCATTCTCTACCAGTCAACCCTTGTTGTGGTGAAAGGTAATTGGCAGGTATAAAACATAAAATAAAATAAAAAAACTCCAATAAAAATAAGTTGATAAGTACATATAAACTTTATATACAAGTTTATGTACCATATAGTTCCTGAAATTTCGAGTGTAGTGGTATTTCGCTTTAATATAATATTACTAGCTAGCCCGCCGGACAATGTTAGGTCCTTACCGGTAGGTGGCGCGATGAGTATGAAAAATAAAATGTATTAATAACTCGTCGAAAGCGCCACCTAGCGGGTCTAGATATCGTGATTTACGTACTTTTTCTAAAAAAAAAACGAGGATCCTGTTCCGATCACTATTGTTGTTTTGCCAACTGACAGATGTCCCTGGGCATAGTCGAAAGTTGGCTAAGTAGGAGTACATCATGGTCGGTACCATGCAAGGGAAGTTGCAACGTTGGTTCTATTCTGTTCATCGGCTTCGAGACGCCGTTCTGCTACTAACTTCATCTTCATCAGCTACCTCCGAACAGACACCGATATTAGTCATTTGTGAGTTGGAAGGTTTAAAGGGTCCTAATCGGCACACTTAGAGAATTAGCGATCGAAATACCAGATAGCTCGCAGCTTAGACACTGTGCTTGACCTTCGGTTCAGTATTTTTAATATTCCGTCTCTATCATTCATTTTGACAACTTTTTTTTATGGGAAAGGCGGAAAACGAGCAAGCGCTTCACCTGATGGTAAGTGATTATCGTCCCCCACAACGGCAACTTTCCGGCCTTTAAGGGTATTTAGGAGATTGTAGGGAGGATGAAGGATGGGGACAGGAAGTGGGCCTCCGGTTACCTCACACACCGAACGAAACGCAGAAGATGCAAGATGCGTCCACTTCAGGCCGGTGTTCTGCGAGGCCGTGGTACTATCCCGGTGGAGCCGGCCCATTCGGGCAGCAGCAAAAGCCGCCGCTTGGCTCTACCGCGTTTCAACTATTATGATACTTACTGAAATGAGATCGACAGAGCAGTAGATTCGTTTTCGCCATCACCAAACGGTAAATTCTTACTTAGGTCATTTGTTTTCAACCAATCCACTTAATTTATAAGAACCGAATAAGAGAATATTCTGTTTCGTGGAATTATCCGGAGAATCCCCGCTAAATCAAAAGGAAACGCGGTGCTCTTGTTATAAATGTAAAGACAAGATTTATATTTCAAACATATTTAAGATTAGCTTCTGCGGTGTCGTAGTCCGTTGGGATTAACGAACTTTCAGAACAGTTTGTAATAATAGTAATAATGTGCATGTCTTCTAGCAAAGGTTTTATTAATATATTGTATAGAGAACTGCGCAGGTTTCGCACGAACATTTCTATTTTGCCTTTAAGAATATTTGGGGGGCTGTGCCTCCGGTTACCGCACTCACCGAACAAAACGCGGAAGATGCCTCTACTTCACGCCGGTATTCTGCGAGGTTGTGATGTTAACCCGATCGAGCCAGCCCATTCGAGCAGCAGCTAAAGCCGCCCCTTGCCTCTACCACGTTACCTCGAACATATCTGTAAGGCCTATTTAGATTTAATGTGTGTGTAAAAACCTTATTGAATACCGCTTCGAAGTTATAAGCTAATACACAGACTAACGCGGATTACACATTTGTTAAATAATATTTAGACAATACATGTCGCCGGATACGAAGTCCTAGTATTGCCTTTATTATAATTATGGTTTTGTTTTGTATATACGAGTATTTGTAGTTTCAACAGTTCGCCTTCTGTCTTTTTGGTATTTCTCTTAGTAAAGTTCTCACTGGGTGTAAGGGCTCATTTTATACCTAGGAGCCGTCTAATCAACATTGCAGTCACTGTCGCGTTCAGATTTGTAGGACACAAAGAGCCAATATTACAATTCTAGAGAGTATTCTATTTCATTCTGTATTCAGTATTCTATTCAAGAGTTCTCAAGGGTACACATCTGTAAACTTCATCGGTTTAAGTTGTTTACAGGTTTCCATGGATTGCAATGGTGTGAACCATTATCAGGCTACACCAATGTGTAAAAATATAAGAAAGCGTCTAAGACTCCATGTCAGCTAACATTGTACTCTTCGTTTAAAAAAAAATCCCAATACAATCCTTCTTCGATTGAAGTTGTTTCTAGACATCTATAGAATAGTGAACTCCTAGCTCGTTACTTTATTCGTATAATGAAAATACCTTTATAGAGATGGGTAGGCAGAAACTGTAATTAAAAAGTATCATGTATATTAAAAAGCAAATAATAATTTTGCAGTCTAACGTAAAAATATGTTATTTAAATAAATTATAGAAATATATATTTAAAATATAAAACATTTGGAATAAAGAGTTATTACAGGATTCTTTTATTGGGTCTTTGATGTTGTTGATTATTAATGATAATTGCTTTACTTTCTGTAATAATTTAGCTCTTTTCGTTTGATGTAAGTTCGTTGACCGAGTTGATAACCGATGCATGAAAATATTTATTATATACCACTTATAATATATTTGGACTGCTAATCTAAGTTGATGAGGTGTAAACCATTTCTTTTAGTGTATCTTGTTAGTGATATATATTAATGACAAAATGTGTACATGTTACACGTGGTAGAGCCGAGCGGCGGCTTTTGATGTTGCTCGAATGGGCCGGCTCGACCGGATTGGTACCACGGCCTCGCAGAATACCGGCGTGAAGTAGAGGCATCTGGTGCTTCAGCGTTTCATTCGGTGAGCGAGGTATCCGGTGGCCCTTCCCCTTGTTGGGTTAGGTTAGCAATTTAAAAATTAGACCGCCTTATACTAGGACATACCAAAAGAAAAAAACATCAAACTGCGAAGATCTTCTCTATTATCTATTAGCGTTATTTTTTAATATTATTGTTTAACAACCATTAATCAAATCTAATAACTAAAATTACTACGAAGACGTTTTGTTCGCTGCATAGTGCCAAGAAGGTTGGGCGCGTTTCCTGTGAATAACCTTAACCTCAGACAGAAAAGGTATTAAAAGAACGAAATTTTAAGTTAAAAAATACTCTAAGAAAGAAACATTTTTATTAATTAAAACGCACAATATTAGTTACTTCGATTTTATACTTTAATTTTCGTTGATAATGATGCTGCTGACCATAGTGCAGAGACCGTATGTCTTGCCTCTAAGCTTAGCGGTTAAAATATACACAATTAAAACTGAGCTTTTTAAGAACAGCTCTGATAAATAACCAAACAGGAGTTTTAAATTTATACAACCTATTGTATTATAGTTAATTGTACAATTAGTTATTTAAGTCGCAAACAGGCAAATCGATCGTGGTCGGTGATGAATGAATTCATGCGAGGAAACCTGCATGCCTGAGAAATAATAAAAATATGTTTCTAGGACATGTGAAGTCCGTCAACCTGCACTGGAGCAGCGCGGTGAATTCTTCTACAAAATCTGCTCCAAAAAGAGAAGGTGGTCCAGCAGTGGTACATTTTATAAATAAGCCACCTGATAAGTGGTTACTGTAGCATAGATTCTACCATCCACGATTAAGAATGCAAATGGGTTAGCATACCTGGGGTCTAAGATGGAATGTATCAGTAAATGGGTCTCTAGTGCAATGACTTGCCAAACGAAATATATTAAGCAAGAAAGGCTAGGCTACATTACAAAATATAACAAAAATAAAAGTCCCATTTCACCAAATTGCTGTAGTACTAAAATCCTGCGTGGAGTTCGAGTATCCTTCTCAATGATGAAACGAGTAGAAGGTACGTTGGGGTCTGTGGACTATGGAATGCCTTATTTATAATCATGCTTAATAGAGAAGCCTTACAGTAGCGTAATTAGGTATTGTTTAAGAAGGTGGTCCTTTCCCGTTCGAACTAACCCACTTCAATTCAAACACCATTCAAAGTGAGCAAAGATCCATTACGCTTACGTATGCTATGAAAGCTTCAATCATATCTTCGTTAGAATGACGTAAGCAATCCAAAAGTGAAATAAATTTGCTGTTACTAAATACATAATTGTAGTTAGACTTATGAAATTACAATAACGCATCGCAAATGCAAACATCTGCATATAATAGGAATATTGATGGACCTAACACACCGATTGAGGTTGCACGTGCCTGGGATCTTTATTAGCGCAGACAATTAATGAGTTTCGTATTTATTTCCCAATATTCACAAGTATTGACAGTATTTTGAGTATCTAGGCTATAAAAACAAGTTTGTTATATTTTCTTTACCTACCATATGATGCTTTAATTCCAGCGATTAAAATTTTTCTTCGTTCTAAAATCTTATTCAACCGAATTCAAAAGGAGGAGCTTTTCAATTCTTTATGTTTCGCGATACCTTAGCCGATCGTAAACTGATTTTGATGATCCTTTTTAATACCTACTGGATAGTCTATATAAAGAGTCAAGCTTAAGGTACATTGTCATCAGCCAATAATTAGATCTCCCCGGTTCTTTTGGGATCTACCAGATTTCTTGTGCTGATAAGATTTTATTTAAAAAAAAGTCTAGTAAGTTTTAAATTTGGAAGGTGCAGTGTAGTTGTTATTTTTAAACTCATTGATAATCAGACATCATCTCATAGATAAAAAAAATCGCTAAATTTTCTGTGTGATTTGGAATCTTGTAAAGAAGCAGTTTATAAATGCCCATAACTCTTATATATTAGAGAAGAGGCCTTTGCCCCTACGCCCTTCCGCCATGCTGCTCTAGTGTAAGTCTTCACAAGATATATATAAGTCATCGAAATAATATTTTTCATCATTTCTCAGATATGAATTTTAGACTATTAACAATTTTAGTAGTGCCTGCGCCACTCGCGAAGAAACTAAAGCGAGCTCTTTGACAGCCTAGTGGCTCACGTGCCACGGTGAATAATATCTTAGATTCCTGAGTTGTGACCGGTGTTATTGTTGATGTAACAAAGCGCTAACGGTTATGGCACCGCGACATATTATGCGTGAAACAATGCGTCGTCCCCAGCCAACTATGTGAACCAATAGCATTGTCAGCGAATACGTTTTACAAAACTATAGTGACTCTATTAAAATTGGTATGTGGTTTATTCGCTAAATATAATTCAAATGAAAAGTACAAAATATACTCGCAATAGTTAAAATCACATTACAATGTTAGATCGAGGAAAGCGTTTTAGTGTTGCCAGTTTTCAACCGACTTCAATAAGTAAGAAGGTTTCGTCGTCGAAATTCGTCTGTATTTTGCTGCATGTATGCTATGCGATATCTTCGCAGATTGTGAATCGATTTTAATGATTATTTTTTTTATTTACTAGGCCATATACCGGGACAGTGTATCCACATATATTTAAAGGAACATTTTCACCCCTAAATGAGGGAAAATAGGAGTGGGGGAAAAGTTGGTAAAGCTTCTAAAAGTTTGTTATCCTTTAAATACCAGTTAATTTGTGTCCTGTGTTCCTGATGATGACCTTTTCTCCAGTCTTGTCGTAGGTTTGAATAAAGCGTGGTGAGTATGAGAAAATCTTCCATGCATCGGCATGTATATTCGTAGTTTATATACACCACCAACACTTAATACGTGACACGTGATTCGCGTTCTCACACCTTGGCCAGGAGAGTGTCGAATGCAGTGGTTGTGTGGGTGATAGTTGTGTCGAAAGAGGGTGCTGCTTCTCTTCTCTTCGGAATGGGTAATATGTGGCAATGTTTTTTTCTAATGCGTAATTAGGTAAAGCAATTTTTTATCCAACATCATAGAAAAACTGACACAATTACTACTTAAATACGTTTATCCATTAAAATTTTCTATTTGACTATACGCAAGACATACATATTTCTATTTTTTTAAATAACGTATCGGTCTTTTCATATATGTATGTTATGAATTAAAGTGAAAGTAAGCAATATCGATTTTAATTGAAAATTTGAAATTCGAAACTACTACTGCCATCTGTCGTGAAATACACACACCAAGGAAACATATGCTAACCAGTTCGTTAAATGAAAAGCGCACCGCGAATAAGCGGTTGGCAAATTTTCAATTTCCCTCGTTCGTAACTGTTACGTTAGATGGCGCCAGTGGTACGTCTGAAAGGCGACTAGCCAACGATATTTTTGTGCGAGTTACGATTTGCCGAAAGTTTATTTTTAAATTGGAGCGTTTTATAAGTGGCCTAGGAAGTTAATGTATGACACGGTACGTGTAGAATGTTACCGTGCATTATCGAGAGCTTTCCATCATTTAATTGTTTTAAATTGAATTATACCGAATATTTATAAAAAAATTAAAGTTACCGGTTTAATACATCTAATACACTTCAATTTTGGAATTGAAATCGAACAGAAAAAATAGATAGAGAATGTTTTAAGACTAATTAGAAGAAATAATTTAATTAAACCATAATTCCATTAGCTTTTGATCCAAACGCTACGTAATATTCAGTCGATGTTTTACAACAGAAATTTAGATTACAATTCCTTGCATAACTATTCGTTATAGACAACGATACTGGTGGAGTTAACAAAATTAAATAGGGTTTAAAGGGAGGTCGATGTAAGGGAGTTTATAGCCTTGATGGTAATCGGATACGTTTAACACCGGCGCGGAACAAATATGGCCGGCTGTAAGAGCGCAAACCGTGTTTGCGCTATTATTTCTATCAGGCCTCGTGCGTGTTTAACACAATCCTGTTATAATTAACGAATATCACGATAACCAACAAACGTTGGATAAAACTGCTGGATTGTTAGGTTTCTTAGTTTGTCTCCTAGGCGAGCGATATTTCAATAGCTTCATCGTTAAAATTAAGTAGCAGATGCCGTGATGTTTTGGCGCAAACATCTTCCAACCCATTCTCTTCCCGTGGTGGTCGTAAGAGGCGACTAAGAAAAAAGCCTCAATAATGGCAATGGCTACCGACAGATGGCGAAATATTAATCTCGAAAAATCTCAGACCGAATTAAGAACACCAATGATGGGCAGCAGAGTCTAAGGTGCGAGGTGTCTGGTGTTGCGATCGTACATCCGCTTGCCAAGCGTGGTGATGGCAATCCATCTTTACGGGAGTGGTCTAAGTTTTTTTTTTAAAAAGGCGGCAAACGAGCATGCGGTTCATCTGATGGTAAGTGATTACCATCCCCCACGTACATTTGCAGCAACAAAGGACCTGCAGGTGCGTTGCCGGCCTTTAAGGGTATTCAGGGATGGGGATGTGGGAGAGGGCCTCCGGTTACCTCACTCACCGAACGAAACGCAAAAGCACAAGACGTCTCTACTTCACGTCGGTGTTCTGGGAAAACCGTCGCTTGGCTCTCTCACGTAGAGAAAGTCTGCTGCCAATAGGCCGCTAATTATTGTCGTGGTGGTAACCCCGGATGCTGTGTCTGTGTGTTAGTCGGAGTGGTTATCATGAATATTAGTAATAGTATAAGGCTGCGCTTAAAATCAATGTTGCGGTAAACCGTAACATAAACTTAGCGTAGACCAATATGTGCCACACAGTGTAGCGCAGAAATTTTTTTTCTAAAATCTTGTTGTTTTTTTAATTTTTATTATTCTTATATTAATAGCTTATAAGCTAATTGTGATGTAATAAATAAAGTTTCTTTCTTTCTTTCTAATAGCATTGTTAGGGGTCATAAAACACGAGCGTTTACTCCAGTCACCCCCTTAGAAACAACTCAGCGTAGCAGAACGGACTTCAGCAAACTACTTTTCTCCTATCCGGGAGATATAACGTGGCGGATCATCGCCGGTTTCGCTACTGGAGATTACGATGAGATTTTCTTAAGACTCCCGCGGGTAAAAAAAAAGAGGCAGATCATGACAGCGATTCCGCAACGCGAATTTTTTCATTTAATATTTCGGTGTATTTTTACCAAACGTTTATTCACGTGACACAATGAAATTCCTTTAATTCCTATGGTTTGTATACAACTGTCTTAAATGGTGAAACTGTTTACTCTCGGGACTTCTATCGGAGGTTTGCGGCTCGTGCAGACAGCTCGGAGTCCGATACTGAAATAAAATCAACACATTCTTGTTCTCGGTACTAAATATTTTATTGAATTCCATAATGTTACATAAATTATAGAATTCAATCAAATATTGAGTTAGCCATGAAAAAAAATATTCGATCTGTGAGCAATATTATCAATGCGTATATTCCCCCAAGGAGGTACTATTGGACGTCTGTTATTCCTGATCTACATAAATGATCTTCCTAAAATTACGAAGGAATCTCCTGCTCACCTCTTGTAATGTATGTATTCACGCCTTGTTCCCAACGGGGTAGGCAGAGACAATTTTCTTCCACTTGCTAAGCTCCTGAAATACGTCTTTCGCTTCTTCCACTTTCATCAATCTTCGCATGCATGCTCGATGGTTTAGACCTTTTTTCAGAACGTCTCCGATTTGATCGTGAAATGTTCGCCTAGGTCTTCCTCTCCCGGCTCCACCATTTACACTCGCCTCATACATTTGTTTCGTCAACCTACTTTCATTCATCCTATTCTACTATTCATTCCTTGTAATGTTACATACATTATGGTATTCAATAAAATATTGAGTTAACCATGATATGGTATAAAAGATGTATGAGATCTGCAGCTGGATTGGAAATAGTATACATAGTGATAGAAAGTGATACGGGTAATGGATAACTTGTAGCCTAGGGAGTCTCTACTCAAAGAATTACTATACACTCTTAGAATATAGGTCACTATTCAAAGAGACTAAAATCTTGACACATCGGTCGTGCTCGTTATTGTTATTATGTATGTACGGGAACATGTGAATATATTTAACAAAAGAATTACAGTTTTCTAAAGAATGGGCCCTTTAGAGTTCCTAAATTTAGATTAGCCAAGACTAGAAAGTCGTTTTTGGGTACAAACAAATTTACATAAAAGTGCATACAATTTTACAACGAAATCCATGCAACAAACAGACACAATAATTTTGAAAACCAAATTACAGAGACTTTATTAAAAAAAGGTTTACTATAAAATATATCAAGGATATAGATGTATGGAAATAGCTATTAATCTGCATTTGCAAGGTCCCTGGTTACTGATATAGTCAGAATTGACATTTTGTTGGTGTAGATTTTGACGTTCATTAGAGCTTTATAAGTCTAAATTGAATTAAACTTGTGAAAATGTACTCTAGGAAATTTGGTTCACAGCTTATATTTCTTTAGTCTTAATTAATATTTTAGTTTCTTCAGAACTGTAAATGGAGATGGTCTGTCTGTGGTTGGAAGTAAGTCATGAGTGATGTTATTCATTCTGTAGCAGGGCTGTCACCTTTGTTCAATCGTTGAAAGAGTTCGATCAAGAAATTAAAAATCATTAGATTTCGTTAAAGAAAACTTATAATACATTACTCGCCAGATTTACAAGAATTTACTCGCCAGTGTTGCCATAAAAAGACAGACGGATGTTGTGCGAATGTGTGGTCTACACCTGATCTACAAATGACAATTAGGTTTTTAGTTCGTCTTCTAAAATAAAATGCACCAAAATAACGGTTGGATTATAGTTTTACTTTTCATAAAAAGGCACCAGAGGTTCAACTCCTAGTTTAGTAAAAAAGAGTGACCCAAACAAAGCGTTAAATCCAATCCCGACAGCGCTAAGGTCTTCTCTTGCTCCCTACAACTTGGCGGAGTGGGCTTCAGCTTCAAAAGCCTGTGCTGTGCTACATTTACCTAATCTAACTTATTGTTTTAAAGAATATGGAATTGAGTTTTTCGTTCAAGTTAATGCTGTCATGGCAAGAGGTGAGCAAGAGATTCCTTCGTAATTTTAGGAAGATCATTTATGTAGATCAGGAATAACATACATCCAATAGTACATCCTTAAGGGAATATACTCATTGATAATATTGCTCACAGATTGAATAATTTTCTTAATTACGTCATGGTTATAACCTCAAATATTTAATTTCTACAAATTGTTCCCTCTGTCTTTTATGCCCCGAATTCCTATGCTATACTATTTATTTTATAATGTTATGTATAGTAGGTTGTCATATCCTTGGTCATATCTAATAGTATCCCAATCGCGTATTCTTTGTTAGTTAATATGTTAAGAATTTTCACGATATTAAATATATAAACAAAAGTAAGGAAGTGGACTGCTTTTTAGTGCTGCTGTCTAGTGGACATGGCGCCTTGACCTGGTTTACCTGGGAAACCTGTATGTCTGAGAAATATTATTTCGAGGATATATGAAATCTGCCAACCAAGTATTGGAGCAGCTTGGCGGCGTTTTTATAGCTCCACAATTCTTGGACAATTTCCGTCAAGACTGGGTTGCTTCAAGCGCCATCCATTCATTCATTTCAGCCTATCACAAGTCCACTGCTGAAAATAGGCATCCCCCAAAGTTTGCCACTAACCTCGGTCCTGAGCCCCCTGCATCGTTCGAATTCCCACAACAGGTCGTCACTCCACCTTGTGGGGGGTCGTTCCACACTACGTTTGCATGTAAGTGGCTGCCACTCGAGAACCTTTTTTCCACAACGGTTGTCGGTTCTGCGAGCTATATGGCCGGTCCATTGCCACTTCACCTCCCTGATCCTTACGACTATGTCGGTTACCCTAGTTCTGCTGCGGATTTCATCGTTGCAGACTCTATCGCATAGAGAGCATAGCCCTTTCCATAACGCGCTGAGCAACTTTGAGCTTCTGCATACGCCCTGCAGTGAAGGACTACTAATAACTCTGTCATTTAAAAGTATTTAATATAGTATAGTAGAACTTTGCCTTCTCCCCGTTCCGGGAGGAGATCTAGAGAGCTTTTATCTTTATAAATATTCCCACTACATGGAATTTTTAGAGTGGATGGCAATAAACAAAATGCTTTGACTTTGTAACGTAACAAGTGAATTTAAAACAAAGTTTCAGAAAAGCAACTGACTTCAAACCCTGTTTTCTCACCTATGGGGATATTAAATTTTCTTCAAATTTTAATGAAACCGCCCTGGGATATGCCATCATATATCATCCAAATGGGTTCACAATTGGCGAAGATATAGAGATACAAAAAAAAACATACAGTCGAATTGATAGCCTGTTCCTTTTGAAGTCGGCGGAAAAGTCACCGTCAGGATAAAGCTCTTGTAAATAATACTAAAGGTCGATACATAAACGAACTTTCATATCAAGGATACTTGGGTCTTAGATTTTGTTGATTTCATATTTAATTAATAAAGAAAGAAAAGAAATAGAAATATTCATACACTACTACGGTAATAATCGAATAATACAAGAAGCCTTTTTTTAAACTAACATAAATAAAATAGTTACATACAAACATACAGCGTGGATACAAACCAGCCTTCTCACCGGGCTGCGCTGAATATTAACACTGCAGCAAACGTGCGGCAACGCTGGCTGAGTTCTCCATCAGGACGGCACACACTAAGGCGAAGACAGGCTGACATTGTTTCCAAATATGATTGTAACGAATTCAATAAATTTTTAGACCTCTCTCCACATCAGGGTTCCAACCCGTGATAAGAGTTGTGAGAACTTAGACTAAGACGGCGACAGGCTCACTACCGGTCACTTTGTTCCAAATAAGCTCTGGTGAAAAGTGAATCGAAACGAATTAAATCAATGTCTAGACCGCTGACCAGCGCTGTATAGGGTCGCGTGCTCCTATTCATGGAACATTTATATGCTTTAAACAAGAGCACCAACATAGCTTTGACTCTTTGAAGTAACGCCAAGTTAGTAAGAAAAAGTTAAGAACTTATTCTTCAAATGTTAACCTTTTACCTCCACTGCTGACTAATTAACCAGGCTCTAGCATCAGAGAATCTATCCTGATATATCGCTGGCAGCACTGGAATGTGGGTACCGGCACTGCGCTCAGCAACGAGTCCATCCAGCGCGCATCTACCACTATTCTTCATTTCAAAATCTCTGATCTGTGAGACTTGAATTCGTTGAATTCGGATGGAGTTACCACCTGTCTCATTTGCTAGTTACGTAGCCGGTGTACCGGGAGAAGGCGAGTTTGGTCTTTGTAAAAAATAAGAGGGTAAGGGTGATTTCCTAACACTGAGTTGGGTAAAAGGTGTAAGTGTTAGTCTATTAGCATACAGACTAAGTATTAGTGACGATCTGTGAGTGGGGGGTCTCCGGGTCCTTGCGCGAATTAATTTCCAAAGGGTATATATTTGTTGTATTCGCGACCGGTCGTATGGTCGTTGCCACGGGTGAGAAGAGGATCGATTAAATTCTCTATCAGAGGTTTAAGTATAACCATGCAGTGAGGAAATGCAGCCACCGTTCTTGGCGCTATGCCAATTTGGAATAGCAGCTCTGTGATTATTTTGGCTATCGTATTTTGATTCCTGAAATATTTCTATGATAGCCATAGCATAACACATTAAAATGATAAGAAAAATAAATTCAACTTATATCATAAATGTAAAAGTATGTTTGTTTGGATCTTCATTATTGAAAAAAAAAATATTTTTTTTCTTTCGCCTGTTTTTTTCGCCTGTTTCCACTCAGTCAGAGAAACCTCGTCACGAAACGGTGATAGATTGTAAAATAATGACAAATGACAAACAAAATTTAAAATTTTTATATGTCAAAGTAGGACTCCTCTATACTCTATTGTGGAAAGTCAGAATGTGTCGAAAAAGGTATATACGGCAATCCTCAACGCTATGTTAGCAGCACCAGAGGTTTAGTATGGCAGAAGAAGACCGATGAAGAATAAAGAAGCTGAGAATGATAGGATGAGAAACTGTGCGATTAGAGAAAAGTGTGATTTGCAAGACGATGTTGTAACTGCGGGAAAGGAATGCTTCGGTGGATGTGGAACGAGCAAGCGGTTCACCTGATAGTAAGTGATTACCATCGCCCACGCACATCTGCAACACCATAGATGCTGCAGGTGCGTTGCCGGTCTTTAAGTATATTTGGTAGATGGGAGGGAAGAGGAGAGGAATGGAGGGATGGGGATGTGGGCCTCCGGTTACCTCACTCACCGAACGAAACGCTGAAGCACATGATGCCCCTACTTCACGCCGCTATTCTGCGAGGCCGTGGTACCAACCCGGTCGAGCCGGCCCATTCGAGCAGCAGCTAAAGCCGCCCCTTGGCTCTACCACGCTAATTAGGTTAACATCGGATTAATTTAGATAGATCGTATCGGTTAACTATGCGAATTACATTCCGATAGCTTTGTTACATTTCTTTGTTGTATACGATCGGACAGACGGACTGATTAGACAAATCTATATTATTTATTTGTATCGATACGTTACTGCGTCCTCACACAAAACTCACACGATTCCAACTACTGTTTGGACTAATAAGTCAAACACTAATCCAGGTATTAACATTGGACGATGGTTCTTGCCAAAAACCTTGTACACACTCGTCCGTTTCAATCATCGCCGACAATTGTATTATATCTTACGTTGCTTTTGTACCGTTTAATTAGAAAAACCGTTTCTTTACGCTGTTTTTTTATTTTCGTAATTTTTTATATTTTGTCTGCGTGTGGTCTTTTATGTAAAATAGCCGTGAGTGTTGAATGTTTGATTTCTTTAGAATACGAATAAATATTTTGTTGCTTCATCATTCGTTATGGTAATAACGAAATTATTTTTTCTTTTTTGTATGAAAACCTCTCTAGGAATATAGTTGTCTTGGAGGCGTATTCAGTGGCGTGGGAGTCCTCAGCCACTGTGCCAATCCAGCCGTCTTTCGTCTGATAGTTTCGTCGTAAAAATCTTCCTTATCATTTTTGAGCACATCGCTGCTATAGAATGGTATTATGATTAATTCTTTATTCTTTTTTTCATTCCTCTCTAACGGCCTATCTCGTAGTCCGTTGCTTGAGATAGACCATTCTATTAATTTACTTAGAAAAAATGATTGTCTTCAAAAATATACGTTACTAATATCGATCTCTAATTTCGTGAATTCTTCAACCTTCTTCTCACCGTTCTTCTAGCTTTATGCAAAATTCTTACGTTTCTAGGAGAAAATTCTCCTGTGTTGTGGAAGCGGTGACCATACTAAACTTGCTCATGAACAAACAATTATTTGTAGTCCATGCAAATACTAGTCCCGTGCGGGGATTCGAACCCGCGACCTCCAGCTCAACGGAATTACGCCGAAAAAGTTTAGGAAGAAGAATAAAACTAGAGTTAATTACTTTTAGACAATTACTTACCGCCCGGATTGACGGCTTCTACAAAAACTTAAACGATTTCAAATAAAAGTTCCAGATTGGCATAGGCTGTGTATTATTGAAATGTTAGGCTAAATTGGGTTGTGAACCTGGGAAAGGATCAACATTCCACCGTATTATTGTTGTATACTTTTTAGCGTGATGTTTATAAATTTCGAATTTAGTTCTGATTTGAATTAAAAATGCTCTTGCTAAAACGTTACACACGTCCGTGTACAACGTTTTTCCTATGCATCGGTCGCTATATTCGTAATTTATAATTTTAGCCGCGAGCCACAAAAGCAATATCTCTTAAATATTATAATAACAACTATTAGTACTGAAGGACAACGATACGTGACCATCAATCACCGGTGCTTGGGCATTTCGCCGCATAGGTCAAGGAGTGAGAGGTAGCGGGAGCGGTAGTGGCTTCGCGCGCGGGCGTGGGTCGCGTGGGCGCGCTAGGGATGAGAACAAACTGCTATATTTATTTGTTTGTTGATAACGCTGCTATTTTTATTAATAAATTATATCGCGTGACTGGAAACTTTGGCAATGATATATAGTGATTACTTGGGATAAACGAGTTGTTGTTATTACTCGATGTACCTTTAGTTACATGAAAAAAAAATATATTTAGATTTGTGAGATCAAAACAAAATAAAACGATGCTTTGATATAAAGGGTCACGGGATAATTGGGACGAAATTTACGAGAGCGTTTATAGTTTTTTCGAAATATTTGATTATTATTAATAGCGCGCGGCTGCACGCCGCGCCCGGCGGCACTACCCGGCGGTTTGTTTACGGAGGAGCGCAGTCCGCGCCGCGCCGAGCCGCCGCTCGCGCTGCCGCGCGCACCCTATATTCAGTTCACGGCCGCTCTATTACCGGGCGGCTATTTCGGCGCGACTGGGCGGCAGGTGCGCGCACGCCGGCATGCACGCCTGACGGCCATGGAGCGCCGCCGCCGCCCCAGCGCTGAACCCATGGCCAAGGCGGTCCGCCGCCGCGACAAGCCGCGCGAGCGCTGGCTTCTCACGCGGAAGACATGGAAGTACATGTCCGACGCCGGCCGTCGGCTCATTCCCGACGGCGCGCAGAACCGAAGCGAGGACGTTCCTCATATCGAGGCCTACTTCCAAGACGTCTGCTCCCGTGAGCCCCGTTTCCTGTTGTGGCGGAAGAGCTCTTACCCGTGTGCGTTGCCGCGCCCGCGACGGAAGAAGCGCGCTCGTGGAGGTTCCGTGCGCGCACGGTCTCCGCCGGGCGATGCGCCACCACGACCCACCGAGCTGCTGATCGGGCACACGTCAGGCGGCCGCTTCGACCTCGCTAAGCTTCGACGAGATTTCTTCGCGACTCCTCCGCCGCCGCCCACAGTCACGGCATTCTCTTTTCCCGGCAAAACGCCTTCCGATGATGATGAGAGCGTTTTAGTTGATTTATTGCGAAAGTACCTGAAAGTAGAAGATGATGAGGCCGTGCCGAGAGGCTCGGAGGCCGAGGAGTTAGTGTTAGCGATAAGGAAGCACCTACACCGGCAGACGGAGCGATGTCCCGTTGACAGCGACTCGGATCCGGCTCGAAGAAATCTGCGCGAAACTCTCGGGAAGTATTACTCCCGAACCCCGAACAGAGACAACATAGTGCAGGACTTATTGACTGATAAAAATCTGTTAAAAAGACTCTATCAAGATTTACGTAAAACCAAACCCTATCGCGGGGGCAGAAGCGGCGGCACAGGCGGTGCTGGTGGTTTCGGTCCCAGTGGTTACAATAGCGTGGGTAGCACACGCAGTACGCTCCGTAATAGAATCGTCGGCGGCGTACGCGCTTACGACAGCCAGGATGGCTTCCGTTCACCACCGATGTCGCCACCACCGCTCATTGAAGTTATTTCCGAATCTCTGGAAGACAAATTTTGCGATCGCGGGACGCAAACTGTTCCCGTCTCGGAAGAGGCGCTATGTGATCTGGAAAGAATTTATCGCGAGAAGCTGGAGGCGGCGACAGCACCGACCAGCCCCACGAGCCCGCCGCCCGAACGCAAACCGACCCGCCGCCGCTCCAGCGTCGACCACGACGACGTCTCGCAATCTGTCAGCGACACGATCAAACGCTACTTGAGAATGGCGCGAAAGAAAAGCGTCGACTCGGAAAAAGTCGACCGATTCAAGCGGATCAATTACGATAAGAACCTGCGTAACATTAAGCCACGTGTTCCTGGCGACGTGGACGACGACGGCCCCCACAAGGGCTGTCAGACAGACGAAGGCTGGATCCTAACGTACAGGGACTTGCAATTCGCATCGGTGGCTTCGACGCCGACCTCGCCGCCATCGCCCTCGCTGTCGCACTCGTTCTTGTCGACGCTGCTCGGCCGCGGCGTGACAGTTGTTCCTCCCGCAGGTGGCATGCAGAAGTCAAGGTCATCGAGCAGCGTGGTGCAGAGTGTCAGCAAGCGGCTCTGGCGGACTCGGAGCCGGTCGTCCAGCCGTGTCGCCGCGGCGTGGACCCCTCAGGTCAGTCGTACTATAATCTTTATAGAGTTTCAATAACATTGATGTTGCATACGAAATAACATTGTTAAGTTTATATGTACATTTATTTGTATCTATCTTTTGTTTCTGTTATTTTAGTTTACATTATGTCTTATGTATGGCACCGTAGCGCTTTATTTAGTTACAGTCGTTTCGCCAAAGCATTTATATTAGATTATTTCTCGATCTGCAATGTGTGATATGGGTCAGATCTCCCAATCGTAGTCTATACTTTTGTGCAGCTCGAACATTACTGATTCTTCATTAAGACATTCCTAACATTATATTGCTTTGCTAATACTTTAAACATGAAAAGTAATTTACACCTCTTGAATCATGATGAGTTAACGACAAAGAGATCAATAATTTTCCATTTAACATCCCAGACAAAACAATGCGAATTATTAAAACGTTTTAATCATCAATGTTGGACACAGACTAAACATTTTACTTTATGAGAAATCGATTAAAAGATATCTATTTGTTGGTTTAACAATCCGTCTCACCTTCATGCACATGAAATCGAGATTCGCATTTTTAAATCAACAAAACGATTTTGAAATGTTTCAATCGTCCGTCTATGATCGATGCCATTACTATGCAATGGAGCTCCGATATATGAAAGGATTGCTGTGCTGATTGCTGATTTCTTTTGGATGCATGATAAAATATAGTCGACGACAAGTTACGTCGACACATCTCGATCGTCGATTTAAGCATATAGCCGCGATTCTGAACTAAGATTTCCTCAAAAAACTAGCTCAGTTTCAGGCACTGTGCCATCTAGACTTGTTATTATTTGTCTCTATAAATTTAGTCGCATACATTGTTCAAAATTTCGTTAGCATTATGAGAACTTGAAACATTGTAGAGGCCGTTACAGTGCAAAACACAGCGACGTTTATTTGAAGCCACTACATTATAGAGAAGTGACCGCGTTACAGAGTCTAACAATCCCTTTTGTTCCCCGGTATCGTAAATGTCAATTAGGGTAAATGCAAATAAAATGCTGATAGATTCAATAACCATAAGAAACGTGATAGACTTTATTAGTGACCAAAATCCTCCAAACTTAAGTCCAAACTAGGGCCAGTACTGAAACTGTATGATGATGAATTAAATACAAATACAGATAAATAATCATAAACATACTTAGGTACACACATATTTAAACTAATAATTCTATTATAAATCAGAGGAATACTTGGATGATAATAATTCTGGGGAACGTTTGACTATTTTTTTTTAAAAACGTATTTAAAAAAAAATCATTACAAAAAAAAAGAGGACACCTACTGTAGTTTGTTTCGCCTGTTTTTTCTCCGTCAGAGGAACCTCATTAGGAAACGGTGGGAGATTTAAAAAGAATACGTTTTAGTCAAATGTATTTTTTCTGCTGTCAGACATAAGAACAACATAAGAACTATCCAGATGTCAGATGTATATTTCTTAGGTTGACAAAATGATTTGATTTGAAAATGTCTCAAATGGAATTCAATCACACAAGCTTTGAATATAGGGTCACTACCAACTATGAATGAAAGAAATCAAATACATTTATTTGGTATGAAATTGGTATACTACCGATCTGTCAAAATTATCAGCATATAAAAATTCACTTTTGTACATAGGCCCTCCAAGAAAGCGCCAGCAAAAGTCGATATGCATTTTTTGAAAAGTTTATTCATAATCCATACCATATAAAAACCATTTGTACGTGGTAGAGCCAAGCGGCAGCTTTTGCTGCTGCTCGAATGTTTCCGCTCGACCGGTGTAGCAACGGCCTCACAGAATACCGGCGTGAAATAGATGCATCTTGTGCTTCAGCATTTCGTTCTCTCACTCCTCTCTCCCTCATCCCCTTTTCATAATCTCTCCCATCCTCCGAATATCCTTAAAGTGTTGCAGATGTACATGGGCGTCGGTAATCTCCGGTTTGTCCCATACTCATAAAAAGGAATAACCACACTGAGCAATTGTTTGTTGAGGGCTAATGCCTTAACTATTTAAATACGTATTTAAGTTATAAAAAAGTCTTTCTCGTCCTAACAATGCCTTGCCAATTATGTAACCCGCGTTTCCAATTCTAATTCCACTACACAGCGTTAGTGGATTCGCCATTGCCACATACCACATTACTTTTCCTACAAATCGGCAAATAATTTCTCGAGCTACCATAAATCGCGTTCCTAAAGTTCACAAACACATAGATAGATGTATGAGATCCCGCGTGTGCCGACGCTTGCAACGTTTCAGTACGAACAAGGAACACTGAATCGTAAGCATTAGAATTTCATTGTAGTTGTTTGTAGTAGTATAAGAAACTATGTAAATAAAAAATACTAAAACGCCAATAGAGCATTGGGTTAGGGTGCGAACTACGAAACATTACGTCGTATGTTCGGACCCGCCATTCGTGAATCACTCCAGATACAAGCTGTGCTGCTGAGCAATGCTTAGTTGGACGTTTAACAGGAATATTAGTAATGATAGTTAATAAATGAATAGCATTGCTATTACTCTTTTTAAAAAAAAATATGGATATGTTCATACAGTATGCTATGTAAGGAGTATAAAAGAGTTCGTTTTAATGCACATTCGCGCGTTTTACTGATCTCCTTAGACGCGCCGTACAAGTTAACGATTTCGAGATTAATTATGAAAAATTTGATTCAACCTTATTGTAACATAGAACTGAATGATGGAGGAATATAATTATACAGAATAGTGGTGGGATGCTACCGGTGTACTGCGGTATAATATGGACAAACCTCCCAAAAAATATATACCAGCTGGCGTTTTCTTGCAGAGGCTTAACTTCAGCTGTGGACTAAAATTGGTTGCTTTAGTGGTAAATAAAATAGTGTCTGCATGGGGACTGTACTGTTTCCCTTTTGCCTAATACTTTTTTCGTTCGAAATGAAACTATTATTAACTATTTTTACAGCACCTGTGATCACGGGGGGACGTGAAGCAATCGAAACGTCGGGAATATAAAAACATTATTAAACGCGATCAAATTCGTAAATAATAGATTCATTTCAAATGTTTAGTGTTCGCGTGAATACAAGAAATCATTATACCTTTTTTCTGTTTACCCTATTGAGGGTTTAATTTGAGAGTTTCCATGTTTACATTGATTATGTCGAGTAACACTAGAATCAATTTACTTTGTGTTATTCTGATTCCAAGAATACATCTCGTATTAGACGAATTATTAAGTGGGTACAAAGTTGCGGACTCAGCTTGTGACGTGTGATGTTTCCGTTGGTGATTTCAACCACGTTGTCGATTTCTTCCTATACCACGATAGCCGAGCTCGATCCTTTAAATAAAGGGCTCCAATATAACGCGTATGTGATAAGATCGGAGGAAGGGTCTGCATCCAAACAATCATTTATGTTTTTGAACATCTATTTCAGATTCTCCACTAAGCCTCGAGATTTTCAAAATACCTTCTCAGATATCTGATGCAATCAATGCCTCAATCGAATTATCCAAATGAATTATTTGTAGTATGGGTGCGTATATAAGCGATTCTGCCACTCCATCATGCCCCACTGGTGTTAGATGTTCATTAAAGGACTTTTCAGCAAAATTATCTTTCCAGATAGATGGCGAACATGCTACATCCAAGATATTCAAACTGACGCGGGGAAGCAAGGTCCCGAGTGTGAGGAGTTTATTATTGTTATGAAATATCACGTGGTGGAGTCAAGCGGCTGCTTTTGCTGCTGCTCGAATGGGCTAGCTCATCCGGGTTAGTACGTCCTCGCAAAATATCAGCGTGAATGCCTCTCTAGCATCTTGTACTTCTGCGTTACGTTCGGTGAGGGTGGTACCAGCCCTCTCCCACCCTCCCTCTCCCCCAACCCCCCTCCCCATCATGACTCCCATCCCCCCAAATATACTTAATGGCGGGCAAGGCATCTGAAGTTCCTTAGTGTTGCAGATGGATGGAAAAAGCTTGTAAATGGCACTTCAACATGAAGTTAAATGACTGACCCCACATTGTACTGCGGGTTCTTCTCTGAGAAGGTTTACTTGTTCGAAACGGCCTTTATGGTCATCAAAATCTAATCTGAATATAAAATGATATATATATATATCTCTAATCGTGCATAGGCACGTATGTATATATTCACGCCTTGTTCCCAACGGGGTAGGCATAGACAATCTTATTCCACTTGCTACTGTCCTGACATACGTCTTTCGCTTCTCCCACTTTCATCAATCTTCGCATGCATGCTCGTTGGTTTAGAGTACTCTTGACCTGGCTTTTTTTCAGAGCGTCTCCGATTTGATCGTGTAATGTTCGCCTAGGTCTTCCTCTCCCGACTCTACCATTTACACTCGCCTCATATATTTGTTTCGTCAACCTACTTTCATTCATCCTCCCCACATGTCCAAACCAGCTCAGCATCCCTTTCTCAATTCGTGTCACTACATCGTCTCTAATCTAAATATATCTAAATTTGATTTCTTGTATTCACGCGAACACTACACATTTTAAATGAAACTATTATTTACGGATTTTATCCCTTCGTGACCACGGCTGCTGTGAAGCAATCCGATCAAATCCGATCCGTATTTACGGATCGGATTATTATTTAATAGCTTGAATTCAAATAAAAATTTAAATTTGATTTTAATAGCCTATACGAAAATCAAAAAAAAAAAACATTATGATGATGATGATCCAAATTAGTATGTTCATCAACTTTTTCTCTTATTGCGACCCCGTTAGTGTCAAAAACAACGAAGAAGAATTAGCAAAGTTTTAAATTACTGTTATATTATATAACATTGAGACCTGGGTACGATCCCGATTTTTATATTTCTCATAGAACACACGGTCGGTGATTTCTAGCCTTATTGTCATGGCATTCGCTTTAGTTTTATAGAGCGCGATTGACCCGGGCACTACAAAAATGATTAATGGAAATTTTAAGTGTTGCATTTTTAATGTTTCGAGGACAAGTTAAACCTGCACATGAGGCAGCGTGACGAACTATACACGACCCCAAAAACCCTGCTGAATATTGAGAGGAGGCATTTGCCCGGCAACGAGACATTTACATGTTTTTTAATACTCGAATTAGGTTTATTAGAAATGTAGAGACTGATGAATTGTAGAGTATTAAAAATTAAGAGACTGATGCCCGAGTGGACAGGAAGCCCCGCAATTTGATGAATCATGAGATTTTTTGTTATGAGCGGACAGTAAATGGGCTAATGAACTTGTTTTATTTTATTTCGTTAAGAATGCAATTTGCTCACGTATGAACGATACGGAAATAAATCAGAGTGTTTCGACTCTTTGACTCGGGCTCCCCATTTCTTGGGAAGGCATGAGAGCTTTACGCTTTCATTAACCGAGATCACGCTTTACGGAAGTATCATCTGAAAAAAATCCATTATTGAAATGGAAAGTCAGTAGTCAGTACGTGCAATCAATGTGTTTCCGCACACCTGATTTTAAATGTGTTTTAAATTTAAGTTGTTGTCTATATTCCGATTCTTAGGAAAATATTACTAAAGAATTATAATATTATATTACTTTCAATATCGATGAATAAGTATTTATTTTTGGAACCTATCTTTACAGATAGTTTTGCAATCACTTCACTTTTTTTGGATTTTTGGGAGTTTGAATTTGGATATCATATTCTATTCTGCTGACAAAAACGCGAAAAAGGTTTTTAATTAATTTTTAAACATACAACAAAAACAATATCTGGAGGTCTAACACCTCAGTCCCCCCGTGACCACGGCTCCTGTACAGCAATCGAAACATCGGGAATATACATACAAAACTAAACGCCATAAAATCCGTAAATAGTTTCATTTCAAGTAATTATTTGGTTCTGATCTATTTAAAAGAATTCAGAAATTATTAATAATTTAATTTCTGAATCTGAATTAATAATTTAAATCTCAGCCTGTCACAAATCCACTGCTGAACATAAGGCTCTCAAAGATTCCAAAGCCACAAAGCACGGGCCTGCGCCATCTGCATTCATCGACTTTCCACAATAACTTAAACGTGGTAGAGCCAAGCGGCGACTTTTGCTGCTGCTCGAATGGGCCGGCTCGACCGGGTTGATACCACGGCCTCCTAGTACACCGGCCTGAAGTAGACGCATTTTGTGCTTCTGTGTTTCGTTCGGTGAGTGTGGTAACCGGAGGCCCACTCTTCCTCCCCATCTTCCACCACATCCTCCCTCCCATCTCCCAAATATCGTTAAACGCCGGCAAGGTTTCTGTTTCACCTCTGGTGTTGCAGATGTACGTGGGTGACGTTAATCACTTAGCATCAGGTGAACCGCTTGCTTCGTTTGCCGCCTTTTTTTTTATTGGAAAATAAAAAAAACCTTCCAAGAAATGCTTGCTTGTCATTGATGCCGCTTTCTCGAAGAGTTATTATTTTATTATTATTCGACATTCTATTTACGTCCACCTCTGCACATTGTCCTGCTGAAACCGCTCTAACATTTTGTTAATATGCCGCAGTAACAAATATCCCACAAACGAAAACTTTTTACGTACATCTGTTCGTTGAGTGTAATACAATTTGTATTGATTTCCTTCCAAGATAAAATCGGGAAAGCTCGTAGGCGTGCTTTCAGACAAAACACATATATTATAGTCGTTCGGTGAATCACGTCCGCAGAGTTTTTCCACAACGCTCACTCATATTTATGGTCGCCATCTTAGATAAACAAAATGTGGGACAATGTCCCTTAGAGTACTGTAAATATACTCAGAGCTTTTTGCTATACAAATTAGGATGACAAACACATAAATGTACCACAATAATCTCTTATCGTATAAATGATAAACGATTATTGTAACAGGGACACCTTTATCATTTAAGATATAGGCAACGCATCTACTACTAATTCTACATCAGCCTAGTTTAGTACACTGCTGAACATAGACCTCACAGAGGAAGTGCCCGTAAAAGCTGGAAGCTTTGGAACTCACCACGCTGGGCATGCGAGTGCAAGCGAGATGAACCCTTGAAACCCCGGTACCCTTGCACTAGTGTTGCTGCTCCCAAATAATTGTTCCCGGTCCGGACAAACCCATGTCGAAAAGGTATAATTGCACTTATTATGTAATATTTACCACGTGGCTTACTGTTTCCAATTCCACTCTAAGCTAATATTTGTGCCAAAACACAAGTTATCGGTTTCCGGGCCGGGTTGTGTCTGTTGGTAGAAAAACAAATTATTACTTTCGCGTCCGATTGTGTTGTGCTGCTTCCCATGGCTCTGGCACTGCATTTGTCCCTCTCCCCGATCTTATCGCATAACCGTTACATCGTATATGGGAAGGTTCAGAAGTTTGAGTGCCGCTGCGTTCGCGCGTACACTTTCTGCGCTATAATAACTCCTATGTAGTTGACAACTGCGAATATTATTCTGAAGTTTCCGTGGTCAAAATCGGACAGGAAAACGTCATTTAAGATTTTATCTATTATGCATTGGAACTTTTTGTCTTTACGTTTGATTATTAAAAGCTTTGTATTTAACTTTCTTAAAAATGCGCATCTCATAGTTTCAGGTAGTCATCTACAGGTATCGTTGTAGACTTTACCGACAGAGAGCGCATCACATTTGTAAGTTTTAGAAAGGATTTTTCATTAGTGGTATAATTCATTTTTATTTTTATTTTAAACTATTAATTTTAGTAAATAGATTTATGTAATAGATGTATTATTAAATGTTATGTAGTACTAACCATCACTTGCCTACCCACCACCTCCCGTGGCCCCACCAACTTCTCGCTCATAAACGCTGAATCTCGGGGTAACGCACCGGTTCATGCACGGGCTCTTTTCCATCGCGTTTTCTTGACTTCTACCATTGTTTACTCAAGGACAAACTCTTTAATCTTCTCATTGTCTTATATCTACAGTGTATCCATTCTGGGGCTTAACATCACAAGTGATTAACTTGCCCGGACGCCGCAGTTTACTTGCAAGCACGTGCCGGAGGTAAATATCGTAAGAGAAGGTTAGAACGTTCACAATGAAAATATCCGAAATTTTCAAAATTTCTGCATAACCTATTCTTGCTCAGCTCTGCTTCGAGTGGTGGACAAATGAATTCCTATTTTATTCGGGCGTTTGTTTATATAAAATTGAAAAAAATTAAAAATTAAAAGTAAGCAAAGAGAAGAAACAAAAAAATGCTATCAAATTTTAATGCTTCTCATAAAAGCGCTTCATATTCCCACTCATTCTCTGTGCATGCTGTTAGATTGTGGAATTCTCTCCCACCAAATATACGTGACTGCAAAACTATTTCTGTATTTAAGAATAGAGTCAAAGACCACATTATGTCATTGGCAATATGAACTATTGGCACTATTCTATTATGTATATATTTATTTAATTTTGGGTATGTATCTATGACTCCCCAAGATGGAGTGACGACCTGCGCAGTGTTGCGGGAAGTCGATGGATGCAGGTGGCTCAGGACCGAGCTTCGTGGCAATCTTGGGAGGCCTATGTTCAGCAGTAGACTTCTGATAGGCTGAAATGAATGAATGAATGAATGAATGAATGAATGAATGAATGAATGAATGAATGAATGAATGAATGAATGAATGAATGAATGAATGAATGAATGAATGAATGAATGAATGAATGAATGAATGAATGAATGAATGAATGAATGAATGAATGAATGAATGAATGAATGAATGAATGAATGAATGAATGAATGAATGAATGAATGAATGAATGAATGAATGAATGAATGAATGAATGAATGAATGAATGAATGAATGAATGAATGAATGAATGAATGAATGAATGAATGAATGAATGAATGAATGAATGAATGAATGAATGAATGAATGAATGAATGAATGAATGAATGAATGAATGAATGAATGAATGAATGAATGAATGAATGAATGAATGAATGAATGAATGAATGAATGAATGAATGAATGAATGAATGAATGAATGAATGAATGAATGAATGAATGAATGAATGAATGAATGAATGAATGAATGAATGAATGAATGAATGAATGAATGAATGAATGAATGAATGAATGAATGAATGAATGAATGAATGAATGAATGAATGAATGAATGAATGAATGAATGAATGAATGAATGAATGAATGAATGAATGAATGAATGAATGAATGAATGAATGAATGAATGAATGAATGAATGAATGAATGAATGAATGAATGAATGAATGAATGAATGAATGAATGAATGAATGAATGAATGAATGAATGAATGAATGAATGAATGAATGAATGAATGAATGAATGAATGAATGAATGAATGAATGAATGAATGAATGAATGAATGAATGAATGAATGAATGAATGAATGAATGAATGAATGAATGAATGAATGAATGAATGAATGAATGAATGAATGAATGAATGAATGAATGAATGAATGAATGAATGAATGAATGAATGAATGAATGAATGAATGAATGAATGAATGAATGAATGAATGAATGAATGAATGAATGAATGAATGAATGAATGAATGAATGAATGAATGAATGAATGAATGAATGAATGAATGAATGAATGAATGAATGAATGAATGAATGAATGAATGAATGAATGAATGAATGAATGAATGAATGAATGAATGAATGAATGAATGAATGAATGAATGAATGAATGAATGAATGAATGAATGAATGAATGAATGAATGAATGAATGAATGAATGAATGAATGAATGAATGAATGAATGAATGAATGAATGAATGAATGAATGAATGAATGAATGAATGAATGAATGAATGAATGAATGAATGAATGAATGAATGAATGAATGAATGAATGAATGAATGAATGAATGAATGAATGAATGAATGAATGAATGAATGAATGAATGAATGAATGAATGAATGAATGAATGAATGAATGAATGAATGAATGAATGAATGAATGAATGAATGAATGAATGAATGAATGAATGAATGAATGAATGAATGAATGAATGAATGAATGAATGAATGAATGAATGAATGAAAAATGTATCTATATAATTATATATTTATTTAAGTATATATTTATGTATAAGTAGGTGTATGTGGATTTATATAGAACGTTTCGCATATATGTATGTTTTTTTGTATTGTACGCGCGCAATCTACCATTGACTAGCTATTCTCCTGTTGCAGGTCTGCTGTAAGAAATGAGCAGTACCTTTGTACAGACCATTTCATCCTATCATATTTCGTTTTATTCCGTTTTACTTGTGTGTACATGAATTATTAAATAAATAAATAAATAAATAAATGCTGTCTTTGCCACCGATTATCTATGCTGCAACGTTGCCGTAAAAAGGACCTCAGTCAGCTATGGCCGCGGCTGTAATAACAGCCTTAGCGCTGATTTTCAGTGGGACCAGAAGTGGACAGAGTATCTCGGTTCAGCTGCAATATATATGCGGTAGAAAAGAAAAAATTTAAAAGAAAAAAAATGTAAATTGACTGCTGTATCGTAAGGTTTTTTGTTGTTGCTGCAATCTAATATTTTCTACATACTGGCTTCACCTTCTTAGAGAATGTTTCTACAGCTTTCTTGGGAAAATGGTTATGTTTTATATATTACTTCCCCAAGCTTCAAAGAATCTCCAAACATCGGTTTGGCCGTTAATGCATAACTCAATGTCAAAATTTCAAAAGGATAAATAAATAAACTTTTACATTTTTAATATTAGTATATAGATAGATATGGGGTGCAAGAATGAAAAAAAGTATTTTTCTGCAAAACCTAAGCTCGTCTGCAGCACCGGGTTTGCTCTGCTAGTTAATAAACGAGGCTATAGTGATCAAATGATGGCGAAAATCAATCTAAATTATGCGAACCCAATCTCACGGATTAGTGATTGCGAGCAGCATCCCCACTGCGTGGGTGACGGCACTGAGCTCACCAACCCGCTTGCCCAGCGTGGATAATCCTTTCAAGCAATGAATGAATGGCTTTTGTCGGCACTTTCCTGCAGAGGCCTATCTTCATTTTCATGTTCCATGTTATCTGTTTTTTCTTGTAATATTTGCCGTGTTGTGGCTTTCAGCTCTGAATATACTTTCTATCTTTCCCGAATGCTTCTCACCAAAGATATTGATGTTGCTCTAATTTTGAATTAATTTGCTCGTTGTACCGAACCATTATACTTCGGCCCACGTTTTATTGATAATAATAACTACTCATTAGTTAGTGGACTTATAAAACATATATTTTTTAAATATCTATATATTTTACTGTCTATTGTCAAGTTTAATAGTAGTCCCAACGAGTTTTGGACTGAACCCAACTGCGACCTGACTGGCTATCTTTCCTATTAACTTTAGTGACTAGTCACAGTTCTACGTTGAGTAAATTCGTTGCTTTTGTGTTTTTGTTCTTGTCTGATATCTTTTTATTCGCTCAAATCAGAAAAGAATATTCTTCATCTTCATTAGATTGGTATAATTTCACAGCTTGACATTAGCCTCTTCCCACTAGCTCCTACTTCGAACGATAGGTCAATAAACATATGCACCGTTCGTGAAACTACTTTACTCAAATATTTCTCTAAAACTTAAGATGGAAAGTTCGCAACCGGTACGTGTTGCCAGTAATGACTTACAGAATACGTGGTTTTTCACTGCAGGCTCAGGCCGTATGAGGAAACTCTAACTTGCTCAGCGGGCTATGGAAAGGGTTATGTTAGAAGCATCACTGCGCGATGGAGTCTGCAACGACGGTATCCGCACTAGAGATAGGTTAACCGCTATGGCCGTAAGGATCAGCAAACTAAAGTGGCCATGGGCCAACCATGTAACACGTAGAACTGACGAGGAAGAAAGGTTTTCGAGGGGCAACCTCGTACAGAATAATACACCCTCAGCACGGTGTTGCTTGAAATGTTAGGATGACTAAGAAACGTGCTTTGTGGCAATCTTTGGTGTTCAGTAGTGGACTTATAACAGACTGAAATGTATCATTCCAGTCTGTTAGAAGAGAATAAAACTAAGGTAACAGAAATAACCTTAAGGATCACTTCAAAATTACCGTCCTATTTCTGTGTTACCACTAATAAAAAAATTTTATGGCCTAGTAGCTATTGCCATTACTAATATTCCGTTTAACCGATCCAACTAAGCATTAGAGCCGAGTGGTTCACGACAATAGTCGACTATCACGTACCTATGACTTCATGTTTCGCAGTCTGCACCTCCACCCATTAGGCCGGAGGCGCTTAAATGATAAGCAATTCGAAACATATTACAAAAGTAAAATCAACGACGAATGTGGGTATAGAACTAGTGTAGGATATTGTACAAGTCCGGAAAGAGTTCCATGACACTCCCGGTGTTTTCTGTGATCTTTCAAAGGCATTTCATTGTGTGTACACATTAAATTTTAATTTGTAAACTTAAATACTACGGAATATATGATGCCGCACTTGATCTCTTATCCTCAGATCTCCCAAAAAAAGCACAAGATTGGAATCATGTGGTGAAAACGGGTGTCCCTCAGTGTTTTTTTTCCTCGAATTCCCCAGTTTTTCGATGTTACGGTATTGTGAAAAAAATAAAACGATTGCACACTGGAACGGCCAATTCGAATGCTTGATATTATTTGCATTTAAATGCAAAAAAAATCCCACTATCAAAGTTTCCACTATCAAAGTCTTCTCAGAATACTGTAATAAAACTACTATAAACAGAAGACTCATTTAGATTTCAAAAGTTCGACTGTATTTCTCAAACATCAGTGGGGAGGCGGATATTGATAAAATTTAAGTATAATCTTGTACTATTAAATTTTTTGTTTAAAAAAAATACTAAAAGGAGGATACCAATGGAACTCCGTTGGTATCCTCCTTTTATCCGGAAAAGAAACGGAAATTACGAAACCGTGGTGGATTATAAAAACGACGTTTGGCAAGTAATATATCTTTCTTATGTGACGACCTGCGCAGTGTTGCGGGAAGTCGATGGATGCAGGTGGCTCAGGACCGAGCTTCGTGGCAATCTTTAGGGGAGGCCTATGTTCAGCAGTGGACTTCTGATAGGCTGAAATGATGATGATGACGATGATGTCAATGAATAAATTATTTTTATTAGCTTTGAAAACATGTTGTACGAACGAATAAAATTAACATACAAAATAACATAAATTAAAAAAAAATCAGGGAAAAGTCGGGGAAAAAGTTTTACAATATTTTTATACAAATTCAAGATATTTTTTATCTTTTTACTTTATTTACATTTTAGGATACATGTGCCATTTTGTAGGCAGTGACAAAATCACTTTGCTGAAGATATTTTGGTACTTCTGATCAAAAAACTGCCACAACTAGTTTTGACAGTCCTCTCTTGATAATAACTTAACACTACTTAAAGAATTCTGAAAAGCCCGAAACAGGTGAAAATGTGAGGGTGCAAGGTCAGGGCTTTTATTATATGTTGGATGCTTTAACACTTCTCAACGAAACTCTCTCACAATCTGCTGAGTGGCTAAAGATGTGTGTGGTCGGGCGTTATCATGATGAAAATGGGTGCAGCTTTTCTGTTGATCGATTCGGGCCGTTTTTTCTCTACAACTTGCTTGAGTCTCATCAGCTGTTGGCAGTAAAGATCCTAATCTATGGTTTTTCCCGGCGGTAAAACCAATATCACCATACACACAGCATCACTTTATTGCGATTTAATCCGGATTTCTCTATACTCTATGGAGCTTGAATGCTCTTTGACCATAATTTTTTTCGTACGTTCTTGTCGTAGGTAATCCACTTTTCGTCAGTGATAAGAAATTACTATTAATTATTCTAGGACTTCGCCTGGTCTCTATTATTCAGCTTCTCGTAATGTTGATTTATTTTCATCATTGGAAGCAAAACTATCCTAATTGGCCATGGTATCCTAAGTGACTTTAACATGAGCCTCTTAAGTAATGACACACGTAACAAGAAACTAGTCTCCATTATCTCTTCTGTTAATTTACATATTCTTCCTCTCTGCTACTCACCATTCCGATGAAAGTTCCGTTTTGTGTCTAGATCTTATTCTTGTTTCTGATGCTAGTTCCGTGTGGCTGTCGGAAGTAAAGAATAGCGCCAACCCTGTCTAACCATGGGTGTCGTAAAAGGCGACTAATGGTAAAAATTATATTAGGAGATGGGCAGCAGCATCTTCCTGCACTAGAACAAAAAAAAAACTGCGGTTGCCAACCCGCTCGCCAGGCGTGGCAACTAAGGCAAACCCCCCCCCATGATGAGAGGTAGAAGAAAGCAATGGCCCCCAGTCCCCGGCGGCCTCGCTAGTCCTGGCTATGGTGGCAGCCATGGTAACGGCGAGGCAAGGGGTGCGAAGAATCACCGGCTGATTTCTAGCTGCCAACCCAAACGACTGGACCTGGCAACATATAACGCACGCACATTGAGGACCGACGAGAAGATACTAGAACTGGAAGAAGAAGTAAGAAAGTTACACTGGAGTATTATAGGGTTGTCTGAAGTCCGAAGACAGGAGAGGACTCCATAATCCTAAAATCCGGTAACTTGTTCTACTACCGGCAAGGCGACCATCTGTCCCAAGGAGGTGTCGGGTTTATCGTTCACAGGTCTCTCATCAAAAACGTGATCGAGATCGGAAGTGTGTCGAGTAGGGTCGCGTACCTTATACTCAGAATAACCAAAAGGTATTCGCTGAAGGTCATACAGGTATACGCACCAACCTCGACACACCCTGATGATGAAGTGGAGGCAATGTATGAGGATATTTCAAGAGCCATGCATTGCTCTAAGACTCACTACACGGTGTTGATGGGAGACTTTAGCGCAAAACTAGGTACGAAAAAAGGCGATGAGCTGATAGTGGGGAACTTTGGAGTAGGGCAACGGAACCCAAGAGGGCAACAGCTGGCTGACTTCATGGCAAAGGAGGGATTCTTTATGATGAACTCCTATTTCCAGAAGCGGCCCCACAGGAAGTGGACATGGATGAGCCCGGACGGTACCACAAAAATGAGATCGACTTCATCATGACGACCAAGCGTCAGCTGTTCAGTGATGTCTCTGTGATCACTAGGGTAAAAACCGGCAGTGATCACCGAATGGTAAGAGGCACACTGAACCTTAACATTAGGCTCGAGCGGTCTCGTCTGGTGAAGTCTACGCTCCGCCCACCACGTGCCCTTATCCAGAACCCCGAGAGCTTTCAGCTCGAATTGCATAATCGCTTTCAGTGCCTAGACGATTGCGTTACAGTGGACGATACGAATAGCAGGCTAGTGGAAACTGTCCATGCGGTAGGAGCTAAGTTTTGCAGGACCCGCCGCACGAACAAGCCCCAAAAGCTCTCTGATCACACTCTTATCCTCATGAAAGCCAGGCGTGAGATAAAGCTGCAGTCTACAACGGATGCGTCAGCGTATCGGCTACTGAATAGACAGATCTCCAAATGTATGAGGCAAGACTTACGCAAATTCAATACAGCCTGTATTGAAAAAGCGATAGAGCGGAACCAAGGCTCCAAAGTCTTCGCCAGAGATCTGTCTATCGGAAAGAGCCAACTGACCAAGCTGAAGACCGAAAGCGGCGCAGTCATTTCCGCTGGAGCCGAGATTTTGAGTGAGATCGAGAGATTTTACGGACAGCTGTACACAACGTCGTTGAAACCACACACTGATGTGAGTAACGACCCAAGAGCCAAGCTTATCCGACATTACTCCGATAACATCCCGGACGTCAGTCTGAGCGAGATTAGGATGGCTCTCAAACAGCTTAAAACGGCAAGGCGCCGGGTGAGGACGGAATTACAGCTGAGCTTCTGAAAGCGGGTGGAAAACCGATACTTGTTGTCCTTCAGAAGCTGTTTAATTCCGTCATTCATGGCGGTGTTACGCCGAAAGCGTGGAGTAGAAGCGTGGTTGTCCTATTCTTCAAGAAAGGGATAACTGCCTTTTGAAGAATTATAGACCGATATCGCTTCTAAGCCGCGTCTACGTGCTGTTTTCGAGAGTCATCTCAAATCGTCTAGTGAACAGACTTGACGACTTCCAGCCTCCCGAACAAGCCGGATTCCGAAAAGGCTATAGTACCATAGACCACATACATACTCTTCGCCAGATTGTACAGAAGGCCGAGGAGTACAACTTGCCATTATGTCTGGCGTATGTGGACTATGAGAAAGCCTTCGATTCAGTCGAAATTTGGGCGGTGCTACAGTCTCTCCAGCGGTGCCAGATAGACTCTCAGTATATCGAAGTGCTGAGGTGTTTGTACAACGAGGCTACGATGTCTATCCGAGTACAGAATCAGAGTACGAAACCAATCCAACTGCAGAAAGGTGTAAGACAGGGTGATGTCATATCCCCGAAACTCTTCACCGCTGCATTGGAAGATGTTTTCAAGCAGCTGAACTGGAAAGGATACGGTATCAACATCAATGGCGAATACATCACTCACCTTCGATTTGCCGACGACATAGTTCTTATGGCAGGATCGCTGGAGGAGCTTAGTACAATGCTCAATGACCTCAATAACGTCTCCCAACAGGTTGGTCTTAAGATAAACATGGACAAGACGAAGTTCATGTCAAACGTCCATGTCACACCAATACCGGTTGTTGTTGGGAACAATAGGCTCGAAGTTGTAGACGAGTACGTATACCTGGGACAAATTGTCCGATTAGGTAAGTCCAACTTCGACTCAGAGGTCAATTGACGAATCCAACTCGGCTGGGCTGCGTTCGGGAAACTACGTCATATCTTCTCGTCGAGTATACCGCAAAGCCTCAAGACGAAATTATACAATCAGTGCGTGTTGCCAGTGATGACATACGGATCCGAGACTTGGTCCTTCACTGCAGCCCGTATGAGGAAACTCAAAGTTGCTCAGCGCGCTATGGAAAGGGCTATGCTCGGTGTTTCTCTGCGTGATAGAGTCTGCAACGATAATATCCGCAGCAGAACTAAGGTAACCGACATAGCCGTAAAGATCAGCAAGCTGAAGTGGCAATGGGCCGGCCACATAGCTCGCAGAACTGACAACCGCTGGGGAAAAAAGGTTCTCGAGTGGCAGCCACGTACGGGCAAACGCAGTGTAGGACGACCCCCCACAAGATGGAGTGACGACCTGCGCAGTGTTGCGGGAAGTCGATGGATGCAGGTGGCTCAGGACCGTGCTTCGTGGCAATCTTTGGGGGAGGCCTATGTTCAGCAGTGGACTTCTAATAGGCTGAAATGATGATGATGATGATGCTAGTTCTGCTTCATTTTCGTGTCACGATCTTATTCTTGTTTCTATACGATTTAACAAACTTAACGCATGTCTAAATTCTTACTCACAAGCAGCTTTCAGTCTATTGATTTGGAGCGTTTGAGCTGATGAAAATAATATTGACAGGTCTTTGGTTTTTATTATAAGATCTTTGCTACAAATAACATCATTTTAAACCGTTTTTTCAAGTTTAACATCCTCCCTTTAATCAAGTTAGATTAAAGCACTTTGCCTTACATAGGTTATAAAAAGCTTATGTTCAAAAGAGAGAAAGCTAAGAGACCAGTTAAGAATCGTCCATTCGACGATAGCTTGACAACTATTAAAACGCTTTGTAATCCCTGAAGTAAGAAACAAGAGTACATAGTGATGCAAAGAGGAGACATAAATAATAATAATGCGATTGAAATATCACATTCCATTCAGATGTGGAGATTTTATAGAACTCAAAGTGTAGGTAGCACATCTGGTGATATTATTGTCTCTTTTGATTAAACAACACTCCTCCGGCATTTTCCTGAACTTCTTCTCGCTGATCACGCTTGGCTGCTCTGCTCTCCTTTCAATAAGGTTACCGAGGGTGACATTTAAAAATCATCTCTATCAATTTCTAAGAAAGCCATTGGTTAGGACAATCTCGTTCCTATAATAATTGACCTAACTAATTTTTCACTAGAAACAAGCACGTGTCCGGCTAACTGGAATACCTTCAACGTTCGTTATTTCCCTACCGAAAACTTCCTATTCCCCGTCCTTATTCCAATATCACTCTATCTTTATTCTTTCAAATAAACCTAAAGTCCAGGAAAATACAGTGCTAAGGTAACATTCTGAATTTCTAACTTTTATCTACCTGCTGAGTCCTTTCCAATCCGGTTGTCATTCCGATCACAGCACAGTCAGCGCTAGTGTCAAATGACATTCAGTTGATTATGATATGAGGATTTTCTTGTGCAGGCTTTCGTCAAGTGGTGTTATTCTCTACTCCTCATCTCCGTTTTCATTGACGGTCTGACTGCTATTTTCTCCGATTACTCTCATCTCTACGCTGATGATCTCCAGCTCTACCGCCACTTTTAAGTCAAAGATAAAGAGGAATCAATTTACATTCTGAATATAGATTCTAGTATCATAGTCAATTGGGAAAAGCCCTTAGGTCTTCTTGTTAACCCTACTAGATAACAAGTTCTGATAATAGACTACTTCTATATGCTTATATTTTGAGACCATTCGAAAGTTTCTGCCGTAACTTATGCTAATATTCAAAACTCCATATTTTATTCTATTTTATACTCACTTGTCTTGAGTGTCTGGCATTGGCATGGTTATCAAAAAAGTGAACTCAGTATTGCTATAAGTTCTGTTACAGGCTGATGCTGTGCCATTTATTTAAGAAACAGTGTAATAATAAAATACTTATGTGTATATATTTAACGAATAAATGATCGGAACGATTAAATAAAAAAAAAGATTTTCAAAAACTCTGGTCACGAATCTATGGTTTTACGCACTGTCTCCTTGGAGAACTTACCCACTGCTAGGTAAAAAGATTTCTTGAAAGACTCGATGTCGGAGTAATATTTTAAACAGGCCATGTCCTTCGGAACCACAGTTTGAAGTCCAACGGATTCAGAGCTGGACTAGACGAGCCCCAGTTTAAAGACTGCAAGCTAAAGCTCTCCTGAAGTTCGGAATAGAATTCTCAAGCCAGATTGAGTTGCACGTGCCTTGTGACCAGGAGCAGAGTCTTGCTGGAAAGTCGACAATCCATTTTTGAAAATTATATCACTGATAAGCTTCTCTTCACGGTCCAATACAGTCTCTCGATCTCGATGTTGCTCATTTTCAGAAACATTTTACGCCATTTACTAGGTGCTAGAATCGTCTTAGATCGTTGGTCACTCCAATCCGAAAAATCAAACTATGATTAATGCAGGATGACAATCATCTTGAAGTTCACCAATAAGTTGCGAGTCTTCTTTGGAGCTGTGACTGTGCACTTAGTTATTTTGCTTGCCGTAATGCTCTTCAAACATAAAAATGTTTTTATCAGTGAAGACCATAATTCTTTATCCTCTACCAGCGTATCGAGACGGTAAGCGTTTCGATCGATCCACTGCTGCGTGAATTGTCTTATACACAAGATGGTATAAGACAATTCACGCAGCAAGTGTACAATTATTTTGTTCTATTAAAAATCATTTAGCGATTTTCTAATCTTCGCTTCTTAGGTGGTCTGTAGGCACATGTAGATAAAAGTAAAACAACCAGACATTGCTTAGATACATTTAAACATTACTTATTAAAATAAAAATAACAATGAAACAAATATTTACTTAATTTTGCATAGTAATTTATAGATCATATTAATTGAACTTTTTTAATTCATTGTGGTGAAGTGGCAGCGTTTTATTTAATTTAGGACGACGAAGGTATAATTTTTAGTCCTCGGCCTAGCCATAATAGCTATGTGAAATAGAGTACCGTCCTTCGGCCATTGCATATACGGTGGTGTGATGACGTAACGCGTTGTGCAGGGCAGCTGTTGCTGGGCAGACGGCAGCGGGCGATGCGTGCGCTTGACGGACACCTCTCTGCTGACCCTCAGCGAGGTGGAGCGACGCGCGCTCCAGCAGGCCGCCTTGGCACGCCTGCAGCAGATCAACCTCGGCACCGCTATCAAGATACCTGAAGGTATGTACTAGTGATAACATGTCACGTAACTAATAACTTCATATATCGTACCTTAATAAATGTTTACATGAACACTAATTTCATTTTAAAATGGAACCGACTACTTAGTTTTTTAATCAGTTTACTTAGCTTTAACTTGTGAACACTTGTTTAACAGTGGAAACATTGAATGGTTCTTACATATTTTCAATTCAATAATGAATGACTCCTTTAATCAGTCACGATTGATATATATTCCAGGGTTGACTGGTAGAGAATGCCAAAAGACATTAGGTCCGCCCATTATATACCTTATTTTTAGGGACATAATAAAGAATAAATAAATATTGTGTCTCAACATTATGTTGTAGGTGTATACAATAAATAAATAACTTATTGCTAAATTGTGAAGTAAACGTAACCAGCAATTACTCAGAGTGCCTGTATTTATATAAATTTAGATCGATGAAAGCATAACTGTTAGTGGATCTAGTAACGATCAAATGTAATGTAATGAGCCTCTTCATCAGTTCGGTTTAACATCTTCGAAATTGCCTCACGCAGACTACTTGTGGCTAAAAGTGATCGTATACTGATGAAACCGAAAGCTTGTAGCTATGCTGAATATATTTTTGATTCAATGTATTCTGATATTTTATTTAAAATACACATACGATGTCTGACATCATTGTGATTGTCTGACATCGCTCCAAATATTGAATTCACTTTAAATTATATTATGTAATATTTGTATTCATTCAATCAAATACTTTCATTTCATACGAATACATTTTTAAAATTAATAAATACAAACACACGAAATTGAATAAACGCACAATATATTAAAGTCGTTATTAATTAAAAAAAAAACAAAGAGTAAATCTGTTTAAAAGTGTTTGAACTACTTGATACATATTCTTTAATGTGCTTCATATTATATCTAATAATATATGTTGTTTGTGTAGGGTTTGCATCGAGAATTACTTACTGAACAAATCGAGTTATTTCAGTTCCACAAACTATTCCCTCATTATTGTCTTCTGAAATAGATGCATCTACGAAACGTGTGTCTTCAAATGTTATTTTCGCTTCGGCCTCATTATCCACTCCTCGGCTAATAGTTTCACTAGTAATAGTCATTCTTAGGGTAGGTTGTCTGTGAAGGCGTGTTTTCCATGGAATATGAGTTAAGATTATCTCAGTATTATGAAATTTGGTCTCATGCCAGTTGCGAGCGCATTAGGTTCATCGGTATATTAGTCTATTAGATTGTAGTTTACGATTTTTTAACAATTCTACCGCTGAATTACTGCACCATAGCAAGAACATTCTCAAATCTGTCACCGCGTTAATTTACTTAGGACAAGCATCGAGACAAATGGAAAGTTGTTGAGATTCAATGACAGGTCGCAACGTAATATTTTAAATGTAATTTTTATAGTTTTGTTAACGAACGTATTGATTAGTTCCAATATTACCTAAATATTCCCAATATTTAAACAACATAACTTTAAAAAATTAACATCTAAATAGTTTATTTTTCTTCAAAATCTGTAAGAAATGTTTATTAATTTGTAAACTCTAGAATCACAATACAATGGTGTGATCTTTCCAAAAGTTTTATAACTAAACTATGTGTATGATCATAACCAATATCAGAAATATTGACGACGGTAAGAAGCCTTTGTGGAATCAGCTGTCACCAGCAGTATTTCCGAACAGTTACGACTTAGGGACCTTCAAGAAAAGAGCTTATTCCTTCCTTAAAGGCCGGCGGCGCATCTGTAGCTCCTCTGGTATTGTGGATGTTCGTGGGCGTCGGTGATTACTTACCATCAGGTGAGCCGAACGCTCGTTTGCCCCCTTCTTCTATAAAAAAAAAACCGGAACTTGTGGCTCTCTAACAAATAAGCCACGCGGCCGCCAAGCGGTGTATATTCTGGATGTTAAGGTCTCAACTAAAGGCCGTAAGAATGAATATAAGACAATTTACGCACGCGTAACTGGACGTGTTCAGTGTTTCGTATAAATAGGCGCACCCCGCTACTTCCTACGCACACGCTGCGCAGGTATGCGTGTTTCTAATTATGTTTGGTGCCGCTGATAGATAAATATCAGCAAATCTGTAACGGCCACTTGGTTTGAATTATACCAATTGTAATAACTCGATTCTATAAAAAGAGCGATTCAACGTACAGTACCGTTTCTAACATAAGTATCATTATTACGATAAAACTGATGATGTAAGTACGTAAACATCAACCACCAATGTACCACAAGTACACAAAAAGCCACGGTTTTGATAGACCTAGTCTAAAAAGACATTTTGCAACTCTTTCTGCAAATATCAGTTTCTGGCTTAATGCACTCTGCTGACTGACAAATACGGCTCTAGCGACTAATCTCAACCCAAATTACGCTTAATAGTGATTTAAACATAGAGGCCCAAACTACCATTTTCTGATTCAGCGATGAACTTAAACTGTCGCAGACGAAGAAAATACAAAGTGAAACTTAAAGTTTCTTTATTTAATAATTATATGTTATGTCCTAATTGGTTAGCAAGATAATTTAGTTATTACTATTGATGTTGTTACTATTGTCTGGAATGAAATTCACTATTATTATTAATATTTATTAATTTATTTACGGATTTTATCCCGTTCAATTTTGTTTTAATATTCCTGATATCGATGTCAAACTATAATATATCTGGAATGAAATTCACTATTAATATTCATTAATTTATTTACGGATTTTATCCAGTTTAATTTTGTTTTAATATTCCTGATTTTTTTGTTTCGAGCTTTAAATAATTTTGGTCCGATCTGCAGGAAGTACTGTGACATCTGGACGTCTAACATCACAATCCCCCCGTGACTATGGCTGCAAAAGATCACTCGAAACGTCGGGAATATGAAAACAAAATTAACCAGGATAAAATCAATCTGAACGTTAACATCATCAAGTTAACAATGTCAATCTGAACAAGTAGCTAATATCAGTGCATGAAGGCCGCACTTTATAACTAATTTTTCTATGAAATGGCGTATAAAAAAAATATCTTAATTATTTTTGTGAAAACGATTTTTCTCGGAGATGAGACCTTTCTAAATGAACATACGAACGTGTTTAACGAAAGTTAAACATTATCTAAATTCCAAATTACAACCAAATATCCAGAGCCGTTTCCGTGAAATAAATTACATATATACGATATTGCTTGCAGCACTGACTACTGGCTAATGACCGAAGAAATGTTTAAAGAAGTCAAAAAAAAATGATTTAACAGATCGACGTGTTACGGTATTTTTTATTGCAGAAGAAACAAAGATTTCAACAGGTAGTGAGCATAAAATTATACATGACTGAATATTTACCGAGGCTTCTTGTAACCGTTTATTCTTAGAGACATAACATGCTACAGCCAGTTCATAGCTGCAGTGTCACTCAACCTTGTGTTCAAAAGGTGATGGAATATGAATCCAAAAACACTTAAACAAAATCACGGGTTCTGTAGCTTTAGGTGGCTGTGGGCACGGGTTATGTACTCTAAGTCTGCACTTGCAAGACTTCTGGCTACGGATATAGTCTAAAAATTGACATTTAAAAAAAAAATTGCATTGTATTTGTTTTATTATAAATTGTAAATGATATTGTAATATATTGCAATATTAAAAAAAAAACAATAAAAGACACCTGTGAATTTCTTGCCAGTTTTTCTCTGAGAATGTCATGTTTTGCGTACTAGTGTAGATTTTGTCGTTCAACCAAGAAGTTAGACAAGCCTAAATTATATTTTAAAAAAATACTAGCTTTTGACTATGAATGAAAATGCAATTAGAATGGTGTGCTCACATAAGAAAAACTCGGTGTTTATCTGCGCGATAGAGTCTGCAACGACAATGTCCGCAGCAGGACAAGAATAACCAACATAGCAATGGGCCGCACACATAGCTTGAAGAGCTGACAATCGTTGAGGAAGAAAGGTTCTCTGGCAAACGCAGTGTGAGATGGAGTGACGACCTGCACAGTGATGCAGGTAGCTCAGGGCCGTTATTTGTAGAGATATATAGAAGAGGCCTATGTTCAGCATTGTGATAGGCAGAAATGGGTTAAAATAAAGTGATAATGATGCTAAGAAAATAGTAAATAAAAAGTTAGAATCAAATTTTGAAATGCTGGTTAAAGGCTTTTAAAATTTATATCTAACTTAAACGTTAGCTTGTGCAGCAGACTTTTATCACAATTAGCGATTTGACAGAAAGGGGAAAGATAATAAATGATAATTACGCTGTAATTCGTATTTTATTGTTGAGAACTGGAAATTCAATTTCAAATAACGAAGCACTTATAATATGATATACTGCGATGTCTTCGAATTTAATGTGACAGAAATTAGGATAACTAAAGGAAAATTTAGATACAAATACTATAAAACTATAAAACTTTGCGCTCTCTTTATCGTCTCAAGAATTTACTACCTTTGAAAACGGCCCATTCACTTATTCTGCCCGTTATCGACTATGCAGATGTGTGTTACCCCAATATCTTCTTACTAAACTGGAGCGCCTTCTCAATAACTACATAAGATTTATTTTCGGTTTGCGTAAGTATGACCATATTTCCTTCTATCGTTCAAAGGTAAAATGGCTTTCTATTCACCAAAGGCGTAGCTCCAGAATCTTATCAGTACTTTATTCCGTTTTAAACGATGCAAACTCTCCTTCGTATCTTAAGGATAAATTCAATTTTCTTTATTCGAGTGATAACCGAGTGCCTCGAACTTCAAACAGCTTGAAGGTTAGTGTTCCACAACATAGTACTAGTTTCTTTTCTTCTTCTTTCACCGTTCAAGCCACACTTCTCTGGAACGCTCTCCCCGATGATATCAAGAAAGCTCCGAACAAAAACTCCTTCAAAACCCTGCTCCGTCGTCACTATCTGAAGGCAAATGCCATCTGAGATTTTTCTCTCCATATTTAATTAGTTTATGTATGTATTATATGTTTATGTATAGTGTATTGTTGTGTAAATCTACAGGGGATAACATAAATAATATTAAATACAATATAAAATAATACAATACAACTTATATTAAAACCGGACAAAATTATAAATTTGTTTAATAACTATTTTCATAATTTGACATCTAATGAAATAAGTTTTAATGTTTATAACATTAACAGCCAAAGTATACGAAAAAATGTTTTATGTCATATTCGTATCTTCTTACAGATAGAACTCCGTACCAAATAGTGACTATGTCCTGTAAAACTTCCACTATCGATTAAAAATAAACATCAAAGCATCGCTAAATTAACAAATCATTTAAAATCTTAAAACAATTCATGTACCTCGAAACATTTCAGTCACTAACATTAACTATCCCTGACATTGAAACGCGACGGAAAATCATGTTCGAATTTTCCTTATTTTGAACACACACTAACACAGAAAAAGATTAATAGAATTAGTAAGGTTCTCTTGACAAACGTCGTGTTAAAATTTCACTATATCTAAACATGAACATACGAATAGATGACATAAAATACACTTTTTAGATAGAATTAAAACAAATCATATTCTTTATGGCATCCATGAGTAACTACGAGATATAATTAGTAAACGACAAATAATGAAACCAGGTTGTAGGATACGTCAAATGATATAACATGAACTATTACATAAATAACAGATAACAACAAATATAAAGTAAAGTAAAGTAGCAGCCTGTAAGACCCGAGAAAGACCCGCCTCGCTGCTCCATTGCGGGTTGGTGGGCTTCACATATCCTCGAAATAATATTTTTTTTAGGTATGCAGGTTTCCTCACGATGTTTTCCTTCACCGCCGAGCACGTATATACAGCACTTAAAATTAGTATTAACAATTTTAGTGGTGCCGGCACCGGGATCGATCCCAGGTCACTTGCGCTGTATGATACTAAAGTGAGCGCCCTGACCACTAGGCTACCACGGCTCACAACAAAAATAAAGGAATACACTTCATTGTTCATACAAAGGTAGAGAAATTTTCTTGAATTACACTCGACGAATGTCGTGTTTTAAACCTAACACTTTCTTCAGAGTTTCTTCTAATGGAGAAGAAAACAAGAGGCTTCTCTAATGGTATGGTTAAGTTTTAGTGATTAACATGAGAACTATAATAACCCAAGCAGAGAATGATCTCTGCTCGTATTCCTTAATATATGTACAATAACCTTTTTAATATAACCTCTATTTAATAAACGTTTTGAATCTGTTCTGTCAAAAAAAAACAAGAAAACAGGGAGCGGAGTGAGGAAAAGTAAATATATAATTCACTTTATGGTTCGTATAGTCGGCAGTCCTAAAATTAATTCTTCCATAAAGCCTCTCTCTTTTTGGTTTCTTTAAGCCCCGTAATAAGTTAAGGGAATATGAAACTAAATAAATCTTTCAGTTGTCAGTTTTTATACAGCGCATTTTCGCATGAAACTAAGGCTTCAAAAAATATCGAAGACTTTTTCTTCACCAGTGGAACTCCATTGAACTCCAGTAACTACTGTGAACTTATGCTTCCTTATTAAAAGATTAATGAGAAAGGGAAATATCCCTTTCTAATTAATGTAATAACATGAGATAGTATTGACAGAGGGAAAATAAATTCTTCGTCCCTATAACGTGTTGGGAAAGTTCAAAAGCGCTGGGGAACTTCACGTATAATGCACTCGTGAACAAACGTAAAGCGTTAAAAATGGACCGCCTCACAGGTGACCTACTCGAGTGCCGCTAAAAATACATTGACACATGGAAGACATGTTGCGTGCTATTTTCAAAATGGCCGCCTTAAATAAATACGCGGACGAGCGTGAGCCGTTACGCAAATGTGACGCGCCGCGACGTCACCACTTACACCGCCCAAAGTGACAATACAGTAATATATTATAGCTATGAATATTTTGTTATGCGTCTTCTGTTCTGTCTATAGCTTCAACTATTGTTCTTCTTTAAACGTCCGTATACTGCGGGATAGCGCATGTTTTGATTTCGTGATCACAGTACAAGAATTAGGACTTTAAATGTTGCTGCCAGTCAGTTATCTTCGTATGTCTGCGTGTATACGGCCCGTGATTTTTTAAATGGTTATCTTTCTAACGTCAATGTTCTCCAAGAACGATAGAAATTACTCGATATTCTTACGCCTCTAAATAAATTAAATCATAGTTTCATTCTGTTAAATAATGATTTTGAACTCAAATTTTAATACAGCGTTTGTAATGTGATGTATGTAAACTTCTTTTTTTTCGTACTCGTTTACATATATCTCATCATTTCAGCCTATCAGAAGTCCACTACTGAACATAGGCCTCCCCCAAAGACTGCCACGAAGCTCGGTCCTGAGCCACCTGCAACCATCGACTTCCCGCAACACTGCGCAGGTCGTCACTCCATCTTGTGGGGGGTCGTCCTACACTGCGTTTGCCTGTACGTGGCTGCCACTCGAGAACCTTTTTTCCCCAGCGGTTGTCACTTCTGCGAGCTATGTGGCCGGCCCATTGCCACTTCTGCTTGCTTACGGCTATGTCGGTTACCTTAGTTCTGCTGCGGAAATCATCGTTGCAGACTCTACCACGCAGAGAAACACCGAGCATAGCCCTTTTCATAGCGCGCTGAGCAACTTTGAGCTTCCTCATACGGCCTGCAGTGAAGGACCAAGTCTCGGATCCGTATGTCATCACTGGCATCACTGGTTGTATATATATATATACATCTACGTATAATAAATAATAATAATATTATATTGGACATAAACAAGTGACAAATAATGTTCAATTAATCCATAGGAACTAGTAAAAACTGTTTCAGTAGCCATTGGCTTCCCCCAATGATTGAGCTATATATTTATGTCTTCTCTAAATAAACATTGATAAAGTTAATTCTAATAAGAAAGAACAGGAAAAAGTAACCTTAATATATTAATTATAGCGTATTGATGCTAGCATATTTCTTAGTAAGTGTGTGCGTGGGTGTGTACGTGTGTGTTTGTGTTTGTGTGTGCGTGCACGTGTGTGTGTATGAGGCTGTGTGTGTGTCCGCTTGATTCTCGCTACTCACATAATCAAATTTATTAAGCCATGTTCGAACTATGTTTTTGACTGCAAAATTTATTTTGATTTTTTTTTTTTTGTTTAAAATATTATAGAGGCGCGGAAGAATAACATCGAAATGCTTCTGTGCGAATCTTGTTTTTACTCTGGGTACAGGACAACGGTCAACTCTTATGGATGATTCAGGCAAATAAGGCACTATCTTTTTATGGTAGCGTCGAAGACTCATAGACAAATAATTTTCTTATAATACAAACTTTCGTTAAAAATGGTAAGTTGACGGCCAGACCAAGCCATTCTTAATTTATTTTGTTTAAGTTAATGTTTTATACAACTTCTACTTGCGATTGTTGTGACTCGGTGATTCTCCAACATTTTCAGGTTTTCAACATTTACGGCATTTTCTGGTTAACAAACTTTATAGACCATCTTAACAATATAACCATCTTAACATATATATTACATTATCTGCATAATTCAGTGTCAGCTATAATAGGCGGCCATGGGAGTATCACCAAAAATATATATTTACTTAGAATCTTTTATTAGTTTCGTCACGTGTTTTATCCGTCCTGAGACAATGAAAATAAAAATAAAATAATTTTTCTAAACAAACACGCGGCGTGATAAAAATGTCGCAACACGATGTACGTGTACATAGCGCGAAAATTTGGCAAAGTCCATAAGTAACTGTCCCTGTTGGAATTCGATCACATGATTTGCTTCACGCCGGCAACACTTCAGAGATTAGTGCCGATCTAGTGTATTAATGTAGCTGGCTCATTATTTATACAACATCATCCATCACGTGAAATTTGACAAGTTGTTTTATATTCAAACAAGTGCTCACTCAGTCCGCGTTTTGTTCGTGTATCATTGCCGAACATATACATACCATTGAAATGGAAAAGTAATGAACATCTTATGATTAAACCAAGGGTCAAGAGCCTAGTGGTCAGGGCGCTCACTTTAGTGTGTAGTGAGAGCGCGAGTGACCAGGGTTCGATCCCCGGTGTCGGCACCACTAAAATTGTTATTAACAATTTTAAGTGCTGCATTTACGAACGGTGAAGGAAAACATCCTTAGGAAACCTGCATGTCTGAGAAATAATAAAAATATTATTTCGAGGATATGTGAAGCTCGCCTACCCGCACTGGAGCAGCGTGGCGGGCCCTTCCCGGCTCCTAAACCCTCTCTGATACTAGTATTTGAGGGAGGCCTTTTCCCAGCAGTGGGCACTTACAGGCTGTTACTTTACAAGGGTCAATTACCGTGTGATATCGTCGCAAGAATCTACCACGTGGCACGCTTCCCGTGGGATCCTTTAGTAGCGACTAAGTGAAAAGCCTTGAAAATCGCAATGACTAACCGTCGGATAGGGAGATATACATATAGAAAAATACCAAACTAAAATTAAGCAGACCGATGACGTATAGCGGCATCTGGGGTTCGAGGTCCGAGGCTCTACTGATATCGCCAATGCGCCTGCCGAGCGTGGCGATTATGGCAAATCATCCTCTTTATGGGAGAGGCCTATGTGCTGCAATCGCCTATTTACAGGCTGTTAAGGAAAGTAAATATCGTCTAAGTAGCTTAATATACTATCTCCTTTGCTTTTCGCTGTTTTTATTAATTCTATATCAACTAAATTAAGTTCTTCCTACCACCTTTATGCAGATTATCTTCAAATCTTCCCCAGGCTTCTCCTAATGATATAGCTATAGGTATTGATACCTTGAACGCAGACCTCGCACGTATTTCAGAGTGGAGCAAGGAGTATGGTCTTAAGGTCAATCCATTAAAAGAGCCAAGTTATAATAATTGGCAGCTCGAAATTAATAGTTAAATCTAATTTGGCTATGGCTCCCCAAGTTATTTTTGATGGAAGTGTAATCCCCATTACTGATAAAGTTAATAACTTGGGTATTATCATAGATAAATCATGTTCATGGGGACCTCAATTGCAAGAAGTAAGTCGGAAACTTTTTGAAACCTATCTTTGAGAAGGTTACGAAACTTTCTTCCTACTGCCACTAAGATTTCGCTTGCACAGTCTCTTCTCCTTCCAATAGTTGATTATGCAGATGTCAGCTATCTAGATCTAACCGAAAAGCAACTTGATAAGCTTGAGCGACTCCAAAATGTTTGTATAAGATTCATACTTGGTCTACGCAAGTACGATCATGTTTCACATTTTCGTACTAAGTTCAAGCGGCTACCTATTCGCCTTCGCCGGAATGCTCATATTCTTTTTCTTCTATATAATGTTTTGTATAACCCTTCTTGCCCTTCATATCTTAAGCAACGTTTTGAATTTCTTCATGGTTCTCATTCACGGTTTTTGAGGTCATCGGAGAATTTGAAATTAAGAATACCAGTTCATAGCACTATATTTTTGGACAGATCATTCTCTGTACAAGCTGTCCCTATGCTATCGGTAAGACGCGCCCAATCCTTACCAGTTTTTAAAAATCTCGTCAAGGCCTATCTATTTTTGTAACTTCGGTTATTTAGACAGTTCTTTTATATTTATATTGATTTAGTCTATTAATGTATATGTATACATAAATAATAGGTATTTAAAAAAACATATATGTATTTCTATAATATGTGTATATTATTTTTTAAATACTGTTTTATTTCTATATCAATTGCTTTTATGCAACTTCCAAATTCATTTATGACAATCCTGTCCATCCAAAGGTTGTCTGGAAGAGATCGCTTTTAGCGATAAGACCGCCCATTGTTCCACCTCTCATCTAATTACGTTTTTGTACTATTACAATATTTTCCTGTTTTTGGTGTGCAATAAAGCGTATTCTATCTTTCTATCTATAATAAAGTTGAGTTCTGCCATCACCTGTCTTGCCGTGGGTGCCGATGGTGATGGGGATGATGATGATGTCCTCTAGGCCGATTTCGAACACGGCGACAATCTTCCGAGTGCTATCAATAGTTTTCGACTGCGTAGGAGACCCGTAAGTGCCGCAAACGTATACCCGAACATAGAGGCACTCGCTCGTCTTAACCATTCCTTATTCGGTATAAGGCATATAGGATAAGATCGAAGGAAGGGTCAGATGCAATGTCAGAGACAGGGGGACGAAAGCAACACAACCAGACCAGAAAACTAATAATTTGTGTTTTTGATCAAACATTGATTTCAGTTGGGATTCGTATTCAATACCCATGGCATTTTAATTGGCAGTTAGGTTAGTAAGTAAACCTGTAAGGTACGCGGTTCGTTTGTCCAAGACATGGTTACAATTAAACAACACCATGTCTTGGTTGTTGGAGAATGATGTCATGAATCACAACAGAAATGATGAACTTTTCTGAAATGTTTTTGTGGCAAAGCGAATAAGATTCCAGATCGTTAAAGAGTAGCAGCGCAGGTGCGAGGCGTGTGTCACTGCGGCCGGCAATCTGCCTGCTCAGAGGCACAGTGTCCAGAAACGTTTCGGTGACATCCAAGGATATACAGGCTGGATGCAACGTTAAGACATTAATAGGCATTTTACTAGTTATTTCTAGTTCATATGTCACATGTATCAAGTAGTTTAGTCACAGGATTTTTTTTTCTCCTTTGATTTCTTTTGACTCCAGATATATCTGCTAGTTATTACTTTTTTACGTGGCGCTCTCTTTGAAACGCCCTGAATTTACCTCTAAGCTACCACGGCTATACTGAATTTTTATTATATAGGGCTGAACATCGACCCTGAAAAGAATTCTTACCTTTATTTAGTGTACATTTTTCATGTATTGGTTTGTTATTATTCCTGAATACGATACGATACGATACGATAAGATTTATTCATTTACACAACACAAAAGTTACAAGAAATACAATTATACAGAAAAAAAAAACAATAGATATGTAAAAACAAATAGAAATAATTTAAGAGTAAGATTTTATAATTAATAAGCCGTGTCATGTCAAATGAAACGGTGCTGACTCAGCATAGTGTCGCGGGGTTAACCGCAATGCTGATTTTCAGTCAGCACCGACCCTGTTGCGCGTTGTACTTCGCATAGTGTTTCATAATCGCACTACGCAAGATATGTTTGCTGTAAACGAACTGCTCTTCCATGATTTACCATCCATATACCGGCATGACCAAGTTACTTATAACAAATTAATATCAAAGCGACAATTAATGTATAAAAGGAAATTTTCTCTAAAAAAAAACAAAAACAGCATAATATTACACACTACAAAACACTACCATATATAACCAACAAATGAAACTTAAACAATCAATCCAGTTTGAAATAAACATATTTAGTATATATCTAAAGAAACAGAGTATATATTAGTATTGTATGTATATAGTATGTATTTGACTTTTGCAAATTTAATAAATATAGACGATATAATTTTTTAAACGTAGTTTTTGTTTTAGCCTCGCGAATAGGGGGTATGTCATTTCAGCATTTAGTAACGCAAAATCTAAAACTCCCTCTGAATACAAAATTACGTCGGTCACAATTTTTCAGGAATTCATGTTCACGAAGAGACATTACATTTTCGTAAATGGAAATATAAGATTTTGAATCAATTAATATTGTGTATATAAATATAATTATTATTGTTAAAATAAAATATTTATTTCTTCAAATAGTTCGCTTAAACCACAACAGCGCATATTATAAATTACTCGCGTGAACTTTATTTTTAAATAAAAATAGTTTTAACATCACCTGCATGTCCTTCCCACAATAAAACACCATAAGACATGCTGTAAAAGTAATTATAGTATATAAGCTCAGTTACAGCTACGAAATATTGGTTAGTTGGCGAATTTTCCTTATAACATAAGCTGCTGAGCTAAGTCTATTATCTAAAGTTCCTATATGGGGACCCTATTGCAGTCATAATATATTGTGACCCCCAAAATACTGTTTTATCAATAAACTATATTATGTGACACTGCAAAATAACGTTAGACGGTAACTGCCGTACATTTGGCAATACAAATTTGCATGAAATCAGTCCAAAATCTTTACTGCATTCTTTACTTCACGAAGAGATTTAGACTTTCGACTGACTTTGAATATCAGTGTATTGTCTGCGAACAAAACTATATTTGTAAAATTCTGAATAAAGAACGACAGATCATTTATGCAAATAAGAAACTAAAACAGATCCCTGTGGCACCCCCATTCTCATTATAGAACCCAAGGAGTTTACTCACAGTCACGGTGTTTTAGATTCTATTACTAAAATGAGACTCCAACAAATGGATAGCTTTCTCTCGTAAGCCATAATGTTTTAATTTACTATGTAACGTTCTGTAAGTTACCCAATCAAATGCTTTAGATAAGTCACAGAACACACCAATCGCATTTTGAGAGTCTTCCCAGAGACTGTAAATGTGTTGGGATAAACTTATTCGTGCATTATTTACGAAGCCCCCTTAGTAAAACCAAACAGTTGATCATGAAGCAACTCGTTAATATTAAAAAGTGATATATATTATACATTTGATTAAAAATTTACTTCTCAAAAATCTTACTTAATACTTGTAATACAGACAGGTCTAAACCAAACCTTAAGAAACTCCGGATTTGTAAAGTGTTATTATTGTAACGTATTTCATCAACCCTCGAATCAAACAATAATGCTAAATGTGGTAATATATATACGTAGATTACAGAAGTTATATATTTTTCTGTTGCACCTCATATGTCCTTATTATTCATATTTAATGATTTAAATGTTTTACGAGATTATGTCATGGGAGTTAACAATATTTTCAATGGACTTATATTAAAGTTCTGATAAACATATTGGAGAAATATGTTCCAAACTCATTGGCCACTTTTTTATTGGATACAATCGGCCCTTGGTCTGTATTTAATACAAATATATTATAATAAATCTTAGTTTTTCCGGCTTGCTCATGCATTACTTTCCAAACCGCTTCAATTTTATTATCAGCAGATTGAATAGTACGGCTTAAAAAATCGATTCAGCTATGCCCTCGTCAAGAGTGGTTGTCGATACATCGACTACTTCGAACGCAGGCGTCGGCCGCCGCGTAGACTAGTCTTGTTAACTAGTATCTGGAGGCAAAATAACCAAAAAAACTAAAAAGTATCCTGAGACTAAACTACTGTATACATATATATATATATATATATATATATATATATTCAAATACTAGGTAAAAGTAATTTATTTGAAACGCCATACCAAAAATGCACAAACCTATGACGGGCAGCAGCGTCTATGGTACGAGGAATCTAGGCCTATGATCGCCAATCCGCCTGCTTAACGTGGCGGTTAGAAAGACTAAGAAATCTCCTGTAGGGAGATGCCACTTCCAGTAGTAAAGAAGAAGTTGCTTTTTATCGTCTGACTCCTGCGTTTAACCATTCGTATATTTTTGTTATACTTACATGACAAATATTACCCGCGAGACCCGAGTTTCATCGCTGTCCCTTAAAAGAAGTGTCCCTCGAAATAAGCTCCAGCGGAAAGTTAGTCGAAAGAAATCCTCCCACCTCTGGCCATCCCAAAATTGGGTATAAGGTCATGAGAGCGTATTCTTTTATGTATTTTTTTTTAAAATGACTTAAAACACGTAGCACACTTCACTTTTGATCTTAACGACTCAGGTGAGGTGAAAATCGAGGCCAGTGCTGCCAGCCTAACAGCGCTGTTGAAAATCCCTATGGTTTGATAACACCCACTTGCCGCAGACACGTGCACCCGCTGGAATTCGAACTTAGGATCAGCACTCGGTGGATTTAGGATCGCGTGTAATTCCCGGCGTAATAATTCAGAGATATGGAGTTACGACTTGACGTGTTGGCGTTCCGCATAACAACTGCCAATCATCGCGGAAGATCTTTCGACGCGTTAAGAAAAATTTGTTAGCACGTGCTTTTCAAATGTCGAACAACTCTCGCAAGTCTGAGAAAGTAATGCTTATATTAGTTTGTAATGGATTATTTTACTTCTATTGTTTTATCTTTGCTAGAAAATGTGAAAACGGATACTGAAGATCCCAAAATTGTAAAAGTTGTGTATATTAACTTGGGATTCTATTATCTAGTATACTCTATATGCGCCAGTGACTTTTATCAGGTGGTTTGCGTCTGAACAAAGAGCTTCTTTCAATGTTTTTAATGGGTTTTGGAACCAGGAAGTGTGCATGCTGCTTCGGTGCGGGATGGTGGGCTTCATATGTTCCCGATATACGTTTTGCAGATTTCCTCAATACGTTTTCCTTCAACGCTGATCACGTTATAAATTCAGCACTCAAAACTGTAATGAACCATTTTAGTAGTGCCCGTACTGGACTTCGAAACCAGATCACTCTCGCAATATAATATAGAAGCTAGAACCCTAACTCATGAGTTACCACGCCGTCCACGTCATCATAAATGGGTGCTGATTTTCAATCAATAAACTTCGCTTAATATAAAAGACTGCTTTCAACGCTTCAGTTACTCAACGGAATTTCGAGATGCGTTATCCGCGCTTAGTCCACTATATTTAGCTCGGAATCCGTCGCGCATCCCACCGTTATCTTAAATAGGTTCGCGTGACGATACCGTACCGTGGAATGCAACTTAATTGATATTTGCGTGCACTTCAAATGTCAGAGGAACGTTGCGTGGTGGAGGATCATTTTCAAAAGACTTCAAAAAAAGGAGGACTTTGAATATGACGTGTACGTCACGCGATATCTTCGTCATTTGTGAACCGATATTGATGACTCTTCTTTAGTTGAATAGGCTATACCTCGAAGGACATCCAATTAAAATTTGAAAAAAGTATTCTTTTACAACTTAACACTGGTGTTTCGCAGTGGTTAGCGTACCTGATTGGCGAGCCATTATCCTGGTTTTGAATCCTATCCTCGGCCAATGTTTATGCAAAAGACAAGTATATTTTTTTATTTACATCCCGTGTGTCTGCTACTGCATCTGCCCCTACCTCGTGCTAGAGTCAAGCGAAAGCTTTTGCTCCGGTTCGACCTGGAGTAGTACCTTGTGCTATTGCGTTTCGTTCGATGAGTGAGGTCCGGAACCGGAGGCCCACTCGAACACAGGATACTTTTGCAGAAATGTATGGAAGATAATCATGTAAGTGACAATAATGATGTTGATGGTGCGCTAACAGATCACCAACCGTTATCATAAATGCAGAACAATCAAGCCACAAAAGTAGTTCACATCAGTTCTGTCATACAATACTTGCTACAAGTGACGAGGCGCATGGCGACATCGCAAACTTGTTAACTGCGTGCATTACCAATTACAGGCTTTAATTACGTGTGAGCTAATAGGGTTTGAAGTCGTTTGCTTCTCTAAAACTCTGTTTTAACGCATTTGTAACCAGCGAACAGATTCTATCTTCTCCTTTATCGGTCTGTATAACTGCATACTTGAACATAGGCAATTCCAAAACGCGCCAAAAATATGAAAAAGATTTGCCCATAGCCGTTGGCCAAAGTTTGTTTAGCCGTTAGGCCAAAACCAGTGAAGAACGTGATGACAAAGTGATGACTTATGTAACCGAGACGTGCCGTGTAAGCCGTATCAGGAACATTAAAATTGTTCAGCGGGCTATGGGATATAAGGATATGCCTTGTATGTTGTTGGTGTCGGTGAAACGTTGTCTGTACTAAAAAAATCTGCAACGAAGATATCCGCAGCGGAACTGTGATACTACTAAGCAAGCAGAACCATTGGGAAAGAAAAGGTTATTGAGTGGCGAACCCGTGCAGGCAAACGCCGTTTAGGACATACTGCCACAAAATGGATCGTCGACCTGTACAGTGTTGGGAAGTCGACGGATGCAGGTGGAACAGGAGCGTGCTTTGTAGCATTCTTTGGTGGAGGCCTATGTTCACAATTGGACTTATGGTAGTTTGAAATGCAACACTACCCTGCAAGACCTCCTAGCCACATCACCACCTACCGCGACGATCCGGGGGGTCACTAGCCAAGCCGACAGCGATGCACCACTGGCCCTGGAACGGTATATTCCTCCATTAACTGGAGACTATTAGTGACCTACAGTATAAAGTGAGGGTGTCTCCTGTTAATTATTAAACCATGACCCTGTCGTGGTTTAATAATTCAATAAACTTATTTTCTGTGACTCTAAACTATTATTTTACTAGACCCACTAGACTAGACTAAAAAACTAGCAATAGCTAACCTACAACGTCACAGTTAGTTAGTTTTTTTTTATGGGAAAGGCGGCAAACGAGCAATCGGTTCACCTGATGATAAGTGATTACCGTCGCCCACTTTTTTTTAGTGACGGGACCCTCACATTTAAAAATGTTGCTTCCCATCTCACTAGGACATGAAATTTGGGTTCGGCAGAATCGGAAGGATTTTCCGATTTTTCAATCAGCCGCCAGAACCACGCCCGTTAAGGCTCCGCTTGCTCGAGAGGTTAACATTTCGAGAGAGTAATGTTGTATTTTCCCTTTATATTTATATTATAATATCGGTTCACTCGATATTGCATATGGCATTTAACTATTTATTTAATCTTAATTGATATTCCCGTAACTGAATCTGTGTAAAACTTACATTAAATAAGGGACGGTAAAAACGATCAAGTGCCTCTCAAGTGTTTGTCTGTACATTCGTACAATGTATCCTGCGCAGTTGACAACCGATAGTATTCGAAAGTTGTCGCCATGGTTGGTAATCGGCCGGGACGACATGATCAATGTCATTGGTTACTATAATCTATAATTCGTGATCACCCATGACAGCCGTCAATGTAATATCATGTAGATTGGCGTTTCCTCTCTAATGTATTCATTTAAAGTTTATTTTCACGAGAAAAATATCCGAAACGGCGGACTTATTCTTTCCACGAGGCATTCTGTATCAATCACATGACAACAGTATATATAATAGCTACAGGTGGTAGACTTCTTCTCTGCCCATGAAGCGGCTGGGTAGGTTTTTTTTTATGGGAAAGTCGGCAAACGAGCAAGCGGTTCACCTGATGGTGAGTGATTACCGTCGCTCACATACATCTGCAACACCAGAGGTGCTGCAGGTGAGTTGCCGGCCTCTAAGGGTGTTTGGGAGATGGCAGGCAGGATGAGGAGGGGCAGGGGGAGGCGGAGTGGGCCTCCGGTTACCTTACTCACAGAACGAAACGATGCACAAGATGCTTCCTACTTCACGCCGATGTTCTGCGAAGCCGTGGTACCAACCCGGTCGAGTCCACCCATTCGAGCAGCAACAAAAGCCGCCGCTCGGCTCTACCACGGAGAACACCACACTCATTTCTGCCGTCAAAGAGCAGTACAACTAGTGTTGTAATCCGGGTTGAACAGTAAAGAGAGCCAGTGTAATTACGGACTGAGTGGAATTCCATCTTAGTCCTCGGGGATGATTAACACTTCTGTAATCTTCATCGATGGAAGTTGCTTGCAGGTGTACTAAGGCCGAATGTTAGCCTTACATCACGATCTAATAAAAAAAAAAAAAATATCGAAATAAATGATGTTGATGGTTTTTAGTTTCATATTTATGTCTTTAGATGCAATCTAGATTTGTTTATAGTCAATGTAGATAATATACGCACGACTCTTAAACATTTTATCGCATATGATTTTAAAATGTTTTCATGCGCTCTGACAGGGGATGCTCGTGCTCTGGCATCGCGTAAATATATACCAATGAATCATGGTAAAGTCACAGGTATTTTTATAAAGACTGATTGCGATTTGTAACATCGCCCACGCCCCCGGGCATGATGGATCACACTCGACAACAGCGGATCAAACACATTTGGTTGCCGCAAATAGTTGGCTTCGCGTATTGGTTGATCCACCTGTCACTATTCTATATTCCTATCGGGTTTTGATTCATAATCGCTTGTGTTCGGACCCCGCTTGATGATTGAATTTTATAGAACCTAGAATTTAGTGGAGATTGAACAATGATAGAACGAGATTTACAACTCTTGTCCGATCTATAAATAATCTGTTCATGAAAGAAGTTGTTGAAACATGTTAAATGCTGTATAGACAACAGAACAGAGAACTGTAAAACTTTGTACACGCTAACCGTGTTGAAATCATATAAAAATAACAAAAACTTTACCAATCATAGAAACATAAGCACAGTACTGGGGCGGTCAGAGATCTACACGTTTATGTCAGACGTTTCAACCCTTTATCAAAAGGGGGGATCGAACCCGAGTCTCTTAATTCTAACTACTCCAACGTAACGAAAAACCCAAGAGAATATGAATCTCGTTCTTCAACTTTCAACAGTGCTCTGAGATATAATGATGAACTAAAAAATTATTGAAGTGATGTCAGATTAGCGTATCACGGGACACGTAGTACGTGGTGGAGCCAAGCGGCGGCTTTTGTGGCTCCTCGAATGGGCCGGCTCGACCAGATCGGTACCACGGCCTCGCAGAATACCGGCGTGAAGCAGAGGCATCTTGTGCTTCTGCGTATCGTTCGGTGTGTGAGGTAACCGGAGGCCCTCACCCCCTCCCCTTCCCCATCCTCATCCTCCCTCCCATCTCCCAAATACCCTTAAAGGCCGGCAACTCGCCTGCAGCACCTGTGGTGTTGCAGATGTACGTGGGCGACGGTAAACACTTACCTTCAGGTGATAAGCATGCACGTTTGTCGCCTTTCCCATAAAAAAAAAGTATATTAAGAGTACTTTATAGTATATTGATAATGAATATCGCCATTCTAATTAAATGTATTTACGTTTTTATGTAAAAAAAAAATATCTTATACTAATAAAATAGCCAAGTGATTAGGTAAGCCGCCACCGAATCAGGAGTCTCGATTTTGAACCCTCATGTGGAGGGGTTCGGACCAATGGCATTTTCGAAACTTCTATACTATTTTCACCACTTATCAGTTTGTTAACGCGCTCTGGTGAAAAGTGGGTTGAAACACGAAAATGCCTACGCATCCGACAACTCCAGTATTGGGTAAACAGTCTAGTGGGACCTTTTATTATACTTGTATTATATATGTATTAGTAATTTACGAACACCTAAATGGTTCATGAGCTGTGCAGTAGTAAATTTCGTATGATTATCTCCACGTTCCATTGGTAGAAGCGATGGCATAATATTCTTAATTGCATGCAGTGGGTGTTGTCCGGTGGAAGACGTCCGCAGACGTGTTCATTAAACATTATGTTTATTTATACAACCGCTGAGATGTCTGACACTATGCGACACGGACCGGGCTTTCAAGTCGTGCCGTTTGAAAATGTTAATTTACGCTCTCTTTTATATCTTGTCTATTTTAATTAATTATATTAGTTAAAAGCGACGTACCGTTTGGATATAGATAGATATGCATAAGCTCTCACGCGTCTTGTCCATGAGTTGGATGTTTCGAGTGTAGGTTTTGTTGCTCAGATTGTCGTGAGAGATATTTTCACCAGAGTCGTGGATGTTCACTTAATGTGTAGCAGTTAGCATACCTGATTATTGAGCCACGAAACCTGGAACGAATTCGAATTCAGTCGGAGTCGATATTTGTTGTATTGCGTCGTGTCTCTGGCCTTACATTGTATCTGTCCTTTCCTCCGGTCTCATTGCATTGTTTACGGGAAGGTAAAGACGAGTGAATACCTCTGTGTTTGCGCGGTAACTGTTTTATAAATGTAATTTGACATCTGCTGATATTATTAGAAAGATGTCGCCGTGCAAAGGCCAGACATCACCATCATCACAATCGAAGTCTATAAGTTTCATAATGTATCGAGCATGGCTCTATCATCTATGCGCATTCCCTGTTATTACATAAAAAAAGGCTAACAAATTAGTGAAAGTCAATGGAGACACTTCGCGCCGTGATTTATTAAAAAAAAACAAAACATTATATCAATAAAACTTTTTTACTTCCTCCGCCTCCTACATTGTACACTTATATATAGCATAACACCAATGTTTTATGTTCTAAAACACAACATTTATAAAATAAACTAAATTTAAATTAATCTTAAAGGTTCAAATGATACACTACAATAATATGTTAGTATATCAAACATATTAAAGTAACAAAAATAAGCGTATTTTGAACGGAAGTGTATCACGTGTTGACACCACGTATTCAAACTGACATATACCTTGCTGCTTCGACACAAAGTTGATAATTCATTATTCGATAATGCGCGACGGATATCTAGAAAGTGTGTAAAAGATAAAAGCATATCTAACGATAATCATTTCAAATAATTATGTCGCCTATATTCTGTCTGCTTGAATTTTCTCGTGCGTTAGACAAGAAGTTCTGGTGAGGTTTTTTTTTATGTCATTTGACACATTATTTATCACTTTAACATCGCAAAAACACCGACAAAATTACACACCTGCCACACAATATGAAGTCACGACACAAATTTGACAAGATATTTATAGTTGGTCATCGATTTCAATTTCTAACTCCGGTGGTGATGGTAATCGTTATTGGATGGATTCGACAATTTGACAGATCGCCTCGTAGACTTGTGTCTGTCTTGTGACAGTAGGCCGTCCGCACACAAATTTAACGCGGTAGAGCCAAGCGGCAGCGTCTGCTGCTGCTCGAATGGGCCGGCTCGTCCTGATTGGTATCACGGCCCCGCAGAATACCGGCGTGAAGCAGAGGTACCTTGTGCTTCTGCGTTTCTCTCGGTGAGTGAGCAACCGAAGGCTCTCTTCCCCTCCCCCAACCGCCATCCCCATCATTCCTCCCATCCCCCAAATATCCTTAAGGGCGGGCAACGCAACTGCAGCTCCTCTGGTGTTGCAGATGTACGTGAACGACGGTAATCACTTACCATCAGGTGGGCAGTTTGCTCGTTTGTCCCCTAAAGCCACAGTTGCCAGAACTGACCACCAATTGGCAACCTCGTACAGGCAAACGCAGTGTGTTCCAATTCCCCAAAAGTTGGAGCGATGTCTCTCAGAGTGTTACGGATTGGCGAAGTATGCAGGTGGTACAGGACCGTGCTCTGTGGCAATCCTTGAGAGAGTCCTATGCTAGTAGTCAAGGTGCTTGCTTTAATTTCGTACATCGCGAAAGGAAACCTGCGTGTCTGAGAAATAATACGCTCCGACCCTCTAGTTGGTAGTGAGTGCCCTGCCTAAGAAGTTCACGCGCATTGGGGGGAAGCATCTGTACGAAGAATATGAATTATATTAAAAAAAAATGTTTCGAGGATATGAGTAGTCCGCCAACACGCAGTCGAGGCACCGTGGTGAACTATTCCCGGCTCTGAACTCATTCAGAAATATTTCTGTCGACCTCACCTGCACGTGGGTGAACCACGCTACCACCTGATAGCAAACAAACGAGGCTCTGGCGACCGAATGATGGCGGAATATCCATCCGAATTTTCCGAACCTAAATCCCACAGACTAATGATGGGGCAAACCTTCCAAGAAATAAATGCCGGCTTTTATAAGTGCTTTGGTTTATGTTTAACAGCGAGCATATATAGGCTGCTACTTTAGTAATCATAAACGTCGTTTGAAGTAACTCTTTACGCAAGAGGACAGTACAGATTTACTGGAGAAAAGATTCACTTGTGAAACAGCGTTGAGCAATATCGTAAAGCGTTTAGCTGGGATGCGGGCGCGTTAATCTTCCGAGATGTACAATTTTACTTTATTTTCGTGAAATCTATGAGCCTATTATAATCCCAGTGTCACGCCGCTCTTATACTGTCAAATAAATCTTTATTAACATAGACCGGTAGGCGTTTTAGGGTTGTCGTCTGTGACAGTCCACGAGTCGTCAACGTTACGGGTTTACGTCACAAATTTTCAGACCAACTGGTATTTATAAAACAGTATCCGCGTGTGTGTGTTATGTTTGTGATTTTCCTTTCGATACGAGATATACCTTTGTAGACTATCATGGGGCTAATCGGATGAAATGGGGACAGAGTGGGGGATAGGGATAGAACAGTCACCACACGATCACGGCGATGACGTAAATAAACCATAGAACCATAGATCGCATGACTCAATTGTCGACGCATGACTTCTAATGTCAGCTATAACAATCATTGCATATTTTACAATTTATTGATTTTAGTTTAGTTTAATAATGATCCGAGTTACGAAGTTACTATGGTTAGAACCAACAAGGCTATCGAGTGGTCGATTTATATATTTGTGTGTTTGTCTGTACGTTTATGGCACTGTAACGTAACTTAAACGGCTAACAAGTCTCGATGGTAATCATGATAAACGAAAATAATAACATTTTGTATTTTACTTGTGTATACAAACCCTATTCGAATGAATATATACATGGAACGCGGTGCTCGACATGTCGCTCTCCACGCTTATTTAGCCCTGTTCTCAGGTTCTCGTGACAGATACTATGCTGTATCATGCTTTTGCAATCTGGAAATGGACACGGAAGAGTATGACGCTCCCGAATTTATGTCAGTAATAATAACAATTAATCTCATACGAAAACATTTTATTCTATTGTAACTATTTTTAATCAAATGTGAAAGGTAGGTAGCATTGATGGCATATCTGACTGAATCGATCGATCTAGAGGTAACCAGGAAAATAAAGCAAGCGATAAAAAGTGAAATTAAAGCTGGCTATTTACCTTCGCAAGGCAAATCAATAAAATGGCAATGGTGTGAATCGTACGACATACTGAGATAAAATGTTTTGTGTTTCGTGTTCAAGTGTGCGACATCCATCTCAAGAATGGTAGACATCCATAAAGGAAAATCACTTCTCGAGATGACGCGACTCCGCATGCAATCTAATCGCATTATGAAATTTTCTACGGTTCATTACATATATACAAGATCCAAATAACACCCGGGAGGAGACGTAAAAACCTTTTTCCTTCACACGTTCATCTGCCATAATAAAAATGCCTGCAGCCTGTCTGACTCTAGTGCTGTCCTTTATAAGAAGGTACTGCCAAAATTGGGCAACCCCTCTTAGGTGGGGAAGATTTGTCCATGTTCTGCCTTCCCACACTGAGTAGGTAGTTTGGCAAGGTACAGAATAAAAAAAAGTTTGAAATGAAACTATTATTTTGCGGATTTTGTCGGGCTTACTTTTGATAAAAACAATTCCCGATGTTTTCTGCTTTACAGCAGCCGTGGTCACGGGGGTACTGTTTAGTTAGACTTCCAGATGATAGAACCGATCGCTCGATCGTAGAATTGTCCAGAATTTTTTTTTTTTATGGGAAAGGCGGCAAACGAGCAAGCGGCTCATCATCATCATCATCATCATCATTTCAGCCTATTAGAAGTCCACTGCTGAACATAGGCCTCCCCCAAAGATTGCCTCGAAGCACGGTCCTGAGCCACCTGCATCCATCGACTTCCCGCAACACTGCGCAGGTCGTCACTCCATCTTGTGGGGGGTCGTCCTACACTGCACACTACAAGCGGCTCACCTGATGGTAAGTGACCACCGTCGTCCACGTACATCTGCAACACCAGAGGTGCCGCAGATGCGTTGCCGGCCTTTAAGGGTATCTGGGAGATGGAAGGGGATGTTGGCCTCCGATCACTTCACTCACCGAACGAAACGCAGAAGCACAAGATGCCTCTGCAAGATCTACTTCACGCCGGTACTGTGCGAGGCCGTGGTACCAACCCGTTCGAGCCGGCCCACTCCTACTCCAGCAGCAAACGCCGCCGCTCGGCTCTACCGCGATAAAAACATATTACATTGTCCATTGCACTACTTCACGGTGTGAATTTGTCCGATCAAGTAACAGAAATCGTAACTCGATACAATCAACGAGCATTGTATGGCTATTTCATGGTTAGGTCACGCATGTTATGGAATAATACAAACAGATCGTAAATATGTTACATTACCCACCGCTAGAGGCGCTGACAGTGCTTAGTTTACGCCGAAGGTGTATGCTCAGGAAAGGGTGACCAAGCAACCAAAGTTGATGGATTTATGGATGAATTATGTTGAATGTCGGCAACTGAAACAATTAATTGTGAGAAAATGAAATATATAAATATAACAATTATATATCGGATAGAAAAGTGCCCCCGAACCGGTTCCCGCCCAGTTATAACTTATAACTAGCCCACGCGCTCTGTTAATTATCAAGAATATAGCTCAAAAATCCTTTAATATTGTACGTAACATCACCTTAAGTATGTGACCGAAGCGACGCGACACAATTATCCCATCAAAACAAGTGCCAGACTGCTACCACTTCGGGTAGGTGTTTGTTTTTATTAGCGACGGAATGTTTTTTTGCTGATTTTATTTTTATTTCATGTATTTTTTGCTTTGCCACTTAAGTGGTTGATTTGTTTTATTAATATTTTGTGTGATTCGCTGAAGCACTGTTCAATGACTAGTTTTTTTATGGGAAAGCCGGAAAACGAGCAATCGGTTCACCTGGTGGTAAGTGATTACCGTCGCCCACGTGCATCTGCAACACCAGTGGTGCTGCAGGTGCGTTGCCGGCCTTCAGTGGTATTTGGGATGGGAGGATGAGGATGGGGGACGGTATAGGGTAGGGGAAGCACAAGATGCCTCTACTTCACGCCGGTATTGTGCGAGACCGTTGTACCAACCCGGTCGAGCCGGTCCATTCGAGCAGCAGCAAAAGCCGCCGCTAGGATCTACCACGTTTAGAGCGAATTTAGTTTCGGTTTCATATACCGTATCGGCCTATGTTCACTGTACACTGCTGAACACAGGAGTGACCATCAAAGCGCTACCAGTGGTATGAGTCACACCAATACTAGAAAGAAAGAAAGAAACTGTATTCATTACACCACAATTAGTTAACAAGTTATTAATAATACAATTAAAATTATAATAAAAACTAAAAAAACAACAAGATTTTAGAGTATTTTTCTGCGCTACAGTGTGATTCAACAAATGGAATTACGGATTCCCGCAACACTGTTTTTCAGGGTAGCCTTATATCACTATTGAGCCGGTAGTGTCTGCAATAGATACAGCTGATCTATATAATAATAAAAAAGAAAAAAGACATCTTAAACCACGTGAAATAGCAGTAGAAAGAGCTTATAATAATAGAGATACTACGCTCGTAGTTTTCGACGAATACGTATACCAGGGACAAATCGTCCCCCTAGGTATGCGGATTGGGCCACCGGTACAACACTCGAGGAACTAAACGCACAAGCTCAAGATCCCTCTACTTCAGAAGAGGCTCTACACAAGCGTCGACTGAGTGACTGCCTGACAAATATAAAAGATAGCCAGATAATATATAGACGTGAAAAATTAATTATAACATTTAAACTAAGATAAACTTAAAACTAACCTACACTAAAATGCTGCTTTGTCCGTTTATCCTTTCCTGTTCAATTCGTACTTCTTTGGAATGCGCTCCCACTCGAAATCAGAGCGTCTAACAGTCAGTACATATTTTAAATGAAAGCTAAGGAACATATCCTTAAAAAAAATGGCAGAATCATCTCAGTAATAGTCTATTTTTATATATATTTAATATTTAATTAATTAATATATTTAAAAATTATAAATGTTTGTACGTACGTGTGTATGTATTTATTATTATATATGTATTTATTATTGTACGCGTATTTAAATGTTGCATCTACATATAGATTTCCATTTATTATAATTTTTTCTTTTCCTCTCTTTAGTTCTCTCTATTCTATCACCTAAACCTACTTCATTTCATCTCTGCATCGTCCAAAGGTTGACTGGTAGAGAATGCTTCTGGCATTAAGTCCGCCTATATACATTTTCATATATATGAAGTTTAATAAATAAATAAATAAAATATAATAACTCTACGTATCTGTTTGAATGGATATAACAGAAAAGCAATCGGAATTTAATGTTCATTTTTTCACAATATTCCTTATGATTTCTGAAGTGCTATAGACTTGTTTTATCTTATTACAAATATGATAGTATGTATGTTTGTCCTTCAATCACGCTTAAAAGACCTAACGGATATGAACGAAAATTGGCAGAGATGTTGAATATGCCTCAGAACTCCTCTTGGGACAAAGGTTGAGGTCACGCGGGTGAAGCCACTAATAGAACAAAAATATAATTTATACTGGCGATTGTTGTCACTTCATCATATTGACAATTATTTATTATTCCTTGTACTAATTGTTTATAATTGAACACCTTGAAGATGCTGTAAGGCGAACCCGGTCGGTTACTTATATAGAAAAATAAGATGTGTTGTGAGACTAGTACAAATAATAATAATAACTGTGAATATTATGCTATTACATTTATGATCTTAATTAAAAATATATAAATAATTATGTACGACTGCTGAACACAGTCATTTCGAAGAACACAGAAGCAATCCGGCTTAAATTATCTTAGAGGATTTTCACATACCACGCTGGGGCAGACGGAGTACTGATAAGAAAGAAAGAAAGAACGATATATTTCGTACACATATTTAAAATATTAGAAATGAAAAATAGAAAGATTAAAAGAGAAAATCATAGAAATGATAATAAAAATATAACATTAAACAGTCAGTAAAAATCTGCACCAAATAGTTATCCAACTCTGCATTATTACGCAGTATTCTGCAGAGATTGCAGCGCTGATTTTCAATTGGACGCCTTGTGACGTCACTGACAAGCTTATGTGCGATCCTACAATAGTTATAACTTCCCTTTAGTTGTCATCAAGCAATTCAACAAAAAAAAAAAAAAACAATTTATTTGAAGTCGCCGCCGCAAATTCGTTCGTAAGCTAGCGGGGTGCGCGACGTGCATATGAATAAAATGCATGTGGTATTTGGAGAAGAAGATGACGTCTTTTTCCTCACACCTTCGTCGCAGTAGGAAACGGTGGTAGTTAATTAATTGTTTTTTTTTTTTTAAGAAAACTCAGCCGCTGCGGTGACAACGAAACCAAAGAGAAGAGCGTATCTGCTAAAGAGGAAGGCACTAACCACGGGCTTCTTTGACCAGAGCAGAACCAAGGATGCTGATAAGGACAAAGGTTAGTCACTTTAATGCAAGAATATATCGATTGATTTATTTAAGAATGCGTGCTTTTCTAAATTCTTATTTTATTTTTCTCTCGAATTATAAAGGTCTCGAGATGTATTCAGAATGCATCAATAGATTTATAGAATTAAATAAATAGAGATTAGAAAATGACTATATCTATGTTAATATCTCTTCAGCTAATGTAAGACATTGTGCAGTTGTAACTTCTACAAAATGTCGTCTCTGGGGGCGTAGCACTCGTAGGCTTTCGTAGATGCCTACGCGGTTTCTTACCAGATGTGAACTGTTAGAGGTCCGTAACCCGGCACTCGTAGCTTAATCAATACAACCGACACCAGGTAATTCGTTATAATTAACATATTGATATTAACATATAAAATACTTCGTATATATACTTGTACGAATTTAACTTAAGACTTGATATCTTAATATGTAACAATCTTGATCATTCATTTTCAGTTATTTCTTGTGATTCCATAATTGCAAGTATGTTGACATTATATTTAGTTTGTTTGGGCTTGTCATTAATGAGACCCACTGCTCGACCATGTTCCGACGTTCAGTTGCTCAAAGTGTAGCTGGAGGGGGGCTCTAGGAGGATGTAAGTGAAGTTACCACCCGGTGGAATTACGTCTGTATACGTCTTACAGGAAGCAGTTTCATGTATGGGTATTGTATGAAGCGAGTAACACACATACATATTTCACAGTTAAGGCGATACTCCTCTGGTACACCCTCCCACTCTGTTAATAGATTAGTTTGAGCACATTTACTAAATAACTAACATCGGATGTATTTGTATTTCCACTGCATTTGTTACTGGAAAACATAACATTATATTGTCCAGTTCATCTGATTTATATTTATCTTATGATTATGAAAGTATGTATTTATATATAAAGCTTTCAGTAGGTTTTTTTTTTATCGAAAAGACGGCAAACGAACAAGCGGTTCACCTGATAAGTGATTACCGTCGCCCACGTACATCTGCAACACCATAGATGCTGCAGGTGCGTTGCCGGTCTTTAAGGGTATTTGGGAGATGGGAGGGAAGAGGAGGGGAATAGGGAGGGGGATGTGGGCCTCCGGTTACCTCACTCACCAAACGAAACGCTGAAGCACAAGATGGCCTCTACTTCACGCCGGTATTCTGCGAGGCCGTGGTACCGACCCGGTCGAGCTGGCCCATTCGAGCAGCAGCAATAGCCGCCGCTTGGCTCTACCACGCTTAAGGTCTATTTATAATTGGTATAATTATAACAATTATCTATTAATATTAATTTATTAACTGGTTTTTCATTTAATAACTTTCCTTTTATCGTAATAGTGCACGTACTACGATGATCACTTAATATCAGGTGAGGCAAAATGCGGCTCGCTTGCCCCCTTCTTCTATTAAAAAAAAAACTACTATTTCTCTCCGACACGCAGGCACGTCTGGTAGAGAATGCCACGAGGCATTAAGTCCTCCCATTGTGGAAGGTGAGCAATAGAAAATAAATAAACTAAACCCAGGGATAGGTTATAATATTACGAATTTTCATTCGGCACAGTTTAGTGTAAGATATAAGATGATAATGATAAGGTTAAAAGTTAAGGCCTCTTCGCAGGGTTTTCAACCATGGAATTTTCATGGTTTCCCTTTAGTCGCCCTAATAACGTTCCCGGTAAGAAAAGAGTTGGAAAACTCTCTAACCAACACCGCACGGCAATTGTACAATACGAGCGTATTCCGATATGACTTTCGTACCGAGCTGCGTCTCCTGCCGCTGCTCGAGTGGGCCGGCTCGACCGGGACAGTGCCACGGCAAGTAGAGATATCTTGTGCCACTGCATTTCGTTCGGCGAGTGAGGTGAAGAAAGCGCCTCCAAATTCCGGTACACATTTTATGATTGCTCTGTACCACCACCACGCTAGGCACAGCGTAGTGCCGATACCCTCCCCACTGATGATGCTGCTCTTGATCATAAGTCTGTGGTGTTTGAGTTCTGCAAATTTGGCCCTATTTTCTTTTTTAGTAAAATAAACATTAACCTTCCACTGTAAGAATTTCTCCTGTGTTACGGAGGCAGTTTACATACATAAATTGCACACGGACATACACCCAGACCCGGAACAATTATTTGTAGTCCATACAAATACTAGTCCCGTGCGGGAATCGAACCCGCGACCCACAGCTCCGCAGCTAAACGCTTAGCCACTACGCCACCGAGCCGTCAAAATTATTCGTACACCAGAGAGTCTTTAGTTGGCTAGCAGAATGTAGTTTCTCCTTATAATTGTTAGTACGCTTTCGAATCCACATTGCTCTACACCGCGTCACACGAGAGGACGTTTAAGAAACGTATGCACGCCCGTACAGATAGATTGATTGTATAGTTAATAGCCAAAAGGCTGGCAGGGGTTTCGGGCCGGTTTGAAACGAGCCAGGTGCGATGATTCAATGGTTATAAAATTCTTTATAACTCGCGAGCGCCGCGCTGTCGGTAAATCACAATGATGTATTCATTAGCCCGGAGTCTACCAGCGTCGGTAAGTAATCTGTCTTCGGTCGATTTTATTAGACGTTAAACGTATCATTTCTAGTTAATTTAGTCCGTGTTATGGACGTGTACTTCCACAGCTAGTTGATGCGTATCTGTACAGTCCTTGATCACGGTTAGGGGTTTGATATAGCCTGCACAAAGTCCACTGTAGGTCATAGGCCTCTTCCATACAGAGGAATGGTCACGGCAATTACAAGCATCTCGGACCTTACCACAATGCTGGCGGCAACGGTCTGCTTAATTTAGTTTAGGCATATTTCGAGATGGTTATCCCGAATTCTATCGTTGCCGATTGCGTTATTCCAGCCTTCACAACACCCATGAGACAAAACGGGTTGACAGATATTTTCGCGGCTGTAGTTAAAAATGTTTATTTAACTACGTATACACTATGTAACTTAAAACGGTAAGGATAAGAAAAATTTTAGGAATAAAAATTTGGACTCGCTTGGCGCAATGTGGCGGACCCTCCCAGCTGCATGACAGCTGATGACTCATGATGAAAATGAGAGACCTTCTTTACTTGCTACTTTAATTCTATGTTGCTAAAATAAGAAGTAAAATGATACAACGAAATACTTGTTTTCAAAACACTTGCCAATTCACAAAATGAAAATTAAATTCCACTCCACACGCCTCTTAATTACAATACACCTAAAATAACAACATTTTTAATTTAAACGGTCGGGCTAAAAATAAAAACCACAATGCACGAACTGTAAATATGCGAACTATGCTCCGAAACCATTGCCAATTTTTTTTTTTAAATTAGTCATAATCGAGCGCTCTGCTTGTCAGCTGGTAAGTAGTCCCTAAAATGTATTATTCGACGTAAGAACTAATAAAACATAATTGTCAAAGATTTTTACTTTCTATCGTTGTTTCTTAAAAAGCTTCCTCAGATGGAGAAAAAGCAGTACAAGGAACGTCTTTCCATTTGTCCGAGGCGTGTATTCACCAGTGTATGGTGAAAGAGTAACCTTCTTCTTTCTTCTTGGGAGTATTAAAGACTCGGTAATGTTTATGCCTTGAAAGTGTTGCATGCGATTAAGCGAGACAAAAAAAACACTCGGATTGTCGACAGACAATTGCCATACCGTCTGCCAAGCGTGGCGATTATGGTAGCCCCTTTGGCAGCGGCCTCTTCTTCGAATTAATATTTAAATGTGCAATGAATGCATGCTGAAGAGAACCTTTTATTAGACGGCTTGGCCGGCCGGAATTCCTCAAAGCTCCTGATCTCATAAAAGCACTACATGATAGCCGTGGTAGCTCAGTGGTCGTGACTCCCGCTTTATTTCATACTAAACAAGTGACCTGCATGCGGATCCTGAAGTCGGCATGATGGTAAGTGATTACCGTCGCCCTCGTACATCTGCAGCACCCGAGGTGCAGCAGGTGCGTTGCCGGCAGACAAGGATATTTGGGAGACGGAAGGGAGGATGAGGATGGGGATGGGGAGAGGTAGTGGGCCTCACTCACCGAACGAAACGAAGAAGCATAAGATGCCTCTACTTCACGCCGGTATTCTGCGAGGCCGTGGTACCAACCCGGTCGAGCCGGCCCGTTCGAGCTGCAGCAAAAGCTGGCGCTTGGCTCTACCTCATCAGGTACTACGGTCGCCAATCCGCTCGAGCGTGGGGAACTTGGCAAATCCTCGTCATGGGACAGGCCTGTATCCTGCAGTGGAATATTTTCAGACTGGTGAGGATAGGTTAAAAACTTTACTCACGTTACCGTTGGATAAAACGCCATTTTTATCAGAGTGTAAAAGCTTGTTTTTTTATTTTTTCTTAAAACCACACAACTGTTCTGTTTATAGTCCGGGAAACACTTCAACGACCTCTATTATTTGGCCGCAACGCAACGTATCAAAGCTTCTAGGCGCCGATCGTAGATTTATCCGCCATATTTCTAGTTAAAGTAAACATAAACAATACTGACATGCAAATACATTGTGCCCGTCCCAAACTGAGATAGACGATATAAATGGCGAAGATTAGCTCACTGAAGACACCATTTAAGAAATCATAATTTTAAAATTAATGTGCCAAAGTCTAATACAGATGAAAACCAGCGTCAGGCTCTAAAGCTTGACAATAAGCTGGATCCGGAGACCTAGTCCAGCCATGGGACACGCACAATGTATTATTTTTCTGTAATTCTGGAATCTGACGTTACTTTTTATTTATTTTGTACCATATGGTTTTTTTTTTGATTAACATATTTTGTGTGTGTTGTCTCTTTATGATGTGCCAATAAATATTTGTGTTTCTGTCTTTCTTTCTAATAATGTTGTTTATTCTCACCCTCCCTTTGCACAAGCCACCCTTATAAATAAAACTATTACACGTCAGCACACTGGGGGGTGGTCAGACATTTATTTTGTCCTTGCAACCCACTTTTCACGAAGGCTTGTATGGAAAAACGTGTTAGGACACTACGATGGCATTCAAATCGTACATAAAACTCATTGGTACGAGCCCGCGGCATAGAGCATCGAACTCGGTTAGTGAAATAAAATTAAAAAAATATTTAAGCTCGTACTCCCAATACAGGATAGGTTAGTTAGATATATACAGAGGTTAAGACATTTTTAGACCCTTCAACCCACTTTTCATCAGAGTTTATTTGGGACCACGTGACGTTCGAAGTACTCACTAGTACCTGACCTCCACACAGGCGCTCGAATTCGAGTCTCTTGATTAGAAGGTAGATAGATCCCTTAATCACTTATAGTGGCATTATTAAATAAATCATGAGTCATTACATGTTAATGTTATATTTAGGTAAATACTATAAGTAAAAAAGTAAAGCCTCCACTGCTGGACAACGGCCTCCACGCTGCTCCAATGCGAGTTAAAATATTTTTTTTTTATAGAAAAGACGACAAACGAGCAAGCGGTTCACCTGATGGTAAGTGATTACCGTCGCCCACATACATCTGCAACACGATAGATGCTGCAGGTGCGTTGCTGGTCTTTAAGGATATTTGGCAGATGCAAGGGAAGAGGAGAGGAATAGGGAGGGGATGTGGGCCTCCGGCTACCTCACTCACCGATCGAAACGCAGAAGCACAAGATGCCTCTACTTCACGCCGGTATTCTGCGAGGCCGTGGTATCAATCCGGTCGAGCCGGCCCATTCGAGCAGCAGCTAAAGCCGCCGCTTGGCTCTACCACGCTTAAAAAATACTGCACTAAAAATTGCTATTAACAATTTTAATGGTCCCGGATCGAGGCCGGATCACTGGCGCTCTATGAAACTAAAGCGAGCGCCATGACCACTAGGCTACCACTACACATACCATAGATTAAAAAAAATATTTTTTTACTGATTTTTTTAAGCCAACCCGCATTAGAGCAACGTAGCGGGCTTTTCCCGGCTCCAAAAAACTCAGATATTTGAGAAAGAGGCATTTGCCCAGTCTTGGGGACTTACAGGCTGTTACATTACTTTTACTTTTATTTAGACAATGATAAACCACGATGAGATATTATAGTTTCTACCAAAAGGCTTTTTCTACGTCTAAAAATAGAGAATTTTTATTATTCATCGTGTCTATAAACACCAGATCTTTAGAAAGCGTCCTTCTCAATAGTTGATTTCACAATAAAAGGATTCTGGACATGATAAAATAACTGATTTAAGTCGTATATTGTCAAATGGATTTGTTTACTTTATTGTCTGTTTATATTTGTGTGTAGAGGCGCCATAAGCTTATTTATTTTACACTTAAAAATAACTGCGTATTGAATCTTTGCCAATTTTCCTTAAAACATCGCAAAAGTGACACAATTCTAGTTCCTTAAATCACGACACCTAAATGTAGGTCATGATACTTCGACACTTCAATGAGACAGTATTGGCATCCCTTTCCAACATACAACTTAGCTAACCACGATCCTTTTCTTTTAACATCTCCGAGCAGAAGTGTCAGGTAATTAAATGTATAATGGATGTGTTATTGCTTGTAAACGTCCACTTTGAAATGCAAATGACGTACAAGTTTACATTTTTATGTATAATAAACTTCAGAATTTTAATCTAGCGTAGCGTTTTGAAATTAATTTCTAGTTTCACGCTGTCTGTGAGAGTCTATGGCGATAGAAGCGGTTAGTCGATCATTGGTATACAGCTACGAGCGATTTCTACCACCTTTTTCTTATTATCTAAGAAATACTGGAGATGTATTAAAGGGCCGCTGGATGGACTCATTCGGTATGACAAATTCCGATAGATTTTCCGCTATCACGTGAGCCTTGTCGGTTATTTCAGACTGCGAAGCATTCCATCTTAGTCCACTAGATTGGCATCCCATTTGTAACCAGCTTTTTTCGAAGGTGTACATGGACGGCAGTGGTCACTTACCATCAGTAGGACCGTTAGCTCGTTTGTCATCCCAATCCAATAAAAATAATTACGAGTTCACCCTCGCTATTTTTTTACGTGCAGATGAGGTTGGCATTTGGAGAAAAACATGGTACGCCTCTCAATACCAGCTGAAAATATCATATTCCTTCTAACACGTGCTAAATCGAGTGTTTTGTACAGAATCAACGGGCAGCGTGTTCGGAGTTCCACTGGCGCAATGCGTGGAGATGGAGAAGGCGCTGCGACGGCAGCAGCACGGAGGGTCCAGAGCTTCACTCGCCTCACTCGGTGCTTTGGAGAAAGGGGACGATGTGAGTAACAGAGAGACTGCGTTCCATTATAGCAGTTGGAGATAAAATTATTTCTGTATTTATTAAATCACGCGAAGGTGCAGATACAAAGCTTAAAGGTTTGATCATAATAAATAAAAGAGTGATTACCGATCCAGTTAAAATAGAAGAAGAGCACCACCCCTTTTTATTTAGATATATCAGTATATGTGAGAGTATATTATATGTGTTTGTGTCTATATCAATGTATATTTATTATATTATATTTTCACTTCTTTGTAACTTGCGTACACCCTTAACCTTTGCTTACTGGTCATTGTTTCCTCTGCAAAGTGGTTGCCTGGTAGAGATCGCTTCTAAGCGATAAGGCCGCCAATTGTACCTTTGTGTATTGTATGTTTCTTTTAATTATTTTTTTTCCTATTTTTGCTAATTGGTGTACAATAAAGTGTATTTCATTCATTCATTCACCCTCCCTCACTATGTCACTCCCCTAAAGTCAAATTAAAAACTTTTTTATTCAATTTAGGTATCTTTAAAGCTCTTATGAACGTCAACTTCACAACGACTAAGTTCAACGAACAAAGCTTCGAAATTCTTCCTGCCCTTATCCAGATGTTCTTTAGATTCTTTTAGGTTTAATGCGTGCGTCTCCCAGATACTATACATATGCATAGGCGTAGGCAGAGACTGCCATTTGGCACGACACAGTGTAGTCTGTAGCAAAATTTCACCTCTCTTGGAGATATAACATGAGGAGCATCAAGCCTCTACGCCAGTTTTGTTCTCGGAGATTGCCACAAGATTCAAAGCTTTTCTTTCGGCACCCCGAAAAGAACGTGTGAAGCAGACTCTTCTGCCGCTACTCCAGGGCAAATTTTAAAGAATAGATTGTATGTGATGTACATCACATTATAGAGAAGAATTGATGTAGCAATTGAGTTCGAGCTTTGAAATCCACCGATCGACACTGACTGAAAGATTGATTACGAAATCCACTGAAACATTTTAGCATGTTACTTTGTTTACGCGTTCGGTGGAGAGATATGTTATAGGTTTGCTTCTCGGAAAAATAAGTTTCAGTCTCTAACCTGTTCAAACGGTTTCCTATAAAAATAGACAAAGGATTTACATGATATTTGATTTGATGCGAATATACTTTGATCAGCTGAGTTGAGGTCATGGATTCATATTCCAGGCACGAATATTCGTGCAACACGCCTGGATTTTAGCCTGGTTGTACTATATCAGTATCAACTGCACCTAACATTTTTCCGATTACCGATAGCTGGTTTAACAATTTTAAGGGTTTCCATTGACGTGTCTTTTTTAAGTTGTCGGTGTAAGACGATGGCGTCTTTGATATCTAATATATGACGTATTTCACCCCAATGTAATGAAAAAAAACTTTTATAAGCAGCGTAAGAATCTGCTTCCATCTTTCTTCCCGTGGGTGTCGATGGAGGTAACTAAAGGCCTTGAAAATCGCCCAAAAACCACGAAATTACATTGGAGAAGTGTCACAGCGTAACTACTCGTAAATACATTATAACTCCAAAATAGTTTATCCGCTTGTAGCCAAGACACGTAACGCTACAGATTGAGCGAACGGTTCCACGCACCCGCTCGAATCACCAAATTTTGCATTCTGTAAGCTTAACTTAAGATTTAAAAGGAGCTTTTACAAAGTAGCAAAGATTGAAAAGTTTTGTCTGTCATAGTAAAGTCAAAGTACCAGCCTGTAAGTGGCCACTGCTGTGCTAAGGCATCCTTCTCAAATACGAGTATCAGAGAGGGTTTAGGGACCGGGAAGGCCCCGCCACGCTACTCCAGTGCGGGTTGGCGGGCTTCACATATCCTCGAAATAATATTTTTATTATTTCTCAGACATGCAGGTTTCCTCCCGATGTTTTCCTTCACCGCTAAGCACGTGGTAAATACAGCACTTAAAATTGCTATTAACAATTTTAGTGGTGGCGGCACCGGGGATCGAACCCAGGTCACTCGCGCTCTATGAAACTAAAGTGAGCGCCCTGACCACTAGGCTACCACGGCTGTAATTCTATTAAATACCCAATGATTGTACATATTAGTATGTTACAGTTTATTTCCATTTATATGTCTTCATCATCTTACCACACGCAAATAAAAACAAATTGATTTCCTGTGTTTTAGCTGTGCTTTTAATAAGTGTAAATTCAATAACACTTACTTAACCATACAAAGTAGACGAGGGGAAAATAAAATATGATTAAAAACGAAAGACCAACAATTGCTAGACAAGAATAAAACTAAAACGAAAATTCATCGTCAACGACACGACGCAATAAAATGTATTTCTGAGACAAACTCTTGCGCAAGCGCAATTGTACAAAGGATAACGTAATTATCAAACAACGATAATTACCGTCTCTAGAGATCAATAAAGGCAAGTGTCAGAAGCTACAAACAAAGATAGCCGACAGTATGGCCAAAGTAAACAGATCGACAGTTCACTATCGATTGTGGGTATCGAAGCAGACGGTGTTGCAGACGGTGAAGCGTCGTAGGCGTTGATTTCATGCAAAACATATCGTTTATATGACAAGCACCAATCGGCTGCAGCGATGTCGGTCAATAAATTTCAATAATGACAGGTCGCGTGGGTTTCGGTTTGATTTACGTCGGGACTTACCCGACGAGAGTCCGGTTGAGATTGCGGACAACATTGTTTTATCGTTGCAATTGGTTTAACTGTTTCTATTCGTAACTATTTACATATTATCAACATTGTTTTAATCATATTAATAGATTTTGTTGCTTTTTTTCCACAACCTTACCCGTACCTTCTAGTTATAGTGTCTCATCGGAATATGGATTTAATTCTTAAATTGACGTGAGTCAATTTTCAGCACATACTCCTAAACTTTTTATTAATACTATTATGATAGAATTCTTATTTATTAATAAAAACAAATTAAGTGAATGGCTATATAATACTGCAAATAAAGCTTGCCGTGTGGTATGGGCGTAAAAATCTGCCCCCCATTTTCTTCCCGTGGGTGTGGGTAGGAGGCGACTAAGGGAAAATCCTTGAAAATCGCAATGGCCGCCGACAGATGGCGGTATGACCATCTCGTAAAATACCAGTGCAAAAATAAGCAAACCGATGACGGGCAGTAGCGTCGTGGCGTCTGGTGCAGCGGCTAATCCTCATAGATGAGGCTTTTGTCCTGCAGTGGACTATCTTCAGGCTGGCAAGATAAAGCCCCTGTAGGCTAGCTTTGTGTATATCTGTTCGCGTACATATAAATACACTGCTACAAGCCACAAAGGCCTGTAACCCAAAACCACGTATGGAAAAAAGGCTCTTCTAAACAGGTTCCGGTGTTCGATTTGGAACAATTCAGGAATTGCACGCACACTTAAAGGGGCTTCGACCTCCCATTTTCATTTGCTTTTTACTATTTCTTAGCCCTGCAGGTTTCTTTACGATGTTTTCCTTTACCGCCGAACACATGATAAATGCAGCAGTTAACAATTTGAACGGTACCGCCACCGGGATTAGAACGCTCGGGATTTTAACTATAATTTTAAAGCCAGCACCGTGTCCCCTGAGCTAACAGCTGTTAAATATTAAATGAATAGTGTTAAAACAGCAAAGGCGTCTTTACCCGTATGGTCGTGTGAAAAAAGCTTACATCATAAACGATACGATTAGCACCCAATAGGTCAAACGTGACGTAGCGCCACGTCACCAGAGCGTCACTGGTGTCTGGTTACCTGGCCGGCCTTCCGTCTGCTTGCTTTCATTAAGGCCACGATAATTTTATCATATGACGCTACCCGCGGACGCCCATCCCATTATCCGTCCGATCTAAAATAACTCAGCGTTAGTTCGCCACGAATTGCCCGCCCATGTCCGTGTTCACTAAAAACTTTACAAGGGACTCCCTGTTTTGTCTAGGAGACTATTTCTACCGTCTTAAAGGCAACCTCTGTACGGTTGGCTTTCTAGCCAGTATAATTACAGGCTCATGCCTCCATCTCAGGCCTCATCTGTATCCTTCTTCGATAGAAGTTGTTTGCAGCAGCCCATGGGCTGCAGAATCCACTTACCGTTAGGTGAAGTGTAAGCTCGTTTGAAAGTTTGTCTGTCCTGGTATAATTAAGGGCTGTGAGGCATTCCGTCTTAGTCCCCAGGGGTGACTAAGACGGAGCATCTGTAAACTTCATTGATTGCTGTTGCCTGCAGGTGTCCACGGGCTGCACTAGCCACTTACCATCAAGTGGACTGTTGCCTCGTTAAACACTCATCCAATAAAAAAAGATTAAATCTCTACCTTACAATTCAATAAAAAGAAGTAATTCGGGTCGATTTCGACAATGCCGACAAGTTCCGAATACTATCGGCAGTTCTGAAATTCTAAAAAACCGTTTACAAGTTATACAGAATGTATACATATTGACGGACATAGCTCCACAGATTATATATATCCTTTAGATAACCAATAAGGTTCCTTTCTTTTTTTTTCTGATTTCGTTACAGACATTTGAAATGAAACTAAATTATACGAACAGAAAAACTTTTTACTGCTGTTCGAATGGGCCGGCTTAACCGGTTTGGTACCACGGCCTCGCAGAATAACGGCGTGAAGTAGAGGCACCTTGTGCTTCTGCGTTTCGCTCGGTGAGTTTGGTAACCGAAGGTCCACTCCGACCCCCTATTCATCCTCCCATCTCCCAAATACACTTAAAGGCCATCAACACACCATCAGCACCTCTGTTATTGGAGATGTACGTGGGCGACGGTAATCACTTACCATCAGGTGCGCCGCTTGCTCGTTTGCCGCCTTTACCATAAAAAAAAATCCTTCCCTTTTAAGCATTTCAAATAATAAAATGGCGAGTTAACATTTCTAACTAAAAATCATATTATTACAGAGCGAGTCCTGTGATTCCGGTGAGTGGGGCTGGGCTGGCCTGGACGAGGCTGGAGGCGGTGGACCAAAGGTTCCTGCCTTAGTGTCCGCTTGTCTCGCGCATCTGCGGCGCCACGGACTGCACACGCTCGGTTTGTTCAGGGTCTCCTCTTCAAAGAAGAGAGTTCGACAAGTACGTAAATTAGACTTACGGTCCACCTGTAATAGTGTTTTAAGATACGTTAATTTTCTGCCGAGAAACCGTTACCGATGTCCGCTCGTCTGTCCCGATTTAAAGGGTATAGAGTACCAATATAATTATAAGCTGAGGCATTCCAACTTGATGAAAGTGATCGGAGGAGGCGAGCTATGGAAGCCACTAACTAACAGGTGATTAGTTAGCTCGTTTATCACTCCATTGTTATAAACGTTTCTTGTACGTGGAAGTGACAAGCGGCGGCATTTGCTGCTTCTAGAATGGGCTGGCTCGACCGGGGTAGTGCCACGGCCTCGCAGAATACCGGTGTGAAGTAGAGACATCTTTTGCTTCTGCTTTCTCCCCATTCCCCTTCCTCGTCCTCCCATCTTCCAATATCTTTAAAGACCGGCAACGCAACTGCAGCTTCTCTGGTATTGCAGATGTCCGAAGGCGACGGAAATCACTTACCATTTAGTGAGACGCTAGCTCGTTTGCCACCATTCCCATAAAAAAATTGTTGGATTTAACTTAAGACGTTTTTTTTTTATGGAAAAGACGGCAAACGAGCAAGCGGTTCACCTGATGGTAAGTGATTACCATCGCCCACATACATCTGCAACACCATAGATGCTGCAGGTGCGTTGCCGGTCGTTAAAGATATTTGAAAGATGGGAGGGAAGAGGAGGGGAATAAGGAAGGGGTTTGGGCCTCCGGTTACCTCACTCACCGAACGAAACGCAGAAGCACAAGATGCCTCTACTTCACGCCGGTATTCTGCGAGCCCGTGGTACCAATCCGATCAAGCCGGACCATTCGTGGAGCAGCTAAAGCCGCCGCTTGGCTCTACCACGCTTAAACGTATAACGTACCACGATTAGACGTATTATTTTCACTTGAATTATCTTCACAAACAATCAAAATATGGTGACGTACTAGATCAAGAGACAAACAACTATCGGTAGCTAAACACAAACCACAATCGCGTTCAGCGCACAAAAGCTAAAATACGTACAGAATTCTCTGGCCGACATAGTTACTTCCACCGGCGCAGCGCCGAGTTTAAACAACAACAATGTAACGGCAACAAACTCGATAACACTGACGCAGTTGCTATGACAGAAAATACAACTCTAAATCGATACAATTCTCAAGTTTACGAAGCAGACATCGATACAGTCGGCGGGAATAAAACACGGACCGACGAAATTAGATGTTTCGCCTATCGTGTCGGCCGTTGCAATGGACGCACGCCGTTGACCCACATAGCGTTCGATTTATTACAAACTTTGCCGGTATACTCTACACCACTGCAATAAAGGAGATAGGCATCGATCGGCTCGCGGATAATGCGGTGTGAACAGAAATTCAGATACCGTGCTGCGATCGGGCGGTATAAATAGCGTCGGGAATATATCCTAAATAACGTCCACGGACAACCGGAACTTGAGTTCTGTTGCGATTAACATAAAGACACAAAGATCATCCACTTGGTGGTCACAGGTTTTGAGATCTAGAATTTGCCAGACGCTTTCTTCACGTGGATGTCGTAAGAGTCGACTAAAGGAAAACCCATAAGATAATAGATAACAATCACGAGAGGCAACAGGCAGTTATTAATTGCGCATGTGATATTACAGTGTCCTTAGTGAAAGCGTAAAAACCGAGGCAGTCACTCGTCTTTACCGTCCCATATCCTATGTTACGACCTAAGTTAGGAAGAAGGCTCAGTTGACTGCCTAACATGTGACTGTAGGCTGACTTTGTGTGCGATCGCTGATTCTCTTGTCGTGAAACCCTTTCATTGCGAGAGTCATATGTCTAGAGGGCTGTTTAGAAGAAGAACGAATATCTGTAGACGGAACTCGTGTCATATGAAAACGAGTAATCGTTTATTTCATTTCAGCTTCGCGAGGAGTGGGAAAGAGCGCAAGAAGCGGCATTGGACTCCGCGGAGAGCCCGCACGACGTGGCCACTCTACTCAAGGAGTTCTTAAGGGACCTCCCCGACCCGCTGCTCTGCAGAGACTTGTATTCTGCGTTTTTACAGACTCAGAGTATGTATAGTATCAGTTCTTACCTTCTTCATCACAACATCAATTGCATGACATTGGCATCTTCAAGAAAGCTTCAGCAAAAGCAACCATGTATTTCTTGAAAGGTCTGCCCGTACACTTGCCAAGCAGGTCTTCAGAGTCTCGTTTTCCATAGTTTACTCCAATTGTTATCTCATATTGCCATTAATCTTGGCCATGTTTTAGATTTCTGTTTCCAGTTACTTTCTGTCTTCCTGTCTATGGCATTCAAAGTAAGACTGTTTTGGACAACAATAGCCAAATTAATTTGCCATCTTCCCTTTGTACCTTTTTCTTAGCTATGACATCATTTTCGTAGTTTTTTTTCTTCTTTCGAATTTCTAGAACCTTCATGAAATACATGTTGCTGGATTCTGAAAAGACGTAGTTTAAGCAGTAGACTTAAATAGGCTGAAAAAGAAAAATATAAAACAAAATAAGTTCTACGATCGTACCTAGAGATTTTTTTTTAAAGTAAAAAAAAAACTTAAAAATAAAATTCTTGAAAAGTGGGTTGAAACCTCGAACGCATAAGTGAGTCGTGAGAGCTTATTTATTTAGTTTTAAGACGGCCGAATAAACGCCGCCGCTCTCGCAGAGATCCGCAACCGGCGGCTGCAGTGGGAGGCGCTGCGGCTGGTGGTCCAGCTGCTGCCGGCAGCGCACCGAGACACGCTCAACGCGCTGCTGACGTTCCTCGCGCAGCTGGCCGCGCACTGCGAGGACGCCGCACTGCCCGGGAACAAGATGGACGCTGCGAACCTGGCCACCGTGTTCGCGCCAAACATCCTGCACCGGAACAAGCCCAACGAGGCCGCCAGGTGAGCTCTAAAATGCTTTTCTTTCTACGTATCATTAGAAAAATACTAACCACCAAACGGTAGTCCGGGGATCGACTGATGGCAAAAAATCCATCCGACTATGCCATGTCCAGATTCCACAGACTTCCAGGTGCTGGCAAAGCTGGCGTAGTCAGTGTGGAAGAATAGTTCGCTTTTATGAAGAGACTTTATCCAACAGTGGACTTATACAAGCTGGTTTAAGAAGAAGAAGAAATTTTATGTTTGGTATGTACTATTTGGTACGTTTTTTTTATGGAAAGGGGCCAAACTAGAAAACGTCTCACCTACTGATAAGTGATTGTTGTCGCCCATGCCGCTCTGCAACACCAGAGCGGCTGCAGGTGCGTTGCGGGCCTTTAAGGATATTTTAGAATTGGAAGGGAGGATGGGTGGATGAGGAGTGGACCTCCGGTTAACCCACTTGGTTACGTAACGCCGAAACGCAAGATGCCTCTACGTCTCGCCGGTATTCGGCGAGGTAATGTCATTAGTCCAAACCTACGATCATTAAAAACAGAACTTACATTTATGTATAGAAATGAAATTCTGTTTTGTGAAATTGTGCGGTTCTGCTTTTGAGTGTCACATAAAATCAGGAGAGCAGAGACAACATTTTTGAGTTACCTAAATGAAAGATGTTAGAGGTCTGTATCAATAATAAAAGTGGTTTTAATTTGATTTTTTAACTACAATAAACATTATCTAATACATATTACATTTCAACATGTAACAGACCTTATTATTATACTCGGTTATTTCACATTGGTTATCTACTCGATGTCATAATGCCTGATGAATAAATAATTAAAACAGCAGGGAATATAGCTTCATTTCCTTAACGGAAATATTATGAAATGGCATAGATTTTTTCTTTTTCATCAAGCTTGATTCCGTCCTGCACTGAGGTCGGTTTTTCAACTGTTACGCCTCCACTTTACCCGGACTAAAACATTCCCGACAGTTGGATGTTTTCTTTGACAGCAGCAAGGTGTTGAATAATAGGGGATCTAACATTGAACCTTGGTAGACACTAATCGTAACGGTGAAGGGCCTCGCGTACACCGGTTCTAACTAAAGATATGGAATGGAGATAGGTACATATCTCGAATATTATCACACATTTTTCTCCCTTAATGCCCACCAAATGATTTTTCGGCAAACACAGTCAAATCGGCAAAGAGGTTTTGACTTCTCCCGATGTGTCTAGACCAAGGTTCGAAAAGCAATATATAAAAATACAACTTTTTGTTATGCTTAACTAATGTTAAATATTTTATAGGAAATTGATTGAAAGTCTGTTGTTGATCCAGTGCGGAGCAGCTGTCCGAGCGCGCGGATGTGATCAACGTGGTGCGGCAGCTGGTGGAGCGGCAGGGCGAGCTGTGGACGCTGCCCGCCGAGCTGCTGCACGAGGCCTACATCCAGCTGGCGCATAGCGCGCCCGCCGTGCTCGACTCGCTGCTGCTGCGCCGCGCGGAGTGAGTGCACACCCGGCCCCCCAACGGGGTAGTTGCCCCTTGATTCATATCCGTTGAAATAAATAGTTGTAACAATGTCTATAAGTTCTTAAAATACAATTCAGTAATACTACAGAAATAATTTCTTTTTTTATGGCAAAGGCGGCAAACGAGCAGTAGGTTCACCTGATGGTAAGTGATTACCATCGCCCACATACATCTGAAACACCAGAGGAGCTACAGGTGCGTTGCCGGCTTTTAAGGGTATTTGGAAGATGGGAGGGAGAATAAGGACTGGAATTGAGGGCCACCGGTTATCTCACTCACCGAACGAAACGCAGAAGCACTAGATGCGCCAACTTCACGCCGGTACTCTGCGAAGTCGTGGTATTAATCCGGTCGAGCAGGCCCATTCGAGCAGCAGCTAAAGCCGCCGCTTGGCTCCACCACGTTAAAAAGTTCTGCCCTTAATGGGTAAATGTGTTGTTCAGTATACAATGGGAACGTTCTAAGTTTGTGTTCGCCGCACGCAGGTGCGCGGCGGAGTGCGGCGCGAGCGCGGCGGACGGAGCCGCGCGGCGCGTGTGGTCGCGCGAGCAGTTCCTGCACGGCGCGGCCGCCACCGCGGCGCCTGCGTCCGCGCCCGCGTCCGCGCCCGCGCCTCCGTCCCACAGGTAATGATCCCTCGCCTTGCACGCACAGACCAAGCACCTCTCCCTCAAGCGCCCCGCACAGATATCTCTCTCTTCCCTGACTACCCTCTTTTTTTTTGTTTAAAAGAATACTAGCAATGCTATTTAACTAACATTACTAATATTCCTGTTAACCCTCCAACTAAGCATTAGAGCTTGTATTTGGAGTGGTTCACGACAATAGTCGAATGGTGGGCTCGAACCTGCGACGTCATGTTTCGCAGTCCGCACCCTAACCCATTAGGCTATTGGCGCTTAAATATTGAAATATTAATGTTGGTATATTATATGTAATAGATAATGTTTATAGTAGTCTCAGAATCAAATTAAAAACACTTATATTATTCCATGTGCCTTTGGCTTTGATAGAGACCTCTAACATCATTCATTTCGGTAACTTATTAATTTGTTGCTCTCTCTCTCTCCTATTACAAGTAGAAGCTCCCGGAATGTCAAAGCTTTCCCCCTGCTGACGCTGCACTGTGTCCATAATCTACGCGGTTGACGGTTCCGTTATTTCGGATAGGTTTTCCGTCATCGGTCAACGAGCGGGGCTCGAGATTGCAGCTAACATTGCGTGAAGGTGTGGTTGAGGAATAAAATTCTCGATGTACCATTTCTTTCTCGCAATCTAACCTAATCTAGTAGTTACCGGTCATGTCATTAACTAAATTATTTTATCTCACTAATAAATAACGTGAAATAATAAAGAAAAGATCATTTCGAGGTCATGTTAAGTCCACAAATTTGCCCTGGAGCAGCGCGGCGAACTCTTCACGACTCCGAAACTACCGCGAATATGTGATAAAGAATGCATTTCCCTTACAGTGGGCATTTACTGGCCACAGATAATAATTCCTTTGGAATACTATCAACTTATCTGTTTCAGTTCCAGCGAGAAAACATATTCGCGAAGTCGAAGGTCAAGAGACGCCACTTCGGACACCTCCTCAGGATCCATGTCTTCCGCTATGACAATCATCACCAGGTAAGTTTTGGACGGAACCTAAAAAAAAAAACCCAACAGTCTTTGGAATTGAGAAAAAGTCAATACCGACTGGTAAAGTAATCTTTTAAAAATCGAATCCCGCTCTCTCTCTCTCTCGCCGCGCTCAGGGTGCGCAGCAGCGACGAGTGCGCCAGCCGGAGCAGTGGGGTGGTCTGCTCGGCCGGGGCGGGCGCCGCGCGCACCGACTCCGCCCCGGACTCCAACGACTCGGCCAGCGACTACAACGAGGTGAGCCCCGCCCCGACACACCTGATGACACCTGGCTTTTTTTTTTTTTATAGAAAAGACGCCAAACGAGCAAGTGAACCGCACCTGATGGTAAGCGATTACCGGCGCCCACGTACAACTGCAACACCGTAGATGCTGCAGGTGCGTTGCCGGTCTTTAAGGATATTTATGGGAGATGAGAGGAAAGAGGAGGGGAATAGGGAAGGGGGGGGAGGGAGCCTCCGGTTACCCCACTCGCCGAACGAAACGCAGAAGCGCAAGATGCCTCTACTTCACGCCGGTATTCTGCGAGGCCGCGGTACCAACCAAAAGCCGCTGCTTGGGTCTACCACGCTTTAAAATACTTACACTTGCATTGATTAGCGTACAAGCCATTATTTAAACAAATCACATATTGATTTTTGGTTCTGTTCTCCGTGTTAGCCTAATGGTCAGGGCGCTCATTTTAGTTTCACAGAGCGCGTGTGACCTGGGTACGATCTGAAATTGTTAATAATAATTTTAAGGCGCTGTATTTACCACGTGCACGGCGGTGAAGAGACATGTGAAGCCCGCCAATCCACACCGGAGCAGCGTGGCGGGCCTTTCCCGGCTCCAAAGCCCCATCAGATACTTGTATTTGAGAAGGAGACCTTTGCCAAGGCGGAGGCGCTTCCACACAAGTGAGCGTTTTTGCGCTCCGTATTTGCGCGTACACTTGCGCTGCTATAACATTGCCAGCGCATTTGACAAGTGCTGATAGACCCCATTGAAAGATGTCGTCAGCTTCCTGGCAGTGTAGCTGTGTAATATTTAGTGTTGTTTGTGGTTATGATGGAGACACAACTTACTTACCACACAACTTACTTGAAACCCGCATCTGTATTTACTTATTATATCATGAATACTGAATAGTTCTCATTGCTAGAATCTATAATCATCTAATGATTAGTGAAAGTTCTCTTATATACAGATTTACTCATGACTTTATTGTATACGTGCTAAGCCATGTTCTTAATGAAACTACGCTATTTTCTGATCTTCCACATTGCCTAAAATAATTTTTCCTAACTATACTTACGAAACTCGTATATACTTTTATACGTGGTAGAGCCAAGCGGCGGCTTTTGCTACTGCTCGAATGGGCCGGCTCGACCAGATTGTCAGACCGCGGCCTCGCAGAATACCGGCGTGAAGTAGAGGCATTTTGTGCTACTGTGTTTCGTTCGGTGAGTGAGGTAACCGGAGGCCATCTCCCCCTCCCCATTCCCCTCCTCAAGGAAGAGAGGCTTCCATCTTCCAAATACCCTTAAAGGCCGGCAACGCACGTGCACTTCCTCTGGTGTTGCAGATGTACGTGGGCGACGCTAATCGCTTACCATCAGATGAACCGCTGGCTCGTTTGCCGCCTTTCCCATAATAAAAAAAAGAGAAATTATAATCACGGTTATTACCATAATCACTATCACAATCATAATCACTATCACAATCATCATCGTCATCGTCTGAACACTGTTCCAACCAATATTTGTGTATATTGAGGCATGACTGTAGCGATTAAAAATGATCCTTGAGTAGTATTTAAGAGATTTTAGAAATCCCAGTAATCAAATTACTGTAATATTGATTTTCAGACTCGGTATCTGTCTGTATTTGTAACAGTACCAAGCAACACGTTTGAGAGATTATTTCATAACAATATTCGATATATTGTTTACTTTTCTTATTTAAACAACTTACTTCATTTATTTTATTTATTTTTATTTATTTACAAAATCCACAGTATTCTACAATAGTTTACAATACTTTAACCATTTCTGTACGTAACTTACAGCCAAAAAGGGATTTATATTTTAGTTCTAGTACATACATATTTGACCGACTCGAGGCGTATCGAAATACATTAGTTACAATTATAGTGTGTTTGTGTCTGTAACTTTATATATATATATAATATTTAAAACTCATGATCATTGGCTTAGTTTTACTAAAGGACTCTCCACAACAAGCGGAGTTAATTTTATTGCAACACATTTATCTGAACTCTCCAAATGTCACTACAACTTTTTAGGGTAGCGTTCGGAGCCTTATTACGTGCCTGAACCGTCTGTCTGTCGCACCTTTTCTTTCGAACATTAATTCACTTTCAGCGGGTTCAAATTGTCACAGAATATTATTGGGGATATGCTGTCGAAAAAAAAAGTATATAATATTCAGGTTACGGTAACTACCATACAAAAAAACGTTCAATGTTTTTATTTTCGTTCTTGCTCTGTCGTAAAAAAAGAAATACACAGGAGTGTCAAATTTGGCATGATTATTGTGCAAATGAAATGAAGATGAGCTTTAAAGTGAAACGACTAATAACACAAACCGGCCAAGTATGAGTTGGCTTGGCTTGCGCTAAGGATCGTAAATTGAATAAATAAACAACCCAATATTTTAGTATATACATAACACAGATATATTGTGTGGTTGCACGGAACCCACGATACGCGAGTCCGACTTGCACTTGGCCGGGTTTTGTTTTATATCGGCGCTTTCGTATTCTATCGCCATTCGTCTACTTCCTATATGCGTGTTAATGTAACCACCGGCTGCTGCTAATCGTTCCGTGGAACCGGAACCGATGGCCGGCAACACCTCAATAAGCACGGAGACACGGTCCGGCAGACGGGCGGCGCGTCGGAGGACGAATGCGTGATCACGGCCTCGCTGCACATCCCGGTGGCGCGCGCGCGGCGCCGCTCCGGCTCGGGCTCGTCGTCTTCGGCCAAGCGCGACTCGGCCGTCGGCTCCTCCTCCGCCTCCGCGTCCGCCTCCGCCTCCGCCTCCGCGTCCGGCGCCTCCTCGCCGCCCGCCTCGCCGCCGCCGCGCGCCGACCTCGACCGCCTCGCCGCGCTCGCCAGGTAACGCGTTTCGAAGGTTTTGAAGCGAAGCTTCAGAAACTCACATATGTGATAGCGACCTAACTCAGAAGAATATGAGTGTGCAACATCCCGTGTCGTACACTCACCCGCACCCACCCACAGTCGTGTATAGGAGTGCGTCGACATGACGTCATAGGTACAAGGCCGTCAGCTAATTCGACCACGTTAAATACACCTCCTTCATGAAGAATCTGCTTGCGTTGTTTGGTTTAACAAGAAGGGAATATAATAGAATGCTTCGATGCTACTAATTAGTTATCCGGCTCTCGTCGTAAATACGATCACTCTTCGATATCGTATGACGTTCATATTCTAGGGTTGCCACCATACTTTATTTTAATTTATCCTACTTTATTTTTAGTGACTATGCTTTATACCTTTCCTCAAACATGGTCTTTATTGTGACGTACGAAATGATAAGACAGTTTCAAACGATTTATCGATACCTAAGATAAAAGAGAACGAAACATATACGGCAGATGTCAGGACCGTCGAAGACAAATGTCTTATTTAAATTAAAAACTTACGAGTATTTTCAGTGATGAATGTAAAGTTGCACGAATGAACAAAGCTTGTTATTTGCTTGTTTATTTAGATTGCATTATTAGTACTGAAACATTCAAAGATTGTGTACATGGGCTAACAATACAAAGTTAATTTTGCACATTAACATTTTATTCTCAAATAAAATACTTTAATGAACTCAAAAAAAAAGTTGGCAACTCTACTACATTTCCCTTTTACCCCACTGCGCTTGTATCGGACCTAAGGGTGATTAATGCCATTGGTTGCGAGCATCGGAGTTAAAACTTTCGTACTCTTACATCTGTGTACACACGAAGGCGTGTCGCCGCAGGGAGCGGAACACGTCCGACGCGCGGGCGGTGGTGCTCCGGCAGCAGAACGACGCGGCGTCCCGCGGTCGGCTGGCGGCGCGCCGCGACCTCGCCGCCCGCCGCGACGTCACAGCGCGCCGCGACGTCACCGTGCACCGCGACGTCACCGCGCACCGTGACGTCACCGTGCGGCGCGAGAGCACGCTCTACAAGCGCGGCGAGCTCATCTCCAGCGCGCAGACAAAGTCCGCGTGACGTCACCGCTCCCGCCGCGCGCACTCGCATGTTTTTATACATAAACGTATATTTATCTTATATTTTTTATTATTTTAATACAGCATTTTACGTGTATTTATTATGTCGTTCCTGAATGCAGAATTTACTATATCTCGAACAGAGAAACTCGAATTTGAATCGTGATATTTGCTCCGAGCTTTTAAATCAAAACTAACAGTAACAAAGTCGAAACAGCACATAAAGTACACGAAATTATTTGATCATTCAATTCATTTTACAATAGTGCCATTTGTCAGAGGTGCAGAGAGAGGAATGTACCAACATGGTACCAAAATTATATATTCCTCACCTGCAAGTGGTGCTACTGATAACCGAGGCTCTAGCCAAATGATAACAAATGAACTCCAAACCATCAAAGATTACGTCGAGCAGCATCACACGCGCGAGGTTACCTGTACCGCGCTCCCGGCGTCTTGAGTATAGGCAAACATACGATTGAATGCATTATAATGTCTCTAAACGATTTCTTAGAGATACCCCTATTGTACCGTGGCCTGCCAAAGACTGGTCGTTATGATGTTGAATGTCCTGAATAATAGGTCATTAAGGTGTTAACGAAGATGAAGAAGTTCTTGTCCAACCATGAAATATGTGCCAGCTTTTGTTGACGATTCCTTAAAAAAGTTGAAAGGCCCAGCGGTGAACTTGACATAGATCTACACAGCTCGTGTCAATACTGATCTTTTTTACATTTACTAAAACTAAGTTCTACAATAATTCTTCAACCACGTTACTAGAGTAAGATATTTTGGTTGAAGTAAACTTGACCATAGAAATTCTCGATACGGTGTTCGGTTGTCCGATGGAACATCTTAGACTATGGTATATGACTGGGTTTAATGGCACCTGAATTCACTAGTGTAAGCGTACCGGCACTACGCTCACTAGCCCATTTGCCCAGCGTGGTAAGTGGAAGATGGTCACAGATGAGTTGTCACCCCTGTGGACTGAGATGGAGAGAGAGAGAGAATGCTTCGCGCTAACATAATTACAGGCTATTAAAGGTATACCTTCCAAAACGTAATACAATTTAGGCGGCGGAAATAGGTAAAATGGTGTTACCTACCCAGACAACTCCCAAGCAGAGAAAACCTATCACCGAGCCTCTAAACATAATTATCATTCGACTACCTAGACAGAGCTTTTTTTTTTTCCTCTGGTGTTGTGGATGTTCGTGGGGTGTTGTGGGTGATCACTTACCATCAGGTGAGCCGCACGCTCGTTTGCCCCCTTCTTCCATAAAAAAAAAAGCTTAATTGTATACTTATATCATGATAACTTTACTAAGATCTTCTTTAATAGAAATCATAATATCTTAATGCAAAATAAAACCACGAAAGAGATGTGCTGTATCATGTAACAATAAAAAAATTGGTCCCAGGATACTACCCTGCGTGAGTCCATTTGGATCATTTAACAAAGTCGCTGAAAACATGCTAAGATACGATAAGATAGTGCACTGATGGGATACCCACAATTAGTAAACGTAATCAAAAAAAATTGAAGAGACAACTTGATATAGATATCTTGATTTACCTCTATGTTATCATCTTCTCCCCGTTACACTGCTTCACAGCTGAAGAAAGACCTATTCGATTAGGATTTTCCGCAATCATCAGAGCCGTGATAGTTTAGTGGTCAGGGCGCTCACTTTACTTTCACAGACCGCGGGTGACCTGTGTTGGATCCCCGGTGCCGGCACCATTAAAATTGTTAATAGCATTTTTAAGTCCCGTATTTACCACATGCCTGCATGTGTGAGAAATAATGCAAATATTATTTCAAGGATATGTGAAGCCCGCCGACTCGCACTGGAGCAGCGTGGCGGGCCCTTCGCGGCTCCAAAACCCTAACAGATGTTTGAGAAGAAGGCCTTTGCCAGTGGGCACTTACAGGCTGCTACTTTTATCACGCTCATATTGGATTGGCGGACTGGCAACCGCAGTACATAAACCCTAACACCGTAAACGCTGCACCGGTCTGGATTTTATCGCTTCGCGACTCACAACTTTGCAACAATTAAAATTCTACTCAGGGTCATATCAGGGCTTCGTGGTACTCGCGGAATGAGATAAGGACGCTCATCCACTTTGCCGTTTAGACCAGCTCACGTCGGATTCGAAATAATGAAACACATTTATAAGGTTTTATTTCTGTATTTACAGCATAGCCTATTTTGTTTAATGAATATATAATAATATAGACAATCGCATCTACCTTCTGTGATCGTGATCATTATGCATAATGACACCTCCAAGCTTTGAGATGCTGTCTTGGTATTCTGTCTTGTCTAGTGGCTCATCAACTGAAGACGTGTCTGTAGCGAAATATATGATTATTTGCGTGAATATTACATTGTGGTATTTGCATAAGCTCTCTCGTGTTTGCGAACAGAAGTTTAAACACGGAGATCACACAACACACACACATGCCCCGGTAACAAACCTGACCTCAAGTCCTTAGTGCGAACTGAGTTTGAAAAACAATCAGACTTCCGCCCAGGTTGAAAACTGACGCCAGAAGCTGTCCACGACTGTGATTCCAAGCAAAATACTTGTAGATTCATCGTAATTTAATTAATAATTTTAGTTCCCTAACGAATATAGAAGAGCTAATCCCTCTAGTATCGCGTGTCCTTTCATCCTACGGGCTAAAGATTGTATTAACTAACGTAGAAATAACGTCGTTCTGGTTGTTCGTAGAGTCTTCTATATCGCGCTCCACTTTCACTTGGTCAATTGGCCTAAAGATTTAACCTTTCGGCTTATGATTTCACAATAACCTTTGCATTAAACGACTGCGCCGATGATTATACGAAGGGCTGCGTTGCAAATTTATGGTAATTAATCTAGTAAACATCCTCTTCTTCAGTGTCAACGCGGTGCTCCTAAAATACGCGACTAACAATCGACTAATGGCAGAAAATAAATCCGACAATGTCGTATCAGAATCCCACAGACTGCTAATGGGAAGCAACATTCATAGAACCAATAGAGTATGGGAAAATCATCCATGCCAGCTCAGTATGGTGCTTTAGTATAAAGTATTAGTTGGTGGTATTCGATAAGGGAAGAGTCCACCATGCTCCATGGCCCAGTGGACTTCAACATGCTGGTTTCCTCACGGTGATTTTCTTCGGTGACAACTTTCGAATACCACCGTCTTTACTTTACCGAAGTCACAGCCGAAAACTAAAAATTTATGTTGTTGCACTTCGGCTGGAATTGGAGACACGTGGGGACACGTGGCAGAGCAACAAGGGTAACAGCTAATGTGCAGAGATTGTGCGACCAACCGCATTTTGCTTTGGGCTGGCTGCCTCCTCCGTCTGCCTGTGCAATCTTGGTAGGAGGCTTAAACTTGATCATTCGCAAAGGCTGCGCCCATGGACCGTCGTCGCTCTCGTCGGCTTCATGCTGCAGATTGTCGAAATATGTGTCAGGTTCTATTTACTTGTGGCAAATTTACCACTTAAACAAGCGTTAGCAATGGTTTTGGGTGTAAGTGGAAATAAAAAAACTTGGTGCATTCTGCTTGCTAATAAACGAGGCTCTGGTTACCGAACAGAAAATCCATCGGAATTTGCCGAGTGCAAGTTTCAGAGTCTAGTGATAGAGAGCCCATCATTAAGTGCAAGGTAAGTCCTAGTTGCCCAGCGCGGCCAAGTAGTTCAATACTTCCAAGAAGTGTATGCCAAAGTGAACGGACACCTTCTAGGCAAACGTGTACCATCCTAGGCCTCATCTTCGCCTTCCATCAAGCGAGATTGAGGTCAAACGTAAGTCTATTTTACATATAAAAAAAAAATGCTGGCTTTCGCTGTCGTTTTATTGGAAAAGGTTATGTTCAGCAGTGGACTTTGATAGGCTGATATAGTAGTAGCAAATTTACCGATGATACATAAGCTGTTAAGCTTATCACGCAGAGATTTTCGTATCTCCTCTTTCCCGTGTCAGCGCAGTCAAAAGGGGTTCCGTGACCCGCTTTACGCCTCTGTGGGACGTGACCTGGCAGCCTGCCACGCGTTCTGTGGCGAACCTCCATGAGGTCTTCAACGCTTTTCCCTAAGTCGCCTCGTACCTTACCGATGGAAAGAAAGCGGATGGCAGATTATCACGCGGCCACGCGCCAAAATTAAACGACAATCTCAGAAAAAAAAATATAAACTCTACCGAACGTATACCCATTACTGAGGTGGTTAGCGGTTTAGACATCTTTGATCCTTTCAACCCAGCTTATTTGAGACAACGTGACAGGCGATGAAGCTACGATGCAAATCGTACATAAGTTTAGAAAAAAAAAAGATTATACAGGATCCCTCTACAAGATGCAAGAGTGTGCAAGGTGGAATTGTGAATGAGGTCTCTACATAGGGCAAACATAAAGATCAATTAAAATCCGCGTCAAGGAACACATAGCTGATGTAAGACAGAGGCGATTTAGTAAGTCTGCAGTCTATGATCATATTCTGTATCGCCACAACTAATCTAGCAAAAGAACACCGACTTCTACCAAGGATGATTCGCGAGGCTGTTGATATTGAAATACCTTGCTAGCTTGTTTATTGCATCAAGTAGGAGTTTCAGGACTTTCAGGAACACCCCTGATTTTAAATAATAATATTATGAAAGAATTAAACTTAGCATATGTCGTAAAAGACGAATTCAAATTTAGAAGATCTGTTCAGATACCTCAGTGCTGGTTAATTTTCCTTCTTTTTCTGGTAGCGACATGGACACTTCAAAGTCTGAACGCTGTGGATATCTGCAATCCGATGGCTGGGCGTGATGCATGCATGCCTGGTAGAGTGCCAACTCATCGCCAGAAAGCTTCGACATTCTATGGGTATTGTGGTTTTGATAAACATAATTTAGCATATATAAGAAGATGATGGAGCTAGTGAGTTCTACCACAGAAAATATTTTTACATAGACATAGAGGTGTGGTTTTCTTAACTTTTACCACCAGAAAACAAACCGATTGTTATATTCATTAAATCGAAATCAGAGCGTCTAACAGTCGGCACACGTTTAAAATTAAAGCTAAGGAACATATCTTTGACAAAATGGCAGAGACAATCTTGTTCCACTTGCTACGGTCCTGACATACGTCTTTCCCTTCTTCCACTTTCATCAATCTTCGCATGCATGCTCGTTGGTTTAGAATACTCTTGACCTGGCCCTTTTTCAGAACGTCTCCGATTTGATCGTGAAATGTTCGCCTAGGTCTTCCTCTCCCGACACACTCGCTATAAAAGTCTTACTTTAACATTTCTCATTGTTATGCTGAGAGTGACAACAAAGAAATGTTAAAGTAAACGCAATGAATTATTGAAACCAAACTAAATCGGTTTTCTAACTATATTGTTTCCTTTTAGGCAAAGACTTACGACTGACGTACTTACGCCAATCAATTGTTAAACATAATTAACTTCTCATCTTAAATGGTCTTTTTTTTTCATGATTATAGCATGAGGCAATTGTAATTGTGTCTGACAATTGAAAAAAAGACTCGGAGAGCAGAAATCGTGAATAGTCAGAAACACTTATTAAGAAACAACTTACGCATCAACATATTCGCACTCTGCGCTCAGAAGTTCCGATAAATGGGGCCATAGATAGTCCCTTCTATACGTTGTGAGATACTGATCCATATTAGTTCTTATAAAATATTTATAATATTTCTTTAAACAAATCTTACTCCTGTTAGGTTTCGTATTTTTGTTTTACTTTCCGATCTCTTCCTTTTTTCTTTTTTATATATCAATTATATATACATATGTCAATACCAAAAAGTCATCAATTCTTCAATGTCAAAAATTTTAATGTTTCTACAATGACCATATCAAAGTTCGGTGTATAATAAGTCATAGATTAAATTGTATAACATTGAGTAAATGCTCAGATTAAGTTAATATGTGGGTCAGTTGTCAGAAAAAAATCGTAATGAGTTTGGTTTTCAAATAGTAGATTAATGTTTAAAAGGTGTCGTAAGTCAACTTAGTTTGTTATGATGTTTGTCTTCCAAGCAAGCAATTCCAAGCTCGTGTCAGTAAAACGACTGAACCGATTTTGATGAAATTTGATATGGAAGATACTTTGATGCCTGGAAAAGGACATTGGCTACCTTTTACTTTTTTCACCCTGGGAAGCCGCGGAAAGATCCTCCACGCGGGCGGAACCCAGTATATTAAAGAAATGATTATTATTTACATATGTATGTAACTAATGATACGTAGCAACAATAGAAATTCGACTGTACAGCACCTCGCACTTTAAACGCTGCTGCCCGTCATCTGTCTGCATAATTTTGTTCTGGTAAGTACCGAGATAGTTGTCCCGCCATCTGTCCGTAGACTATGCGTTTTTATAAGCTTTTTCCTTAGTCGTCTCTTACCCCTCGGAAGAATCTGACGTAGGAGATTCTTACGCTGATACCATACCACACGGCACTTCCTTCGAGAGGTTCAGTAGTGGACTAAAATAGGCCGACTTTGTAGTGGTTAGGAATATATATGCCAGTAAATACAATACGAGTATCCTGTATCTGAAAAGGAATATAAATCAACTCAATAATGAGTCTGCTTTTAACTCAGACCAATTATTAATATTAGTAGTATCTCGGCGGAGAGAGACCTTCAAGCGCGTGTCAATTTTTCTGCATATTGAATTCTGTGATTTCTATTAATATAACATACGATAAGCATACTGATAAATTAAGCTGAAGTGGGAACGGGCCGGCCACATAGCACGCAGAACTGATAACCGTTGGGAAAAAAAGGTTCTCGAGTGGCAGCCGCGTACACCCTCCACAAAATAGAGTGTTGCGAGAAGTCGATGGATGCAGGTGGCTTAGGACCGAAGTTTGTGGCAATTTTTGGGGGATGCGTAAGTTCAGCAGTGGACTTGTGATAGGCTGAAATGATAAAGCATACTGATAATATGTAAATATTTAATGTTTTTCGATTTTCGTAATAAAATAGTTGTTAAACTTACTTTCGTTTATAAGTCCTATTATATATCACTTATTTATTCACTAGTTTTCTAGCCCATTTTCTATATTTAATATTATTTTACTTTTGTCAAATACTGACACGGATTACACATACAGTGGGATGTTACCATACTTACATGTGCCATCTCTTTTACTCGTACTGAGGTTTCGAGAAATTGACAGAGACAACAATACCTCGTTAGTGGCATATGAATGTGCAAGAGCAATATGTTGCTGTGCTATAGGACCGTCCATTTTAATAATTAATCCCAGGTTTTAGTTTTCTCTTCATAAAGATGAAGAGACAACTAAATTTCTATAATCTATGTAGTTGTTGACTCGCTCTTGTGTTAATTTTACATCGTTACAGCGTATCAGAGGCTTATTGGTTAATTTAAATATGTTCGGAAGTTCTTCAAATTTTAATATGTTACACGTTTCCATTTACTCGTTTCGCGCACAGTACTCGCTTCGAGACTGACTTCATACGATCTTTTTTTGCAAAATTTGCTTAAGTTGAATGGCTTAGACATTTACCTATCTTCGCTTTTTTTCTTTTTTTTTTTGTTGATAGAACGGTGGGAAATAGGGGCTAACAGTTCAGCTGATGGTAAGCGGCTACGCTATAGCCTCGTTAGTCAGTCTGCAAGATGCTCCGTGTGCAGGTAACGGCGACGTTTGGTCTGAAAAGGAGTCACCTGTTCCCCCAAAGTGTGTATTAAAGCGAGATAAATGATAAATTGTCAACTCCATGTGTCCAAAATATTCATTTCCTACGTACGGGGGAAAACTGTTGTAAATAAGAAAACATATTTACTAGGGTTTGTTTTGCATACTTATTGTAACTTCATATATTTTAAATTTGACATAATTAATTTGATTCCATTTTTAGAGTCTAAAATAGTAAACTGGTTCTATCTTCTATGCAATTTATCACGCATAATGACACCGCCAAGTTTTGAGACGCCATCTTGGTATTCTGTCTTGCCAAGTGGCGGGACAGCGGAAGAAGTCTCTGTAAAGAAGTAAAAAATAAACTTTGTGATAGTAATCGCAATAATTAACCGTTATATTTAACTATAAATAGGTTTTCTGTTGTGAGTACGGACTCACGGAGTAACTACAGAGTTAAGCGACCTACATTCGTTAATTGTTTAATATGAAACGCTTGGAGTTTAATTTTCGAACTTTTCTACATAAGACGAAGTCTCGGATATCGGACTGTTTGTAATTCAATTCCATTGATCAGCTTATTAAAATTCTCTGATGAAGACAAGTTTCTCCAAGAAAGCGGCAGCGAAAGTCAGCACGGTGGGCATGTGGGTCGGTGATCGTAGCGCCAGCATCCTCGCACTGATGGCACTGCACCTAATCACTAGCGTGTGGGATTGGGATGCGGTAACTTCGGATGGATTTTCCGCCATCATCCGGGTCGCCCGAGCCTCTTTTGTTACTCTGTGCTACCAATGCGCACTGTCGGTGGCCTGTTACTAATTTTAGTTATAACTGAAAAAATTTAATTCCCCGTATAGATCGCACAAAGCAAAGTATTCGAGTTACGGAGAACGGAATTAGACATTATAACTAACCGCATTTAGCTCTTGGATCGGCGGCCGCCGCCGGTGGCTGCTTGGACATGGTGCGGGCCGTGGTCATGCGGACCTTGGGCGCGACGCGGCACGGGTCTCCCGGCAGCCGCATGGGCTGCGCGCACGGCCCGGTGCCGCTGTCGTCGGCCGCTCGTTGAAGACCTTCGAATTTTGCGCCGGGTCCTACGTGGTGAATGAATTAATGTATAAATAAAAATAAATTTCAGCCGTCTGGTAGAAGTGAAACATCGAAGTAAATTTTTACTGTATGAAGTAAATATTTAGATTTTTGAGAACAAATAATTTTATTTTTATTATAAAAAATAAATTACTCATAACAAAAATTTCAAAATACATCCATAAGTTAAGTAATATATTGAGGAGGCGGTGTGTATTACAAAGAAGAACAGCGAAGAAGAAGGACCGTAAACACGAGACGGAAAGGCCCGATTATTCACGAGGCTGGTCGAAGCCAGCGTCGTTCCATAGGCCGCGTCGCTTCATCAAACGGCGTTCTTACGCCCCAAGCGCGCCAATAGATGTTTCAAATCAATGACTGGTTGTTGCTACACTGTTATGTTTCAGTTTAAAGAATGTAGAGAGCCACTATAATTATATTCTTTGAGGCATTCCACTGGTCATGTGAACAAGGAATTAGCAACATGGTTTGTTTCATTCACGAAATTGGTAAAATAAAATCTCGTATATAATAAAAAATCGAGTAATCATGGGAGGTAAATCGATCCTCGCCCTTATTGCTCCGTGTATACGCTCGACATACAGTTTTAACAACACAAGATCTACAGATAGAAACCATACGTCACCTTCCGTACTCGTCAGACCTTGTCTCCATCGATTTTCATTTTTTTCCGCAAATCAAAAAATGTTTTTCTTAGGAAGTAAGATGCCTTCCAAGGCTTTGTAAAGTGCAGGTCACGTTTCACATATAAACAAATTCCGAAGATAATGCGTGGCACGGTCGATTTCTCCACACGAAATCCTATATGCGTAAACTTTAACAAATTACCAATAAATGCTCGTTTACGATAGCTCACCCTTAGTATGAGCACTTACGTGGTGCGTGATACGTGGTTTATTCGCAGACAGAGTCAAACGGCGGCTTTTGTTGCTGCTGCTACTCGAAGCTGCTGCTAATACCAACGTAAAGTAGAGGCATCTTGTCCTTCTGCATTTCATCCGGTGAGTGAAGTAACCGGTGGCCTACTCCCCCTCCCCATGCCCCTCCTCATCCTCCCTCCCATCTCCGAAATACCCTTAAAAGGCCAACAACGCACCTACAGCACCTCTGGTGTTGCAGATGTACATGGGCGACGGTAACCGCTTACCATCAGAATGAATCGCTTGCTCGTTTGCTGCCTTTCCCATAAAAAAAGTAATAATTTTTTATTATTTCTCAGACATGCAGGTTTCCTCACGATGTTTTCCTACATCGCTGAGCACGTGGTAAATACAGCACTTAAAATTGCTATTAACAATTTTAGTGCTGCCGGCACCGGGGATCTAACCCAGGTCACTCGCGCTCTTATGACACTAAAGTGAGCGTCCTGACCACTAGGCTACCACGGCTCTATGTTCTATGTTCTATGTTTAAATTGGGAATTTTGGTAAAGATATACAGGTCGTATATCTTTACCAAAATTCCCTAAGCGTGAATCTAGATCGAGGGAGTATAGAAGGGTAGGTGTATCTTGCATATGATCTTGCATACCCGACTCGCAGAAGTCAACTTGATAAGTGGTCTTATTCCTGTCTCGATCGATTCTTTGCTTCAGATCCGGCGACGCCTCGTCCTGCAGTATACTGTACAACATCGGATACTTCGATTGTAGCTGCAATGAAACCGAAACAGAATACATTTGTTTATGCTCCTCGTTATTTATTGTAGTAATATTAATGAAGATAAATGCCGGATATTATCTGATACGTACCTTATCTAAAAATGCATTAGGTTGATTATAGCGTGATGTCGGAGTTTCCGGGCTGGCGGAAACTCTCGCGGGATATAACTTTGGATCCAGTAACGGTCCCATAATCTGAAAATTTAATATTCTTAATTTCTGTTAAGCACATTTCATAAGCAAATCAATAATTTACTATTTAAATCAGTAAAATTTTTAATCTACATTAATATTATAAGGGGGAATTTTTTTTATGTTTGTATGTTTGTAACGAATAAACTCGAAAGACTACTGGACCGATTTCAAAAATTCTTTCACCATTGGAATGCTACATTATCCCTGTGTAACATAGGCTTTATTATAGTGTAGATAAAGTGACATAACTACAATAGTTGGACATATCGCGAAGTTTCAGTATAAAGACGTAGCTGTATGTCCTTGTGCAGGCTAATCTTTAAATTCACCGGACCGATTTTGATCGGGTTTTTTTTAAATATGTTTCTTATGACCATACGAAGGACATATGCTCAAATCTTTTATTATTTTCTAATAGTTTCTTTTGAATTTTTATCCCGGGCAACGCGGGGTTGCAGCAGCTAGTTGTTTATAATTGAGAGCATATGCGCTGGGCTCATCGACCCGCTTGCCGAACGTTGTGAGTATGGGCTAATCTTCCATGAAACATGTGCCGGATCTTGCTCGCGTTTTCTCGAAGATGCCCATGTTCAGCAGTGCGGTAAAACAGTCTGACGCTATATACTTGAGTAAGATTGACATTGACAACAAAACTATTATTTTCGGATTTTATCGCGTTCAATTACTGTTTTTTTATCATTACGACGTTTCGGGTGTTTCAACAGGACGTCGAACACCTCAGTATCCCCGTTAACAATTATAATTAAATATAAAAAAGTAATTAAATAATAGTTTCATTTCAACGTGGTGCGATTGCCAAAACTTACGCCACGTGCCAAATGGAAGACCGCACTCTCTGCCAACCCTTTCGAATAATTAAATATGAGAAACAATAGAATGCTGATGAAACTGCTTGTATACCTCGTTCCTGGTCCACCCGCCTTCCTTTCCTGGAGGCAACATGGGCATCTCGTCTCCTGAATATTGGGGACATCTGCAGTCAGGTGGACGGGTGTGCTGCATGCACGCCTGGTAGAAAGCTAACTCTTCTCCGGAAAGCTTCGGTATTCTATAGAAATACATACATATATTCACGCCTTGTTCCCAACGGGGTAGGCAGAGACAATCTCCGTCGACTTGCTACGGTCCTGACATACGTCTTTCGCTTCTCCCACTTTCATCAATCTTCACATGCATGCTCGTTGGTTTAGAGTACTCCTGACCTGGCCCTTTTCCAGGACGGCTCCGATTTGATCGTGAAATGTTCGACCAGGTCTTCCTTTCCCGACTCTACCATTTACACTCGCCTGTATTCTATATACGTTACTGCTATTGTAATACTTATGATATTCATGAAAATTACGACCACGGCGACTTCGTCCGAATATAATCGGCAATTGTCAACTGCGCAGGAGATAATATAGTGCCGTAAATGCACGCACATGCAAACACAGAGGCTCGTCTTTACCTTCTCGCATCCGATGTATCGCTTATGCGATAAGCACGAACGAAGGGTCAGATGCAGTGTGTGAGACATGGGGACCAACACGACTAGACCCGAAAACAAATCATTTGTGGTTCAGCACGACTATTGACTTCGTCTGTGATCCGAAGCCAGGCTCAACAGTCAGGTTTGTTAGCCACTGAGCCACTTGGCCCGTTTTTAATCATTATTCTTATGTATATCACTAAAGTGGCAATGGGCCGGCCACATAGCTCGCAGAACTGACAACCGTTGGGAAAAAAAGGTTCTCGAGTGGTAGCCGCGTACAGGCAAACGCAGTGTGGGACGACCCCCCACAAGACGGAGTGACGACCTACCTGCGCAGTGTCGCGGGAAGTCGATGGATGCAGGTGGCTCAGGACCGAGCTTCGTGGCAATCTTTGGGGGAGGCCTATGTTCAGCTGTGGACTTGTGATAGGCTGAAATGATGATGATGATATAACTCACTCGGCAACGCCACCATGTTTCTCTGACCCTGGTACTTGTGGTAAATTAGGCCACAGATAGTCCTTCCTGTATGTTGTCAGATAGTGATCCATGGCTCTAAGACTTCTATTGTTGGTTATATATATATACGAGTAGATGTGTTGTTTACATTACGATAATTTTACGATTCGGTGCCCAACGGATTTATTCGTGAAACTGTCATTGTGTTAATGCGTCATTCGATGTATGCAAGGAATTTGACAGTACATTGACGTGTAAATTGATATTGTATCCATGACATTTTGTATGTTTTTATTTTTCACATGTTATACTTCTTTTGGTGCGTTTAGGAAAAACGATGAGAGTGAATTTTTATAATGCGCGCGCACACCGACACCTAAAATCGACAGCATGAAGTTGGTTGGTAATTGTCTCTCAAGTTTTCGCGAGAACTGACAACTATATTCAAGTTTCAAATATACATGAATCTACAACACGTGTTTTATAGCAGTGGAGATAAATAAAGATATTCAATATTTGATTGATAGATATATGAAGATTGGAGATACATAAATATACATGTGTGATTTTAAATTATTTATATTAGCTTTTATACGAGGGTTTATAGATTTGAGGTTAACTGTCGGTATGTATTATTTTTGTTTGTTTACCTTATGAATTATTATTAATAGTCATTTTTGTTTTGTTACGCTAAAGAAGTATAACTTCTTACGTGCGTACATAAGTACACATACAAAGGTTTCTTTTATTTGTCAGTCATGAAAGCCAAGTTGTGGCCGGAAACAGTCTGATGACCAGAATTGGATATATTATGAGACTCGTATCAACTGTTGCATTTTAATATTAATTAAAACTCAAAGATTGCTTCTGGTTAGAATCAGAACGTATATACATTATAAATACACGATGCATTGTACCTATTTTGAAGAAAAAAAACCATACGCAGTAGCAACCTTTGAAATAAGCTAAAGACGACACTGTGGCGAAAAACCCGCCTGCCAAATTCACCCCTGCTAATTAAAAAAAACCAAAACGAATATTAGATAAAAGTTCCATTAAAATAAGTCAGTATTCGCTAAAAGATTTTTATTTTAAAAATTTCCAATTATAAACAAATTTTATAAAAACATAAATATCTATCTCAAATCTCTAAAAGCAACACAAAAAATCGACACAAATCAAAGATAATAAGTATAATAATACGGAGTACGCCATCGGCCGTAGTTCGGCTCTTCGCGCGGTGGACCAAAGGGATTCCTCTCCAGGACCACCTTGCCCAGGAGGCCGTGGCACACGTCGTAGCTGGTGTCACCGGTGCTCACGCGCAGGATACGCCGAAGCTCTCCTGCAAATGTTCTATTTTTAAAAGCAGTGCCACACGACTTTGGTATTATTTGTTTAAAAATTTTACAGTAAGAGTTATGAGATAGTAAATAGAATCTGGCGTAATATTGCGAAAATCCAATTTAAAAAACTTTGTAAAAATTACTTAGCAAAAGCATGTAGCATGTTACTCGGTCCGAAGAGAAGAAGAGCACCAATTACATCACCACAACTATGTAACTTTTTTTTATTTTTTTTCTGTAGCGATTTTTGGGATATGGGACACCGATGGGGAGGAGTGATGGGGGAGGGCGAGTTGGCCTCCGGTTACCTCACTCACCGAAAAAAACCCAGAAGCACAAGGTGCCTTACTTCACGTCGGTATTCTGCGAGGTCGTGGAACCAACCCGTTCGAGCCGGCCCATTCGAGTAGCAGCAAAAGCCACTGAGTGGCTCTACCACGTACACGTGCTCTTCATCTCTTCGGACTGGGAACGAAAGAAACAAAAGATGACTTATGTCATTGTTTCTTTCATGCGGAATGGTGCAAAGCATAAAAGTTTTTTTTTTAGATATGCCTGAAATAAGTCATATATTAGATATCAGGGACGTCATCGTCTCACACCGACAACTTGAAACTAAAAGAAACTATACTGACTTTGCAGCGAATCGTCAAACTTGGGTTTCATGGACATCTTCGAGGGATGCTCAGCGTACTTCTCGGGGTTGGGCGGTCGGTAGGACCCTCTGTGACTAGTGTCCGGTATATCGACGTCATCGGGTAGTCGCAGCGTTTGTAGAGCGCGCGCCCGACGTGCCAAATTCACGGACATGAATGGCAACTCTGACAGAAGATATTCAATTTGAATGATACAAAAATCTATTTTGTGGTGTATTTTATTTTTAATTTTTTTATGGTAAGGGAGCAACCGACAAAACGGCTCATCTGATGGTAAGTGATTACCAAAACTAGAGGAGCTTTTTTATTTTTTTTTATGGCAAAGGCAAGCGGTTCACCTGATAGCAAGTGATTACCGTCGCCCACGTACATCCGCAACACCAGAGGTGCTGCAGGTGCGTTGTCGGCTTTTAAGGGTATTTGGGAGATGGGAGGGAGGATGAGGAGGGGGATGGTATTCTGGGAGGCCGTGGTACCAACCCGGTCGAGCCGGCCCATTCGAGCAGCAGCAAAAGCCGCCGCTTGGCTCTACCACGGTAAGCTGTAGGTGCGTTGTCGGCAGAGGGGAGATAGGGATATGGAGGGGCCTTCAATATTTACAAGCCGTCGCTACAGCCACGTTTGTTAGCTAATAGGCGGGTGGGGTTACTCATATTATTCTAAAACTTCATATTCAGTGTTAAATAGTTTTTTTTCAAACGTGCGATATATGAGAGATGCGAGGGAGGACGAGGATAGAGAATGGAGAGGCGGAGTTGGCCTCTGATTACCTCACACACCGAACCAAACTCAGAAGCACAAGATGCCTCTACTTCATGACGATACTCAGCGAGACCGTGGTACTACCACGGTCGAGATAGACAAAACCGTCGCTTGGCTCTACCACGATGAAAAAAGGTCATGCAGGGAAGCGGGAAGTGTCATTTCCACTGACAGCACTTGATTGCTCGGTCACTCGTTCTACGGCGAGTGATTAACAGCAGAAGTTCAATTACACGCTTTAATTACTAAAACTAATAAACGTAAAACGGGTAAAAAGAAGGCGTTGAGTGAAACATTGGTTATTAAAAAGGTATAACTATATCTACATAAACTTATTAGCTGAAATACGGAACTCCCAAGAGAATAACGACTATGCTATATGCTATTTTTTTATTTTATTCTGAAGAATGCTGTTCACAGCAAACTTGACGAAAAAGACTGACGTATGATTGACGACAACACATTCATACAATTGCATAACGAAAAGAATCTGAAATCCAGATTTTTATCAATTAATTTCATTCAAACATGATGACATTAGACGGTAATTCATACCAGTGACTGTGGCAATACTGACAGCGACATCTATTGTTTAATAGACGCCTTACGCATTCGATAATGCGTTATTGGAGACAAGAATTTTTGCACGGCTTTGGATTTACCAATTGTTGTGGCGAGGATGTCTCCTCTGGGAAATCAATTAAATTAATGACTCTTCTTTATTTTTAAGAAACATAGTTTCGTTTTTCAATTGTCAAATTTTATTATTCTGTTTTTATCTACTACCAACGTAGAAGAAACAAGCGAAAGAAACTAAGTAGCTATTCTCTTTTTTTTTCTTTTTTTTTAATAATTATAATGTCTATCATAAAACAAAAGGTAACTGAAAGCATGCCACAAGAATACAGTGATCCACTAAACTAGTCCACTAAAAATCATTAATCCATGTACTATGTGGGTATTCAAATGAGAATAAGGTCTGCAAAAAAGATTGAGACAAGTTACGTAAGCAATGGAAAGTCTTACCTCTCGAACATAACTTAACCAAATATTCGGTCCTCTTTGAGTCCTGTATTTCGTGATCGACGGGCACTGGGTCCAACTCTTCGGACATGTGCTTTTTCGTTAATCTCGGGTAATCTTCTGAAAACTGTTTTTATAAATGTAACTTTTTTTGTTTTTTTTAAAAGGTAAATGGGGCAAAAGAGCAAGCGGTTCACTTAAATGGTGAGTCACCCACGTACATCCGCAACACCAGAGCAGCAGGTGCGTTGCCGGCAACCTTAAGGATATTTGGGTGATGGGAGGCATGTAGGGAAAAGGAGTTTGGGAAGGGTAGGCGGGCCTCCGGTTACCTCACTCACCAAACGAAATGCAGAAGCACAAGATGTCTCCACTTCACGCCGGTATTCTGGGAGATCGTGGTACTATTCCGGTCGAGCAGCAGTAAAAGCCAGTGCTTGGCTCTAACGCGTATAAAACTTTCCTAAACTTAAATTAATAACATGGTGATAGATGTCCAAGGTGATTCCCGCGTAAAATATTCCATTTTTATGTAACATTTTTTAAAACATCTGCAATGATATATGACATTTGGCCATTCAAGCAACATAAAAAAGAAGAAAATAAAAAAGGTGTGCTTCGTCGCACGAGTCAAGTTAAGCTTCAACAATCAACTCCGGGCTGCAATCCTGGTGGCCGGCACCACTGTTCATTTTGTTAATTGCATTTTTTAAGTCCTCAATTTATGACGTTATCAGAAAAGGTAAATAACAAAAATATATGTCATTTCGAGGACATGTGAAGTCCACCTGGAGGAAAAAGGAGGAATCAAAAGTCTCTAATATTGATAGATATTTAGAGGAGATTTTTGCTCCGCAGAAACTGCGACTTTAATCGTGGGAAAACCTGTATTTTTGAAGACATGTGAAGTCCACCAGCACCTGGAATAGCTTTTTGACTTATTTCTGTAACGTTATATCTTTTTATATTATTTACTATAAGGAAATGTAGTTGAGGTACAATAGGTTCCTAACCACCATTGACTTATCGACTAACCCTGGTCACAGCGTTCTTGTAGTATTCAGGATTGAGTGGGCACAACACGTCTGGACTCTTGCTGGGTTGATCTTTGGCCTTGAGCGCGTCTCGGCTAACGCCCACTATGAGGCAATCGTCGTCAACGGCCCGTCGACGTGGACTTTTACTGTAAATTTGATTACAAACATAATAATAACAAGGTTGCTAGGCGATTCTCCTTCAACAGGATGAACACTATTACAACTCTCCACGCCAGGCTGGATCGAGCCATGCTTAAAACTTTGATAGCGAATGAGTTCCTGCCTTGTCGAGGGAGTTTAGTAAGGCTTGGCTTGTTCACCCACGTTGATGAACCAAGAGGAACCGATATAGGCGGCTTGACTTTGCGGTATGACGAGCCAATGTTGGATGCGGTTTAGTGGACTGAGTGAGGTGTTTACGTCGTTGCTTTGCACCACTCTCCTTGCCTTCCATAGCAGAGATGTAATCGTGGAGAAAGAGTGTCAATATTCACCCTCAGCCGGAGCCGAAATATGTTTGGCCGTGGAGATCAGATCTGGCCTCCAGGTATCTGGCTCGAAGGGATGTGTTACCCACGTGAAATTGGAGCACCGCATGTCTACCAGAGCTACGGGAATGACGAAACAGCCTGGGATTTTATTCGGTGCAACCACAACATAACCTACCCCTGCCCCGGGAGACCGGGAAAAACCACGACCTTTTTTATTTGACACCAAAGTGAACCAAGGATCAATGGAACCCAGGTCACTCCTAAAAGGAAACCAACAGCCAGAGGCCGATTACTGAGTAGAACTCGCTCGCTTTGCTAGGCTTTCAGAGCTCAAGTTTCAATTTACTTCGATGTAATTCAGAGGTATTAACGATACCTGCAAAGAACTATAAACGAAGGTTACAGATGCGTTGTCGCCATACCTCACAGCCCGTAATCATACTAGCTCTTCCTTAATATAAACGTATGGGACCTATCAAACCTACACTGATGTTCGGCGGCAAGATGTGGGTAAGAGTGATCCAATCAGAAAAGAAGTCTACCACCAGCTCTTATATTCTACAGGATACACTTACGGCTTATTCTTTTTTACAAAGTCATTCATGTAAACGGACTTAAATTCTATCTCTCCATCAAAAACCGACATGTTTCTGAAATTAAATTACAGTCAACAAAAAAACTCCTTTTGACATCTGACTAAAAATATCAAAGAGTATGCAGAGCAAAGAATACACTATAGATACAGATTGGATGCTACTTTATTGGCATTTAATGTAGAGGTAAAACTTCAAAGCCTCGAACACCGTAGACGAGTGGCCTGCCTCTCGGTTTTTTATCGAATTCATAAACATGTAGATTATTATTAAAGGTAATTCATATTGAAATGGATGTAGGTACAAAGGAGTTTTTTAGATAACCCTTTAAAAATATAGCGTGAAAGCTCTATGAAACTAAAACTATAAATTCCAATTCTTCCCCTTTCCATCACCGAACGACTAGACGCGGCGAGAAGTTCCACCCTTATGTTGTAGACATTCCTCCATTACGCACGAGGCGGTTTGCCTCTTCTTTCTTTGTGCGGACGGCTAAGGAGTGGAACTCTCTGCCGAGGTCGGTTTTTCCGGAGGCCTATAACCTGGATATCTTCAAGGCCAAAGTGAACAGACATCTAGGCAAGCGTGTACCATCCTAGGCCTCATCTTCGCTTTCCATCGGGCAAGATTGAGGTCAAACGCAGGCCTAATTTTTCATAAAAAAAAAAAAAATTTTAATGATAAACATGTTTAGTTTTTTTACAAAAGAAAAATAAATCTAATATCTTAAATAATAGTAGTAGGTACTAATCCAAATGAAATTCCTCATGAACTGGTCTAAGAATAATTTCTACGACACTGAGGTGCTGATGGTCCGCGCTGGCGCGAGTTGCCTGCGTTTTAAGTCACCGAAATGCCGTCAAAGAAATAATAGTTTAATTTACGTAGTAACTATTATCTAGTCTGTGGTTTAACCTTTTACGTGTCATAACTTTTAAACAATTCAAATTGTATTCTTACAATAGGAAATACCCTACTAAAAGGCTGACTTCTTGTCGAGGTCAATAAAACATTATTCATGACGAATGGCGCTTATGTTTCATTTGGGTTATTAGGCTATTTCAGTTTGTAATTTAAAAAAAGTATATTTTTAGTTTTCCAAATGATTAAACGATGAAATTATGAGTACTAATACAAACAATTTTTCATAAAATTTCAATAACTTTGCATCCAACCTGTATAATTGATATATAACCTAGAAATTAACTGTAGAAAATGAAGTTAAATTTAATGTCGTAACGTCGCTGTATGTATCTGTATAAACAAATATATTTTTTGCTTTGCATGCTATAATTTAACAAAGTATTGTAAAGTGTAAAGTACTTAAAAATTCTAATTATTTATCCACAAGTCACCACTAGAAATAGGTATGTCCATAAAAGTGCCAACAAAAGCACTCAAGTCATGCACCGAAGTTTTACCTACAGATTTACTCACTCACTAAATCTAGGTATGTAGGCGGGGGCGGGTTGGAGAGCGCAGTACCTTCGCAATGAAAATGCTACTTCACTCGTCCGTAAGATTCGTGATCGACATCGACGAATGGATTTTCCACAACGTATGTGTTGGAAGTCTCGTGAAGGAAAAGTAGGAAACCGCGTGCACCTTGAAGAACTAGGGCGCCGGTCAATTTGACGTCTGGAATATGCTTAAAGGCCGGCAACGCACCTGCAGGTCTTCTGGTGTTGCAGATGCACGTGGCGTTCGTCGGTAATCACTTACCATCAGATGAGCCGCTATCTCGTCCCCCTTACCCGTAAAACAAAGATTCTAACTTCGTGCATGACACGTTGTAAAAAATATTGGGAATCGAAGCCATTCGATTTTCCACAATCAGGTCGCCACACACACCTGTACTGTACCATGGGCGCCTAAACGATAAAGTTCACTATGAGATCTATTACGTGTTAACTTAATCAACTTCACATGCTATTAAATTTTATAGTTTTAGTTTCATAGAGCTTTCACGCTATATTTTTAAAGGGTTATCTAAAAAACTCGTTTGTACCTACATCCATTTCAATATGAATTACCTTTAATAATAATCTACATGTTTATTCATTCGATTTTGTTTCGTGGTATTCTGGTAATAAAAACGAATAATACAAATTATATAATTTTATTTATATTATATAACATAATATAATTTCTTAATTACGCAATAATAATGATAATGAAAGCAAACTCAAAATTAAGAAATTTATTTATCTAGTAATAATATGTATCATGCTGTATACAGATTGAGGCACAGCCTTCACTTATAGCTGAAAGAGCATATCGACTAAATTAAATAACAAGGTTATAGAAATATTTAACATACGAAGCAATTTTTAAATTTTTTTTATTGAATAGATTTTTGGTTGTTTCTGTTTTGAATGCCAACGAACAAAACATGTATTTTGTCGATATACTCTTTTAACACAACATACATTTCAAAGTATAAAAAAAATATATTACATTGATTACAAATTTAGTCGACAGTATTATAACTCTTATATCCATTATTGGAGGAGCTAAAAGTTGTCGATATAATAATAGTAAAAGAATAAATTGTTACACTTTCTAGACACAGCTTCAAAACGTAAATAATGTCTATGATAAAACTCTCATCAGCATGCTTAAAATATCAATTGAAACATGGCATTGAAGTGACAAAATAAAAATATTTAAGCTCTGCTATATCTAAGTTCTGCTATCCTTGTTTAAATTTTTTTTTGTCTCCCAAATCAAACAAATACACAAATTATTACTGAATCCCGAATCTCTCATATGATATATGAAATGGAGAATAAATAAACATAGATAAAAATCAACAATGATATCTGTTGTCTTTGATATGCTTATAACAATATTCATTATTTAGATTTAAACAATAAAAACAGAACTGTTATATAATTTGAAGGCTATTTTATATTATATTTACAATATTATTATAAACTCTCAGTCGCGGGTTATTAAATATATAGAATAGCTGACATCAGCTTCAGTTTATGCATTAGTGTCCTATAGGACTTAGAATATATATAAACAAGTTTTCAATCTTAACACAATACAAATTACGTCGGTATTGTATTGAAAGATATTAAAGGTAAATTACTCGTCATTAAATGACACCGATGACGATAACATTGTTTAATTAAAAATTGTTCTGAAAGAAGAAATACCCCAAAATGTAATACCCCATACTCATATCTTCATCTCCGACTCGCACAGTACGAAATTTGCGCGATTTATAAAAGAAGCCTCATGCAATAGTTCACGAAATATTTCATGCACATACTGTGCGACGTCATTCCTCGATAAAATCATCGCCGTGTCATTTTCTCAAGACCTGGTAATTTTTTTAACACGGTTACATATGAAACACCATTCCGCTGCCCTCACCTTCTTATAAGAAAGATATTTATATAGTTCTTTTGTTTTTGGAAACTGGAGGTGAGATAAAGTAGGTTGGCTTTCGTTTTCCATTCTCCGCCCATTTTAGGCGCTGTCAACGAGCATAGGCCGCTATATACATACCATCTTAATAGCGATTAAATTTGTCGTAAATTTTTGGGACAGTGCCATTTAACAAGGATGTTAATCCATTATTTTTTTAGTTAGAACATATCCTTAAAAAAGAAATGTTATATCAATTGTATTGATTATGATATTCCTAACACAAAAGTAATTCTGGTTGTTTTTATGTTAAAAATAAAGAAACCAATATATTAATGCAGTATTAGAACATTCATTTTCATTATTTAATAAAGCGATATTAGCAAAACAGACCACATTGTCATTTTTTTTAAGGGGAGGTTCGGGTCTACATTTTACAAATTAATAGCTATGTAAAACATTTTTAGGAAGATATTAAGAGAGTAAGATAAATAATATTTGGTGTGAAATTATACACAATTCTTCAAGAATAATTTTCATTGAATTTATATCTAAGAAAATTGTTCTGAGTGATTTTCAACAGGGAAAATACTCCGGGATTTTTAGTTGTTTATATATCAATTAATAAATTTATAAGCAACATTTTTAGATTTTCTTACTAATTAATTTACGTTTTATAATAACTTGCTAATCTAGCGACTATTCCCAAATAACAGGTTCAGTCGGTAACCCTTCTAAGACAATGATTAAATGGAAATTAATTTGCTCCATAAAATTATTTCACATCGACAACAAAATTATGGTAGTTTTTTGATTTATGGAAAAGTAATAATAATACCTTCTTTTCCAGATATGTTAATGTAATGAATTATTTGACCGACATGGTGCCAGTTTCATTTAGGAATTGCCAATTCTTTGCCTATCATGTGCATGTTACATTATTTTATAATTATCATGCATATTTAACAAATAAAGCATACATTTTCAGAATAACGAAGCATTTTATTAAAGTTTATAGCAAATTATCCGCATAAACTACAGTTTCAATTTAGGATCACAACATTTACATTTTTTTACATATAATATTGAATTAATATTTACACGAAAACTTCCAAAGATGTATCCAATTGTTACGCAAGTATGATTACGTTAAATATAAAAAGAAAGGGAATCCTCAGCAGTCTGTTATTATCAAATTATGGTAAAAACAATACTAAAACTGAAAAAAATTTAATCTTACCGAAGAACTGACAATACAGAAGAGGAAGGATTATTTTCCTGCCCTCAACTAGAATCGTCCATAAAACATTATTAGTATGTAAACACAAATAAATGAAAACTTACTGGCAATCGGGATTACACTGATTACACAAGGGGAAGGATTTCACCCTGCCATTTATGTCCTTGTCACCTGCACATACAGTTATGTGGTAACAGTCAGTGGTAGCGGTCGTCTTCCGACATGGAGGCGGAACTCCTCTGCTATGGCACCCGGAACGGCACCACCAGATCCTCATGGTGTTCCACCCTGAGTTCAGAGATTGCGGCTGCTGCTTTCTTCACTGCATTTGTTATCTGTGGAGGGAATAACCAATGTGATCAATTCATACAAACAGATTGGTGAGAAAAATTTAAATACTAAACAGATTCGTCATGCTATCCAGTATAATGATAATAAAGTTAACTAGATGGCAGAACACCTTTCGTGCCTAAGAGCTCCCTGGGTAAGTAACCTCTTACCTAATGCCGCTAGGTTTCACCTCTCCGATCGGGGCCCTCGGATCGCCTAGCCCCTCCCCACTTTTTGGAAGTTTTTCTTTCCATTTTAGGAGACGCAGCACTTCACAGCAGCAGCCATTGTCGCGCTCTTTTTTTTGCGGGCCTATGCTCTCGGAAGTCTCTTTAGATGAAGCTATAAAGGCCTCCGTGCGTTTCGTGCATTTCGTGGATGGTTTTTATTCGGTATAGTTCTCCTTCTTAGATCCGAGTCCGAAATAACCCATTTTCCTGAACTTTAAAAAAAAATCAGCTGACGAGGTGAGTCCTTCCGTCTTAATCCTCAGGGCTGACGACAAATTTCTCTTTTATTTTTATTATTTTTTAGGTTAGAGTTATTTGCAGGTTTCCATGGGTTGCAGTAACCACTTACCACCAGGTGGACTGTCAGCTAGTTTATCATTCAAATCTCACAAAAAAATGCATTTTTGCATCTACTTACATTTTGTTTGTATCAATGTGTACTGTACATTGATATACTTTAAAAAAAGAAAATTATACTCGGATCCATGATGCTAGTTTTTATTAATAAAAGGTACGTTGGTTCCATCATCATCTATGTTTGATGGTGACTATTTTAAAGATGAATCTCCCCAGATCCCTTGCACTCACCAGTTCCCTGTCGTGACTGGCCGGTGGGGGGGAAGCGAGCGCGGCGACGCGGGCGGCGGGCGGCAGGTCGCCGAGCAGCCGCGGCGTCGCTGGCTGCAGGGGCGGCGCCGCGGCAGCTCGGGCCGTATACACGCGCACTCGCTCGTTGTACGCACTCGCCTCTAGTGCGTACGGCCCTAACGCTCCCACGTCGATTACGTTACTGTAAAATGTAGTTAATTGAATTCGTTACTTAACGGAAAAAATTAGTGCTACAAATAAAATGACGATTGAAGTCATGAAAGGGTTCATTGAGATTACCCAATATCCAAATACACGGCATAATCAACGTATCTGTCAAATTTCGTTTCGATTGATCGAAGGTCAAACACACAAACATTCCCACGCACTTCAGAAATCACAAGGAAGATTTTAAAATAATCCAATGGGTAGTACCACGGCCTCCCAGAATACCGGCATGAAATAGATGCATCTTGTGCTTCTATCCTTGAAGGCTTGCAACGCACCTGCAGCTCCTTTGGTGTTGAAGACTTACATGGGCGATAGTAATCACTTACTATTAGATTAGCCGCTTGATCATTTGGCCACTTTCTCATAAAAAAAAAAATTGTAAAATATAAACGGCTCGGTGGCATAATGACTAAGCGTTTATTTGCTACGCTGTGGGTCGCGGGTTCGATTCCCGCACGGGACTATCATTTGTATGGACTACTAATAATAGTTCCGGGTCTGGGTGTTTATTCAAATGTAATTTATTTATGTAAACTACCTCCGCGAAACAGGAAAAATTCCTAAAGTGGAAGGTAATGTTTTTTTTAAAAGCAAAAATAAAACAAAAGAGCCACCAATTCATCTTTAATGTGCTGACATTCCCCCATGCAGTTTCAATAGTTATTGTAATGGTGCTTACGTTGCAGTTTCATGTAATATTCTGTTGAGGGCGCTTTGCTCGTCGGGCTTGCGAGGCGGCGTAGAGGCGCACGCCGTCGGTGACGGAGTCTCCTGTTGCTGCTCCGCCACTTCGAGGAGATGCGTTCTTTCGTTCACGATGTTCTCCTGAAAGGAAGAGGGTCAAAATTTGAATATATCAGATGTGCAGACACATAATTTGGTCCTAAACTAGGATTCCCTGTCTAGGATATATGTTCATATCTACATAGATAAATAATTATACATAAAAAAATCCATGACTCAGGTACAAACATTTATATTCATCATTAAAATGCTTACCCCGAGCACTATTTACTACTAACTTAGCCGAGTCTGGCTATCTGGTTTACATTTAGGATCTCAGGATACACATAATGTTGGGTTACATTCACAACTTATATGTTTATTTGATGATAAAGGGGGGCATTAGCACTATTTTAACTAATAGAACTGATGAAAAATGACCACATATTGACATAATTGTTCCACATATAAATTAAAGTATTATCTATAAGACACATGATGAATACCTGACCAAGGTTTATTGTTACTGCTCTGCTCCTATTATATGGAGCATAATGTTATAAAGCCTATAACCTACCTCAATAAACAGATATATATATAACCTGTTTATTATTACATTATTAAAGATCATTAAAAATCAGACTGGTACAGAAAAACAGACGCTCACCAGGAACTTATTTTGTACCGAGTATAGACAATGGGTAAGCCAAACAGTTTAGGCCTACTTTGCATGGAATATAAACTTCCCAGTTATAGTTGCGATCATACATTTAAAGTATGGTAAATCATTTTATCCTCAAAGCAACAGGCAATTTATTATACAGAAGAATACTGCCAAATGTTCTAGAAGGATAAATAAATTTATTAAATTTTAGAATGATGGCTCATACATGAATGTAATAGAATAAATTTTTACTGTAAAGTTCAAGGTTCGATGAATGTTTGCAAATAAATTAGAATGACATTATCAGTCATGAATAATATAAAAACAATATGGACACATGAAAACACTGCCAATTTTTGCTCTCAAAACACAAGATTTTGATCTCGCCCTGTATTTTAGCACCTACTTGTTAAAATAGACATTATAATGACTGCATTGCTAATTTCTTATTTATATTAGTAAAACTGTTATTTTGATACAGTAACCTAGATTTATGTACATATTGATTTCCAGGTTCATTACAATACAATAAATTCGATAAGTGGCAGTCAACTAGCAATAACTGATAACATTAATATCAATACCTATTTGACAGATACACGGATATGAAACCACAATACTTATAATGCACTACGATAGACATCTGCATTGTTTTAAAATAATCCAATGGGTAGTACCACGGCCTCCCAGAATACCGGCATGAAATAGATGCATCTTGTGCTTCTATCCTTGAAGGCTTGCAACGCACCTGCAGCTCCTTTGGTGTTGAAGACTCACATGGGCGATAGTAATCACTTACTATTAGATTAGCCGCTTGATCATTTGGCCACTTTCTCATAAAAAAATTGTTAAATATAAACGGCTCGGTGGCATAATGACTAAGCGTTTATTTGCTACGCTGTGGGTCGCGGGTTCGATTCCCGCACGGGACTATCATTTGTATGGACTACTAATAATAGTTCCGGGTCTGGGTGTTTATTCAAATGTAATTTATTTATGTAAACTACCTCCGCGAAACAGGAAAAATTCCTAAAGTGGAAGGTAATGTTTTTAAAAGCAAAAATAAAACAAAAGAGCCACCAATTCATCTTTAATGTGCTGACATTCCCCCATGCAGTTTCAATAGTTATTGTAATGGTGCTTACGTTGCAGTTTCATGTAATATTCTGTTGAGGGCGCTTTGCTCGTCGGGCTTGCGAGGCGGCGTAGAGGCGCACGCCGTCGGTGACGGAGTCTCCTGTTGCTGCTCCGCCACTTCGAGGAGATGCGTTCTTTCGTTCACGATGTTCTCCTGAAAGGAAGAGGGTCAAAATTTGAATATATCAGATGTGCAGACACATAATTTGGTCCTAAACTAGGATTCCCTGTCTAGGATATATGTTCATATCTACATAGATAAATAATTATACATAAAAAAAAATCCATGACTCAGGTACAAACATTTATATTCATCATTAAAATGCTTACCCCGAGCACTATTTACTACTAACTTAGCCGAGTCTGGCTATCTGGTTTACATTTAGGATCTCAGGATACACATAATGTTGGGTTACATTCACAACTTATATGTTTATTTGATGATAAAGGGGGGCATTAGCACTATTTTAACTAATAGAACTGATGAAAAATGACCACATATTGACATAATTGTTCCACATATAAATTAAAGTATTATCTATAAGACACATGATGAATACCTGACCAAGGTTTATTGTTACTGCTCTGCTCCTATTATATGGAGCATAATGTTATAAAGCCTATAACCTACCTCAATAAACAGATATATATATAACCTGTTTATTATTACATTATTAAAGATCATTAAAAATCAGACTGGTACAGAAAAACAGACGCTCACCAGGAACTTATTTTGTACCGAGTATAGACAATGGGTAAGCCAAACAGTTTAGGCCTACTTTGCATGGAATATAAACTTCCCAGTTATAGTTGCGATCATACATTTAAAGTATGGTAAATCATTTTATCCTCAAAGCAACAGGCAATTTATTATACAGAAGAATACTGCCAAATGTTCTAGAAGGATAAATAAATTTATTAAATTTTAGAATGATGGCTCATACATGAATGTAATAGAATAAATTTTTACTGTAAAGTTCAAGGTTCGATGAATGTTTGCAAATAAATTAGAATGACATTATCAGTCATGAATAATATAAAAACCAAATTATTTGATATTTGGTATGTCCAGGTATTGTCTTGTTCATGTAGAATTTAGAATACATTTGTACTTTGTATCTTGAGCTCAAATTACAAAGTTGCTTTCAGTGTCTATGCGTAAGACACATGATGTAAAGGGTTACATTTGGTGTTTGGTGGTTACATGGAAAATGAAGTGGTAATGGGCTGGATGCATAAGATAACTTAGAGAGAAGCATTGGAGAAGAAAGCTTCAGTGGCAAGCTTGTACAAATAAATGCAGTATAAAATTACTTGCGAGTGATTAAGAACAATGCTTTGTGGCAATCTTTGAGGGACATCTATGTTCAGCAGTGGATTTGTAATCCACGATGCACCCAATATGATCTAATGCACCTTCTAGGACTTACTCTACAAAGGTTAAGATGCTGCATAACTGATAACACTGATAAAAAGAATAATCGGACATTAAGTTCATCTACTACAAACTTTTAATAAAGCAGAGATTGGTATCAAACTTGTCAATAGTTTTTGTCTCAACATTGGTATGAGTTTGTTTGGATTATTGAGCTTAAGAAAAAACTATATTAATTATTTATTCATCATAATATAAAAACAATATGGACACATGAAAACACTGCCAATTTTTGCTCTCAAAACACAAGATTTTGATCTCGCCCTGTATTTTAGCACCTACTTGTTAAAATAGACATTATAATGACTGCATTGCTAATTTCTTATTTATATTTGTAAAACTGTTATTTTGATACAGTAACCTAGATTTATGTACATATTGATTTCCAGGTTCATTACAATACAATAAATTCGATAAGTGGCAGTCAACCAGCAATAACTGATAACATTAATATCAATACCTATTTGACAGATACACGGATATGAAACCACAATACTTATAATGCACTACGATAGACATCTGCATTGTTTTAAAATAAGTACAATAGATTATAAGAAAGTAAGGTTTACGAAAATCACAATAAGAACATATAAAATAGAAGAGCAATTTAAGTACCTCCGGATCTGTTTCCTTATGGCAAATACTGTAGCAGCAACCCATGACAGCACTCTTCAATGAGCCGAAGCATGAATGCAGTAAAGTTTCCTCCCCGTCGGCCTGCATTAATGTTTCTTAAACTGTTCGCCGATATAAATAGAAACGTTCGTAATGCACAATGAACAATTCTCAAGTTCGTACAATATACCTACTTCACGATTATCCGTTTAGTTCAGTTCAAGATCAGACTCAAAGCGCTCAAACCAGCAGTGACAGTGACAATCTGACAAGTGACAACTGCAATGACATTTGTAATAAGAAACTTCTATTTCATCCTATAATGGACTTTGCAATGCAAACAATGAATTGTAGATCGAATATATGGCATTGAATTACGACGTTGTTTCATTGTACAATTTTTAATTGACCAAGATTAAATAGCGTTTGTGGAGTCATCATGAATGTACTTACCATAAATTTAGTGTATACTGACGTATTACTAAATCATTGCATTATGGCATTGGAGAGGGCGAAATCTGGGATCAATTACTACCACTAGACGGACTGTGAGCTGATAAATTGTGTAAATTTTTTTCAAATTTCATTGTAGTAATTTTAATGAAGATGAATTGAAAATAACAAGCATACTGAAACATGTAAATATTTAATGTTTATCGTTTTCGGAATCCCGAAAATCGCAGTAGATTAACCTGACTTACATATAACATGAACTTTCAGCGATTATTTCATTTTAGTCTATACTGGACTATATTGTTAAAGGTGAATCACTGAATGGAATAAATCATAGTATTCAAAATTTACGATCTGCCTAGATCACAGACTAATTATTACGGAGCTATATCTTGTTGCAGCTCTTATTCAAAACTGTAAATAAGGTATTGGCAAGTAAGGAGTAAAATATCCAAAACTGTGTAAAACTAAATTCTACTGCGATTTTTAATCTGAAAATCGAAAAACATTAAAGCTTTACATGTTGTCAGAAGATTTGTCATATGTTATAACTATAAGGTGGCTTTGGTGTAAGTTTGGATGTGGGGAAAGAACGAATAATTTAATTTTCTCTTTACCCGCTTTATATTTTTAAATGTACGCAACATGGATCGGGACACCATATCGTTCTCTCCCTTATATTGTTCCGCCTCTGTCATTTTGTACGAATAGACGAGTATTGTTTCGTGATTAACGAGCACAAGAGGTTTTTGCCGTGATTTCGAACCTCAGTCAATTGAGTACGTTCCTAAAAAGATGACAGTTCCCTTCGTGATAGATGAGTATTCTAAAATACTAGAGAAAACCTTAACAGAGTTGTGTCTGTTCGATAAACCACAAAACATGGAATTTGGGCGAAAAGTCTGTTACTTTAAGCTATGTATCCTGCTTTTGCAACATATATAGATATAAGTATAATAATTGGTCCGAGGTCTAGATGTTTCTACCACTTCGAAAGTTTATACGAAGATATACTAGCGGTTTCATTATATATTTAGAAATTTAGTGAGACATTAAAGAAGGTTTTTGGAATCCAAATATAAACAAAATGTGAAGTTTTTGTGATTAAATGTAATAACCGCGTGTGGGGTATTCATTTCATGTTTAGTAGTAAACGTATTTTTACTACTGTCACGAGTACAGTACGCGCTCTTTTTATGTCAACAATAGTAAACATGATGTATTTTAACAAAATAAATTTTCAGTTTTAGTCTGTTGTTCTTGTTTGTATTTCATCTGTAATTCTAAAAGCCAAAAACAATGACAACGTCAACGAACTGACCTGACTGTTTTATTTAGCGCTTAGGTTACAAAACTTTAAATTTCGCGTTGTTTATATAAAGTTTAGAGATAACATGATAAGGTACCGAGGAAAGAATAAAGTGCTGGACAAAGTGAAGGAACTGGACGCTTTTCCTAAAGTTCCTGATGAATATATGGATAGCACGCCTGTTGGCGGAACATTCTCCGTAATCACATTTTTTATAATTATGTGGTTAGTATATAGCGAAGTAACGTTTTATCTTGACAGTAATTTAGTGTTCAAATTTATGCCAGACACAGACTTGGATGAAAAGTTGCAAATAAATATTGATATTACAGTTGCAATGCCATGTTCTAACTTAGGGGCAGATATTTTGGATTCCACGTCACAGAGTGTTTTCGGTTTCGGTGAATTACAAGAAGAAGATACGTGGTTTGAATTGTCACAAGACCAGCAAGATGCCTTCGACGCCGTGAAGCATCTTAACTCGTATTTACGCGAGGAATATCATTCTATATGGCAGTTGTTATGGAAAAAAGGTCACGGTTCTGTTCGAGCAACTGTACCGTCCAGAAAAACAAAACCTAATTGGCGGCCGGACGCCTGTAGGCTCCACGGAGTCCTAACATTGAATAAAATCGCTGGAAACTTCCATATAACAGCCGGGAAGAGTATTCATTTACCAAGAGGACACATACATTTGAACATGCTCTTCGAAGACACTCCACAAAATTTTAGCCACAGAATACATAGACTCAGTTTCGGAAGTCCAGCGAACGGAATTATCTATCCATTGGAAGGTGATGAAAAAATTACCAATGATGAGAATATGCTCTATAACTATTTCATTGAAGTAGTGCCTACTGATGTGGACACTACTTTTGAAACAATAAAAACATTTCAGTACTCCGTAAAAGAGTTAGAGAGACCAGTGAGACATTCTAAAGGCTCTCATGGTATACCAGGATTGTTTTTCAAATATGATATGGCTGCATTGAAAATAAAAGTTTATCAAGAGAGAGAAAACTTATTACAGTTTACATTACGTCTTTTCTCTGTAATCGGTGGTATTTATGTCATAGTAAGTTTCATCAACAGCATTGTGTTAACAGTAAAGACAGCTTTTATCAAGAAAGTTGCGCCGGAAGTTCTTAGTAAACAAAATTTTGAAAAGTCTACAATCAATTCTAACCCCTTATTAATTACTCCAGATCTTAATGTTCCAGTTGATTTAGTTAAACAATGGTAATTATGAATTTTAGTCTTAGATATAGGCACTACTGAAATTTGTATATATAGAAGATTTTTGTGTTTTCATTAATATATAATCTGAAACTTTATATATTCAGATCTTTATACTTTTTTAAATGTTGCAATATTTTAAGAGTACATTATTTGTCAATTTTTAAAGCATTATTTTAGATCTCTCTTTATGTATAGAATTTTATGAAAATTTATAAAATCTTTAAGTATTTACCAATTGTGTGGCTTTTGCAGCCAGTAAAAGAGTGCTATACTGCTCCAATGCAGGTTGGCAGATTTCAGACACCCTTGAAATATATTATTTATGTTTATGTATTGGTAAATTCAGCACATCAACTTGCATGAATTTTGGTGTGGCTGGGATTTGTATTTAGCTCACTTTCGTACTATGAATCTAAAAGGCACATGCATTTGACTCATGAGCCACCAGGGCTATGATATTACTTATTAGTTTTTTTTTATATTTAACTTTTTCTTGTGATAAACTAATAAATATGATGAGGCAACCGTTACCATTTAAAGCATGGTAGAGCCAAGCGGCGGCTTTAGCTGCTGCTCGAATGGGCCGGCTCGACCGGATTGATACAGCCTCGCAGAATACGGGCGTGAAGTAGAGGCATCTTGTGCTTCTGCATTTCGTTCGGTGAGTGAGGTAACCGAAGGCCCACATCCCCTCCCTATTCCTCTCCTCTTCCCTCCCATCTCCCAAATAACCTTAAAGACCGGCAACGCAGCTGCAGCATCTATGGTGTTGCAGATGTATGTGGGCGACGGTAAGCACTTACCATCAGGTGAACCTCTAGCTCGTTTGCCGTGTTTTCCATAAAAAAAACCATATGTTAGAATTTGTAAAAAACATATTTCCCATTTTTTTGCTTTCTACCTAGCAGACACCATGACTGTTTTTAACTTTAATTTAAGCCACATTTTATAAACTTTTACTGAACCACGCATTTCCTTTTTTGAACATTTACTGTACACTTTTAGGTACAAAAGTCTTTTTGTAAAGATTTCACAAATTTAAAAAGCAGTATTTTGAAAGTTTTTTTAGCAAATAAAGAGGGATTCATTAAGTGAAAGCTGAGTAAGTATTGTAACTAAGAATTCAGAATATGTATAAAATTCAGTCTAGGTAAAAATCTTAGAGGGAGAAGTTTTGCATGTAGTTCGTGTACAGTTTACAAAAAAGTTTATTTAATAACAAGTGGCGGCTGCACCATTGAGGGATACCCAAGAAGTAGCACAGTGCCTCCCATGTGTGTGTGAAAATTATTTCGGCTTTAGGGTATAAATCGGGCTATCGGGTAATGTTGGTCGACTTACTTATTGATATGTAAAAAAAATATTAATGAATGCAAATTCTTTATTCTTTAATAATTTAATATTATATTTAAATATGTAGTTTGTACATATACATAGTATGTTTGAATAAATGTGAAAAACTTATGTATGAGTTCTTATGTTAAATGTCAAGAGCAATCTGTAATAATGTGTATATAGAAATATTTGAAATGTATTAAATATTTATTTTTTTAACTATGTCATATAGAATAAGAATTATGTAATTTACAACATTTAAGAAATAATTTACATATTAATTAAATTTCATTAATTATACCATTATAACAACAAATAAGGTTTGTTGAGTAAGGTAAAAATTGAATCATCACAAAATAAAAATATACTTGATAAAACTTGTTTTAAGTTACTTCACATTTACATGTTATTCATGCATTGTCTTGTCTTGTTTGATTCGTATCATTAGCCAAGGCATCGACAGGCATTCCACCTGTCCTAGATCAATTCCGGTTAAAAGTGAGTTGAAATAACTAAAACTCTTGGGTATACGGTTGCGTGGGCTCACCTTACCTTACCTTAACAGCAGTCCCAAGAGGAGAATTTGCCATAATCGCTATTGACGATGTTAATACCAGAAACATCTCACGCTAGACGTTGCTGTCCATCATCGGTCTGCTTTCACACGGGAAGAAAGGGGGTGCTAGATTCTTTCGCCGTGACACACGGCACTTGTGCATGCGAGCTGATTTATATGATATTTATCAGTTCAACCTGAGCCCGCGACTCTGACACAATCCATATAACACCAAAAATATTTAAGTAGTTACAATTTTACAAATGGCATATTCTTTCTATGCCTAAGAGTCGTCTGCGTAGGTACTGCCCGATATCTGTGTAATCACTGTTGTGTCCCGGTTCGAAAGGTATAGAGAACCCGCGTTTGGATATTCGTCCTCAGGTGTGACAACTCGTCTGTTATCTTCATCGACTGAGGTTGTTTGCAGACGGCCATGAACTGTCACTTACCATCAGGTGGACCGTTAGCTTCTTTTTCATCCCAATCCAATAAAAAATAATGTAGCAGGCTGTAAAAGGTCTCCTTTTAATATTTCAGATGGTTTCGCAGCCGGAAATTACGTGTGGTAGATCCGAGCGGCGGCTTTTGCTGGTGCTCTAATGGGCCGGCTCGACCGGGTTGGTACCACGTTCTCGCAGAACACCGGCGTGAAGAGTCCGAATACCATTAAAGGTCAGCAACGCATCTGCAGCACCTCTAACGTGGTAGACGAACGTGGGCGACGGTAATCACTTACCATCACATGCACCGCTTGCTCGTCTGCCGCGTTTCCAATAAAAAACTTTTTTTAAAACTGCTCAGACACGGGCTTTCTCACGATGTTATGTGCATAAATTGAGCACTTAAAGTTGTAAGTCACCATTGTAGTGATGCGGGCGCTGGGAAAACTTAACACCAAGAAATCACGGAACTTGTTTTAAGTGTATATATAGAGCAAGGATGAGCAACACGCGGCCCGCCAAGCATTTCTGAAATTGAATTTATTTTATCGAATTTCTCCCATCAATATATTATTATGAAATTAATTATAATAAAATGGTAGTACATACTAAACCGAAATATCGCGTCTGCCCGATTTTTTTGTGACGAGATACACACTTGTCGGTGACTTGTTCGAACATGCAACACGGACGCTATGCGTCTGTGCTTGTTGTGTTTGCTTCTGTTACACAATCAGTCAGGCTGGTAAGCTGTTAACTAGCTATTTTAGCAATTCTTGTGTTTCATGAAAGGCGTTAGTGCAATATTATTGTCAAATAATCAATAAGTCAAAAAAAATAATAAGTCAAAAGGTAATATTAGATATTTTTTTATTCAAAATTAACTTTTCATACGAAATTTATTAACTCAAATTTCAAGTAAGTTAATTTTTCTGTTCTTTTCTTGTTTGTTTTTATCTTGCATTAAAATTTGTATGTGAAATCTTTGTTTTATATTTTTTTATTCTAATATTTATTATAAGTAAAGTTTCGTAAATTATTAATACCAGTTAATCTATGTGCGGCCCGCCAAAAAAATATTTAAATTTAAATTGGCCCTTTGATTAAAAAGGTTGCTCACCCCTGATATAGTCTCTTTCTCAAGACAACAAAGGCGACTGGCGTCCGAATGTTGTCGGAACACAACATCTGAATGTGCCGAACTCAAATCCTACAGACTAGTGATGGTGAGCGGCGTCACTAGTGCGAGGCTACCGGCAGTGTGGTAAGCGTGGCCAAACATTCCAAGCTATGTATGCCGGCTTTGCTGGCGCTCTCTTGGAGAGGCCTATGTTCAGCAGTGGACATACGCAAATGGGCCCGACGTAGTATGTATGACTACTTGTCCAGGATTCTTTCAATGTAAAATATTTAACACTTTGTTATCTTTTCTTTTTATTTATTTTCTCATTCTCTTTTTATTTATTTATTTAAAAATGTATGTACATATGTACAAAGGTACTGTTTATTTCTTAAGAAATTTCTTCCAGCAGACCTGCGACAGGAGACTAGTTAGTTATTGGTAGATTGCGCTCTTACAATACAAAGAAAAGATAACATACATATATGCAAAACGTTCTATATAAATCTACATACTACTTATACTTAAATATACATAAATATATAGATAAATATAATATTCTATGACAATTAATTTAGTTAATAGCTTGATTTAGTTTATTAGTTAATGCACCTTTAGCCGTGCCCTTGGCCGTGATTTAGAATTCCAGCCGGAGCCAATATTTGTGCTACGCATAAAACGTTTGTTTTCGGGTCTCGTTTTGTCATGTACGTCCCGTATTTTTGACACTGTGTATGACCATTCCCCCGTTCGCATTAATTGTCCCAAGGCAAACAAGAGTGGAACGCCTGTTTGCGAGTAAACTTGCGGCGCTGTAATGTACCCTTGGACAGTTGGGAACTACGACAGTATTCGAAAGAAGTCGCTGCGGACCATAATTGGCCGGGGGGACATCATCTTTCCCAGCCAAAGTACCTTACCGCAGTACCGAGCTATGAAACTAAAAACCGATTCGAATACTTTTTAATATCGTAAACGTTTCTCCAGTGTTGTGAAGATGGAGAGAATGGACATAAAATGAACTTGAACAAACGCCCAAAGTAGGAATAGTTGTCTATAGGACATTTCGTACGGCAATCGAACCCCCAACCCGCAGAATCATAGCCAAATAATTTAGCCACTGCGTCATCCGAGTACTCATGCATGTAGTGATTGAGCGTTTGTTGCTTAATGCTTCTTTATCTGTACGTCAATAGTCCACTGCTAGAGAAAGGCCTCTCCCTAATGGGAGGAAATGCCATGATCGCCGCGCTTTGCAAGCGGGGGCGATTGCAGTACCTGATGCTGCCTCCCGTTATCGATCCGTGTTACTTTTGTCTGGCACTTTTAGATGACCCGCGGTAGCCTAGTGGCCAGGGCGCTCGCTTTAATTTCATAGTACGCGAGTGGGTCAGATTCGATCCCCTGTGCCGGCACCACAAAAGCGGTTAATAGCAATTTTCAGTGCTGAATTTACCACGAGCCCAGCGGTGCAGTAAAAACATCATGAGGCAATATGTTTGAGAAATAATAAAAAAAAGAATATTATTTCGAAGACGTGTGAAGTCCGCCGACACGCACCGGAGAAGTGTGCCCTTACTCGGCTTCAATCTCTCTCAAAAATATTAGAAAAGAGCTCTTTCCGGAGCTAAAAGCATTTACAGGCTGCTAACTTTATTTTTTGTGTTGGAGAATCCCCATCTGTCAGGCCAGCGAAAATAATCGAACTTTAGTATCGGAATAGTCTGAACACGAGTCTACTCATTCGAAGGCAGATGTCCTAACCAGTCTGCCATCGATAGATGTTCTGGGTGGTGGCAGCATAAGAATATCTACCACCTTTCTTCCCGTAGGTTTCGGAGAGTCGACTTAAAGTAAAGCTTTGGAAATCGAAAGCTACCGATAGGACGGATTAACAGCGTCTAAGATCCAAGGTGCCATATTCCGGTGTCTAGCCCCTTCGTATATATAATGGCAATAACGTATTATATAATGTCAAAAATCTTTGGGGGAGGCCTATGTTCAGCAGTGGACTTGTAGTAGGCTGAAATGATCATAATGTCGAAATATTTTTTTTTCTCTTCAGAACACCCAAATCTCAGACGTAGCGAGCACTGCGCTCACCAAACCGTTTGGTAAGTGTTTTTGCTTCCTTCCAATAAATATCCGACTTATACATGCGCTTTCTGGACATGGCCTACGCTCAGCGGCGGATTAAAAGCGGCTGATGAAGTAGTAGAATGCAATAAAATGAAGGAACTACTTATCAAGAACAAAGTATTCTGCTGACCACATAGGGCTTTAGATCTCCCTTGAAGTATTATTTCTCAGCATAGACGTGGGTTTCTCGGATATACCATTCTTACCATGTTTTCCTACACAGCTGAGAACGCGATAAAAATGGGCAAATGAAATGCCGGCATTGGAGTATGAACTTGGTTGCCAGCCTCCGATTATAATTTAAAGCGCAGTTCCGTACTCGTGAACGCATCATTTAATAATACCATAATCAAACAATAATAAAATTCAATGTCGTAAAGTCAACGTGCACAATCACAGAGCAGGTAACAGGTTAATACTAGCATTAAATATGCCCTGTACAGAATGTGTAAGTGTGATAGAAATTTGGATAAACTTCTCGCGGGTGTTTTGTTGATTTAGTATCAGGCAACAGGCACATTTGTCAAAATAAAACCCACACAGGTGTATTGTTTTAAAATTTGCACGCGGAGGGGGACGACCCATCGGCGAACGGGTCACCATTGCTATCTTCCTCGCACTCATGTGTTTTATTAATGCTCTGTCGCGTGCGCGCGCTCCGTTTCTCAGAGTGTCGTTTTGTTCTCATCGCGGCCTATTCGGTTTCCATTCGCGCGGCGGCGTCGCGTTTTGACGGACGTTCTGTGTCACTCGTACACGTTCCGGCATCCGTAAAGTTAAGGGAAACTTTTCCCTGTGGCGGCCCTTGATGAGAAAAAAACTTTTGTTCATCTAACAAATGTTGAAAGTGCGGTGCAAAGTGATTTGTCAATCAGTGGTTAGTGTTGTGCGTATATTTTGCGACAGCTATTTACCGTTGAACGTTACTGTTTCGTTTGGCAAAAGCGCGTAATAGCGCTCAATGCATCAGAGGGCCGTATCGTATATGGTTTATTCTTTGGGCTGCGTTCATCGGTGAAAGTAGACCTTTGTTAAGTTCATAAGGACAGGCCGGCTTGCAACTAGCTCGAAACAAGTCGTTTCGCGTGCTGTTGCGAGAGGTGAGTGGCATTTGTACTTTAGCTTGTTAGTAAACCCAGAAATAACAGTTAACACAAATTTTAATGTTACATCTTAACAATAAACACTTCCCCTACTTGTCATGTTATACCTGGTTTCATACAAAAGTGTTTACGTTGTTTGTAAATATGAAGAAAGATATACATCTTTTTACATTTCTGACTGAGAGAATCCTGAATAAAGAAATTTAGTTTGATAATTTCGACTTCCTCTGGGTGGTGTTCCAAAGCTCATCGAAATTGATGTTTCATTAATAACATCGCTCATTCTGCCAGCTGAACATTCAAAACGTCGGTGCCATTCATACAGTGCACTGGCGACTTTGGGTCACTGCCCTATACCCTACCTGTTGACTCGCAGTTCCCCGTCGGGCCGGTTCTCCCACAACGGACCAACTGAAAAAATATGTCAGGTTTTCGAACCGATATTAGCTAACGTTTGCGCTCCGCTGCACTGATTGCTCTTTTTTTTTTAATTGCATTGGATGGCAACAGTTGTAGCAATACAGGTTCTTATATGTAAATGAATTCTGTTATTCTTCGAAGATCACCGTTACTCCTTACACTTGTTTAACAGACGTTATCTCTCATTGTATGCATTTCTATTTACCACCAACAGCGAATGGAACATTGTAATGCCGGATGATATCTGCATGAATAAAGGCATTAAATTAATTTAACTGATAAGTCAGTCTCCGAGTACCAACCTATAACGGAACTCTTTGATATTATGAAACAACGAAAGTCATTAATGATTTGATATAGAAAAGAAATAAATCAAATTGAGGTATCTTAGTGTTAATAAGCGCTTATTGTTATGGAATTTAATAATAAAGTTTATTTGATGATCATACAATGTGATACATATAAATATGTTAACATTTTGTTTATATCCTCGGTGTATGATCTACAATTTGATGGCAAAGAAACTTTACAACATTTTAGGTTGAAATATAATCGTATTCTTTTTTAAGACATTATTAGATAGATGTCAAATGCCTTACGACTGTTAATTTACTATTAACGCTATTTATTTAAGTGCTCTACATCGTAGTATTTTTTAAATGAGTTTAGAGACATCGAAAACTTGTAGGAACTTGACGATAAACGCGTGTTTGTTGATTCAAGCCACCTGCGGCTCAAGGTTTCCGTGCCGGAGGACCAACGAGGGTAGGTACTCGGGACGTTCATTTGAAACATGTGCTGTCCTCAATTTTATAGAAATGTTACGTTTACTGTTGTTTTACTTTTTTTTGTTTCCCTTTAAAAAATTACTTGTAACTAAGTATGAAATTCTGTTTGTTTAATGGATAGACAGACAGAGAAGGGTATCGAGAGACCATAAGAACACAGGTTGCCGAGGCTCACCACCACCACGCTGGGCAAGCGAGTTGATGAGCGTAGCGTCGGTACACTCGTACTATGTGGGATTTGGGTCCAGTAAAGTCGCTGCTGCTCGTCATCGGTCTGCTATTTTCGAGGTGTTTATCCCACCACCTGTCGATAGGCATTTCTGTTTTCAAGACTTACTTACGGTAAGATATGGGATAAATACGTTCAGCCAGTTGGATCAGATATGCGTATTCCTAAAGATAGGATTCGTTTCATCACTACCAGAAAAGCAATAATTTGACTTGTGTTGGCTTCGGCCGAGATTCAAACCCAGGACCCCGTAGCACAGCTGCTAGACGCCTCTCGTACGTCGTAGTCTACACCAATCTAATAGTACGCGATACTGAAACTAGGAACAAATTATTATTATTAGCATCTCATACGAGATAACGCTATGCCGAACGAAATTGAAAACTCAATTTAAACTTTACCAGCACCGACTTTGGCGCTCGAATTATACTTAAAGTTGGAGAACCGTTCATTTTAAATTTTCGTAATTCGAACCCTCCCCTCTTTACCCTTCCACTTCTACGTACTACACTTCATACTTAAGTACCTACACTTAACATATTCAAAGTACAAGTAGAATAATTCCCACTCAAAAACAAAAATCAGACGCCAATAGCCGAAAGGCTTGGGGTGCGGCTTAAGAAATATGACGTCGCAGGTTCGAGCCCGCCATTCGACCATTGTCGTGAACCACTCCAAGACACAAGCTCTTAGCCTGGCTTATTTTGAGAGGTTCACAGGAGTATTAGTAATGTTCAATTCATTAAAAAAAAGGCTAATTATTTTTAGATTACTATTATTTCTTTATTTAAACTTCCATGCACATTATGTTTCTCCGGGAATATTACAAACACTAAATAATTGATTTTGTAATGACTATTCTGGTTAAATGTCTAACAATTAAAATGGACGATTTAATAGATGCAGACTTCAAGACACTGTAACATTGCATGCATTACGTTATTTCAACGGGGGACAGAACAGCAATAATAGAAGCGTAATTAGCTGAGCGTTTGGCTGCGGCGCTGTGGATCGCGGGTTCGATTCCCGCACGTTTGTTGTATTGTATGAACTACTAGTAATAGTTCCGGGTATGGGTGTTTGTCTGTGTGATATTTACGCATGTAAATTGCGTCATTGCTACAGAGGTGATTTTTTTTAAATAATAAAGACATGCGGGGGTCGGAACGTAATGAGTTCTTTGATAGCACTATTCACCAAATTTTGTGCTTGTAGGGAGATGGGATGTATGTTTCTCCCCAAATGCCAACCTGACCTGAACGTGGTGCGTCCTATTACTACACAAACGAGGTGGTTCCGGCGACTGATGCCGGAGAACGGTTCCGACCTTGAAGAACCGAGACTAGTGATGGGGAGCAGCGTAACTTGTGCGAGGGCACTGCCACTGCGCTCACCAACCTGTCTGCCCACGGCGGTGAGTATGGTTATACCACTTCAAAATGCTGGCGGCCGACTCCTGGCAGTTGTCAACTGCGCAGGACGTTATTATAGTGCCGTAAGTGAACGCTCGAACACACTCACTTACTCGTTTTCTACTATTTATCTTCCCATATGCGATAAGACCGGGGAAAGTTTCAGATGCAGTGTTAGAAACACGAGACGCTCACAACACAACCCGGAAACTGATAAGTTATGTCTTGCATAAAAATTGGTTTCAGTCGGGATTCGAACCCAGGACCAATCGCTCAGCAGACAAGTACGCTAACCACCAAGCCACAAGTATAAGGACGTTTGAGTTGGAGGTGTGAGTCACGTTTTCCCAAAACTTAATCTGAAACTATCTTTTGTCAAAGGGGACGAGTCATTTCTATAACAGTGTACCACTATTAGCGCATTAGGAGTAATACGGTAAGTAACAGGAAACTATAAAACGCTAAGGCTGCCGATAGATGGCATGATAATCAACTCGAAAATTACCAACCCAAAATTGGGCAGGCCGATGACGGGCCGCTTACAAACCGTAGCGATTATGGAAAATCCTCCTCATCCGAGAGGCGTATGTCCTGCAGTGGACTATTTACTGGATAGTAAGATAAAGTAAGGAGAAATTTTAATATAATGCATCAACAGATATATAATTTATATAACATATACGTAACAGTGCTGTGGTATCATTGAGACTTTAAGGCCAAAGTGAACAGACATCTAGGCAAGCGTGTACCATCCTAGGCCTCAACTTCGCCTTCCATCAGGCAAGATTGAGGTCAAACGTAAGCCTATTTTTCATAAAAAAAAAAGACTGGAACCTTTTGACATCGCACAACAAATAATCTTTTTTATTTGTGTTTTACCACTTTTTTTATTTTATTTCGTATTTTGTTGTGTGATTGCCAAGTAAATGTGTTTCTTTCTTTCTTTCATTGTTGTTATAAACGAAACCCCTTTTCGTATTGTGCTAGCTAGTGTCGGCAGCCATGGTAACAAAGCGCGGGAAACGCAACAGCCGACGACGTCGATACCGCGATAGATGTTATTTAAAGAACAGGATGCGGGCGCGCTGCAGTTTTTTTTTAATTTTTTTTTTAATTTAGTAACTTGATACACTGTAGCTATAGGCCGGATCGATGTAGACGGGTTTAGTGTAATAAGTAGCCTATGGAAAATACTTTTTTTTATCGGTATTATGCATACATTATACCCCTATCGCATCTGACGTTAAGCGTTGATGAAGTATCAGCCTGTAAGTGAGGGTTTTGGAGCCGGGAACGGGCCGCCACGTGGCTCTAGTGCGGGTTGCCGGACTTCACATACCCTTAAAATAATATTGTTTATTATTTCTCAGAGATGCAGTTTTCCTCAAGATGTTTTCCTTGCAACGCCGAGCCCGTAGTAAATGTTACGCTTAAAATTACTATAAGCAATTTTAGCGGTGTCGGTCACCGGGGCTCGGACCCAGGTTACTCGCGCTTTATGAAACTAAAGTGAGCGCCCTAACCGCAAAGCTACCACGCTATTTTCTTATACACTCGTCATTCAGTCCTAAACTGGGACTCCCTGTGCCTTGGAAACTGGATGGTGATAAGATAGGTACCTATATATTCCTAAATAATCTTCCATGCATATATAAACATTCATATGTATCATAAAAAATGTCAGCTCCTTGCGGGATAGGTAACCTGCAACCCTCTGCTTCGAAGTTACGTTCACTATCAGCCTATCGAGCTGATATTTTTTTATACCTGCAGAGTGGACCGCTTGCAGGTGAATAACCCTTGGATAAAATATGGTATGTTTCATCCATACTACACACTTATGGTCTAGATACCGTTTTGGGAATGTCTACCACTTGCTCACAGCACAGAATTGCGCTAACCTTGTCATCTTGAGAATTTTTTTATGGGAAAGGGAGCAAACGAGCAAGCGGTTCACCAGATGGTAAGTGATTACCGTTGCCCACAGACATCTGCCACACCAGAGGCGCTGCAGGTGCGTTGCGTGAGATGAGAGGAAGGATGAGGTGGGGGACGGGGTGAAGAAATGGGCCCTCTGGTTACCTCACTCACCGAATGAAACGCAAAAGCACAAGATGCCTCCACTTCACGTCGATATTTTGCGTGGCCGCGGTATATTACCCAGGTCGAGCCGGCCCATTCGAGCAGCAGTAAAGGCCACTGCTTGGCTCTACCACATTATTCCCAAATAACACACACACAAACCTGTTAATATACTTACTTTCTTCCTCTATGAGTAACAACGACAACCTTTTGTCTATAAAGTTTCTTTTTTAAACTACCAAAACAGTAACTGGCCAGTGAAATTTTAAAAAGGTAAAAGCTGTTATAATGCAAGCAAAAGCACGTTACATAGCAACATGCAAAATTAAGTTTGTATGGATTCGACTGCGTGTAATAAATCTCGAGAATTTTCGAACAAAAGCACAAAATCGGAGCGGGTGTTTCGTTTCCCCCGAAACGGAAGTAGCGTAACGTACCGCACGCATTACGCGTTACCCATTGCGTTATGAAAGATGTTTCACGTTTGCTCATTCAGATAAAAACACAACTGTTTCGTATCCCTTTAGGATTTTTGTGAATAACTAATATTGGTAAGTATTATGAAATATTAAAATTTGTTATTTCACGACCAGATAGACGAGTGGTTAGCGGAAGTGCCGTCGAATCAGGAGAGTCGTCGAGTTCGATCTCCTATGTTGAGGGCTCTTATCATGCAGTTATTCAAAACCCACGATTTGTATCGTTGGCTTAGATATTAAGGCGACAGGCTCTCCATCTGTCACGTCATCGTCATCATGTCATCCGAAGTAAGCTCCGGTGAACAGCGGGTTGACTACAAATATCTAGACCCAGTGACCGCTCAAGTACAAGGACGAGATAGTTTGAATAAAAAAAAAAATCTTATTTACCTTTATCAGTATTTTAAGATCTGTAATCTCCACATTAAGCTAGCGTGTTGTTGACCGCAGTATTAGACATATCGCATGTTAGACGCTGCATCCTGTCACCGGCTTAGATTATTAAGGTCTGTCGTATTTGATATGTTTAGCCCGGCTTCTTGTTAAAACCATAAGATTATTCACAGGCATTTCACTCATTCGAATTTTCGATGAGGGAGATACGGCCGGTAGATTCTCTGTAGAAAAACAATTATGTTTACTTGCGATTGTGTTTCGCAACAAACTGAGCACAGCGCGCAATCGGGTAAGCAGTGACTGAGAATCGACGCTAATACCGCGACACTATGCTGAGTTAATACCAATTCGTTTGACTCGACTTCTTTTTATCGTAATCGCATATTTATGTTGTGCTAATGTATAAATCATATTTTATACTTTCAAATGTTGTCATTTCTTTCCCTCTTGGATATTATAAAGTGATTAAATACTTACAATTTATTTTCTTTAATTTAAATGGATAAGTGTTAAGATATCTAGGTACATTATGAACTTTCCCCATGAATGAATGAATAAATGAATACAGAAACATTAAAATAAGAAAGAGAATTGGGAGGTCTTGCTTTTAAGTTTTCACTAGATTTTGATCCCTGGACCTTTCTCCGGTCAGAGAAATTTTCTCCGCGAAGACCCGGCGAAAGCTACCTAGCTTAGAAATAAATACGGTAGTATAAATTTATACGGTGTCTTGTCTCCATTGTATATTTGCATCGTGTTGAAATAATTTATTCAAAGTGTACATATTCCTGAGTAACTCCGGATATAGTCTCGCCTGCTTATTCTATTTAAATAAGATAAAACGACCAACTAAATACAATACACTCGCGCTATAAACAGTGCCGGCGCACGCTCTCGTGTCATTGGAGCTGGCACGCCATGGACAAGACTGCCACAAAGTCACCATGATTGGGGGTACTCAGATTCTATAAATAGTTGTTTTTTTATCGCATTTGGTTAAAGTTTAATTTTATATAATGTAGATTATATTAGTAACGGGTGTTTGTATCGGGTGAATCTGTTAATTTTTTTCTCTAATTATCAACCCCATCAAGGTTTAACATTTTGCAAATGCTAAGTGGTTAGCGTATCTGACTGCTGAACCAACGATCCTGAGTTGGAATCACAGTAGAAGCCAATGTTTGAGCAAATACACATTTTTCATCATTCATGGGTCTTACCCTACTTCCGTTCTTGTCGTATAAGCGTTAATCGAATTTGGTAAGGAAATTATTTTTGAGGTTCGCCTGACGGTGAAGAAACCGGCGAAAGAAACTCTTTTTAAAATGGATTCTGTACATTACAAATAATACAACATAAAATAAAAATATAAGATAAAATTATACACAAAAAAATAAGTGTATAAAAAACTAACGCAGGATTTGCAAACCCGAGCTGACCAGACTCTTCAAGCAGCGTCTGTTCTCAAGCATGACGCACGTGAAAGCCCGTTACACCTGATGGTTACTGCAGCCGAGGTACACCACAGCAAACAATTTCTATCAATGAAGGTTACAGATGCGCTGTACACCCCTGAGGACTAAGATGGAATACCACACAGCCTGTAATTATACAGGCTCTGCATACCCTTCAAACAGGAACACAACACAGTGGTGGCACTGTCACAGTTAACAAACACAACTCGACGAACGAGCACGCTAACGGCTGTACAAATTGACTTTATTGTCGAGTAAACGAAAGTGCTATTTTGATAATGACATAATTGCGATCGTGGTGACTGGCGTTAGAGATATGACTTAATGATTCATTAAAATCGTTCGTCACGTAATACTCGTATGTCACTGTTACGAAACAATTGAGTGAAAATCGTACAGCGCGATTTCATTTTTAAACGTGTTATTTTTAACGTGGTGGAGCCAAGCGGCGGCTTTAGCTGCTGCACGAATGGGCCGGCTCGACCGGATTAATACCACGACCTCGCAGAATACCGGCGTGAAGTAGAGGCATCTTGTGCTTTTGCGTAATATGCAGAAATATATTTTTTTTTTTAATGTGAAAGGCGGCAAACGAACAATAGGTTCACCTGATGGTAATTGATTACCGTCGCCCACGTACATCTGCAACACCAGAGGTGCTGCGGGTGCGTTGCCGACCTGTAAGGGTATTTGGGAGATGGAAGAGAGGATGAGGAGGGGGAGTGGGCGTCCGGTTACCTCACTCACCGAACGAAACGCAGAAGCACAAGATGCCTCTACTTCACGCCGATATTCTGCGAGGCCGTGGTACTAAACCGATCGAGCCGGCCCATTCGAGCATCAGCAAAAGCTGTCGCTTGGCTCTATCACGTTTGACTGCTGAAAGCCAGTTAAAGAAGTGATGGCAGTCACAGAACGATATTAACGTACAACATAACACTTACATATTATGTTCTGTTACAGTCTTCGAGCGATGTTCGTTTTCTATTATAGTTTTATAATCTATTACACTATGTTTGACTTGTAAAGTAAACAAACGTAGCAGCGTTTATTTACGTTAATAATAAAACCAACGATATTAAGTGGATCCGAAGGGAATCTATGAAGTGTTTACATTTGTAAACGTAATGCGCCGTTCGAAACCACTACTTTATTATATGAACTATTTTTAAATTACGTTAAATTATTAAGTACTCGTACGTTTATTTCGAAAATGCTTTATAATGATTTCTTGTATTTACGCTAATACTATACATTTGAAATGAAACGTAGCTGGGTTAACCATGACATCAGGACGTCAAACACCTCGAACCCTCCTTGTCCGCGAGTGCTGTAGAGCGCGCAGTAAACTTCGGAGAATAAAAAACAAATTAATTAAACGCGTAAAAATCCGTAATTAATAGTTTCATAACAAAAATGCTTTATGTTTGCTATAAAATATAGCACATGTTTTCATTTTATTCTAGGCAAGAAATAAAAGAATACATTAGAAGCCTTTCATATAAACTTTTGATAACTCGAATGAATAACTTTCTAATAAATTTTATTAGAAACTTTTTTGTTTTTTCTATAGTCAAATGTTACTCCCATTCTTCAATGAATCACAAGTATCATAGAGTAAAAAAAAAACCACATCGCAAATTGGTTTTGACTGACTTGAAAAAAGGAGGTTATCAATTCGACATTTTTTTGTTTCTGAACCGATTTGAAAGAGTCTTTTTCTATTCGAAAGTATATACTTATAGTAAGCTTACGTATAAAATTGGTGAAGTCTTTAGTGATAATGTTTTTGATTTAATAATAGCTTAATCGATATAATGAAGGTGTCCATTACTAATACCCTTCGTAGAACTAGGGAAGAAAGGATTCCGAGTGGGGACCTCGTACAGGCAGACGCAGTGTAGGACGACCCCCCGTAAGATGGCGTGTCGATCTCGACAGTGTTGCAAGCATGACGGACGTAGTTGGCGAACGTGCTCCGTGGACAGTGTATGTTCATCACTGACCTTGGAGCAGAGTGTAATGATGACGTGAGTGAAATGAATTTTTGTGTGAAGAACACATCGCGTTTTTCGTCGCACATCTGCCGTTTGCACGATCGATTGCGAATATATTGGTAGTGGTATGGGAAAGTGATTTCCGGTAGATGAAAAGGCAAAGGAATTTTTTTTTTTTTTTCTTGGAACGAAATTCCTCATCGCACGGTACGGATGGGGGCTAAGCGAAATGAAGTGTAAGATTGTTCCGTCACGATCCTCTCTGTAGTGTAGACGGTTATCCATAGCGCCCATGCAATTGGCTCTGCCCAGTCATAGGTGCGCGTTTATTGGTTCAAGCAATTCGCGATAAATCTTATTATTGGTTAATATACAAAGAAAGAAAGAAAGAAGTACATTTATTTGGCAATCACACAATAAAACACAGAATAAAATAAAAAAAATACAAATAAAAAAGATTAATTTGTTGTGCGATGTATGGTGCACTGTTTTTCAGTCGGGTCCTTCATTGACTTCACGAACAACCGGACAAGAAGCATATAAATATAACATAAAAAAATATATAAATTATAATTGTACAAACTATTAAAATTATATGTATAACTACTACCAGTAAAAAAAGATACACAGTTGTTAAATTATATTAAATAATTATTTATCAAAAAAAAAATTAAATCAAAAGAAAAAAACCACATCGCAAATTGGTTTTGACTGACTTGAAAAAGGAGGTTATCAATTCGACATTCTTTTGTTTCTGAACCGATTTGAAAGAGTCTTTTCTATTCGAAAGTATATACTTATAGTAAGCTTACGTATAAAATTGGTGAAGTCTTTAGTGATATTGTTTTGATTAAATAATAGCTTAATCGATATAATGAAGGTGTCCATTACTAATACCCTTCGTAGAACTAGGGAAGAAAGGTTTCCAGTGGGGACCTCGTACAGGCAGACGCAGTGTGGGACGACCCCGTAAGATGGCGTGTCGATCTCGACAGTGTTGCAAGCATGACGGACGTAGTTGGCGAACGTGCTCCGTGGACAGTGTATGTTCATCACTGACCTTGGAGCAGAGTGTAATGATGACGTGAGTGAAATGAATTTTTGTGTGAAGAACACATCGCGTTTTCGTCGCACATCTGCCGTTTGCACGATCGATTGCGAATATATTGGTAGTGGTATGGGAAAGTGATTTCCGGTAGATGAAAAGGCAAAGGAATTTTTTTTTTTTTCTTGGAACGAAATTCCTCATCGCACGGTACGGATGGGGGCTAAGCGAAATGAAGTGTAAGATTGTTCCGTCACGATCCTCTCTGTAGTGTAGACGGTTATCCATAGCGCCCATGCAATTGGCTCTGCCCAGTCATAGGTGCGCGTTTATTGGTTCAAGCAATTCGCGATAAATCTTATTATTGGTTAATATACAAAGAAAGAAAGAAGTACATTTATTTGGCAATCACACAATAAAACACAGAATAAAATAAAAAAAAAAAACCACATCGCAAATTGGTTTTGACTGACTTGAAAAAGGAGGTTATCAATTCGACATTCTTTTGTTTCTGAACCGATTTGAAAGAGTCTTTTCTATTCGAAAGTATATACTTATAGTAAGCTTACGTATAAAATTGGTGAAGTCTTTAGTGATATTGTTTTGATTAAATAATAGCTTAATCGATATAATGAAGGTGTCCATTACTAATACCCTTCGTAGAACTAGGGAAGAAAGGTTTCCAGTGGGGACCTCGTACAGGCAGACGCAGTGTGGGACGACCCCGTAAGATGGCGTGTCGATCTCGACAGTGTTGCAAGCATGACGGACGTAGTTGGCGAACGTGCTCCGTGGACAGTGTATGTTCATCACTGACCTTGGAGCAGAGTGTAATGATGACGTGAGTGAAATGAATTTTTGTGTGAAGAACACATCGCGTTTTCGTCGCACATCTGCCGTTTGCACGATCGATTGCGAATATATTGGTAGTGGTATGGGAAAGTGATTTCCGGTAGATGAAAAGGCAAAGGAATTTTTTTTTTTTTTTTGTATAATAAATTAATACAACGTAAATAATACGTTTTAATAATGTAACCCAATCGAAGCCGCATCCCGCCGCCGCATCCCGCCGCTAGTCTCGAATAAATTTAAAAAAAAAAACGTCCTCAACGCCGTCCGTAACGTTACAATCTACGTGTGTGTAATTCAGTCCAATTTCTATAGAAGCAAGATGTGCTCGGCTGGTTCGCGAGAAAAATCGCGCACGCTACACACCGGTAATTCCATGCCGCACGCGAAGGTATGCGATGATTAATGCAAACGATTGTCGCCCTTATGATCTAGTGGATTCCAGTGCGTGGTATTTGTTTAGTTCAATCGCTTTTCAGAACTGCACTGACGCTTACTTGTTAGGAACTCGTTTTAAAGCGTGTAGGGGTTTTAATTCGATTCTGCGTGAAAATATTAATTAAAGGTGATTATTATAATGCTTTTTTTTTTGTTAGATTTCCTATGTTGTAGGAACGTCACAATCTGCCACATCTTCCCGTGCGTTTACCCTCAGTTGTCATTTATGACAAAAAGGTAACTAAGGGAAATTCCTAGAAAATATCTAGCAACCTGCGGGACTAAACTCGGTGTAAAAATATAGGGCGACTAAGGGAAGCGGCTTGGAAATGGCAATGGCTGCCCGTCGCAGCGGCGTCTAACTAAGGTAAGGTTTTTGGTGCTGCGATCGTCAATCTGCTCACCGAGGGTGGCGTTTATGGCAAAAACTCCTTATGGGAGAGGCATATGTCCTGCAGTGGACTGTTTACAGGATAGTGAGGTAAGGTAAATTCAGCGACGAGTCGCGCCAACCTTATTTGTTCTGTCTCCCGAAGATACCTAAAGTGATTTGCGTAGGAAATATTAAAATTCTGAGGTCTTCGCTTTACTTAGTCTTCAATAGCATGTAAACAAAACTAAATTCTTTAACTTGTTGCGGAAACAATATCACTTGTTACTTCAGCGCAAATATTTATAAAATGCCCTACCGGTTTCGTCTTTTAAGGCATTTTCAAGGTACTTGGACGTAGTTGTTTCTTTTGCTCACATCGAGAGACTGGAACACCTTGATTACCACGGATCACCGTATCTGGGTACTCAGGGGCAACAGCGAATAGACATGGTCTACGCTTACGTGATTACCATGTTTTTTTATTAAAAAATTCGCATTGAACCCTTCGATGTTGAGTCCCTGGTCATACATTGGCCTATACACACTGAAAAATCGTTATGAGGAAGCTTAGGAGCTTTATCCACTACGCCAAAAAATATTTCGCAACAATTTCATTCACATCCCAGAAATGGTTTTGTTCACCGTTAACCATCCATGTCCTGGATTAACCACTTTTAAAAATAACACGTTATGATTTCATAGCGAAATGATGTGAAAAGATATGAACGAATGGAAGTTCTTTAATCTTCGAAGGAAAATTTCGGTTGCCGAATATCAAGTCCTACCACCGTTACGTAATGTGGTTCCTCAGACGAAGAAGGAACCGGCGAAAGAAACTCCCGTAGATACCAACTATATAGCTATTGAGTTCCATTAATCAATTTTGAGAGTTAATTTACACCGTATTTAAAACAGTGTTTACTTTTTATTTTTGAAATTTCAAAAATCTTCTTATTCTGTTTTATCTACAATTCTTTTCTGTTATAACAAAAATCTCGAAACGTGCGGCATAACAACGTCCGTGCACTTTCAGCGAAAGAATTCAGCTCTGACACGATATGAATAGGGTTGTCGCAACTTTGTTACCGGAGCCCCACTCCCCTTCTCCCCATCGTCCCTCCTATCTCCCAAATAACCTTATAGGCCGGCAACCCACCTGCAGCCCCTCTGGTGTTGCAGATGTACGTGGGCGACGGTAATCACTTATCATCAGCTGAGCCGCTTGCATCTTTGCACGGTGCAAGTCACTCGATACACAGGCCCACTGAAAACCAGCGCTGTAGTCTCGTCTCAACTGCAGCATTAAGCTGAATGTGGTCTGTTTGTCCCATGCGCCACGCAACGCGTCTAGAGGAAGCAACGTTAAACACTGTTTGTTTTTGTGTGCAATAAATGTTTCTTTCTTTCTTTCTTTACCATTTTAAAAATAATTCATTTATAACTTTGGGAGTGATAAACGATCTAACATTCAACCTGATGGTAAGCGGCCAATGCAGCCTATAGACACCTTCAAACAACTTCAATCGAAGAATATAACAGATGCATTGTGTCACCCCTGAGTATTGAGATGGAATAACTCACAGCCTGTAATTATAATAACTCTCGCTCCCAACCGGAATACGATAGTGGTTACATTGCTCTGTTAACCCCTGTGGGTGACAGGCGTGAGTGTTTATCACTGTATTAATAGGAGAACATGGATAGTTGAAGGGCGTTTATTTTTTTAAGTATTTATTATAAAAGGAGAGAAATGAAACTTATTCGAAATGTACTGTGCCATAGATGTACATAGAAAATAAAATCGATTGCGTCTATTACCGTTAGGTCGGGTAGAGCAAAGTGACTGTGAAACATGATTTTTGCATACAAAACGCTTTAGCCAAATGAATGAAAGCATCTGATTATCTGAAAAATCAAGTCGTAACAATTTGAAGAATTTCGACCACAAGCGATGGTGGTATAAATATATTTGCCATTGTCAGCTAACCTTTGTGGTAATTGTTTTTTTTTTTCATCTTATTTATTTTATTATTTTTTGTCGTATGTATTTTTTGTTTAAATTTAACATGCGACTACTTTATTGAATGCCGCCATCACGTATAAGTACACAACACACTAAGTTTTTTTATCTCATTTCACTGACAAATGTCTTTTTTGCGATGGAATATGAGTTAACTATGTGATAATGATATAAATAAATTTTATTACGACGATTGTTCCGTCGCTACCTCGAGTCGACTTTTACGAAACAAAACAATTTTGTACAGTACGGATGGATGCCTGTCGTGTTATAATTTATTCAGTGATAATAGATAAGGATATTCTGGAAGGTTGGATGGTGTGTTAACGGACGAATCCTAATTCGGATAACAAATTTACAAATGTCAGTCAGTTAACGCCAACCCGCACTGGAGCACCGTTGAGAAGGAAGCCTTTGTGGGCACCATCAGGCTGCTATTTTACCTTACCTATTTACAGTAGTAAGCTAATTTTTTTTTTTTTAAAAGAATACTAGCAATGCTATTTAACTAACATTACTAATATTCCTGTTAACCCTCCAACTAAGCATTAGAGCTTGTATTTGGAGTGGTTCACGACAATAGTCGAATGGCGGGCTCGAACCTGCGACGTCATGTTTCGCAGTCCGCGCCCTAACCCATTAGGCTATTGGCGCTGTAATATTCACTTATGAGTTACGCTAAAGGGAGTAAACGATTAGCTCTTTGGAAATACATCTGTAAAGTACTTTCTTATCTGTGATTTTTTATTTGTTTTGCGATTACAACATTTTTAATTACTGATTTCGCTGCTTTAAAACTAGGGGTCGCAGTAGTCAAGTTTAAAAGGTTTTAAACTTGTCTACTGTCTACTTTAAACTTGTTTAGTTTTAAAGGCTGGCAACGCATCTGTAGCACCTCCGGTGTTGTGGATGTTCGTGGGCGTCGGTTATCACTTACTATCAGGTGAGCCGCAAGCTCGTTTGCCCCCTTCTATATGAAAAAAAAAAAAGTAAACCTATTGTTATTGGGTAGGTACTGTCACTTGTTTGTAGACTGTCTGTGCGAATACAAAATTTATTCTATATTAATGCAACAGTTTAACATCCTCGTGTCCTATAATTAAAGATCGAAAAGGTTATTGAGTAAAAAAAAAAATTATAATTCGGAAGATACTAACGATTACCTCATTTCCGTGCTCCAATATCCTTATATTCGATATCAAATTGCGAAGATTTATCCTAAGTAGGGCTGCCAGACGACCGGTGCTCACAGAAACGCCCCGGAATGCGAGCGTAAGTCCCCGGGACTCGGAATATTCAAAATTTGTGCTGGCAAAATTTTAACTTACAAAATAATTAATGTCTAGTACATGTATTTTGGTCTGTCTTGTTGCGAATTCTCGATAGTCCTGGCTACTTATTTTTTGTCCATGTGGTACAAGAAATCTCCCAAATATCCTTATTGGCAGGCCTATAAGGATATTTGGGAGTTGCCAGGATAAATATTTTAATTAACAAGGCTTAAGTTTATCATTGACAAATCTAATTAACATCAATCATACGAATATTATAAATTGAAAAGTATGTTAATTTGAATGTTTGTCTTTCAGTAACATTTTAATAAAAATTTTGAACCTACGTTATATTTATCTGATTATGTTTATCATAGGTAAAGTATGATAAACAATAGTTTGTGTGTTATTAGTTGTTTTTTTTCCGGAATTTACACCAGATAACCTGGCAACCCTATTTCTAGCTCCACACACGGTCTCTACATCTATTCGTAATATCATATTTTATAGTGATCCAGTTGATACAGAGGCAACGAGAAAACCGAGGGAAATCCAATTTGATAACGCGATCTTTTCCCGCTGATTTTACTTCATATTACGCGAAAGAAAATACGGCGCCCGACTCGTTTCTCGTATGTTTGATTTTATAAAAATTCCTCTCATAGTAATGTAATATGATATTCCAAGCTCTTGTTGGGTGAAAATAATTATCTATCTGTAACTGCATCCTGTTATATCAATTACCGATTGAAATCTTCTGAACTAATAACAAATATATGAGGCGAGTGTGAATGGTAGAGTCGGGAGAGGAAGACCTAGGCGAACATTTCACGATCAAATCGGAGACGTTCTGAAAAAAGGCCAGGTCAAGAGTACTCTAAACCATCGAGCATGGATGCGAAGATTGATGAAAGTGGAAGAAGCGAAAGACGTATGTCAGGACCGTAGCAAGTGGAAGAAGATTGTCTCTGCCTACCCCGTAGGAATCAAGGCGTGAATATATACATATATATCTGAACGAAGGTTTTTTTTTAATAAAAGTCGATTATTATAAACAAATCTTATTAATGTGAGGTGAGGTGGAGATATCTGGTGTTGTATGTGGACTGGGCCGGCTCAACTTGGGTAGTACCACGGCCTGGCAGAACCGGCGTGAAGTACAAGCATCTTGAGCTTCTGCGTTTCGTTCGGTGAGTGAGGTAACCGGAAGCACATAGCCCACATCACCTATCCCATCCTTGTCCTCTCACCCATCTCCCAAATGTACTTAAAGGCCGGCAACGCACATGCAGCTACTCTGGTGTTCCAGATGTACGTGGCCGACGGTATTCACTTTCCATCAGGTGAGCCGCGTCGCTTCCCCTCTTTCCCAAATAATCAAATAAATATAAAAAAAACCCTTCACGTGCCATAACTTTAAGATTTATTGTCCTAAAGCTTATAACGAAATTCTTTTGTTATAAGCTTTATTGTCTTTGCCGAGCGAGCAAAACAGCTAACAATAGCTAGTGTTCCATATGATGAGTGAAAGGAGTTGGAGAACCAATTTCTAGTAACGAGACATTCCATTTTAGTCCTCAGGTGTGACAAAGCCATTTCAACTTGATGGATATAGGACTGTGTCAATGGATCACAGTAACTTAAACTGTTATAAATAAATGATTACATATATATATATATATATATAAATATACATAGAAGTGATCTTTTACACGTTTCTTAAATTAAAGTATAGTTCCGGAATCTATTATGGTACGCGATAATCTTTATGTAGTTGTGAATTGTTATGTAGTGTTGAGATTACATAAAAAATAACTCACACTGACAACTCATCAGTCGTTACTTATTCTCCAGAGGAAAGAAAATATATGATTAAAGTAGAAAGCATCGGCGGGTCCGTAATAGAAACTCGGTTATCGCTGTTATTATGAGTTTTGATATGTAGTTGGGTGCGCGTTGGTTTACTGATAATGCTTAGAGTTGTAGAATTATGCAAAAATTACATTTCACTTCGAGTACAAGAACGTGCACTAAAATTAATTCTGCACTTAATCGAAAACTCGTTAATCACAAGTAATCGTATACTATAAGTACTGTTGTATATGTCCCTGTGTACTATTACTTGTATTTATGTACTAGCTGCTGTCCGCGGTTTCACTCGCATCCCAGTCGTGATGATTCATGGCGTGAAAACCACGCAGTGAGCCTCCGTCCGCCTGTCCAGGTTTACAAAAGCTAACTTGAAGTCAGGATTGGTTTTGTAATAGTTTTTGCACCTAAGCTATCCTATTCAGAGTTTACCGATCCAAAATCAATAACTATTATACAAGCAACAGCGAAACAATTCAGCGAACGAATAAAATTAACTTATCTCTCCGGCTATCAAAAACCAAATGCGAATAATAAATATAAAAAAAAAAACTATAAATTTGAAATAGTGACACTTCGAGAACTTGTTCACGTAACTATAGTTTTTTTAAGTATTAAAGAGAAGAGATTAAGAGAAGCCTTGTGGCAGCTGCGTAAGAATCTTCCACCCTCATTACCTGCGGGTGTTTTTTTTTAACAACACTCACCAAACCAGGCTTGCCACACGTAACGGTCACATTTAAAAAGTGATTTGCAGAGGCCCTCTTGGCTACGCTGTGTCTCTGCCTACCCCCTATAACGTGTGCGATTATATCTTTATGTATGATCGGGTTACGTGGTGCACTATACATCATCGTGTTCGAATTGAATTCTGGAAAACCGTGGTAGCAATATCGGTAGGTCATCGATTCTAGCACGGTCCGATGGCCAACACCGGCTGAGCTCGTCTGTACTTCGATAGTTAATTATTATTGGATGCCTGCGTCCGACACGGATCAGTTTCAATGGTGACAGTGTACAGTCGCGTGTACTAACATGTATACGGTTTCTTTTATATCGTGCGCTGACCATCGTCTATAGTATGTAGAAGGATTTGGAAAAAGTGGATTTCATTGCACGTCAGTGTAAGCGTACAAGTCAAGGTTTAGTTAGTTAAGACCTGAAGGTAGGATTTCACTCAAGGTCAGTGTACTATATGTGATTATGATATATTCTGTAGGCATTGAATACTAATGGCTTCGACTTATGAATTATGTTTACTCTACCTAAAATGCGATACCTTATAGATGTGTAGGTTGTAGTCAACAGGTATGTTTATCTTATGGGAAAGGTGGCAAACGAGTACGCGGCTCACTGATGGTAAGTGATTATCGTGGCCCACGTACATCTACAACACCAGAGGCGCTGCAGGTGCGTTACCGGCCTTTAAGTATATTTGGGAAACGGGATGGAATGCCGAAGGGGATGGGGAGGGGGCCTCCGGTTACCTCACTCAGCGAACGAAACGCAGAAGCACGAGATATTTATACTTCACGCTGGTATTCTGTAAGGCTGTGGTACTACCCCAGTCTAGTAGGCGCATCGAACAGCAGAAAAGTCACTGCTTGGCTATAACATGTAGTAGGTAGTACTAGAAGCCTTATCCGTTATGCCACAAAAATATTTCACAATAATTTCGTGTGAAGTAAAGCCTCGAGAAAACCACAGTGTGTTATTTTCGAACCTAAGACATGGTTTCGTTTATAGTTAACTATGTTTTGAATAAACAAAATGGTAATGGCACGAAGGATAAGGCTCTTAGCTCTTGTGGTAAAAAGTTTACAGGCTGATGATAATGATGGTGTAGATGATGTTTTATGGATGATGAACGATCATGAGTTTCACTTCTTCACAAGAGGAGGAGTAGTGATTAAAAATGTTTAATTATTGTGTTTTGAAACCTATATATAAAAGGAATGAATAGATCGTCCCCAAGCTGTTTCCTAAAGTTGTATTACAATAATACTGAATATCTGTTTTATGAATAAAAAATGGATACCTACTAAGTTTTTTACTGTTCCGACTGTTCCTTCTCTCATTACGAACACTGTAACGTTACAGTGTTCCGGGAAAGAAACCGGGTAGGGTCAAATGCAATTTATGTTTCATTAAATCAGACTTGATATTACGACCCATTCTCACTTATCCCGTGGCTATCGTAAAAATCGATTAAGGGAAATGCCTAATAAATCACGTGGCTTCCGACACACAGAGGAATAACTGTCTCATGTAGGTCTGAATTATTTAGAATAGTGACACAGCAGCAGCTATAGTGCGAAGTATTATTACCACCGATCTGCCTATCAGGCGTGGCGATAACGATCGATTCTCTTATAGGCCTTTGTCCAGCTGTGGACTATTGGGTTTCTCATGATGATCATTTCAGCCCGCCACAAGTTCACTATTGAACGTAGGTTTCCCCCCAAAGAGTGGCACAAAGCACGACATCGACATCCATCGACTACCCGCAACACGTCCTACACTGCGTTTGTTTTTCTGCTCCACACGAAAAAACCATTCTAGAGTTATAATTTCATACGTAACAAAAGGATTTCGTTAGTATCATAGTAATGACACGTGAGAATGGTAACAAGAAAAGTTTTAGCTAGCATCTCACATTACAACTGTTTGTAAAATATATAATTCTAATTTTACAAAGATTAATGATTTACTGTTCAAAAGATTTCAAAAGCGATGGGGCCAAAAAGCATAGCCGAGTTATGTATTTGTAATAAATTCCTTACGTCAGGAAACGTTTAATGTCAGTGGCCATTAAAAATAAACGTAATGTTCGTTATCACTTATCACACATCAATCGTGATTTTAACGCGGTTTGGTCTGCGTACAATAGGAAGTTAAGAGGCCCCAACACGCAACTGATGTTACCCGACTTGATTTTATTGCGTATCGTATCGGGGTCGCTAACTCTGTGTTGTGGTCATTTCTATATTTGTATGATCAACCTACCACATAAAGAAAAATAAAATCGGTTATAAACAGTTTATAACATTCTATTTGTGCTATGGACAATATATTTATTTATTTATTCTTTATTGTGTCCCTCAAAATAAGGTATATAATGGGCGGACTTAATGCCTTTTGGCATTCTCTACCCGTCAACCCTGGGTGAGAAAGAAAACACGTTGGCAGGTTTAAAATAAATAATAAATATTAATATAATACATAACCCTTATAATATATCTACACACTTATAACATACACAATAAACTATACATTAACATATAATACATACATGAAAATAATATTTATGGTTATGAACGTGAATTTTATCATTTCACAGTGGCTAACACGGTATTTCCAGACCGTAACTGTTACCTTTGTCCAGTGTTCATTTTTGGCCGGCATATACGTAATAACGGTTTATGTGGGACCTGTTTAATCGTATGCGTATTAGTCACAGTAATGTCAGGGGCTAAATCTTAAATATTTCGGAGAGCTTCATAACATCAATGATTTATTGGTTTCGCTGAATGGGTTGCATTGCAGCAAAAAATCGATACGACGTCATTATACTCTGGATGAAGGGATACATTTAATGTAACTAAATTAGAATTATGCATCCAATGCAATTCAATTGTTTAGGTTAATAAATAGATTTTATTATCATTTCAGCCAGTTTTTACAGTGATTACAGTACAAGTTTTTCTCTGTCATAAATTAATACTAATCTTTAGTTGTTAAACGTAACTGTACAGTATTTAGATAATATGTAAATTACGAATCTTCTTATATTTCCGGACCTACAACGTCAAAGAAGGAGGAGTAGTTTCTGGCTGCATGCATATCATCTAACGTTTTTAATAACTACTTCTGCTGTCGATTTAAAGACAAAATTGTCATTTTCGTTAAAAGAAATTTAATTTTTTAGCTGTAAATTGAAAAGTGGCTAATTATTTAGGTATAATACGGAACCCGCGTGCGAGTTTACGTCGCACTCGGATAGTTACGTCTGGTTATTGATTTCTAAGGGTAACACATCCTGCAAGTACGTATCCTACAGACAGACAATGTTCGGTGACATTATGGTTGATAAACCCTATAAAGAAGACGTTTTGCTTTGCACCTTCTCAATTTAAATTACCAGATCCGAGTGCTCTATCTTAGACATAAAAACTTAGCTACAGAAGAAGAAAACAACAACCATTCTCTCCGTGGTAGAGCCAAGCGGCGGCTTTAGCTGCTGCTCGAATGGGCCGGCTCGACCGGATTGATACCACGGCCTCGCAGAATACCCCCGTGAAGTAAAGGCATCTTGTGCTTCTGCGTTTCGTTCGTTGAGTGAGGTAACCGGAGGCCCACATCCCCTCACTATTCCCCTCCTCTTCCCTCCCATCTCCCAAATATCCTTAAAGACCGGCAACGCACCTGCATCTATGGTGTTGCAGATGTATGTGGGCGACGGTAATCACTTATCATCAGGTGAACCGCTTCCTCGTTTGCCGTCTTTACCATAAAAAAAAAACATATATATGATTAAGGAAAGACGGCAAGTTAAATAACTCCTTCATCTTGTAAGAGCTTTAAGTACCCTTTAATTTTTCTTCAGCTGGGAAAAGGCTACTCTTAATTTTAGATTTGGAGTCGGGAGTTTAAGCTCTATTTAAACACTTCAGTGCTGGTACCGGAAATCAAACCCACTCAGGGTTTGATTTCCGGTACCAGCTCTCATTCGATTGCTATAAAAATTAAAGAGCCCTGAGTGGCTTGTTAATTTTTTAACACTTACAAAAAAAAATATTAATATAATTCTTTCCAAATTCATTCTTCATTGTACGTACCTCGTTGCTTATATGTGCGTAATGTCAAGATGGCTGACGTAATATCAGTACATACTCCGTAACATTGACCTTGGCGTGGCGTTCCAGTTTATTGGTGGCTCGGTAGCCTAGTTCATTTATTGTTATTGAGTCGAGAGTTTGTTGTTGTTTGAGATTGTTGCTTTAAAATTACGTTTTTAGCTCTTGGAATACTGAAATAATTGACCAAGTACTAAGTACACTATAGATTTTTTTGTTATCGTTTGTAGCGTCATGAGGATCGGGATCGTCATAGACCTGTGAAGGGGATCCTGAGAGTTTCTTTTTTAATTTCGAAACGTCTTGTGTACGCTTCTGATACAGTATACGTTACTCGAGCCAGCGGTTTAAAGAAGTGAGCTCGTTTGCTTCCGCGGGATCCATCTGACTCCGGGGCAGAGTTGCGAGACTATTAGTAAAGAACGGTGACTAGAATGCAATGAAAAGTTGCGTGCCTCCCCAACGGGGCTAGTCGTGGCGGCTTAGTATCCAAAGCTTGGTTATGAATATTGAAAGTGTTTTATCATTTACGGCTTAGAAATCGAACATAACAATTTAAAAAAAAATGACCTACAGTACCTTTGATAATATGGCTTCCAAGTTAGGAGCGATATCAGTTGTTAGTAACAGTAGTATGGGGCAATGTATGGGTTTCTAAAACAAAACCTTACCATGTGCGCAGTCTTCCTATCATTAGGTTCAAAATATTTGTTAAACGAAGACTTTATAAAAAGTCTTATTACAATATAACGGAATACTTGGATGATAATAACCCCTGGGAATGAGTTGATCACTCCCAAGCCGATTCTAGATAAAATATTGTAATATTAGATCATTGAAACGTTTTATACGTTTTTAGTAGTCATCTTCTAACTACGGAGTTTCTTTCGCCGGTTTCTTCTCCTCCAGAGGAACCTCATTACGAAACGGCGGTAGATTTTAATTTGAGAAATGTAAGTTTCTTATGTTGGATAAATTATTTGATTTGATTAACGTTGTAAAGTGACGCCGCACATTCGAAAAGTCAAACTTTTCGAATGTGCGGCATTACGAGTGATATCTTTAAAATAATCCATTAGATCTTTTGCTCGTGTGGAATACATTATGTAAATTGTCATAATCAAGTTTCAAAGACTTTGGCATTGATAAATGATTATGCAAAAAGGAATTTAACGATTGAAGATATATAGATATATATGTGCCTAACGACATCATACTTTACCACGACTCCTTGGACCAGTGTTTAATTATTCCAGCCGAACTCTATATCTTAAAACTATTGGTTTTCGGTACTGATTGTGTTGAGTTCGTCCCGTATCTTTGACACTGCATCTGAGCTTTCCAGCAATCTTGTCGCACAAGCGTTACATCGAAGTTAAAGAAGATTGTGCGTTAGCGCGTACACTAATGGCACTATAATATCTCCTGCTCAGTTGAGCACTGCCGACAGTATTCGGAAGTTGTCGTTACGTCATCATCGCGATATATTTTATGAATGACGTCATTTATGACGTATGTTCTCTTGCAAAATACATTGCAGTTTTGATATAAGTATGCACATTTTTTCAATGATATGAGAGTTACAAACTACCCACAAAAGTTCACTTGATGGTAAGTGGTTGTTACTTCAGCCCATTGACACCTGCATCCTAGTTTAAACAAAGAAGGGCTGCATGCAGGTGCGTTGTCAATCCCGAGTGCCCCACAGCCTGTAATTATACTGGCTCTCTGTACCACTTAAACCATAACACAGCGGTGCAACCACACTGCTGCTTAACGACAGAAATAGGCAAGTGGGTCGGTAGGTGCTTACCCAGACGGACAGTTAGCTCGTTTGTCACTCTTAAGTTATTAAAAATTCAAAATTTTTGCAAATTCCTGAGATAAGTTTTGATGTGAATTATTTTCAAGTTACAGTTACTTCTTTAATAATCTCTAAATAGATCTCTCCCGTATGGAGAAGGTGATCATCACCAATTGGCGTTGGTAGTAGACAGTGGTTATCGATCTGTACAATTTTGATGTGTATTATTTTTGAAGGTAAAAAAGAACAAAAACACATATTTCTACTTTACACAATAAGCTCTAGACAATGACAGTTCACATGCTCATGCTCGTCTCAGTAAGAAAAAAAAAATAATGTTTTTTTTTATGTACCCTCCTGAAAAATGGTTAACTAAATTTAAGTATTGTAATTATATTATTGAATACTTCGATCCGGCTCTACACTTTACATTTCATGTCTGTAACTCATTCCGTCTATGAGCTAGAAGTCTGTGACACACGGACGGGCACACAGATAGACAGTAAAGTGACATTTTTTTTATGCGAAAGAGGGCAAACGAGCAAGTGGCTAATGATGGTAATTCAAGTGAGCCGCTTCCTCTATCGCGCACGAACATCTGCAACACCGGAGTAACTGCAGGTGTCTTAACAGGGTTCCGTTTTACCCATCGTGTACGGTGCCCTAAAAATAACAAACTAAAATTTAAATTACGTCGTATGTTCAAGTAATTTCACTCTATTATTATCAAATTTAAAAATCGCTCTAACCGTTCCGTGACGATTTATGAATAGTTCACAGAATTCTTTGAAAAAAAATCTATTTGTCACGGAACACTGAAGCGTCACTTACGAGGGCCCGACGTGAAGTTATCAAATTGACTAAGCATTTCGATCGTTCGTCGAATAGACGCCCGGACGATTCGTACGGGCCGGGGACGTTATTTATTCATATTCGTGGGGCAAATGGCGTGAGCTGTGTCGCCTCTCACATGAACCTTGATCTTTACGAATGTCATTTATGCCGCTATTTTTTCTGCTCACTAGGGTTGCTCTGATATTTCATAATTTATTTAAAAGACGAAAATATGAAAACTTCGCTGCACAAATAGTTACTTCAAGGCGTTTGCCTGTGTCGTAAGAGACAACTAAGGTACTTGGACTCGTTGGAGCGCCGAGCGAAGAGGATCATAGGCAGTGACTCACTCGTGGAGGCAAATCTTCTAAGCCTCGAAGACCGTAGACGAGTGGCCTGCCTCTCGATTGTATAACCCGATACCCCCTTCCCCTTTCCATCGCCGAACGACTAGACGCGGCGAGCAGTTCCACCCTTATGTTGTAGACATTCCTCCATTACGCACGAAGCGGTTTGCCTTTTCTTTCATTATGCGGACGGCTAAGGAGTGGAACTCTCTGCCGAGATCAGTTTTTCCGGAACGCTATAATCTGAACATCTTTAAGGCCGAAGTGAACAGACACCTTCTAGGAAACGTGTACCATCTTAGGCCTCATCTTCGCTTTCCATCAACCGAGATTGCGGTCAAACGTAAACCTATTTAATATTAAAAAAAAAGGGGGAAAATCCTTGAAAATAGCGATGGCTAGCGATACATGGCGGGAAAACCATCTCCAAAATACCAAACCACAAATAAGCAGACCGATGACGGGTGAAAAACTTAGCAATGAAGAGATCATATTATGGACAATAGTATAAAAAACAAAATCAAGCGGAATTTGTGTGAAATATCATTACGGTATGGCGAGTAATATATAATTATTATAATATTATAATGTATCATATAATAAGGCGGCCCTCTAGCCGATTTCATCTTTGACAACTATCCAATACTATCGGCAGTTGTCAATTGCTCAGGAGATATTGTAGTGCTGTGAGTGTAGGGGCCTAGACTATTGCACGCACTCGTCTGTCCTTTACCCTATCATCGGAGCAAGGGGGCAGATGCATTGTCGGTGACACGGGACTCAACACAACTCATTCTAGAAGCAAATAACGAAAGAGTTAAATATGATTGTGTGACTTGAACGTGATTAAGGCATGTTTTTGTATACATTTTGGCTTCCGCGTAGAATAGTAAATTCGTGGAAAGACATATATGTGGCTTCTTAATGTTGTTACATTAAAGATATTGCGTCGGTTCGCTAGTTAATTCAATTTATTATAGAAATCTGACCCCAATCATAAGCTGCGGTCGAAATTCATTATTATAACCATGTGTTGGAGTTCACAATTGTTTGTCAAAGGTTAATTTTAGTACGGAATCACAGTTTGAATTGCACAATTTGAATTTAGTTCGTGTCTATCGTTTAATTCAGTTGTTGCCGTTAACAAAACATAGGGGATCCACACTTTTTAATGTAAGGTCAGGATAAGTCCTGTTATTCTTATATTTAGATATATATATTTTGTACGTATGTTAATTTATTTATATTTGCTGTTATGTTAAATGAATGAACTTAATTTTCATAGATTTCGTTGCGTTTATTTTTTGTAACCAAAATTTCCCTTTGTAAACAATGCAAATATGTTAAAAATGTCTGCGAGAAGACATTACACTTGTCTACGTTATTGTTTGGAGTGATTAAATATCAATATCCAAACTATATTTTTAATAAATTGAAGTGGACTCATAGTAATAACAGTTACGGGACACGAGCCTCGTCTTGCTTAATTTTAGTGCCGAAACATAAATCTGCGGCGTTTCGAGGTAGTTTTAGATTTGCAGCTTCGAAATGTTGGAATGACCTGCCCCCGCCATTTAGAAACCTGACGTATGAAGTTGTATTTTTTTTTTACTTACCATAATCTCGTACAATTTCATCTCATCATGATATTAAATATTTAATATTTATTAATATTTGTTCGTTTTTTTTTATTTTATTTTTTATTTTTTTGTGAAACGTACGGTGATATTTTTCTTGTTTTTGTTTAGTTTCTCTTTTTCGAGATTGGTATTCTGCTCAACTCTTACAATAATTTAACAACTGTGTATCTTTTGTTTTTACTAATAATGTATTTTTTATGCTTCTTGTCGGGTTGTTTGTGAAGTGAATGAAGGACCCGACTGAAAAACAGTGCTGTGATATCACTGAGACGGGAACCTTTTTGACATCGCACATCAATTTTTTTTTGTGTGATTGCCAAATAAATGTGTTTCATTCTTTCTTTCTATTTTACTTTTTTTTAATGAAACTTTTAAAATTTGTTTTTACATTGGTTTGTTTTCGGTGTCTTACCAGAAAGCTTAGTATCCATACTACAACCTTGTAATACCAGGTTTGGTATTGCAAGGTTGGTATTAGGTGAGGTGTTTCATCTTCCAGATTAACATGCACACGATATCAATAATACGCGCCTTCTCTGTGACATAAAATGAAATTTTTATAAATTTGAATACGATCTATAATTCCTACACTGAAATTTTATATAATTAGATCTCATCGTCATGTTAGCGAACGTTTAAAATAATCTGTTGTATGTTTACTTAACAATTTTTTTGAAGTACACGAGTATGTAATTTAGAGTCGGTGGGTAACTCGTACCGGTATGTATCCAAGGAAAACGGGACATTTGTGCACCCTACAAAAATATATGTTCGCCTAAATAGTTGCTACAAACTAGAAATTTAAATTAATTCGGCGTATCCCTCCCATACAAAGGTGGTCCCATTTCATTTTACCAAGAAGAATTTTTGATAATTTGCATTTCATAGATTGTGCACCATTTTAAAAATGATTCAACCTAGGTCCTGAATCATCAGAAGCTATCGTATTTTTCTTTGTGGCAATTAATTAATGAGGCCTATTACATTACAAATGATGTAATAATGAATGAATTAATGAATTATGTAATAATGATACTGGTGAACAATTTGATTCGGTGGTATGGCACGGATCAATAAAGTGACTAGTCTATGTTGATGATGATGAAAAATGTCTGTTACTTAAATACCCTCCGCGAGTGGAACAATACAGCTGTAGTGCAGCAGAGATGTTACGCCTCGCCGTACTTAAAGACCTGGATGTCTGAGAAACAATCAAAAATATTTAATATATTGATTTTATCGAGAAACTTCACACCGTATTTTAGTGAAATATTTATTGTGTCTTAGCGGATAAGGCTCCCGTGACATCTTTACTAAGCTTCCGTTTGCTAAACGTGGCAATGACGGCATCCACTACTTAGTATTAGTAACTTGAGTGCCTGAACCGAGACTCGACGTATACTAAACGCCAGTTATGCGGCCGTCTGGACAAGCCTTTATTAAACCCGTAACACAATGCATTAGTTGCGCAAGGAGACTCTCACCGAAGCAGTGTCGTAATGACCTATCCGATACGCCGTTAGTTTATAACCGACGGACACTATTACATTGTTTATTTATTCAAACAGACTTTCGAAACTTTCGTGTACGAAATTTTGATGGAAATATTTGTTTATGCTAATTTACAAGAAATTATAACAATTGAGTGTATTTGATATGTGAATATGTTTCAGTTCAGTTTAGTTTAAGCTCTAAAGTACTAACCTCATATAGACAATTGTAGGCCGACACACCACAAAATGTAGCGACGACCTGGACAGGTAGTATTATGATAACCGCTTGGCTCCTGACTCTGGCTACCTCTTTATTTCAGTAATATTTTAATAGTTAAACCCATCATCTCAATTATTCATCAACATTATTACATCCTGTAATAATTCCACTGCTGAAACAGCACACTTCGATAGTTTGCACGACCCTGAGCCACCTGCATCCATCTTAACGTGGTAGAGCCAAGTGGCGGCTTTAGCTGCTGCTCAAATGGGCCGGCTTGACCGGATTAATACCACGACCTCGCAGAATACCGGCGTGAAGTAGAGGCATCTTGTGCTTCTGCGTTTCGTTCGGTGAGTGAGGTAACCGGAGCCCCACTCCCCCTCCCCATTCCGGTCCTTATCCTCCTTCCCATCTCCCAAACACCCTTAAAGGCCGGCAACGCACCTGTAGCTCCTCGTGTGTTGCAGATGTATGTGGGCGATGGTAATCACTTACCATCAGGTGAACCTATTGCTCGTTTGCGGACTTTCCCATTAAAAAAAAATCCATCAATTTCCTGCACTGGCTCCTGAGGAGTACACTGTGTTTACAGGTACACTTTTTTTACATGGTAGCAACTTTCATTTGTCTATGATCTTAGAAGGTTTGGCCTTCACTACTCTAATTAAACTAGATATTCATTTCTATCGCTAAACAGCACTGTATCTGCTGTTGGTTCCGGTTTGGAAGGTATAGAGAGACAGTTTATTTACGGGCTGGGAGGCATTCCACCTTAGTCCTCAGGAGTGTCAACGCATCTGTAATTAAGGTTGTTTCCAGGTGTCCGTGGGCTGAAGTAGCCACTTACGATGAGGTGGACTCTTAGTGTGTATTTCATGCGTTTTCAATAAAAAAAAATTAAAGCTGTGTGGCCGATCCATGGCACTTCGAATTAATGATTCATTTTAAATTTTTTGTTCTCAGAATATATCAAGCAGAAACAGAGCGACCTCATATATTCATACTACAGTTGAATATCGTTTCTTTTTGTTCACTTAATTTATTTTACAAAGGCCTCTCACTGTATATGTTTCCTTATTACATAAGTAAAATTAAATATAGGTAGTAAATAATCTACCCTAGTTCATGCAACATGAACGAACATGCAGTGGAGCGTAAAATTGTCTATATCCGTTGGTCTGTTTCTAATATTTAGACAACCGCGTGTCTTAACTCTTCTTGTCTTGGTAACCAGGTGCACGGCAGCCGAGCCATGGGTAAAAAAAAAGGAAAGTAGCAGCCTATAAGTGTCCACGGCTGAGCAAAGGTCAAATACGAGTATCAGAGAGGGTTTAGGAGCCGGCAAGAGCCCGTCACGCTGCTCCAGTGCGGGTTAGCGGGCTTCACATATCCTCGAAATAATATTTTTATTATTTCTCAGACATGCAGGTTTCCACACGATGTTTTCCTTCACCGCTGAGCCCGTGGTAAATACAGAACTTAAAATTGCTATTAACAATTTTAGTGGTGCCGGCACCGGGGATCCAACCCAGGACACTCGCGCTCTCCCGCCATGGGTACGGAGTACGAATCCCAGCCGAAGCTAATATAGCAAATTGAGCAAACACACAAGTTATTGGTTTTCGGGACGGTAAGTATTGTGTTCGTCCCGCGTCTTTCTCCGACTTAATCGCATAAAAGTCCTTACGTCGTATACGAAAGGGTAAAGACGTGTGAGTTTCCCTACGTATGCGTACAGTTACGTACACTATAATATTACAGCCAATTAGCGGTTGTCTTTTGAGCGCAGTACCGGAACCGTTACCCTCGCACAAGAGATGCTCCTCCTCCATCGTTGTTCTGTGTGATTTAGGTTCGCTGTGTAGGAGGGATTATCTGGCATCCAATGGTTTTTCAGAGCGTCGTCTGTTAGTTATTAGACTGTACGAAAGTGAAGTTGAATTTTGAAAAAAGAATCAAATATGTTATTGTGAGTTCGCCATTGATATGTTAAGCCCATGTATATGTGTACATTTATTTTTACATGTATTGTGGTTGTTTAAAATTAGTTTATTTTTATCTCCTCTGTCTATTCCGCGCTGTGCTATCAAGCTGTAGTATAATCTGGTGTTGCACATCTAAGGCATCCGATCTATTAAACCGACTGGTAAGTTACAAAGTATGATGTCATCTCTATTATGTAAAATCCGCCTATAAAACATCTACGTAACTTTTTAATTCTATATTCAAAGTAGTTATCTTATTATCACGTGTCGCAAACGCCTAATAAGCTAATAACAGACTGGGCGTGCGAAAGTCTGTTCCTACCTTATTATATCAACATATTCGTGCACCTGGAAAAGAAGTTTGTGTTAAATTGCACCTGCAATGCAGCTAATTGGAATATAGCGTATATTTTATTTTACAATGGTATATGTTTGTACAGGGCATCTAAAATAGAAAAGCAACATGAATATATTTAAAAGATAATCTTTCATTTTAAGTGGACTTTGAAGCCGAGAAGGACCCAAAAACTCCAGTTCACATGGTGAATTCAGCACTTAAAATTGCAATTAATAATTTTAGTGCTGCCGGAACTCGAACCCAAGTCAATCGTGCACTATAAAACTAAGCGGGCGCCCGGCGTCTAAGCAGATATCTGACCTACCACGGCTCTGTATCAAAAGAGTGCCAGCAGGAGCCGACATGAGTTTCTTGTAAGTTCTGCCCATACTCACCATACTGGGTAAGCGGGTCGGTGAGCCGAGGCAAGTCAGTGGGATTTGTGATAGGTAAATTCTGCCATCATTCGGTCGAGAAATATATGGTACGTTCCACCGCGTATGTTAATTAATTTAGTTACTGAATAAACATTATACCAATTTTTTAACATTATGCATTGCTAACAACTAATTTGATTCTTTTGATGATTTAAAGATTGCATTTTTATTATTATGTATTATACTATAATAAACCACGCTATATTTACCACGTGCTCAGCGGTGAAGGAAAACATCGTGAGGAAACCTGCATGTCTGAGAAATAATAAAAATATTATTTCGAGGATATGTGAAGCCCGCCAACCCGCGCTGGAGCAGTGTGGCGGGTCCTTCCTGGCTCCTAAACCTCCTGATACTCGTATTTGAGAAGAGGGCCTTTGCCCAGCAGTGGCCACTTACAGGCTGCTACTTTACTTACTATAATTAATACCAAATAATTTTTCGTGAACTGGTTTTACGAAAAATTATTATCTTAGGTTAAAAAGAACGCATATAAAAACTTACACTGCCTACCAAAATATTATATATTGCACATACGAAAATACTTCATTCAAAGTACAGCCAAGAATACTTTTTATACAATGCCAAAAGGATATTTTTTTTCTATTGTTTTATAGGCAATAAAAGTGGCCTGTTCGTAACCAAAGCTACAAAAGTACCCACTATAGTTTCAATCCCGACCCTCGCTCCGGACCGCGTAGTATTGTGAGAGGTTCGTTCAGTTAACCGCGCTCTATTTTAGCAACAGAGATTGGCTGTGTTGAAACCACAGAGTAGAGCGCGATAGAGAGTAACTAAGATTTAGTGATTTAATATTATTGGAAATTAAATATATTCTTAAACGTAATCTTACAAGCGTTTTCTTATTGGGTTCTTCTATCGGAGATGAAACTGCTGTTTTCAATGTTTTTAATATAATATTTTATAAGTGAAAGAATTTGCCACCACGTTCTTCTCATGGTTGTCATAAGAGGCTACTAAGATAAAAGCCTTGAAATGACATGTCAATCTCCGGGAGCAAACCATACAGTGCACAATATATAGTTCTCTCCGACGAATCAGTTCGTCATTGACGAAAGAGAATAGGAGCATCCACGTAAAGACAATGTGTTATTCAAGTAGATTTTGCTTTTTGAAGCCCGTAGAGAAATAATACAAAACGTCACGATAAAGACATTACCGTCTCTATTATTTAAATACAAATACAAAACGTTAATTCTAACATCGTATCGGCACAGCGAAAAACATTTAACGGGCTGCAAAAACTTACCGAGAAAATAGAAAGAAAAAGCACGTGAAGTGAACCCCTATCAAGCCATATCCACCGTAAATAGTCCACTGACCTCATAATCGCCAAGCCCGTGACGCACAGCACCAGACACCTTCCACCACAGACTCTGCTGCCCGTCATCGGTCGGTTGTTACGACGGGATGGCATCCGCAACTCCACGACTGTGCGCGTATTATGCGTGTATAAGTCGGTAGGTCACTGACACTTCATCGGTCTGTTATTCATTTTGCTCTCGTAATATTCCAGATGATCATACCGCGATCTGTCGGTAGCCGCTGCTATTTTCAAGCTATTTCCTTTAGTCGCTTAGGAAGGAGGGGTGTGGGAGATTGTTACGCCGCGCATTCGTATGACCGCCGCGAAATATAAGTGAATTATTTTCATAATTTCGGTAGGCGACTATGATCTTGAATATTTCATGGTAATTTTATAGCTATCTGTCAGTTGAAGAGGCGAACAGTGAACTGAGGAGACCCGTTCGTCTATATGGAATTGCGCTAAACGTAGATCCATCATATCTGTCCACATCCTATTGCGTAACAGGCGTTAAGTGGTTACGTTTGTTTGTAGTACTCTGTTACACATTACACTGTGTATTCTGAGCGACATGTGGAAACCGCTTCCCTGTCTGTCCAGTTTTGAGGTCGCTGCATTTCGCCGACATTTGTGGCCGCTGTTGGAGGATGACGTCATCGTTTAGAATACATTAATTTCCGATAATGGGTTCGGCCTGTCATTATGTTGTTGTATTTATCTTTGTAACACTATATGACATTTTAATGTTCTGTCACCGTTAATATTACAAAAGAACTTTGATTATTTTTGTATAACGCGTGCGCGCTCTTGTATGTGTGTGTTGTAGGCCTACGACAATGTATTCAATAACAACGACAGCAACGAAATCGATATGTTGTCTTGTGCCTTGTGATTTTATTATCCTCATCACCAGACCGTAATCTGCCCACAGCACGGGACAAAAGACATGAAAGAGATTAGCGGTAGCTCAGTGAGAGTCAAATGACCTGAGTTCATGTTGTGTCGACTTAAAGTGCCCCCGACTTAAATATCGTAGCGAATAAAAGACGTCTGCTCGGTCTAGCAAGGACCTACGAAGTATGCTAGAGCAGCAGTCAATTGGAGTAGCTTGGTGGTCTATTCCCATCCGTGGGACATTTAAAGAGAGAGATTATTTAAATGCTTGTAACAAAACTCAATAGTTACTCATCTTTATGGAAATCTTGCCATTACCGTTTTAAAGGCCGGCAACGCATCTGTAGCTCCTCTGTTGTTGTGGATGTTCGTGGGCGTCGGTGATCACTTACTATCAGGTGAGCCGAACGCTCGTTTGCCCCTTTCTTCTATAAAAAAAACCGTGTGGTATCGGCGTAAGAATATGCCACCGCCTTTCATCCCGTGGGTGTCGTAAAGAAAAAGTTTAAAAAAATCCAGTACTCTCCAGGACCGAACCCGGAGACGAGGCTCCATCCGTCACGTTCTTTCGGTGAGGCGAAAAGTGGATAGAGGAAACCCTTTTGGCTACGCTACGTGCCAAATATCACTCTCTGCCTACCCCTCTTGGTGACAGATCTAAAAATTACGGTCAGTTCCGGAAAAATTAAGTGACATTTCCTATTTGTATTTATAGGTTTACATGTTCTTGACATTTACCTCTATGTATTGACCCAAGATTACCAAGTGTAAACAATGAGATCCAATAACTATTCGTCGACAATATAGCGCAGTGTTGTACGCTCTGTCGTCCGCTAAACGGTTCCATAGATTAAACATTGCGTAGAACTGGCAAACGTTTTGTAGTCGGAACGGAGATAAGAAAAAAAAAATTGGTGTTGTATTCTAAGAATCAGTTCTTTAATTAAAATTAAAAAAATATTTGGACTCGGTCTGTGTCAGCAAAAAAAATATTTGATGGTATCTCTTCGTCCCATTGCCGTTTTCTGAATGCGTTCAAAAATGGGTAATAAATTCGCTGAACATAGGCCTGTTCATGAAGGGGTCACCAAGTGCTGGCATGCCACGCATTATAAGCTTAACTCTTAGTCACCCACCAAAAACCATTAAAAACAACAACGTCGTAAACGCGTTTAAACTATACAAACACACTGAAACTTAGTCGATGGACTTTCTATCAGAGATAGCGCGCGTAACTCATCGCGTAATTACTAAAGAATTATCTTCAAAAACGCATTGACATGTTGACAAACGTAAGGCACACTAAACATCATATGCAAAAATATCAATGAAGATCAAAATACAACGAAACTGTCGCATTTGAAATGGCTGTTGGGGTTCGGCATAGTCGGTTGGACTTTCCGGCGTCGGTAGGTAGTCAGAGCCTCATTCTTTTGTCAATAAGGGACGTAAAAAGGGTTGAATTATTTAAAAAGGACCTTGTACTCAAGTATATGTCGAGGATAACGTGAATCTGGGACCACAGACAAGGGGTGGGCGTGTCCTATTGTAATTAATGTTTAGAGAAAAAATTAGTTTGTTTTCCACCCTACGCCGCTTGATCTATGGCCAGACGTTACGTGATGCAAATTTACATGAAGTTGTGGTGTGCACGGGCAGCATAACCAATTAGATGTCGTACATGTGCCGCACGTTGTCACGCGGGACACGTGTATGATTAGACGTTTAATAGTTTTGATGTTAGACAGCACTACGACATCATATGACAACGATTAGAACTTAACTTGGTTTCTGGAGCTTAATTTAAAAATTAAACGAGTTTCGTTTAAAATTAACCTCCAGAATCAAATTTGCGTAAATATAAGAAATCATTTCTTGAGCTTAACTTTAAACATGATGACAGACTTGGACTTACATGCAGAATTTTGGCCATAAACAAAAATAACTAAGACCATAGATGATATGGTAAGTACTAAAGTACGAAACCACGTTAATATTAAATAAACGTATATTTTCGTTTGTTATTACAATATTCAGTAAGTAAGAAATATCCAGCAAGAGACAGCTCTTTCAGCTCTACCCGTGAGTGTCGTAGGAGTCGATTACGTGGAAAACTTTGGAAACCGCCTGTTTACATTACATACCGATGACGGATTCCGTCGAGATGTCTTATGATAACGTTGGAAAAATGTCATCATCGACGAAAATTACATTAAAACAAACATTAATAACTCATTAGATGCCACACCTCTCCGGACATACCTACCACACGCTCACTATACGACAACTGCGTAACTGCGTACCGAGTACAGCCCCCTCCCCCCCTTCTTAATCCACTACAGCATAGCTAAAGTATAAATAGTCCTGGTCTTCTGGTAATTAAAACAAACAATATGATGTGAGCCCGGCACGACAGTCTTATCTCATCGATATATATGTAGAGCTAAATATATCAAAGCTAAGAAAGGTCTATATTTATCATGTTAAACCATTAAACAACGTCCGCTAACCAGTATGGCCGTGCTACAACGTACGTGACTTCCAAAACAATACTGCATCGACATGGCGCACTTGTTTATATGGTGCGGCACGGAATAGGTTCAAACCAACGAGCGTTTCTTTATATGGGAAACAGTCGCACTGGTTATTCGTTGTAACTCAAAACATTGTGGTAAAGTAATTTAGGAAGGCCCTTGCAAGTATACGGAGATATACGAAGGTGTGGTCTATGAGGATTGCATGTTCAGCAGTGGACTTGCGATAGACATCAATAATGATGCTTGTAATAATGAACACCGTTTTTGTAGGATAGTCCTCGGCCCGTAGGTTTCTTACAATTGTATTTTGAATTTTATTTATTTAATCTTTATGCACAAATTGGTACAAATGGCGGACTTAATGCCTAGAGGCATTCTCTCCCAGTAAACCATTAGGCTAAGCAGAGATAAATACGTAATAGAGGTGATACAGCTAAGAGAATAAGACAAGTAAACGGATATAAATATCAAAATATATACTTACACAGACAGGTAGATACATACATACATAGATACATAAATAGAATATACAAATATACCATATACCAAAATATACCATATACACACAGAATAATGAATTTTAATACAAAATACAAACAAATATACATGTCAGGACAAACAACTAAAGCGGCACAATGACAAACAGCAGCACTAGTAAAGAGTTGCAACATTTCTGTAATGTTTGCGGATTTTATTTTTTAAGGGAAACTTATTAGGAGCTTTTTCAATGTCAAGAGCGATTTCGTTCCAGATTTTGTTTCTAGAGCAGTCCTCTTTTTCTTTATTTGATAAGTAGCAGTCTGTAAATGCCACTGCTGGGCAAAGGCGTACTCTCAAATATTTGAGAGAGTTTTGGAGCCAGGAAGAGTACTCGTTCTCTTATGTAAACTTTCATTTACAGAGTTAGAGTTTACAGTCCACTTGATGTTAAGTGGTTATTGTAGTACACCTGCAAACAAAACCAATCGAAGGAGTTTACAGATGCGTTGTCGTTCCTGAGGACTAAGATGGAATGCCTTATAGCTTAGTACTATATTGGCTCGGTATATCTTACAAACCGGAAGACAACACAGGATGCACTGTTTGCTTAGTGACAGAAATACGTAAGAGGGTACCTAAGAGAAAGAGCCGACACGAATTATGTACACAAAAACGTTTAATAGGAAAGTTGATGAAATAATTTCTTATAATACCACACCACGTGTTATAAGCCTTAAATGCACAGCACGTTTCAAACCAAAATTAATCTTTAGGTACTCTCAATAAGATTAAAAATTAATTGCACATAGTATAGTATCTTCCTTATCAAGAGGCAAGGTCATCTAATTAAGTGTTAGGATAATCTTTACCGCTCAGACCCCTTTTGTTATCTCACTTCTGATGCATGAGTGATGGGTGTTCATTACCAATTAGTTGAGCATTCAATAACTATAAATACGGGCTGTGGGTACCATATTTTTCTCCAAATGCTAACCTCACTTGCACTTGGTGGAAGGGTTTCTAGCAAACATACGAGGCGCTTGCGACAGTATGGTGACTGAATATGTAACTAGTGACTTTTGTTGTATCTTATTTTATAAGAGAGCAAGAGGCTTAGCTGGTGGAAAGTGAATACCTACGCCCACTGATCTGCAACACCGAAGGAGTTGCAGGAGCGGGGCCGGGATTCAAGGGTATTTGGTAAGAGTTTGAGGAAAGGAGGAGGAGAGTGGGCCTCGAGTTACCTCGCTCACCGAACGAAACGCAGATGCCTCTACTTCAGGCCGGTATTCTGCGAGGCCGTGGCACTGCTCCGGCCGAGCCGGCCCTATATCTATGTAATATTACTACAGAGCAGAAGTTTGTATATTTGGGGCTAATCTCAGGACCTACCGGTTCAGTTTGAAAAAATATATATTTCTTAGATAGCCCGTTTATTAAGGAAGCTTATAGGTTACATAATATCACGCTACGACCTATAGGATAGGAGCAGTAAGCGTTAACTTTGTTCATGTACTCAACATGTGTATGAAACAGGCTTGTTTAATGTAAGTTTATAACCGCGGGTATAACCGCAGGCTCACCTAGTATATATTATTGTTTTTGAAACGTTAACTTTCTGTTGCTTTTCTCTAATATCTTTTTCTCTTTTTCGCAGGTAATTCAATGGAAATATTTGATGAACGGTGTTTTAAAGGAGAGTTTATGTTGCGAATTCCGAAGTGAAAATTGGACGATTTGTAAGACTAGCATGTTTTTCTGTTCATTCTTAAAATAATTTCTTCCTAATATATAATATATATATAAATATCTAATATATATATAAATCATAAAAATTAAATCATGTTTGTATTCATACGTGGTAGCTTAGTGCACAGTCCGCTTGTTTTAATTTCATAATTACGTTTACATTTTCATAGACCTGGGTTCGAATTCTGGTGCCACCGCAATTAGAATTATTAGTAGCAATTTCAAGAGATGAGTAAAACACGTTCTCGGTGGCGAAGAACACAGCCACCAGTATAACCACAGTTATCTTTTAAAGGATATAAAGAGCCATTGAACCATATACAGTAGTTTGTTTCTTTATTGGCTCTGAGGCGTTCCATCTTAGTCCTGATGGATCGATCTGTAAGCTCCTACCATTCAAGAAGTTTGCCACTTAGCATCAGGTGAACCGTTAGCGCGTCAGTTATGTAAAAGTTATTTCCAGCATACTATAGTTTAAAAAATTCACACATTCAACCTCAACGAAACCATAAGAACAAGCAATGCTTATCTAATTGTCAAGGCCCAAATGACTCATACTTGGGTAATTAGTGATTATCTCAAACGGACCGGTCATACTGGTTTCTTTGTTGCTCACCAGCGGAAGGCCATTCGTGAGTAATACATATACAGTAACTTTAAGAGATAAGGCATCGGCGAACGACCGTAAAGTGTTATCGCAGGAAACTAAACAAATGCTTGTCGACGTTTATGAAGATGTCGAATGGCCAGTTATTTAGGTGCACGTAATGGGACTCGACCTACTTTATAAATCGTACGAATAGGGTACAATTGACAGATTATAGCGGGGTGAGGTTAAGAGTTGGCCAGGGTCTGTATAGGCTTTGTATGTGTGGCATAACACAAAAAAAAAATCACCGAAAATCCAGGTGACATCATTCCCCGATAAAATCGTACGGTTTCATACCATTTTAATAATTAACTCGGTTTATTTTCTACAACACATAGTAGGATGTTATCGTGGAATTAATTCAAAAGAAATTTATGTGGAATATTTTGATGGTACAGAGGATAATGTCCCAGTATTATAGACTCGCAAGCGCAAACTTCACACAAAGAAGCACTCACCCGTCTCCCAGGATGCGACGTAACGATTATGCGATAAGATTGAAGAAATGGTCGAAATAAACGAACAACTAGACTGAAAAAGTAATAATTTATATTGTGACGTCACCTGTATCACCATATGAGAAGCTCAAGAATGGCAGACATTCATTCAGTAATTCATAAAGTATAAATACAACCTGCGCTGCATCCTTCGTCGCACTATGAAAGTTTGTACGGATCATTACATATATATAAGATCCTAATAATACTCTGAGGTAGGAGACGTCCTCCCCACGTCATGAACACCCGACTGACTTTGGTAGCTACCCTTTTATTTCGCACCTTTCATCTATCACAAATGAGATGCACAAACATTGTCTTCCATTGGAAGTACGTTAAGAGCACAGAACCTACTCGGTGTCGATAACTGACTTTCGACTAATTCGTCACATATAACACAAGCATATACGATTAGAGCATGCATGCATGTCGATTGCAAAACATACGGCATCCGGGACGAACGCCGCTTCATCTGTCGGCGATTTTAAATTTCCGCTCGCACGTAATGTCAAGGTGAAACGGAAAATGTCTTTCCGAAAACCCCGGAGCATAGCTGGCGGATACTTCACGCTTCGATACCCTTTTGGTTCACGTAAATTGGATGAACGTCGAGGTTTAGTCGACGTATTGAGTTTTGGTCGCCGCGACCTTGTTAAATCCGGAATCGTCCGGTTATTTCGGGATTTTTGTCGCTTGAATTGTTGAGTGAACTTTTCAAGGCTTTGAAAACATTTTACTTAATTTGAAAACCAATACGCTGTAAGAAGATGAAGATGGCATCCCTAAAGAAGCACTGCCGACCAATGTGTCATTTCAACGTGAAATAAGGCCACAGCTGAATATAGACCTTCAACTAAAATTGCCACAAAGCACGCTCCCGAGCCACCAGCGTTCATCGAATTGCACTGTGTTCGGTCGTTCTACACTACGCTTGCCTGTTTGCGTGGTCACTCGAGAACCTTTATTCCTCAACGGTTGTTCGTTCTCCGAGATATGTGGCCGGCCCTTTGCCACTTGCCTTGCCGATCCTTGCGTCAATGTTATCCTAGTCTATAGCGTTGAGAAATCCCATTCCATAGCCCGCTGAGCAACTTTCAGCATACGCATACGGTTGGCAGTGAATGACCACGTCCCGATTCCGGCAGTCATCACTGGTAACATGTATGTTATGAACACAATTTACGAAGACTAGTGATGGAGAGAGTGCGAGGGCATCGACACTGAGCTCATCCGTCCAGCTGCCCTGCGTACTGGTCTGCCAGATTTTGTGAACCTTCCACAGAAAGAAAAGCCTTGTGATCTGCATCTCTTCATTACACTGTTAATTTTTTTTTATTTATTCTAAAGCAAATTGTTTACCTTACCTTGCCTGTAAATGATCCGTGTCCTCCCATTAGGAGGATTTGTCTTAATCGTCACGCTCGGTAGACGCATAGACGCTGCTGTCCGTCGTCGGTCTGCTTAATATTGGTCTGGTATATTTCGTGGTTATAACGCCATCTGGCGGTAGCCTTAGGGGTTTTCTACACTTTTTCTTTAGTCGTCTCTTACAACACTGACGGGAAGAAAGGCCAAACTATTTCCCCGATATCCCACGCCAATGTTGATTAACAAATATTTCATGATTTATTAATTCGCGTGATGTGACAACTCAACGTCGGAATCTGTTGAATATTTTAGTTAAGGTCTATAAAGTTTACAGTTGTATTATTTTTTATTTTAATGTGTTAGTAATTTTATAGTTAATTCAAACATATTTTTTTTTCTGTGTTAGATTTGAGCGACGACTGTTAAGCGACTAAAAAGTTGTTGATATCTTTTAATTATGTTGAAGTTTTAAAAGTCAGTACTAAACCTTACTTCTTTTCTGTTAATAAATATTCAAGTATTACCCGATTAAGTTTTTTTTTTATATTATTTGTAGTGGTTTATGGCTCTTAATTTGGAAGACAATAGCAGCCTGTTATGTTATGTTAAGTCGGGCTGGTTTCCGCAACTCCACGACTGAGCGCGTATTTTGCGTATGGGCAGGAACATTGAATATTAGAGCTAACCGAGGTCCTCAAGGAAACTACGCAAACCCTTGAAGTTAGCGGTGACCACGGGGAGCGACCTCCGCGAACCGAGGTGCTTAGCTTTGTATTTCGCTACCGTCGGACACTGCAACAGGACGTGCGCCATTTTACCATGCTCCATACACGCTCGGCACAGTGGTCTGTCTCTGTAGCAGCTTGTAAATGTTATCCTCCTGGGCAGAGGCCCCCTGAGTAGAGAGTGCTGGTTGCGAACTTGTCATGTTCTTGTAGTAATATTTTTAACTATTTCTCATACATCCAGGATTCCTCGGGTTGCTGGCACGGGGATTCGAAATCAGGTCGCTCATGTACTATGAACTTAAAGCGTGTGCCGTGTCCACCAAGCTACCACAGCTCCATATATATATATTTATAAATGAAGAGTTATAACGAAATTTGTAAAATTTGCATTCAAAAGTTTTTAAAATGTTCGAAAACTCGTTTATAAATTTCGTTTTAATATAGCGGAGGTAACTTCATTAGACCCCAAAGTTCCGATCTACCACAGACGTAATGCAATTAGCTAATTATGTTGTTTAAGCAGTTAACTGTTAATGCTTCAGGGTTAACATTAACGTTTAATAGGACAAGAGGGATCTTTTATACTCTAGCTAATTAACAAGCAGCTATTCGCTGGTATTCATGTGTCGTATGCTTGCACGTGTGTGTATGATTTTAATATTGTGTTGTTGTACACATCTAAATATTCCTGTATGTGTGTTTTTCAATGTGTGTTCTTGTTTCTGTTGTTACTAGGTTTTTTTTTGGCAACAAATGCTAAATAAATATGCCATACAATTTTCTGTCTGTCTACTTCTCCAGCTTATTTACCCCGTGTTGTTTAAGTAAATGTATTATCATTTAATTCGCCGTAAATATTGTGCGTTAGTTAGTAAAGTTGCAAAGCGCGCTATGGAAAGGGCTATGCTCGGTGATTCTCTGCGTGATAGAGTCTGCAACGATGATATCCGCAGCAGAACTAAGGTAACCGACATAGCCGTAAAGATCAGCAAGCTGAAGTGGCAATGGGCCGGCCACATAGCTCGCAGAACTGACAACCGTTGGGGAAAAAAGGTTCTCGAGTGGCAGCCACGTACAGGCAAACACAGTGTAGGACGACCTCCCACAAGATGGAGTGACGACCTGCGCAGTGTTGCGGGAATTCGATGGATGCAGGTGGCTCAGGACCGAGCTTCGTGGCAATCTTTAGGGGAGGCCTATGTTCAGCAGTGGACTTCTGATAGGCTGAAATGATGATGACGATGATGAAATATTGTGAATTCATTCAATAATTTATTAAAGTTCAATCTAAGGTCCTTAATTATTACTAACCAATGCCTTCGCGTTATTTGCATCAATGCTCAATCACTCTCTCTTAGTTCTTTCGCTCTTCCATTCACTCAGTAAGCCTCGTGTCTGAAAGATTTATGTTATACTCACTCAATTTTATTTCACAATTTACCTTCACCGTACGCACGTAACATCACCCCTATATTGTACTATCATTAATCACGGTCCGTATTCGTTTTTTGATATATTTAGTCATCGCGCTAAGAAAAGCTGTGTAATGTTCTCCCTTAATCTATGTTTTGTAGTGGTATTACAAAAAATTCAAATATGATAGATAGTAAGTAGTAGATATGATCTGCTCTAAATTTTGAGGAATGTCTGGACCAAGGAAGGAAACAAAACGAACTCACAAACGAATAATTAACTTCATTTATTTCCGTCGGTTCTCTAAGATAGATATTATGTTAAAGACAATTTGTAGTGATTAATCTGGGTGTCCTTGGCACCGGCTAATATTAACCGAGTTCATTCAACCCCTCCTCTCGTCGCTTGAACGAGTTCTGATATAGTTAGAAGCAGTTCTATCTATGTGTCACTGACGATGTCAGAATTCGTCTCGAGGTTCGTGACGATGACGATCTTCATCTTGTAATTCCTTTCAGGGGATTTTCTTTACATTTACATTCAATTAAGAAGAAAAAAATGAGCTCACAGTCCACCTGGTACTAAGTAGTCTCCACGGTCCACCACTCATCATATTTATTGTGACTTTATGAGCGACAAACGTCCTAACAGACGCTAACGTGATGGCAAGTGACTACCGAAGACCATGGCCACCTTCAGACAACTTCAACCGGAGGAGGTTACGGATGCTTCGTCACCCGTGAGGACTAAGATGGAATACCTCCGCAGCCTGTGGTTATACTGGGTCAGTATATCTTTCAAAGCTGAACCGAACAGTTGTTCCATTAGTGATTGGTGGCAGAAATAGAATAGAGAATGGCACCTACCCAGACGACTCTTGGACAGAGAAAGAGGCTACCACCCAATAACGCATCTCGGTATACTCAGTTAAGAATTATTATATGTATTAGAGACAAGCGGCGGTGTTTGCTACTACTCGACCGTTTGACCCTTTTCTCATAAAGAAGTAAGATGCTCTGTGACTTCTGAGGGCGTTGTTGAAAGCCTTAATTGTTGTTTTACACTAGTACTATGTGAGATGTCATTTAAACCTATGTGAACACAGATGCACCACGTCTGAGTAATTCCATCGGTTAACCTAAGGTTCACCAATCTATTGGATAAAAGTACTATTAAAAGGTAAGCTAAAGCGGCAAAAATACTTAACGGTCGACCATATACAAGCACCAAATACATAAGTATCGGTAATGGTCCTTCATTAGTACTTACTGTAAAAGTCGGTCTTACAGGGTTCCAGGTGACCTTTTAGTCAAACACTTGCGCATGTGCGTGTGTGAGTAATATAATTACACCGTAACATTCGTGTGAGAAATATCTATTAAGCTAACGTACGTATCTATGTTGATTCACTGACATACAATTGTGTTAATAAAACCTTACTTGATCCAATTTATTATCACCTTTAGTTCGCTTTAAATACGATCTGGAATCATTTGCAGCAAATCAACAGCTGTGAGCGAGCAATAGGTCACCGGTACTCTAGTGCGAGCGTTGTTTGAATACAGATTATGTGGCCATGAAACACGTGAAGTCAATAGCAGGAGCGTTAGCGATTTTACAATGTAATTTAAGCCAATGTTCATTAATCTGTATCAGTACATTATATATACAATTATTATTATATTTGTCAGGATTTAACTTAATATATCAAATATGAATGTTATCGGCAGCTAACCCATAGTGTCACAATTGCATAAAGCTTATTTTAAAATATGGTTTTAGAACTGTAGAATATAATGGACCTTTTTGATGATTCTCCGTATTTCGTTGTGATAAGAAGATCGAATTTCGAGCATTGTACGCAATACTTCGTTAGACTCATTAAGCAAAATCTCATTAGAATTAGTAGACTGCACTTCTAACCTTATCTTTTACTGTTATATCTTACTGTAGGAAAACTAAAATAGTGAATTTCACTATAGGTGTCTATATCGCAATTGAAAAAGGCAGAGATATGGATTGTTATGGGTAAGTGCATACTCTTTTTATCTCTGTTCCGAGTGCGAAGCTGCGGACAGCCACTTTTACATATTACATAGAGGTATTTAAAGTGGCAGTAAGTATTCATTCGTGCTTATTATACCAATATATAAATAGACATTTAAGATTATTAACATTATTATTAACATCACGCGGAGAGGGCTATTAAAATTGCCGAATACGAAAGATTACTCAGGCCTCCGGTAGAGGTTGGTTCATTTATATTTAGCTATTTTTAAAAAGAACCCGCGGGAATGCGTTAAAATACCTACGTGGCTGTTGCAACTGTCGCATTGACCAAAACTTTAGCCTAAATAGATGTGACGGGGCGAAGTAATTGCTATAAATAATCACATCTTGTTTAACACTAGATTTCGTTGTATCAATATCACTAGCGTTTTATTTATTGTAGGTGCTATAATTGAATTCGTTATTTATATAGGTTATACTAAAACATATTTCATACCAACCCGCGTGTTTAGTGACTCCGAACAACATCGTAGGGATTTGGTTGTAAGTTAGTTCCGCGAGGATGGACGGGAGCAGGTTTCAAGTTAATCTTCCTGCCAAGAAACTTAATGATATAAAGTAGTTGAAGCTTCCCACTCCATACTCTCGAAAGCTTCAACTTACTTAGCATGGTCAATGTAACGCAAGCGACGAAGAGATTTCATATCTTATCGAGCTTTTGCTATGACATTCCTGCTGTAATCGTTTATGTTCGGACAAAATTACACATAATTTAACCATAACACGCAGGAGCAGACGGAACGGTGAACGCAGTGCTCGCCAGTAATCTGCGGGATTTGGGTTCGGCATTAATTCGGGCGGACTTCCCGTCATCGATCGGTATCCAGAGCCTGGTCCGTTAATAGTGAGCACGGCGTGGAAAAGAAAGTTCGTGGGGAATACATAATTTCTCCCCTGACACCAAATAAAACAACACTCCACGGCATTAAAAACAATATTTGAATATACATAAATTTAAACGATCCGAACATCCGTAACCGGTAATTCAAACTTTACGCTAATTCAACAATATTAATGGGGATAAGAGCATTTTTGTGTTGAAGTGCCGTTAAATTACTTGTTAACCAAATGCTTGTTCCTTCATGCTTGGGCCACCGTTTTGTTCTAAATATTCAAAAGCACACATAGATTTTTAATAAATCTTAACTATTTATTATTTGATTACAGAGAGGTATGTACAGTCTGAAAGACAATTTGTTTTGGGTGATATGTATAATTATGTTTATAACTATACCTATATCAATATAGCAATGTTAGTCGCTTAAACAAACAGACATCCCCGCAAGCCACCTTTCGCCTCCGAGAAAGAGTTTGTTTCCAGAAGTTTCTACGAGACTTTGCTCTTATTGCGAATGAAGCCCCACGAAAAGAAAGGACGTGACAAATTCTTACGTCCCTAACATACGACAGGACATTTTACAACAGAGTGACATGTCGCTTATTACAGGCACGTACAATTTGAAGCTTGCATAACAAAAGTGTCACGTTAAAGAAAGTTTGTTTTGTGTACGGTAATAAAAAGCGGCAGATCACAACTGGGGCAGGTCGGGGCGTTCACGATTGCTACAATGGTATGAATTCGACTTTACGGCATCCATAGACTGATGTTCTAGAAAACGAAGCGCTCGCCGGCTAACTTGGAACATTTCAAATCGGATCGATGGTTGAAATAAAAAAAAAATGCCCGTGTAACACTTTTGTGCCTGATTAGACACATTCGTTCGGATCCATTGGGTCGCGAAAGCGTGATCCGTTAAACACTGTTTTATGATAATGGTTTCGGTCTGCGTGGATTCATTCAGTACATAAGTGTCACTTTACATCTACCTCAATCGATTGCCTACTTTTCTGTCTGGCCGTCTGGGTAGGTAACACCGTCTTATCTAAGTTAATCAGCAGTGCAGCAACTTGTGTATCGCTTTCAAGGGTATGTAGCCAGTATAGTTACAGACTGTAACACATCCCATTTTATTCCTCAGGGATGACAACAACCTTCTTCGATTGGAGTTGTTGAACCGAGAGTCTTCTTAGAATAAAATAAAAAAAATGGGTAATTTAACTTTGGCCTCTCGATATACATATATGGAAATGTTATATATATTTTTTTTGATGAAAGAGACGGCAAACGAGCAAGCGGTTCACCTGACGGTAAGTGATTACCGTCGCCCACATACTTCTGCAACACCATAGATGCTGCAGGTGCGTTGCCGGTCTTTAAGGATATTTGGGGGATAGGAGGGAAGAGGAGGGGATTAGTGAGGGGATGTGGGCCTCCGGTTACCTCACTCAGCGAACGAAACGCAGAAGTACAAGATGCCTCTACTTCACGCCGGTATTCTGCGAGGACGTGGTACCAATCCGGTCGAGCCGGCCCATTCGAGCAGCAGCTAAAGCCGCCGCTTGGCTCTACCACACTTAAAAACAGTATTATATACAAAAAGCTTGCAATGCCAGTTACTAGACTAAATAGAGTCAGTAATTCGTTTATGGAGCAATACATCAAACTGCAACAAAACCTTTCTACTACAAAATCCTAGTATGTGCGCAAAGTCCTCCTACCAATAGGTTTAATTTTTTTTAATTGTTCAACAAAGACTTCATAAGAACCCAACCTGGGAATGAATATCTAATAATAATGTATTATTAAAAAATATTTTAAAAACACATGAAAAAAAAGGATCTTACCTACGGAGCTTCTTTCGACTGTTTCATCTCCGCCAGAGGAACCTCATTACGAAACGGATGTAGATTAAAAAAGAAACGACTTTTGAAATTTATGTTCCTCTGTCGAAGAATAAAGATTTTGAATAAGTTCTGATAGTTTAATGGGCCATAGTCCGCCATCACATTTGCAGAATCCCATACGGAATTCATGCTGGAGATCAACTTTTATTAGCCAGCTTGGTCGACCGGCTTCCCTCGAGGCTGCTGACCCTGTGAAGAGCCGTAGTAGCCTAGTGGTCAGGGCGCTCACTTTAGTGTTATAGAGCGCGAGTGACCTGGGTTCGATCCTCGGTGCCGGCATCACTAAAATTGTTATTAATAATTTTAAGTGCTGTATTTACCACGTGCTCAACGGTGAAGGAAAACAACATGAGGAAACCTGCATGTCTGAGAAATAATAAAATATTATTTCGAGGCTATGTGAAGCTCGCCAACCCGCACTGGAGCAGCGTGGCGGGCTCTTCCTCGCTCCTAAACCCTCTCTGATACTAGTACTTGAAAAAGAGGCCTATGCCCAGCAGTGGGCACTTACAGGCTGTTTACTTTACTTTTTTTCTGATAGTTTCGTTCATTTGTGTATTCTCGAACAGTGACCGTTGCCAGTAACTAAGCAGTACGAAGCTTCCGAAAGTTACCGCTGTGGTCCACGGGGAGGGGAAAGAGGGCACATCAACGATGCAAATTTCTAAAAATCCGCACATATTCCAGTTTAACCACATTCATTTTTTATCGAGCATCTGTTTAAAAAATCTAAAACGTAACTGTTTAGTCCGCTGCGACAACTTTTTATTATTGCACTAGGTGATCCGAAAGCCGATGTTCAGCCCCGTTCAGATATTATACAGATTAAATGTGAACGTGTAATACATATAACCTAACCTAACCTTCCTTGCAATAAGACCTAAATAATGGTTTAAAACCGCATTGAAATCCAATTAGAAGTTATAAGCGAATGTACTGACAAAAGCAAAATGCTAATATGTTTTATACTACATAAAGATTATTATAACTATTGGATTATTTTTTTATTTTTTCTTTATCATATGCGATTATTTATGTCGCCCCGTAAGTTTTATACATCACTTACTTACTGCCTAGAAGTAACTAGTCTATATAATAATGCTGCTACGTCCGACAAGGGCTTCGCCAGAATAATGTTACAATCGCCCAGTTCCGAAATCAAGTGCATCTCATCTCCTTGTATTTTCATTTTGGGCACATTCCATCAGTACATGGTAAACATCATCAAGCACACCACAGACAGTGCAATTGGGTGATGGCGCTTTGCGCATTAAGTATGCGAATTTGTTTGATGGAATGTGTCCAGCACGCAATCTCATTGCTATTGGATTATTATAAGCCACGATATCCGAGATGTTTGGGGGATCCCTGATCTAAACGAAGGTCATGTCAACGGTCAACCTGTTTCCTAATTAAAAACCAATGACTCGTGAAGAATAAAAGAAAACACCGCCTTCGCTTTTCATCTTGTGAATAAATTCTTTCCAGTTTCATTATTCTGTATCATGTCTCTCTGTTCCAGTTTTTTTTTTTATTAACTTTCGGCGTCCGTGGACCTTTCTCGCTTCGGTCGCATCCGCCGCTGTTTACTTCTCGTCACCCTAAATCGAAAATGTCTTTTAAGTTATTTCTCTGTCCCTGTTTGTGAGTTGACTGTTTATACAATTCGGCTGTGTTCTTAATTAAGAAAATATAGGACTTCAATGCTATTGCACAGCAATTGTAATCATCATGTTTTTTAAAAATCTGTGTGAATCTGTTTTTAAGTCGGCATTCCACCACAGTGCGTTTTACTCGAAGTTATCTGCCTATATCGCACTTCGACTTTGTGGAATCAGCTGTCGCCAGCGGTATTTCCGAACAGTTGCGACTTAGGGACCTTCAAGGACAGATCCTATACCTTCCTTAATGGCCGGCAACCCATCTGTAGCTCCTATGGTGTTGTAGATGTACTTGGGCGACGGTAATCATTCACCATCAGGTGAGCCGCTTGCTCATTTGCCCCGTACCAAAATATGAATTCGAATCCACCCATGATCAGTCAGGTATGGTAACATCTGAGCCCTACGGTTGTTAAACATTTAAACCAAATTGCCAATATATTTTGGGCAAGAAACCCCTTTTCCAAAATGAACTGATACCCATAGACCCCCTTAGCAAAATTACTTTAACAATCTTATTTCTTTTTTTCCTATAGATACAAAATACTTACCAATTAAAAAAATTACGGTTGTTTAAGTGACTAAACTTGACATCATTTTCTCATCAAAATTTAACAAAATAAATAGTCATAAAATTCAGTATATATCAAGTTTTATAATTTTTATAGTAAAATTTTTTAAAAGTACAACAATGATACTTCCTACTAAAATATTAGTCATTCTTATAACTAGTTGGTACACGTAACACAACTTATAAAGTACGTTGAAAGTTTCAAATAAGAAATTGTGATGGGGTCGATTTTTAGACCTCGTCGACCACTTTGGGGATCCCTGATCTAAACGAAGGTCATGTCAACGGTCAACCTGTTTCCTAATTAAAAACCAATGACTCGTGAAGAATAAAGGAAAACACCGCCTTCGCTTTTCATCTTGTGAATAAATTCTTTCCAGTTTCATTTTTCTGTATCATGTCTCTCTGTTCTAGTTTTTTTTTTTATTAACTTTCGGCGTCCGTGGACCTTTCTCGCTTCGGTCGCATCCGCCGCTGTTTACTTCTCGTCACCCTAAATCGAAAATGTCTTTTAAGTTATTTCTCTGTCCCTGTTTGTGAGTTGACTGTTTATACAATTCGGCTGTGTTCTTAATTAAGAAAATATAGGACTTCAATGCTATTGCACAGCAATTGTAATCATCATGTTTTTTAAAAATCTGTGTGAATCTCTTTTTAAGTCGGCATTCCACCACAGTGCGTTTTACTCGAAGTTATCTGCCTATATCGCACTTCGACTTTGTGGAATCAGCTGTCGCCAGCGGTATTTCCGAACAGTTGCGACTTAGGGACCTTCAAGGACAGATCCTATACCTTCCTTAAAGGCCGGCAACGCATCTGTAGCTCCTATGGTGTTGTGGATGTTCGTGGGCGTCGGTGATCACTTACCATCAGGTGAGCCGCAGGCCCGTTTGCCCCCTTCTTGTTTAAAAAAAAATCTTCCTCGGATGCAGACCATTTAGTAGCTATTTAAAAAAAATCGCCTTTTTACAAGAGGTATGTATACACAGACTAATGTGCACATTTTTCATTGAGTAGTTCACACCCAAGATTCGTTCTCGATATCTTTTTTCGATGTCTGAACCACAAACTTCAGACGTTTTTTTTTCTTATTTTACCTATTGAAAGAACCTGATTGAGAGATGAAAATTGTTTTTTTTTTATTAATTTCAAACGTTTATGCGATTTAAAGTTTTTTTATCGGATGGGTGTGTCACGCGAGCTAACAGTCCACTTGATGGTAAGTGGCTGCTGCGGCCCGTGGACACCTGGAAACAACATCAATCGAAGAAGTGGACTGAAATGGAATGCCTCACAGCCCCGTCCTTACACTAGGACAGACAAACTTTCAAACACGAATAGAACAGTTGATGCTCTGTTCTTTTGGTGTGGTACCTGCCTAGACCACTCCCGAGGACAGAAGAAGGCACAGGTTAATCTAATTTTACGTACATTATACTTGGAGTTTAGCAATTTCAATAATCAATGACTCATTACACGTTATACATACAACACAAATAATTGAAATCGTCCAATAAATATCAGATAATTGCTAACATTAATAAAATATTGTCTTTTTACGAATAGTAATATCTCCATCTCGCTCGCACATTCGTTAAGCCTTATGTGCATCTAACGCTTTTAACGTTTCTAGTTAAGCGGCCGGCAAACATGTTTGTAACAGGCGGACGAGCCGACGCGCGATATGTCCGTGTACAGTTTAATGGTATCGTGGTAGACACTAACTAGACTCAATTAGTTGGTACGACTCCTTTTTTGCGTATGGGCCATATGACCCACCATACCACCACTCTTAATTTTTTTCGACCACCATTCAGTAACGTAAGCAATATTGTGTTACGGTTTGAAAAGTTCAGACTGTGAGGCATCCATCCTAGTCCCGAAGGAGAGTCAACACATTCTTCGGTTTCTTTAAAGTTGTTTGCAGACGTACATGGGCTTCAGTATCCGCTTCAGTAACGCTTGGACTGTTAGCTCGCCTGACACTGCAGTGTTATAAAATAACAAAGGGACAAATGGGCGGTTTCTATTTCCTATGTGCGGAATCCTTCCTTCCTTCCTTAATAGCCAAACATACCTTTGTACTATTTTTTTTAATGCTGATTTTGGAACATAATATTAGCAACCGAAAAGAGGTTGTCAACCCTTGGTACGCTAACGCTAACTACACTAACGCTTGCTATTTAAGATCAGATAAAGCGTACACTACCCAGCAATAGAAGCGTATGAATGTTCCACTGCTGCTCAATGGCATTAAAACAAGAAGCCGAAAGGGTCCGTCACGCAGCTCCAGTGGGAGTTGACCGATTTCACATTTCCTCGAAATAAAGATTTTAATTATTCCTCAAGCATGCAGGTTTCCTCACGATAGTTTCCGTCACCGGCACCGGGGATCAAACCCAGGCTCTTCTCCCTAATCCTTTCTTAACAGCCCATAAATAATCCACTGTAGGATATTGGATATCTTCTTCCATATGGAGGATTATGCCATAATTGCCACGCTCGGCTAGCGGATTAGTGATCGCAGCACCAGACACCTGGCACCTTAGACATTGCTGCCCGTCATCGGTCTGGTATTTTTCGAGGTGCTTATTCCGTCATCGCCAGAGCTTTTCCCCTCGATGAAGAAAGAGGGTGACGGATTCTTAAGCCACACGGCATTCGCGTACTATCCGATTAAAGCTCGCACCACTAGACGACCGCGGCCCACGCTTTCATATATAGATAGATTGATATATTTTCTATGTTATTTTAGATTAAACACTGCGTATGAAGCCCGCTTAACCGCTTTCCATCTCGCCTTGAACTCGACGTGTGTGTCGCGGTGCGGAACGGCAAGAGCTCGAAGCGGTCACGCGACATTTCTCGCTTTTTTGTCCGTCGCTACGTTTGTTTGCGTTTCTCGACATCTTATTTCTCTTTAGTTATCGAATTTTTTTTCTTCTACGTATTACTTAGGACTAGTTTTGGTGGTGTGGTTTCGGAGTTGGAATATATTATTTATTTGTCGATTTTTTTTTGTTTTTTCGTGTAATAGGTGCCATGAGCACATCGTTGCGCTAATGCGTTATTTTTCTTGGTATTAGGAAGTCAGGAGAAGTAGTAGTCTATTTAATAGGTAGTTAGGAGTCTTATTATCATTGATGGAATGGAATAAATAACAACTAAAAGCACATTACACGTTCGCCAATAAGTTTAAATTAGTTTTCTGTGTTAAAAAAAATCATAAAATATAGTAAAGTAATAATATTATCATAGTCTATAGTGATATAATAATATATAAGGAAATATCTATTGCATATGTATGGACATATTGTTTACGTCATTTATTGTATTTATATACAATTTTTTTTATGTACATTATGTATGATTATTATGAAGGAATGAATGAAATACACTTTATTGTACACCAATAGCAAAAATAGGAAAAATAAATAAATAAAAAGAAACATAAAATACACAAAGGTACAATTGGCGGCCTTATCGCTTAGAAGCGATCTCTACCAGGCAACCATTTTGCAGAGGAAATAATGACCAGTGAGTAAGGCAAGTTAAAGGTGTACGCAAGTTACAAAGAAGTGAAAATATAAGATAATAAATATATAGATTATAATAAATATACACTAAATATATTTATTATTATGCTGTGTATCAAATATTTATTTTGTTTATAGTTATTCTGTAACCGCATTCGATGCTTTATCGCTCCCAAAGGTTGACAGGCAGAGAATGCTTTTAGCATTGTGTCCGTCATTTGATCATATATCGTATATGGTTCAATAAAGAATAAATAAATAAAATGTTCAAAATCCGCTTAGAAAAGAACGTCTCAAAACATCTAAATGTTTATTTTCGTTTTCTTTTTTGGTTCGTTATTAGCTTCATAAGTCCACTGCTGGACAAAGGCCATTAAGGCGTCACCAAAAGCAAGTATGCCATGAATGGAAGATTTGTCCGTACTCTACCATAGGATTTGGGTTCGTTCGTGTAGTGTGTATACTCTAAATACATCATTACTATTATAGCCCATCACAAGTTATCCAAAATTACTATAAAACACTGCATTTAACCAAGAGTCTAACCAGTGCAGGTTTATACTCGTATATGTAGTGGGGAGGGGAGAGAATCTTACAACGCTGGGTATAACAAATATAAATGTTGAAAGTTAACTAATTTCAGGATTTTTATTCTGCTTTAACCGACAGCCCCAGAAAGAAGAGTGTAAGCGTGTAATGTTTTTCGAGTTTATGTACCTATTCATTTGGCACGCTTTGTCGATAGACTCGTTAGTATTCAAATATGGCGTCTTCGAATCAAAAAGGAGCAGACAGGAATCCCTCATTTTTTCTTAACTTGTTCATCAATAACGATAAGTTATTTTTAACATTTAATAAATAAAAAATAAAGGACAACGGACCTTGCACGTTTTATATATTGTTTTAAATAAAATGAAACCACTTTCAGATGTTTTTATTACTTTGTTTTCACTTGTAGTGTATTAATCCAATATCAGAATGTTGACTAGGATTAAAAGTCTAAAGGATACGTATTTTATGTTCAAATTAAGCAAATATTTCTAATTTAAGCAAAGTCCTATCAAAACTCGTTGGAGGTTAAAATTTAAAAAGAAAACAAATCTTAGAGGATTACAGTTAATTCCCGAAGGGATTTAAAAAGTTAATAAATTCAAATTTGGACACGGACCAGATGTTTAAAATTTAATAAAAGCTAACTTTGGTGCGAACGGAGAATATTAAAACTGTTATTTAACCATAAATTAACTAAGCTTATCTCCTTAAAAGCTCTTTTTCATATAATTAAATATATATTTGACCCTGTGGTTTAACTACCAGGTAAATACTGAAACTTTCTATCATCATGGCGGGCTTAATAATGTAGATAAAGATGGCAGCTTTGTCAGTCGAACAGTGTGTTTGAGTAAATGACTTTTAAATATTTTATCACAGTTTTGACACCGTTAGGCTACTATTAAATATTTAATATTTTCTTAAGGTAAATTTAGGATTAGAATAATTTAAAGATAATGTAATTGTCCTTCAGAAAAATCAGCGAATTCTCGTCGGTATTTGGGAGATGGAATGACGGATGAGGAGGGGGAGGTGAGGGGCAATGGGCAACCAGATACTTTACTCACCGAACGAAACACAGAAGCATAAGCATACTTCTCGCCGGTATTCTGCGAGGCTGTGATACTAACCCGGTTGAGCCGATCCATTCGAGCAGCAGCAAAAGCCGCCGCTTGGCTCTACCACGTTCGAAGGTATTTCTTCACTTGTACTTCCATACGAAACGTCAGTGAGTGCATAATTTAATTTTCTCTACGTTTTCGTACGTATTTGATTATTTCAAGATCTATATTGAGATGTGAATCTCTTTATATTCCGAGTTTTAAGTAACACTCGAACGAATCCTGTAGGATACTTTAATATCATAACAAGCAGTAAATATGAAAAGGCTCGGGTAACGAGAGGGTACCCTTAACCCGATTCCGGATCTTGAGCGGCGTCTCGAGTGGTTATGTAATGTAAGCCTTATTGAGACGCAATAAGAACTACGACAGGCTTAGTGTTTGTTGAGAACATTCATTACATTTGTTAAGAGAAGTAAATAGGTATACTTGACCCGTTTAGTGGTAAGAATTTGTGTAGAGATATCACTCGTTAATCAGCTCTGTGGAATTATCCACTTCAAGGGAATCTAATTTAATTAAAAAGAAAAAACCGTTCCAAGTTCGTGTCAGAGTTGCGTGCAGAGGTTTCCGTTCCATATCTAATTAAATGTAGAAGATTCTAGAAATATTTACAACCTAGAATTTACAATATCTTCTTCCTCCTGTTGCTATAATCGCCACGCTTGGCAAGGTGGTTGGCAGTCGCAGAACTAGACGCCTAGTATCATAGAATCTAAGGCCCGTCATCGGTCATATGTATATGCGATCCGCCATTGGTAGAACGCTATGAAATTTTCATGGTTTTTCCCCTTAGTCGACTCTTACGACACCCACGGGACGAGAATGTGTGGGGGATAGTCATTATCTTGACAGTTGTCAATCCACCACAGTGGCGTACCACACGGAAATCAGCTATCGCCATCGGTATTTCCGAACAGTTACGAATTAAGTACCTTCAAAATACGAGCCTAAACGTCGGGCTTCGGTAATCGCAGAATATCAGCGTGAAGTAGAGGCATCTTGTGCTTCTACCTTTCGTTCGATGTGTGAGGTAACTGGAAGCCCTCTTCCTCTCTACCATTTTTCGCCTCCCGATCCTCTCTTCCATCGTGCAAATATCCTTAAAGGCCAGCAACGTACCTGCAGCTCCTCTGGAGAGTGAAACTATATGTTTGTTTGTCCCCATTCATATAAAAAACTGACCATCAAGTGAGCCGCTTGTTCGTTTACCCAGTCTGCTACAAAACGAATCTGTTAAATTAGTCTTACGAAACTTGAAGTTGGAAGCATTCTGTTGAGAACGTGTTTCCTTTCATTGGAATTAGACATATACCTAGAAATAAATAATTAAGTTAACAAATAACAACATAGTAATAATATTCTATAGTAATCTAATTGTTCTATGTGTTCGTCACTGTAACTACGTATAATGTTCATGTGTGTTATACGGAACGGTGCTGTTGGTAAATGAAATCCACGCATGCCCGACTAATTATGAATATGTTTTAATAGCTAATATTTATATAACGTATACACCAATTATAATGTTGATTAATACACAGTACAGAGTAATCATAGAATATGTTGTATTAAACTCATCAGAAATTGTCAGACCTTGCAATTAATTTATAAAAAACACCAATAATCTTCATTTTAAATATACATATAAAAGTTCTTGAACAAGGACAAACGCTTTTACGCCGCCAATATGTGTCATTAATGACCTTAAAACATTAGTCCCGTCTTCCGTCCGCATACTCAATACTGTGGAGGTCAGAGGTCCAGACTTTTCGGAGTCTCGTCCACAGATTTATTTGCAACAACGCGATAGATGGCGAGAATGTCATTAGCATTAAGCTAGAGGACGTTACAAATCGTACTTAAGTTCCGAAACATGGACGACCCAATGGATGAAACCTTCGCATTGAGGATTGTACTTGAGTATTCTGATAGAAAAGGTAGGTAGCCCTAACCACTGGGCTATTCAACATTTATGTAGCTAGCGACTACTTACTAACGAACGCAATGTCTGACCATATCGGATACTCGTTCCATTCTCAATGTAGACCTTCTAACTATCAGAAAAAGTAAACGCTCCTTACAGAACAACGCGCCCGCGAGGGACGATGCAGGTGACTTGCGTGCCACGCATCGCGGTCACCTGCATACTCTGCTAGTTGATCAATTAGTAAAGCGGCAGCCTTTAAACATCCCACAGCTGGACAAAGATCTACTCACGATATTTCAGATGGGTTGTAGAGACGGAAAGGATCCGTCGCGCTGCTTCATATTAGTCTTCGATGTAATATTTTTTCCCAGAAATGCCGCCTAGGACGTGATGAATTCAGTATAGACAATTGTAATTAATAATTTTCGTGACGCCGTCTCCGGGAATAGAACCGGGTTCTTTCGCGTACAATGAAATTGAAGTAAAATCACACTAAAATACAACGGATCCATTGATAACTACACTTAAATCATTTAACCGGGATGGGCTATGATTAAATACATATTAATTTGGCATTCGTTTAAACCTTGGGGGTTTGTGGGTTAAAACAATGGCGTCGCTTTCGACAGTGCGAATCCAAAATTAATGGGAACAATGGGTCATTTAAATGCTATATCCATGTTATATCTTCCATTCCATTGCGTCATGTTGTTCTCTTAAAGGTTGATTTAGAACAAAAGGCCAAGTGCGAGTCGGGCCTCGCTCTATTAGGGTTCTGCCCTCATTTATGTTTCCCTCCTGAAAAATCATTTTGAATTTCTAATAGAATATTGACTATTTTGGATCAAAATTCTAGTTCCATCAAATTTCTTGATTTCAGGTCTGTAACTCATTCCGTTTACGACCCAAAGATCTGTGACACGAGTAGGACAGACATGCAGACAAAGAGACAGACAGCAGTGAGACATTAATAGGGCTATGTTCGTACCCAAAAAATCACGTGGCTGTAGTTTTTTGGCAGAATGGTCATCTATTAACTCAGGATCTTATCCCAAATTGATGAAATGCATCTCTGGGGTGTAACACGTGTCGTTCTGTGTTCACTAAACCACCTGCCAAGCAACTATGAGCAACCTTCTCAATTTAATGCAGCTCTATCCAGCTGTGGATTCGTTAAAGGGTGATTACGAGTATTTGGAATTAATGTAGTGTTTGTCTGTCCTAATTTCTTAAATTATTGAATTGAAAGAACGAACCCATTCATCAATCTTCAAAAATTTTCTGAATAAAAAAAAAATTGTACATCCCGCGTTAATTTACGCAGCCGCAACATCATTTATTTACGCTTGTAAGTTTCTTTAAAAGCCACTAATCCCATTTTGCGCAATTCCTGAAGTATTCCGCACGAAACCGAGTTCCATGCCAAGTAAAAGTACCCTAGAGCCCTATGACACACTTCCGCAACATGAGCGACGTACACAGGGTCGCCATCGTTTCAGCACAGAAACGGGACGCATCTCGCCAATCGCTGCGTGTAACATTTGGATATCTCGCATTTTTTTTTTAGAAGAAGGGGGCAAACGAGCGTGCGGCTCACCTGATGGTGAGTGATCACCGACGCCCACGAACATCCACAACACCAGAGGAGCTACAGATGCGCTGCCGGCCTTAGAGGAAGGAATAAGCTCTTTTCTTGAAGGTCCCTAAGTCGTAACTAATCACTGCTGGCGACAGCTGATTCCACAAAGTCGAAGTGCGTGGCAGAACACTTCGTTTGAAACGCGCTGTGGTGGAATGGAATGGAAAATTTGTAACTTGCATCAAAATGTGACAGGTTGTCAGCAGTAAACAGCATTAGTCCGATATATATACACACAATATTGTTTTTTTTAATTAGTATGACTAACGAGCTAATAGTCCACCTTATGGTAACTGGCTTGTGCAGCCCGTGGGCACCTGCGAACAACTTCAATCGAAGATTACACGTGCGTCGACACTCCTGAGGACTAAGATGGAATTATACTGGCTCTTTATACCTTTCAAACCGGAACACGACAGTTTGTTAAACAGCTGATCGGCGCCAGAGATGGATAAGGGTGCGTGAACTACCCAGACGAATCCTTCGCAGAGAAGAAACCTACCTATAAATATAGATACAACAAGAATAGGGCTCGATCGCGAAAGTACCACACATTCACTGAATATAAGCTTAAAATAACAGCATACTGTATTTCCTATGTAACTGGTTGAAGACCTTTTGCAAGAAACGAGGCGTTCCAATCGTATGATGAATCTTTGAAGACCCATTTACTGGTACAGAGTCATTCAGTCATTTGAATTTACATTCTAAATAGATTATAGATGCAGGTGACTCTTGGCCGCAGCGTCTACTTATGATCAGTTGGACAATGTGACAACCAATAAAGAAAAGTCCTTTAGTCACGTGGATCGTCCAGAGCCCACCCACGTGCAGCAGACGAGGACGGCATTAGAACTAAAAAGAAATAAAAGTGACATATTCACTCAATGTTGTGCAGCTACTGATTTAACACTGACGTACGTTCAATAAACAGGATTATTCCCGCAAACCCTTAAACGTTTGGTTACCCTAAGTACGCGTAGCATTTCGTACATTACAAGTTACGTGTTGGAGTGCCGAAACTCTCGCACTCGAATTAGCGTCCCGCGAAACGTCCCCATTAGCGAACCACTGCGAGCCTCCGCACCATTTAAACCCACATGGTTAAATCCCGTGTAGCACGCGTACATTGCCCGCTACCACTGACGATTTTATAAAACCTTGTAACGAAGCCTGCAGTGGTTATTAAAATATTTTTGCAGTTGTTGCTAATTATAATTGACACGACTCCTCTCGGATTACACGTTACTTTAACAGCCTAGAAACAGTTCAATGCAGGACATAGGCCTCTCTCATCTCGTGAGGAGGATTTGGCATAACCACCTTGGTTAGCGAGCGGATTGGCGAGCGCAGTACCAGACGTCTGGCACCGTAGACGCTGCCCATCATCGGTATGAAAGAAAAGGTGTGAGAGATTCTTATGTCAAATAATAGTCACTCATAATTAAATGGCGAAAGCGAATTTTATTGATTTTTTATAATAGGTAGGTAGTTTGACTAAGATGAAATGCATCACATGCTTGGTTTATGCTGACTTGCCATGGTATTCAAACCTGCAAACAACTTCAATCTTAGAAGGTACGTTGACACCCCTGAGGACTGAGATGGATGCCTCTTAGCATGTAATTATACTGAGCCTAAGTATTGATTGACGGTTTAAAACGTATGGATCCTTTCGAACCGTTACACAATAGTTATTTCATTGCTGCTTGGCGTTAGAAATAGGCAAGAGGGTATCTACTCAGGCGGCACGTAGGCATAAAAGGAGTCCTGGTACATCATCTGGTTTAAAAAATTAAAAAAAAACCCTTGAAAGAATCCTTTTAGAAGCGCGCCCGGACGAGATACATGTTTTTTTTTAAATGAAAATTAAGAAGTAGTACATCAATTTATTATCGCATATCGTAATCCTTTGTTATGGCTTATAGAAAAGGACCTGAAAGAAAAGAAACTAAAAACAACGATTTAATTTGTAATGATCTAAAAAGAGATATTAGAGGGAATAAAATAAAGTGATAAATTGACGAAGGAAATAATGGAAAAGATTTACGAACACTGCGAAATAATTAAACTGATCTTATAATCTAATCCGCCTAATCCTTTCAAAGTCGACCATTGTCTGCAAATAGGCTTAAGCAGACTAAAGCCGATTGCACACCGGTGCGCTTTTTCACCCGATCTGTCTGTATTTCGAAATGAAACTATTATTTACAGATTTTATCGCGTTTAATTTTTATTTTGATTGCTTTATATCAGCCGTGGTCACGGGGGGACAGAAGTGTTCATAGTTAAAATAATTATATATATAAATATAATTATTTTTGGTCCGATCTACACAGAATGTGCACACAGTATCTTGAGGTCGTGCAGCGGTGGGTAGATGCACTGGTTTCTTTTGGAGGAAAAATTTGTAAATTAAGTCAGTTATATTCAGTCATTGACATTCATCGTCGAGAGTGACACATGCTTATTGTTCCGTAACCTTTTAAAACAAGACAGTTCTCAATATTTGTATTAGATATAATATTTATATTATTTATTTTATCACTCAGTGCGTAACTTGTAAGGAAGTCGGACGTTCAGAGTGCGGAGGTATTACTGAACGAGGGTTCGGTGGACTCGGATCTGGCAGGGATACTGAAGAGTTTTTAGTGCCGCGATGCGTCTCATATTGCTTCAATTCCACACCTAATCCTGGACATCATTTAAGCGTGGTAGAGCCAAGCGGCGGCTTTAGCTGCTGCTCGAATGGGCCGGCTCGACCGGATCAATACCACGGCCTCGCAGAATACCGGCGTGAAGTAGAGGTATCTTGTGCTTCTGCGTTTCGTACGGTGAGTGAGGTAACCGGAGGCCCACATCCCTCCCTATTCCCCTCCTCTTCCTCCCATCTCCCAAATATCCTTAAAGACCGGCAACGCACCTGCAGCATCTATGGTGTTGCAGATGTATGTGGGCGACGGTATCACTTACTATCAGGTGAACCGCTTGCTCGTTTGCCGTCTTTTCCATAAAAAAAAAAAAAATCATCATCATTTCAGCCTATTAGAAGTCCACTGCTGAACATAGGCCTCCCCAAAGATTGCCACGAAGCACGGTCCTGAGCCACCTGCATCCATCGACTTCCCGCAACACTGCGCAGGTCGTCACTCCATCTTGTGGGGTCGTCCCACACTGCGTTTGCCCGTACGTGGCTGCCACTCGAGAACCTTTTTCCCCAGCGGTTGTCAGTTCTGCGAGCTATGTGGCCGGCCCATTGCCACTTCAGCTTGCTGATCTTTACGGCTATGTCGGTTACCTTAGTTCTGCTGCGGATATTATCGTTGCAGACTCTATCACGCAGAGAAACACCGAGCATAGCCCTTAATGATAAAGTAAACCAGCTATCTGGGACGGTTCTAATGGAAATCTCAAACAGAATAACGCAAATCTAGTCACAACTAATAGTAATACAATCTATTCAAACCGATACGAAATAGATGAAATCGGATATTGCGAAGATGAAATCTTCCTTCAACTCTTGGATGGATATTGTATTTAGACAAGTTTCCATCCTCGAATCATTTTTGGGAACATCTGAAGTTAAAAAGGTTAAAAAATATTTTCGAAATGGTGGATGGATTGGATTTAGAAAGAAAGAAAGAAACAATGTTTTTTGAAACAAAATATAACAAATAATACAATATGTTGGATTATAGCAACGAAAAGGCACTTGCTGAATGTTAAATCTCGGGAACAGTTAAACAGACCCCGTTAAAACAAAAAGAAAGAAAATAACAAACATAACTAAACAAAGAAAACAAATATTGATGTTAAGGGATACAATTTAAAATTAATGACTTGACCTAATAATTTTGAAAAACAATTCTCTGCTCAATATATACCACAGAATATCACCTTAGAAAAACTTATGTAAATAAAACGAAACTCGATAATTACTAATTTACTATATGAAAAGGTTAAATCAATTACTGGAAGTCCTATGAAGGATGATCGGAAAAACGACCAATGTGTACGTCACTCTAACATAGAGATTAATGGTATTAGCCACAGAATCTCATCACAGAAATCACAGTCACAGAGTCTCACTACACATTGTAATTTTTCGATTAACCCGACTTGGGTCCTTTAGCAACCATAGTAGTTATTGAAAATGACCTCTAAATGTCCTTAAACAATAAAGCCCCTCCCCCATTTTAAGAATGCATCCCATATATAAGAGTGAAGATGACTTTCTTTCTTCTCTTAGGAGCTAACAACAGCAATGCCCGTCGCTTCATCTCAACACACACAATTTATTTATAGCATTATTTTTTTACATTTTTATTTAATGGAGGGTTCGTTCGTATGTACCGAACATGTCACCTTCATTGTTGCATGAACTATTCGGATCAGCCATACATGTATACATAGTCTTATGGATTCATAATTAAATTAACTTAATCTACCTGCCATTAAGCCCCAATTTAACAATTTGAAACAATATTCTAGCACTCTCGGATTCAGGAAATGCCAGAATCCTGTTACAAATACCGACATTATAATGCCGTGATAAGGCAGTACGTCTCTGAGTCTCATTCCGTATGCACTCCATGGTAATGTGAAGTACGTCTTCTATAAAGTTACACTGACTACAATATGGAGAATTAGTTTTGCCCATCATAAATCCAAAATTGTTCAACGGAATGCGACCAGATCGAAGTCTTAAGGCTGTGATCAAATCACGCCTTTTCATTCGCCTCTTTTCAAACCAAAGGGAACGTGGAAGGGTTTGGTTGATTTTTAATTCTCGTAATTTTCTTTTGTTAATTTTTTATTTTTATCTTTTTTGTATCGTAATTTTTATAATTCTAATATGTGTGTGTCTTTATATCAATAAATAGAAACAAATGAAACCCCAATATGTACAATGTTCCTCAGTGTAGGCGAAATAGTGCTATATTTCGTCTTAAAATTAATAAGTAAAGACACAGTGTGCTCGTTGCTTAATGCAACTTCAAAGAGCTTTATACTTTGTTAGTCAGACGGGAGTTAAGTGGAAATAACTGTAAATAGGAAATTTAACTTGTATTCCAAATTATTATCTATTATGATGGCGAAAATTCGAAATGCTCGATCGATATCTATGCGAGCACATATTTCTGTGTATTAAATATATTGGGCAGCCATGTTACCCTAGTGCTTCGGGCTCCCGCGTTAGTTTCATAGAGCGCGTGTGATCTGAGTTCGATCCCCGGTGCCGGCGCCACTAAAATTGCTAATAGCAATTTCAAGTGCTGTGAAATAATAAAAAATAAGGGCTGAGAAATAATAAAAAAAAAATTGATTTCGAGGATATGTGAAGCCCGCCAACTCCCAATGGAGCAGCGTGGCGGGTCCTTCCCGAATCCAAAACCCTCTCAGATATTTGCGATGGAGACCTTTACCCAGCGGTGGGCACTTACAGGCTGCTAATTTGTACCACTTTCTTACCTATTTACCAGGTGGTAGGTTCCTTCTCTGCTTAGGAGTCGTCGGTGAAGATGCCACACTCTTACTCATTTCTGCTTCTAATCATCAGTGTAACCACCGGTAGTGTTCCGGTTTGAAAGAAAGTTTCGACAGCTCGGTGGCGTAGTGGCTAAGCGCTTAGCTGCGGCGCTGTGGGTCGCGGGTTCGATTCCCGCAAGGGTCTAGTCTTTGTATGGACTACAAATAATTTCCGGGTCTGGGTGTTTCTCCATGTGCAATTTATGTATTTAAACTGCCTCCGCGACAAGCATAAACTCCTACAATGGAAGGTAACGTTTTATATAAAAATAAGACATAAAAAGGGAGCAAGTCCTCAGGGGCGACGAAACATCTGAAGCTTCTTCGACTTAAGTTGCCTGCAGGTGCTCATGACCTGCAGTAGCCACTAGGTTCCCGGATTCGAATCCCAGCAGACAATGTTTGTGTAACACAAATGATTGATCATGGGATCTGGTCGCGTTGTGTTGCGTGCCAGAGACACTTACCGTTCCACACATCTTGCCGCACATGTGTTACATCAAGTCCGGTACGGTAAAGACGTGTTAGGGCCTCTGTGTTTGCGCGTGCGCTTACGGCACTGTAATATCTCCTGCGCAGTTGACTACTTATAGTATTCCAAGGTCACCTATAAACTTATCTTTTCTCTTTTATTTCCAGGTATGTCACTGCTGTGTGCCGAAGACCAATAGTAGTAATAAGCAGCGTTAAAGGTAACTGAGATAACGGACGGACACGGTGTATTCATTAACTGTGATACGCAAATGAGACACGAACTGTGTTAATTTTAACTTTCGAATGACGTCGGTTTTCGACATGGCTAACTATTACACGTATATTCAATTTGCATATAAATCTAGACTGTGTATTTAACACAGATTGAGATGAAACAGAGTGATCATGTTTTATTGAAATATTTGTAACATATTGAATTTTCCTAATGATTTTTTTGTTAAGTTCGTATTCCAATATTTATAGTCGTCGTCTCCAATGCAACGATGCATATCGTACGAAGTTCTGAAGAACTCATAGGTACGAGCCCTCGACATAACCACGAACTCGAGTCTCCTGATGTGAAGGTAGATCCGCTAACCAACCTGTTATCGCGTGCTTTGTACTACCATCTGTTTTTATCAATTTGTATACAGCACCGTGACGTGACAGTTTGTCACCCTATTCCTTCTCTCCTAATACTTTACACAATATTTTAAGATATCAAGTGAGCTGTAAAACATCAGTTGGTGTTTGCCAGGTCGATTTCGACCACGGCGTCAATTTACGAATACTATTGGTAGTTGTCTACTGCGCAGGATATATATAACTAAAACTGTGCTGCAAGAAACACAGAGATCACATCATCTTGACCTTTCGGTATTCGATGTAATGAATATACGACAATATCGCTGGAAGGGCCAGTGCCTAAGATACGGGACGCATCTCAACATGACCAGATCCGATGTGCAATAACGTGTCTGTTACTCAAATACTTGTTGACAATTGGCACCTGGGATTCGAATCTCAGAACCATCAAGGTCGACAGACACATTTGCTGATCACTAAGGCAGACGGAGTGATACCTATCTGTATACAGGAAAGAATTTATAAGCAAGAAAGTGGTCGTGTTTTCGACAAGGTTTATTTACAACGTCTCGGCGACTACCAAGATCTGGGACCAATTATCACTAGAAGTATTGTTATCTTTGTCTGTTTCTCGGAGCCTCAGTGCCAGCAAAGGTGATAGCCCTTGTAAGTTAAGCAACGTCGCACTCTGTGTGTGTAAATTCGATAAAAGTAATCATCATCATTTCAGCCTATCACCAGTCCACTGCTGAACATAGGCCTCCCCCAAAGATTGCCACGAAGCTCGGTCCTGAGCCACCAGCATCCATCGACTTCCCGCAACACTGCGCAGGTCCTCCCTCCATCTCCGCGTTTGGCTGTACGTAAAAGCAAAAATATTAATAATTCTCAATAAACCAACGAGCATGCATGCGAAGATTGATGAAAGTGGAGGAAGCGAAAGACGTATGTAGCAAGTGGTAGGAGATTGTCTCTGCCTACCCCGTTGGGAACAAGGCGTGAATATATACATAGATACTCAATGGTCTAGCTAGAAATTTAGAGAAAAAGTGAAAATATAACGAGTTTTACAAAGGCTTGAAATATTCAGAATAGACATTTCATATGTTTTTAACAACTATTATAATCGTTAGCTGATTAAAAAATGTATGCCGAAAATCGATAATCATTATTTATCTACATTTTGTCAGTATGGCCTCCTATCTTATATTATATTCAAAAAAATCACAAAAATAAATATGCATACAAAAAAAAAATTGACACGCAATTGAAGCTCATCACTCCGTTCATTGTAATAAATAATTGGTCCGAGACCGGGATAATAGCCTGTGGTGGTACTTATCGCACGAACGTGAAACCGTGACACCGTGACACCGTATAGTCGTCTCTGATGTTTACGATCTATGGCAAATTGTAAACATACAGACGCCAAGGCTATCTGTACATAGGACGGGGCAGGAAATAGGCGCAGCTGACGTAGTGTGAATCATTTGATTGCATTGCTCTGTGAACATGCCTACCGATAGTTATACATGTTGTCTTGCTAAAGTATCTGTTGCGGTACGAAACTACAACGTAGATAAAACAAAAAAAGTGAAGCCAAGTAACTATATTTATAACCGTTGCATAAGCCAGTGGTAACTTGGAGGTGTGCGAGTGACGTGGGTGCGAATGCCGGCGCCGGCACCACTAAAATTATAATGCTCAATATTAATGCTGAATTTATCACTTGCCTGACTTGACGTGACAAGTAAAAAAAAAAAGAAACAAAGTAAGGAAAAAAAAACAAAAGAGAAAACAAACAAAAAGTTGACAAAATTCGGAGTGGATTAAGGAAAGTAAAATAAACACATTTTAATTACGGATCCTTAATTTACAATTTTCGCTTCTTTTATTATTTGGTACGTAAGTCATTACACTGTAATAATTGACTAAATAAATATTGCATCAATATTTGAAATGAACTGCTTAAACATTCAAATATTACAATCTTCACTTTCACAAAATGAAAAAACGCTTTGGTTCAGCCTACGGCGTGTATTCCATATACACAAGAGGACGTTGCTAATTACTTATGAACGGGAAACTGTGATACAAATACTTTGCTCTTATCTTACACCACTGTCTACCAAGGATGGTACAGCAGCCCGTGGACACCTCCAAGCAACTTCAATCGAAGGAGGTTACCAGATGTGTTGTCACCCCATTGTTCTAAGATGGAATGGCACACAGCTTGTAATTTCTTAAATCTTCAAACCGGAACTCAACAGTGGTTGGACTGCTGATGGCAGAAAAAGTCAAGACGGTGGCACCTACACGGGTCCTAGACTGAACAGAAGCCTACCACTTAGTGTATAAACACGTGTGAAGGAAAACTACTTGTCTGAAAAATCTTTCGGCAAATCGGATATCCTTCGAATTCCTTTATCTATACGTGGTAGAGCCAAGCGTTGGCTTTTGCTGCTGCTCAAATGGGCCGGATCGAACGGGTTCGTATCACGGCCTCACATGATATCGGCGTGAAGTAGAAACATCTTGTGCTTCTGCGTTTCGTTGGCTGAGTTCCAGAGGCTCACTCCTCATCCTCCCTCCCATTTTCCAAATATCCTTGAGGGCCGGCAACGCACCTGCAGCACCTCTGGTGTTGCAGATGTACGTGGGCGACGGTAATCACTTACCATTGCGGCTTGCTCGTCTGCCGCCTTTCCTATAAAAAATACCCTACCTAGGCTGGACAAGTTTACCAACATTTCCACAAGGTAAATACGTTATTGCAAAATATGCTATTTATAATTATCAGACGAAAACAGAAAAATTATCCTTCATAACGAGATTAGGCGGTCACGTGGCGCATAATTAAATTTGAAGCAATCTAGTAAGTAGATTATAAATAATGCACGCAAAATTTTCTACCGTTTTTGCTGCCGGGTTCGGGATGCGCGATTTAATTTCATATTATGCGAGTGATCTGGGTTCGAAACCGAAAGCGTTTCGAACGTCTCACACCTTTTCATACAAACTTTCAAGTCAAAAATCTTCGAAACAAATAAACCGATTTCAACGAGTCTTTGTGCTTGGAAAGTTTGTATGAAAAGCCGTAAATGCTCTTAACTGCAATTTTCATTGCTCAATGAAACCATGTGTTCGGTGGTGAGGGAAGACATGGTGAGGAATTTTTTTTTTTGTACTGGGTGACAAACTGATACCACCTTACGGTAAGTGGCTAGCCCATGCACACCTGCCAACAACTTTAATCGAAGGTGAATAAATGCCTTGTCATTCCTGAGGACTAAGATTGAATTATTCATAGCCTGTAATTATATCGGTTCTTCAACCCTTTGAACCGGAAGTTCACAATGGTATCACCACTGTTTGGCGGGAGAAACAAGGAAGAGGTGTTGCCACGACGGCTCCTGAGCAGTTATAGGACCACCTAGTGTCAGTATCTGAAAGAAAAAGAAGAGAAAGTTAAAGAAAATTCAAGAATAAGCGGTCTTAACTTCCGCCATCTGGCGTACTAGCTATATTTTTGAAGTGATATTTCCTCTGGGCGCGATGATAGTAAAATTTTATACGTGGGTAACGTTTCCGTGCAACGTTTCCGTGCAACGTTTCGGTTGGCTGCGAGTGTCTTGCACTTTGTATTGGAAGTGTGTAATATTAATTGGTTTATGTAGTGTACGTATTTCAGCAACGAGTAATATTTATTGATTAATTGTTAATTATTAATTGTTTATATAACAGGAAGTTATTTGGGAATGTATAGAAGTTTCGCTTTTACGTGTACCGTGTTACAAAGCGCTGTATTTTTTTAAATAACCTATATGAATCAAGTTGAGTACAGACAGAATAAAGGGATCACTTCCGATTAGTGTACTGACCGAAGCGTAAAGCTTTATTACAACACTATAAAGTGAAAGTTAGACGACCGACGAGACCGTTGGAATAAGAGGAGACTGGGCTCTACGCTCCAGCATTATAGATAGGCAGCTATTACAATTTAGTGATGTACCACGATTATTGTGTCTGTTTGCATATTTTTAGAAGTATTCGATGATCACTGAATGTACAGAAAGTGTTGTTACTGGAATATAATGGGGCTATGAGTACTAACGATTTTTTTCTATAAATAAAATTGTAATTCTTATAATAGAAGAGAAGTAAAGCATTATGTTTTTTTTAACTATAAATTAATAGATATAAATTAGTCTATTCTTCCTTTTCAACATCTGCTGTAAGAATATTTTTTAATATATAATAGTGTAACAAATAATGTTAAATATTTGTCAAAACTATGCTAAATATACTTAGGCACAAGCACCCACGCCTGTATCTATATGGTAAAGTAAAGTACCAGTCTTTAAGTGCCCACTTCTGGGCGAAGGCCTCCTTCTCAAATACGAGTATCAGAGAGGGTTTAGGAGCCGGGAAGGGCCCGCCACGCTGCTCCAGCTCTTCTACCTGTATGGGTAGGCAGAGAATATGGATTTAGACCTTGCACGCCACAGCGTAACCAAACGGTCTTCCGCAATCCACTTTTCGCCGATTTTTTAAATCTTGCGGATTACATGATTAGTCAGTGGTATTTATCTAAAATACAGATCCTATAGTAGGTAAAAGTAAAGTAGCAGCCTGTAAGTGCCCACTGCTGGGCATAGTCCTCCTCAAATGTCTGAGAGGGTTTTGGAGTCGAGAAAGGCCCACCACGCTGCTCCAGTGCAGGTTGGCGGACTTCACATGTCCGAATAATATTATTTTATTTTTTCTCATGTTTTCCTTCACCGCCGAGCACCTGCTAAATACAGCACTTAAAATTGCTGTTAACAATTATAATGGTGACGGCCTCAGGGTTCGAACTCAGGTCACTCGCGTTCTATGAAATTAAAGCGAGCGTATTGAGGACTGGGCTACCAGGGCTCTCATAGTAGTATATACACATATACATTTAAAATTATTGCCCTTTCTTCCCGTGGATTTCGTAAGAGACGACTTTGGGAAAAGCCTTGAAAATCGCAATGACTATTGACAGATGGCGGGATAATCATCAAGGAAAATAGGAGACGCTAGCCGAGCGTGGCCTGCAGTGTACAATCTACAGGCTGTTCAGGAAGCAAGGATCCGTTGCTTAAACCGCCAAATATTACATTCGTACCAGTTTTAGTCTTCTATTGCACATCACTACTTGTTTCATCGTGTGCAGAGGCAACAGTAGTAAATTTCGAGTCAAATTTTCATAGCGTCTCGATACTTAATATTACAAGTTCTTTAATGGCCAGACCCGTTTTATAGCTCATGTTGAATTATATTTGTCCGGTGTGTATGTGTGGCTTCTTTTAGTTGCCGCTTACGTCACTCTCGGGTAGGAAGGGGCGGCGCTTAAGCCGTTACACACTACCTTAGTTAGCTACCGTTAGTTATAATTGAAATAATAATGCAAGTGGGAAATCGCCGCGCTGCTCCGGAATGCTTGTGCGTACTTCAGATGTCCTCAGAGTATTTCATTCACGACGATATTTTTCGACGCCAATCACGTCGACACGTTTAAGCTTAAGCATTTAATATTACAATAAGTTGCGCCGGCGCTGCTTTACGAACCCAGGTCCCTTCCAATCGGCCTGTAGATAGTCATCTGCAGGACCTAGGCCTCTCCCATAAGGAGCGTTTACCATATCCACCCACACAGACACCACGCTCCTTGGACGCTGCTGGCCGTCGTCGGTCCGTTTAATTTAGGTTTGGTCACCATCTGTCGGTAGCCATTGCAATTTTGAAAGATTTTCCCTTAGTCGCCCCTTACTACACCCACGGGAAGAAAGGTGGTGTCAGATTATTACGCCGATACCACACCGCAGGTCCCCTTCCTCTGTATTATTATGAAGTAACTATTCTTTTTGATCCTTAAAGGATTGGTTTGTGGATTATATACTTAGCTTTACTCCAAAAACAATGAGCATTCATAATATTTGGTTAATACGAATTGTGAGGGCTTGGCTGTGTTGTCATGGGCCCTGTTTCTCCGACACTGCATCTGACTCCTCGAATCTTAGCTCATAAGCTTTTCAATGGATATGGGTAGGAGAGTGAGGAAGAGCCGTGGTAGCCTAGAGGTCAGGACGCTCAATTTAGTTTCATAGAGCGCGAGAGACCTGGTCGATCCCCGGTGCCGGCACCAATAAAATTGTTAATAGCAATTTTAAGTGCTGTATTTATCACGTGCTCAGCGGTGAAGGAAAACACCGTGAGGGAACCTGCATGTCTGAGAAATAATAAAATTATTAATTCGAGGATATGTGAAGTCCGCCAACCAGTGCTCCAGTGCGAGCAGCATGGCGGGCCCTTCCCGGCTCCTAAACCCTCTCTGATACTCGTATTTGAGAAGGAGGCCTTTGCCCAGCAGTGGGCACTTATAGCCTCATAAAAAAAAAATGGGTAGATAATTATGCCGTTCACCACTGCCGATGGTATGAACGTTGTCGCCGTGGTCGCAGTCTCCCAGAAGGACACCAGTTATATTATAGTTGAACGTATGAAAGTATGTTTTGTAAATACATCGCCGACATTGACTGATCGAGTATCGTGGGCGTGGGAGTGACGTGTGGTCCCGACTTATTTGGATGACCGGTGTCGGCACCAAACAGGACACGCCTTCGCGTTACCGGATAACCTTTTACGGTGCCTAGTGATCTTTGTTTAGATTTGTGTAAATCATGCTTAATTGATTTCAGAGCTTAATGGATTTTTTCATAGCCATAATTTGTTTTAGTTTTGCGTGGGGGGAAGTATGCTAACACATAACAGTCACCGCAGGGCAGTGACTGGTTATGTCTGAATCAACTGACGTTGTGGGATTTGGGAGTTGTGGGACCGAGTAAAGCGCCCACGGCTTAGTAACCCTATTGGCGCGGTGGCTTTGACAGCTTCGGCATAAGCGATTCGCGAGCAAAAAGCCCACAAGTAAAGCTAGTCACATTTTGATTTACGCGCTTAAAGTCGAGTTTTTATTCGTTTATAATGTTGTTCACATTCAGAACCCACAAGGCCAAAGACACTCCTGTGTTGTCAGTCTGTCATTTTGATATATTCTTCTTGGTCCTTAATTTTTTGTCACTTTAGTGATTTATCTCAACTATACATACATGTAACAAATATACGCGCAAGCTGATTATAACTTCTGAATCAGTTTTTTTTTTTTTAACATTTTAAATATAAATTGGTTTCGTTAGTCGTTGCAGATTATTTCTAAATTATCACCGTGCAACATTACATTTAAAGCCCACGCATCAAGCAAATCAACATTAATTATATAAACACTTACCGCCTACAATTAATTATCAATCCAATAGCCAAATTAAGTTCAAGGTTGTTAATAATATATGTATTTACATAACTATTATGCCAGCAATATCATCCGATTGAAACAGTTTTATTGACTATGCTATATTTATTAAGTAAGTATGTTGTATCGTATATACTCAAGAATCAGCTAGATCGATGTGGGGCAGCGGTGTCTGGGTTGTGTGGTGACTATATTACTAAAACCATTATTACCAATGTAATTCCATCGCCTGATTGAACTTGAACAAGCACTAGCTCCCCTACAGCACGACACAGGCCGCCAATGAATCAATAACCTCGGTACGGAGTTCAATGCTGACTCATACATTAAACAACGGGAGGGGAGGGTTCGTTTACTCGAACAGCAATTGAAGCCAACAATTGCCCTCTCAAGTGGCGTTTTATACTTAATTTAGATGCGCTTATGAATCATCTATTTCAAGCGGATCACATATCAAGATTAATTAAGCATATAAATAATGATTAACGTAAAATGATACTACTGCCCATCCCCTGTTTGATTCACTACTCTATTATATCTGCAAGAAAGCGCCAGCAAAATCCGGCATGCATTTCTTCGAAGACCCATACCTCCTCACGCTGGACAACCTTTTTTTTTTATGAGATAGTCGACAAACGTGCAAGCGGTTCACCTGATGGTAAGTGATCGCCCACGTACATCTACAACACTAGAGGTGCTGCAGGAGCGTTGGCGGCCTTTAAGGATATTTGAGAGATGGGAGGGAGGATGAGGAGGGGATGCGAATGAGAAGTGGGCTTTAGTTTATCTCACTCATCGAACGAAACGCAGAAACACAAGATGGCTCTACTTCACGCCGGTATTCTGCGAGGCAGTGGTACCAACCCGGTCGACCTGGCCCATTCGAGCAGCAGCAAAAGCCGCCGTATGAAACTGGGTTAGTGAGCGCTGTGCTGGTGCCCTCGAATTAATGATGCTGCTCTTCATCAATAATCCGTGGGATTTGAATTCGGAAAATTCAGATGGACGTTCTGAATGAATGAAAATTCTTTATACTTCGACGTAAGATAGATAATTACGTCTCATTATCATTTTTTTTACAATCTACCACCGTTTCGTAATGAGGCTCCTCTAACGGAGAAGAAACAGCAATAGAAACTCGGATACCTACGGGGTTGCTTTCTTTTTTGATTTATGTTTGCAATAATTGTAATCTAAATGCCACAGTAATACAGTGGCCCATCGAACTAAAGCACAAGTGCACTGCAAACTCGAGCAGACCGGCCTCCGCGAGCAGCATCTGTTCAGAAGTATGACGCCTCACTAATGCCACTGCCATGCGCTCGCCAGAGCTTTGTTCGTTTGCCAGTGAGGTGCACCGCGTGCAGCGTGCTTGGCGTTTGGAGATAAAAATATAGAAAGAGATGGCACATGCTACGGGAATCTATTTTCTAGTTAGTGCTTAGTCTAGTTGTATCCTGCGAATGGTGCATCCATTTTTATAACTGAGAGATTATATTCTATCGCTAATTATAATAATATTCTAATTCTGGTTGGATTACTATTATTTACTGTATTTTATTTTCGGTATTATGTTTAGTTTATATTAGTAGATATTTTATTGTATATTAGTTATTTTGTCGTGTGGAATGGATTTAGAGGTATTTGTTGATAACCCAAAGAGACGAGAAGTTTATGTAAATACCCCTTTAGTGTGCGCTCACTGTCGCCATGTACAGCCTAGCCTGCGGAGTACATAAGAACAGTTCATATGATTTGGTTAAGCGTCCCCCCTGTCATTGATCCTTTTTGATGACTTGTCAAATTTTGCGCTAATTTTTTTTTTTTATTTATATCGTAAACGATTTTATTTAGTTGTTAATAAATATGATATTTATTATCACTTATGATTTAGCACTCTATTCCCATAGTAATGGTATCGTTGTAAGCAACTTTTAGGTAAATTGCTTTGTAATGAACTGTAAAATAAATTAGAAAAAAATTACTTCTGCTGTCTCATCGGTGCGAAGTATACCGAGCTCTCTTGTCCGAGTTGCGGTTGAGTGAAATGTGGTTCCAACCGAATGCCTCGTTAAGTACATATGTACTAAATAGGTTGTTGTATTTTAATAATTGTGGTGAATGCACTAAGGCTCTTTCATATCACACCATAATAGTATTGGATTGTCTTTAGCAAAAACCATAGACGGTTGTTTTCTTTCTAATAGCCTTAGATTTTATAGACAATTGTATATAATCCGGCATAGTCCGGGTAACGTAGAATGGCCTATGCCGGGTACGACTATAGTAGGTAGGTAGGCAGGTAGGTGATAAGGGTTTAAGCTTTAAGTCTTGAATTAATTTATGTACAGGTATCTATGTAAGTGTGAAAGTAATTTTATGCATTTCATTAGTGTTGTAGTTATATAATATAAACGAGTATTTATTTGTAATTTATCCAGTAAAGTAAGTCTAAGTAAAATTCTAGTAGTAGACATAAAATCTCAAATCGGTTATAGACATCCGCTTGCCGAGTGTGATCTTATCCTTCAGTGCTGCTGCTCAGGGCTGATGAAGCCTATGGCAAGAATTATCCGCAGATAAATTTGTAGTAAATTCATTAAGCAATACCCCACAGCTATACTTATTTCTATACGCCCTGGGTTGGCTGGCAGACAACTCCAAAGATCATTAAGTTCGCCATTTGTAATCCTATTGGTGAACACAGTAAAGAAACAAAGAAACACGTTTATTCAAGAATACAACAGGAACCGAAAAAAATCATAACAAAAGCAAATTATAAATTAAACCTATAATATCTTGAAGAAGTGAAAATATTATACAAGAGTAAAACTAAGTCTGTTTTGTAGCATAAGACCGCGTAATGTACTGGAGTCAGTAATAGTCGAGATTCGACTTCAATAGATTCGAGATTTAGACTAAACCCCGACACTGATTTTCAGTCAGGCACATACGTCGAGGCAGCTCGTGGGGCTGGTCTTCTAAAAAGTATGAATAAACGTACTGTAGAGATGTTTAGTATGAGACTACATTCACATACATTACATCAAATACCACTCCAAGAATAACGAACGCAGCTTAAAGCAATAATCGGCAGACACAAGTCGTCATATTCTAATATTGCGCATTGAATAAAATATTAAATTCTGTAAGATGGAAATTAACCTATGCCGCTTTAGTAATGTCGAGAAAATGAGTTGCTACAAAGATGGAAGCAATATTCACGGTAGATGGCGCGTAAACTCTCTAGACGTGATTACGTATGCCAAACGTTTTGAAGGATAATCTTTTCTCATTAAAGATTCATTACAATTTAATGGCAGAAAACATTCCAGACCGTTTCCGGTACTTTCAGCAATTACCATCTCAGTTATGATAGAGAAAAATTCATTCAGAACGTTAATAGAATCAGAAATCTTTTATTCCAGGGGTAGTAGGATAACATACTTGACGTAATACCTTGTGCAATATGTAATAATGAACTTGTAGTTGAGAGCGTTTACGTCTCACAGCTTTCCATACTAAATAAAGTCTGAAATCTCCGAAACTAATATGTCGGTTATTATACGAGCAAAAGGTTATTATAGTTATACGTATATCTGCAACACCTGCAGGTGCGTTGCCGGCCTTTTAGAATATTTGGAGAATAGGAATTAGGATCGGGAGGTGGAATAGGGGAGGAGGAGAAGACCTCCGGGTTACCTCACTTCTCGCCTCTACTTCACGCCGGTATTCTGCGAGGTCGTGGTACTACCCCGGCCAAGGCAGCTCATTTAAGCAGTAGCAAAAGCTGCCACTCGGTTAATACTAATATACATATAAGCAGGGATACATAGGTTTAAAAAGTTTATGGAACTTTAAAGACCTCAGACTTTCTGCCTTTAAACAAGTGATGGACTCCTTGCCTGGAAGTCGTCTGGGTTGATATCACACTCTTACCCTTTTCTATCGCCAAACTAATGAAGAGCTGAATGGCATTCCATCTTCGTCCTCAGGGGTGATAAGGCATCGGTAACATTCTTCGATTGAAGTTGTTTACAGGTGTCTATGGCCTGCATTATTCACTTACCATCAGGATTGTTAGCTCTCTATTCACCCCAGTCCAATAAAACTATAGTCCACACTAGATAATATACACTACCAAAGTTCAAAAGGCGTACACATTTTTCGCCTTTATGAAGCATAACCTCTTGGCGTACCTAACGGATGAGCATTGGAACGTGGATTCAAATCCCAGCTGAAGTATTGATCACCGGGCCTGGTAGAATTATGTAGTAAGTATATCTCTGACACTGCATCTAAACCTTCCTCTGCTCTTATCCTATTAGCATCAGGCTGCAGCAGGGTAAAGTTGTAATTAACTTCCTCTGTACGCGTACATCTGCGGTCTATAACATAACATATATGTAAAAAAAAACTCTCACGATGTATATAACCCATAATGGGGTGGTTTAAGTTCATTGGTACGAGCCCTCCACAAAGGTGATCAAATTCGAGACTTCCGATTCGGTTGCAAATCCCCATCAGTGTACGGTACCCTCACACTGTTGCTGCTCCCTATCACTAGTCTGTGGGCTTTGGGTTTGGCAAATTCTGATACGAATTTTTCGCCATGTTTCGATCGCTGGAGCCTCGTTTGTTAGCGGGCTGGGTGCGCCACGTGCACGTTTAGGCACCACTACTGCCACTACTAGATCGGGCCTATTTTTGTCCACAACTGACAAAACTGCTGCACATAGATCTCTCCAAGAAAGCTGGCGCACATCACTTAGAACGTATCCGTGGAGAGAGGCTGGGTAAGCGAATCGGTGAAAAGTCCAATCACCTGTCACCGTTATGTAGTGTGAGTCCCGAATTTGTCTTTCTATTACATGGTCGTCATACAATACAACGCTCTTCATGCGAATGGTATTTCATCATTTCTTATTTACGTTGTGATAGAATATGGTCACGTTCGAAGAAACGGGGTTATCGTTGGTCAAAGTAACGTATTAAGTTATGTGATATATTATAATTTTCTCCTCATTAGGGTGTTTGTAAAATATTTTATTACGTACTGTAATACTACTATTGTGTAATTCTGGTGGTAATCTTAATAACGATCGGTTTCAGTTTCAAATTAAAACGGATTCGACCGTCCGGAACTTGAAGTTTATTATTTCCATGTAACCGGCGGCTTTTGCTGCTGCGCGAAAGGGCGGTACCGGCGTCGCAGAATACCAGAGCGAAGCATCTTGTGCTTGTGCGTTTCGTTCGGTGTGTGAGGTAACCGGAGGCCCAATCCGCGTTATATCTCCCCTTATCCCTCCCACAAATATGGGTAAATGCCGCATGTTTGGGTCATCCTACATATGCTTGTTCGTACCGTTTGATCGTTTGTCGCATTTCCTATTAAAAAAATAAGACCCATGAACCTATACGACATTATAATAGCTGACGTTTAGGGCACAATAAATACGCCATGATAGCTGATAGTCGAGTAGTTAGGCTAGCTCAGGTACCATAGGTGATCAGGAGGCCCGAGTTCGTTTTTCTATCTAGTGCCCCTATCCCTATCAAGGAGTTTTTCGAAACCTCTGTCCACTCCCATCATTGGAGGTGCGGTCGTGAGAGTTTATTTATTTTATAATATATCCCGCGCATAGCACTACCACGTACCACTCGTGATCAAACTGACTGTGCTGTAAAACAACTTAAAACTCGGCGAATGTAATAAAAAAGTTATTAAACTAGTAAATAGTAGTTTAATTTAGAATATACCGCGCAGTTAATTTATGATTATGAGAACGTATTATACCTGGTGGAGCCAAACGGCAGCTTTGCTGCTGATTCGAGCAGGGTCGGATCCACCGGTGTAGTACCATTATCACGCAGAATACAGCCGTGAAGTAGAGTCATCTTGTGCTTCTGTGTTTCGTTCCCTCGTCCCACTCCTCATTCTGTCTCTTTTTTCATAATCATAATCATAATCATTTCTTTGCGGAATATAGGTATTTTACAGATGTGAATTATACATTGATTCGCTATATTCTACTACTCTATTCAACGGAGTAGCAAATATTTAAATATTCGCTAAAAAGATTGTCACATTATTTAATAATTAATATTAAACATGACAAAAAATAAAAGATTGATATTAAAATGTCAATATTAGAAAGCAGAAGTCAAATGATAAATAAAATTACCAGAAGTATTGGTCCAACAAAAATTCATTAACATTATAATAACATTTTTGAGTCAATATATTGCGCAATCTTTTCTTAAATAAATTCGTATTTCATGGCTTTTAATTTATTTGGAAGTTTGTTATAAATCTTGGGTGCCATGCAGAGATCACTCTTATTCATGAGCATTGAGTTGCTTTAGCGTACACATATTCTAAGGATGTCACGCCTACTGCGATTGTGACTTGCTTTCGGAAACATTACTAAGTTATTCCCTTCCTCCGAATATCCTTTAAGAATGCAGCTACTCTGATCGTGCAGATATACGCGGGCGTAGGGTATCATTTATCATCAGGTGTGCACGTTAGCTCCCTTTGCCATAAAAAAAAAACTTAAAATATTGGACCACTACAACATTACGCCTTTCCACTGAACACTTCTCTACATCGTATAAAAACTAAATACCTCGACGCTCCACGAAATTGCTCCACATAAGGATTTGATGCTTCGCCAGTTTCAAGGTATTGGGGAGATAAGAAATCAACCCGCGTCTCTTGAGACATCTGCTTTTACGTGACGTTAGACGTAATTGAATCAATTAGATTGTGATTATTTAGCTTTCTACATTTGTGTGTTGTGCATTATGTGTGCGTGCTTGTATGAATGTGTGTGAGTTTGTATTATTAAATACGTTCATGTATGTGATACAATCAAAGTCAATTAGTCGTAATGTAGTCATATATGAATTTAATTAATTTTTTTAATTAAATTCTTGCGACCACTCCACCTGATGGTAAGTGGCCACTAGAGTCGATGGACACCTGCAAACTACTTCAATCGAAATTAGGTTACAGATGCGTGGTCACCGCTAAGGACTAAGATGGGATGCTGCACAATCTGAATTTATATTGGCTGTATAGTTTTCAAACCGCCACACAACAGCGGTCGCTCAGGCGTCTGAAGTGTTATAACATGTTTTTCCTCGCCAGCAGGTTGCCAAGTGGTCAGGGCGCTCACTTTAGCTTCATAGAGCGCGAGTGACTTGGGTTAAATCCCCGGTGCCGCCTCCACTAAAATTGTTAGTAGCAATTTTAAGTGCTGTATTTAACACGTGCTCAGCGGTGAAGGTAAAAAAACATCGTGAGTAAACCTGCATGACCGAGAAATAATAAAAATATTATTTCGAGGATATGCGAAGCCCACCAACCCGCACTGGAGCAGCGTGGCGGACCCTTCCCGGCTCGTGAACCATCTATGATACTCGTATTTGAGAAAGAGGTCTTTGCCCAGCAGTGAGCACTGACCGGCTGCTACTTTACTTTACAGCACGTGGTGTCCTTTGCTGGTTGGAATAAGAGGCTCTGAAGGTACAGAGAGGCGATGCAACGGTACTGCTACCCACACCAACCCGTCTGGTCTGAGTTCGGAGGAGCCCTTAAAAGCGTTTACGCCTCAAAAAAATAAAACGTTCATGGTAAAATACAGCGGATTTTAAGTTTTCCCTAATTACAGATAACTCCAATTATAAGAAGATTGAAGAAAGTGGAAGAAGCGAAAGACATATGTCATGACCGTAGCAGGTGCAAAAAGATTGTCTCTGCCTACCCCGTTAGGAGCAAGGCGTGAATATATACGATACGATACTAAAATTATCTACTTTGTTACTAGAAATTTCGAGAATGTACTCTACTAACTTTTTAGAGGTATAATACCATGCTTTTCCGTGTAGCTTCATTAAAATCAGCTTATTCACTTCGAAGAATTTGGGCATAAAAGTTTGTATCAAAAGCCGTGAGGCGTAAAAGCTCTCCAAAGGAGTACATCTGATTTTGCTAGCTCTGTTTAAGAAGATGGATACATCGGAGTAAAGCATTCAACTTCCTCGCTTATTTTTACAAAAATACCATTTAATTATTTCACCATTTATTTATTTATTTATTTAAACTTTATTTAAATACCTTTATAAGAGTATTATAAAGGGTGGACTTAATGCCTTTTGGCATTCTCTGCCAGTCAACCCGAGGCGTAAAGAGATATTGTTAAGGTGCGAAACATTAAAGTTGTTAAAAAAAAACTAAAATACTATAAATATTATAACTAAACCAAAGGGTATTCTGTGTCTTAATTATACATTTACCATTTAAACATGACCTGACGAAAGCCACGATGATTTCTGTTTGTTTTTTTTAGTTAAATTTACGTCATACCGATCAGTGTCTAAATAATCAGGCCGGTGACGAGGAGCAGCGTTAAAGGTTTTAAAATTTTCGAAATCGCTATTATTTCACAAGGATTTCTGGTCTGTCAATTCTGATGTAACGCTTGTGCCGATCTAGAATACAGACTGCAGACTTCCTAGAGATGTTAAACATCAACGCTCAAGAACATCGATGCCTGCCGAGGTCGATTCGCGGGACGATTATTGAAATGAAATGAAAATTAAAAATCTTCTTCGACGTAAGAAATTCAGATTTCGTTTGTCAATTGTAATTTTTTTTTAAATCTACCACAGTTTCGTAATGAGGTTCTTCCGGCGGAGAAGAATTCGGCGAAAAAACCCTGTAGATATCCTATTTTTAAAACAGATTTTATACATTAAATATTATAATTAACATAAAATTAAAAAGCAACGAACAGACTATTAAATCACATACTAAGATAAAATCAAACACCAAAAAAGCGTCGCTGACCGGGTCCAGCGAGCATCGTCTGTTCTCGAGCATGACGCATTGAATATATACATTATATTATAACAAATATAAAGCATATATTTAGTAAAGAAGAGGGATGTGTCAGTGGTATACTGGCTTGGGATCCTGTAATAAACAAAATTAATTCCTAAGCCAGCAAGGCATACCGCTGCTGACGGTAGCGCGGATCAACTATGACATCATGACGTCTATCACCTCAGTCCCCCCGTGACCACGAGCGCTGTAAAAAAAAACTCGAAACGTTGGGTAATAAAAAAGTTAAAATTGAACGCCATAAATTCCGCATAATCAGTTTAATTTCAACATGACTAAGAGTTTGACAGTTCTTTGAATACATTTTCTATTTTTCGGCTGTAACCTATTAGAAATGCCAAAGGTACGGTGGATTTAGGGTGTTTTATGATACAAATCGATTTAATAGCCATACGTCTAGGGTTGCCAACTTTTTTTAGAAGTACTGAAGTATATAAAATTTTGAGAATATACAAACTTATAAAACATACTTTATTTGTTATTTACTACTACTTAGTACCTATTATTTTATTGGTATGTACAAATTTTTAGTGTTTTGTTGTTCTTTTTGCGGTTCATAACAATTTGACCAAAAAAGTCAGAGTTAATGTAAACAGAGTAGTTTAGGGTACTTTATTAGTCTTATATAGATAATAAAATATTTCAGTGTACGGTTGGCAGCCCTACATACCTCCTTAAACTAGTTGTATTCTAAAATTAAATTTTGCAAGCTTGTTTCACGTCCCAGTAATCTTGAAAGAACAACAGTTAGGTAAAGTGTACAGAAGAACAAATGTATTATTAATTCTTTGCGCATCCTGCATAGATAATAAATTAAAATATATTTGAACTAGAGCCGTGGTAGCTCAGCGCTCAAGGCGCGCGCTTGAATTCCATATTACGCAACAGGGTTGGAACCCACTAATTATACTATAATTGTTGAGGAACTCTGCATGTCTGAGAAACAATAAAATGTTTCAAGGGAATGGGAAGTCACACTAGAGCACCGTGGCGGACACTATCATTGGAACTTTGAGCAGCAATGTCACAACTAGAGGCAAATTTAAATTTTTGGGTTTTTTACGAAGCCCTAATAGAGCTTACGCCGTCTGTCCCTCTGTCTGTCCTACATTCCAAGGGCAAGGAAATTTTCAAGGAATGTGTGTTATTATGGTGGATATCCTAACAAATGGGTAATAAAAAGTTAAAATTGAACGCCATAAATTCCGCATAATCAGTTTAATTTCAACATGACTTAGAGTTTGACAGTTCTTTGAATACATTTTCTATTTTTCGGCTGTAACCTATTAGAAATGCCAAAGGTACGGTGGATTTAGGGTGTTTTATGATACAAATCGATTTAATAGCCATACGTCTAGGGTTGCCAACTTTTTTTTTAGAAGTACTGAAGTATATAAAATTTTGAGAATATACAAACTTATAAAACATACTTTATTTGTTATTTACTACTACTTAGTACCTATTATTTTATTGGTATGTACAAATTTTTAGTGTTTTGTTGTTCTTTTTGCGGTTCATAACAATTTGACCAAAAAAGTCAGAGTTAATGTAAACAGAGTAGTTTAGGGTACTTTATTAGTCTTATATAGATAATAAAATATTTCAGTGTACGGTTGGCAGCCCTACATACCTCCTTAAACTAGTTGTATTCTAAAATTAAATTTTGCAAGCTTGTTTCACGTCCCAGTAATCTTGAAAGAACAACAGTTAGGTAAAGTGTACAGAAGAACAAATGTATTATTAATTCTTTGCGCATCCTGCATAGATAATAAATTAAAATATATTTGAACTAGAGCCGTGGTAGCTCAGCGCTCAAGGCGCGCGCTTGAATTCCATATTACGCAACAGGGTTGGAACCCACTAATTATACTATAATTGTTGAGGAACTCTGCATGTCTGAGAAACAATAAAATGTTTCAAGGGAATGGGAAGTCACACTAGAGCACCGTGGCGGACACTATCATTGGAACTTTGAGCAGCAATGTCACAACTAGAGGCAAATTTAAATTTTTGGGTTTTTTACGAAGCCCTAATAGAGCTTACGCCGTCTGTCCCTCTGTCTGTCCTACATTCCAAGGGCAAGGAAATTTTCAAGGAATGTGTGTTATTATGGTGGATATCCTAACAAATAGGTAATAAAATGAAGAGGGGTACATACCCCATACAATATGCTGATTTTAGACGTTTGATTTTAGACCTGGGTTCGATCTCAGGTGCCGGTACCACTAATATGTTAGTAGCAATTTTAAGTGCTGTATTTACCAGGTGCTCAGCTCTGAAGGAAAACATCGTGAGGGAACCTGAATGAGAAATATTAAAAATATTATTTCGAAGATATGTGAAGCCCGCCAACACGCACTGAAGCAGTATGGCGGGCCCTTCCCGGCTCCAAAACGCTCTGAAATACTTGAGAAGGAGGCCTTTGTCCAGCAGTGTGAAGTAGCAGCCTGCAGGGACCATAGTCGCTGGCTGCTACTTCACTTTTACTTTACATGCTTTATTAATATAATAAATTTTAATAAGAGTATATTCTTAGACTATAAATATTTTTTTACATCGCTTCGACTCCATATTTCGTTACTTGACATTTTATTACCTGACCTTTATGATACTATTGAATGCTCTGACATATTGTCGTTATTTTCCTAGTAAAGTTCAACGAAACTAGCACCGTGTCATATTGTAAAGCACGTAACTTACAGAATTATTAAGTTAGATCGGCTCGAACCAAAACTTTAACTACTTTTTTTATGCGTAAGCGGGCAACCGAGCTAGCGGCTCACCTAATGGTAAGTGTTTACCGTCGCCCACGTACATCTGCAACACCAGAGGTGCTGCAGAAAGATATTTGGGGGATGGGAGAGATGATGTTACCTCTCTAACCGAACGAAACGCATAAGCACAAGATGCCTCTACTTCAAGTCTGTATTATGCGGGGTCGTGGCACTACCCCGGATGAGCCGGCCCATTCGAGCAGCAGCAAAAGCCGCCGCTTGCCTCTACCACGATATACTGCCACACCAACTCGTCACTGCGCTCGAAATCGACCAGGAAAACATAACCATCATCATTGTGTTCCAGGGAAAGGATTTAGAAAACCGTAGAGAAAGTTCATAACAGAAATCCTTAGAGCACGGTACATAAGATGTATGTTAACTATAAATGTATTATCTGTATCAAGATCATGCCATAGACAAGTTACGGCAGTCAGTGTTATTTCTGTATCTCTCTTATAATAACGTAAGACGGAGCGCCGTTGCAATGTTGCACTGAGAGATCTGTTCCGAAACTCGTTCTGTAAAAGGATGAGCATGCTACGCTAGAAATTATGGTATAAGGTAATACAAAAAGTAAAGACAGATTTATAATTACAAAACAATAAGCAACGTAGCGCACCGGCTTCGCTCGAACAGATCTGTAATATGTGAATTAAATGTGAATATGTTACATAAACCCACCTCGAGAAATTTTCTAAATGATGCCAGGAATTCGTATTGAAATGAATTTAGACGTTTGATTTTAGACCTGGGTTCGATCTCAGGTGCCGGTACCACTAATATGTTAGTAGCAATTTTAAGTGCTGTATTTACCGGGTGCTCAGCTCTGAAGGAAAACATCGTGAGGGAACCTGAATGAGAAATATTAAAAATATTATTTCGAAGATATGTGAAGCCCGCCAACACGCACTGAAGCAGTATGGCGGGCCCTTCCCGGCTCCAAAACGCTCTGAAATACTTGAGAAGGAGGCCTTTGTCCAGCAGTGTGAAGTAGCAGCCTGCAGGGACCATAGTCGCTGGCTGCTACTTCACTTTTACTTTACATGCTTTATTAATATAATAAATTTTAATAAGAGTATATTCTTAGACTATAAATATTTTTTTACATCGCTTCGACTCCATATTTCGTTACTTGACATTTTATTACCTGACCTTTATGATACTATTGAATGCTCTGACATATTGTCGTTATTTTCCTAGTAAAGTTCAACGAAACTAGCACCGTGTCATATTGTAAAGCACGTAACTTACAGAATTATTAAGTTAGATCGGCTCGAACCAAAACTTTAACTACTTTTTTTATGCGTAAGCGGGCAACCGAGCTAGCGGCTCACCTAATGGTAAGTGTTTACCGTCGCCCACGTACATCTGCAACACCAGAGGTGCTGCAGAAAGATATTTGGGGGATGGGAGAGATGATGTTACCTCTCTAACCGAACGAAACGCATAAGCACAAGATGCCTCTACTTCAAGTCTGTATTATGCGGGGTCGTGGCACTACCCCGGATGAGCCGGCCCATTCGAGCAGCAGCAAAAGCCGCCGCTTGCCTCTACCACGATATACTGCCACACCAACTCGTCACTGCGCTCGAAATCGACCAGGAAAACATAACCATCATCATTGTGTTCCAGGGAAAGGATTTAGAAAACCGTAGAGAAAGTTCATAACAGAAATCCTTAGAGCACGGTACATAAGATGTATGTTAACTATAAATGTATTATCTGTATCAAGATCATGCCATAGACAAGTTACGGCAGTCAGTGTTATTTCTGTATCTCTCTTATAATAACGTAAGACGGAGCGCCGTTGCAATGTTGCACTGAGAGATCTGTTCCGAAACTCGTTCTGTAAAAGGATGAGCATGCTACGCTAGAAATTATGGTATAAGGTAATACAAAAAGTAAAGACAGATTTATAATTACAAAACAATAAGCAACGTAGCGCACCGGCTTCGCTCGAACAGATCTGTAATATGTGAATTAAATGTGAATATGTTACATAAACCAACCTCGAGAAATTTTCTAAATGATGCCAGGAATTCGTATTGAAATGAATTTAGACGTTTAGAAGTTTTAAGCGAATACACAGCCAAATGAAGATTGAGACTTTATTTATGAAAATAGGTAAGAAACGTCAATAAAGCAGATTGTTATTTCTGTTTCCTAAATCTTTTTGCTGTTTACCTCTACCTTACGAGACCCACTAGAAAACAGGCTGGAGCGTGTCACGGCCTTAAACATTAATTGATGATTTACTACGATCCAGTTATATCTTCCACAACGTGGTAGAGCCAAGTGGCTTTTGTTACCGCTGGAATGGGCCGGCTGGACCAGAGTAGATTCAAGGGTTTAAGTTACTAAGTTATCACTTTTTATGGAAAAGACGGAAAACGATTAAGCGGTTCACCTGATGGTAAGTGATTACCGTCGCCCGCATACATCTGCAACACCAGAGGTGCTGCAGAAAGATATTTGGGGGATGGGAGAGATGATGTTACCTCTCTAACCGAACGAAACGCATAAGCACAAGATGCCTCTACTTCAAGTCTGTATTATGCGGGGTCGTGGCACTACCCCGGATGAGCCGGCCCATTCGAGCAGCAGCAAAAGCCGCCGCTTGCCTCTACCACGATATACTGCCACACCAACTCGTCACTGCGCTCGAAATCGACCAGGAAAACATAACCATCATCATTGTGTTCCAGGAAAGGATTTAGAAAACCGTAGAGAAAGTTCATAACAGAAATCCTTAGAGCACGGTACATAAGATGTATGTTAACTATAAATGTATTATCTGTATCAAGATCATGCCATAGACAAGTTACGGCAGTCAGTGTTATTTCTGTATCTCTCTTATAATAACGTAAGACGGAGCGCCGTTGCAATGTTGCACTGAGAGATCTGTTCCGAAACTCGTTCTGTAAAAGGATGAGCATGCTACGCTAGAAATTATGGTATAAGGTAATACAAAAGTAAAGACAGATTTATAATTACAAAACAATAAGCAACGTAGCGCACCGGCTTCGCTCGAACAGATCTGTAATATGTGAATTAAATGTGAATATGTTACATAAACCCACCTCGAGAAATTTTCTAAATGATGCCAGGAATTCGTATTGAAATGAATTTAGACGTTTAGAAGTTTTAAGCGAATACACAGCCAAATGAAGATTGAGACTTTATTTATGAAAATAGGTAAGAAACGTCAATAAAGCAGATTGTTATTTCTGTTTCCTAAATCTTTTTGCTGTTTACCTCTACCTTACGAGACCCACTAGAAGACAGGCTGGAGCGTGTCACGGCCTTAAACATTAATTGATGATTTACTACGATCCAGTTATATCTTCCACAACGTGGTAGAGCCAAGTGGCTTTTGTTACCGCTGGAATGGGCCGGCTGGACCAGAGTAGATTCAAGGGTTTAAGTTACTAAGTTATCACTTTTTTTTTATGGAAAAGACGGAAAACGATTAAGCGGTTCACCTGATGGTAAGTGATTACCGTCGCCCGCATACATCTGCAACACCATAGATTCTGCAGGTGCGTTACCGGTCGTAAAGAAAATTTGGGAGATAGAAGGGAAGAGGAACGGAATAGGGTGTGGGCCTCCGGTTACCTCACTCACCGAACGAAAGGCAGAAGCACAAGATGCCTCTACTTCACGCCGGTATTCTGCGAGGCGGTGGTACCAATCCGGTCTAGCCGGCCCATTCGAGCAGCAGCTAAAGCAGAATTTACATTGTTGCAACACGTCGTGAGCTATGAGGATTTCGGCAAGACGTATTCCTTCTCTGAAAAACCTGGGACGATGTCTCCTTAAAATATTTTTTATTGGCGTCGTGTGGTGGGTCGTCCGCCTCCCATTAATATGGTTGAGGAGAGGGATGGCAGCTACATGCGTCATACTTATGTTACACTTGCTGCTTGTGGTGGCTGGTCTGCTTGAGTTCGCTGTGCACCTGCGCTTTAATTTTTTGGATTACCATAGTTTTGAGGCATACTTTCAGTTGCCTATTTATGTATGTCACTCTATGGCACTGTTTGGATTACAATTATTGCAAAAAAAAATTAAATATAATACTTAAGGACCTATCTTATTTTTAAACTTTATTTTGCCTATTTTATCTTCGCAAGATCATTTGAAATTTCAATCATCATCATCAAACCACATAATTTTTCATTTACATCGAAAAGTAAAGAATTTTCATTTCATTTCATTGTTTCGACTTGAATTAAAACAGTATACCTACAAAGTAAAGTGTAATTGTTGATAAGCAATGATCAAATCCATATTTCATTCTGTATAATTTCAATAACAGACCCGCAAATACTAGAAAATCCTGCAAAATTCCGCATGCATGGTGACACTGTTTATTGCTATAAATAATTTATAAGGATCGGCACTTGACAGCGAGCGCCGTAAGGGTCGCATTCCGTACGTAATTGTAGCTTAAGTGATTATTTCTGGGCGTCTGATTATACGTTATTTCGAGACGTCTTGATGTTTGCCAGGTGAACAGACCTTATATTGCGTCATCATAAATCGCTGTCAAAAAAGATATGAGAGAAATGTAGTCGGCTCAGTACGTATTATGATACGTACTGTGTTTTTGTGAATATTACAGATCCCAACCAAAGTAAACAGAAAGTAAAGAAGGTGCTTGTAAATGTCCCATTGCTGGTACAATGGCTCAATATTTAAGAGGCGACCTTTGCTCGGCGACTTGACAGAAACAATATTTTTTTTCCAACATGCAGTTTCCTCACGATGTTTTCCTTCACCGCCGAGCATGTGGGATTAACAACTACCTCATACTATGTATTAACATTTTTTGTACTGCCAGCATCGGGTATCGATGCTAGGCAATTTGCCAAATTAGAAAGAAGAAGAAAGAAGAAAGAAAGAAACACATTTATTTGGCAATCACACAACAAAACACAAAATAAAAACAAATTAAACAAACAAAAAAAAAAACAGAAGAATAATTTGTTATGCGATGTCAAAAAGGTTCTCGTCTCAGTGATATCAAAGCACTGTTTTTCAGTCGGCTCCTTCATTGACTTCACGAACAACCGGACAGGAAGCATAAAAAAACCATTATTAGTAAAAAACAAAAGATACACAGTTCTTAAATCATTGTAACCGTTGAGCAGAATACCCATCTCGAAAAAGAGAAACTAAAGAGAGCTCCATGACCACTAGCCTCGATCTCGACAAACATACTGTAGGTAGATATGGTTTATTTGCCGCCACCTGCACTTAATAAAGTTGGCGATGGCATTACTCAGTCCAGTCAGTCTTGCCATAGTCCATGTTCTATTGAATACATCACACAAACATGAAAAAAAGCCTCCGTCTCGTCCGTGTGTTTTGTTTTCATCGTTTAAAAATCACCGGGAAGTATGGTGTGTATTTTAAAATCTGCAAATCAAACTTGGCAAGTATTCAGTGCTCTCAATATATAAGCGTGGTAGAGCCAAGCGGCGGCTTTAGCTGCTGCTCGAATGGGCCGGCTCGACCGGATTGGTACCACGGCCTCGCAGAATACCGGTAGTAGAAGTAGAGGCATCTTGTGCTTCTGCGTTTCGTTCGGTGAGTGAGGTAACCGGAGGCCCACACCCCCTCCCTCTTCCTCTCTTTTTCCCTCCCATCTCCCAAATATCCTTAAAAACCGGCAACGCACCTGCAGCATCTATGGTGTTGCAGATGTATGTGGGCGACGGTAATCACTTACCATCAGGTGAACCGCTTGCTCGTTTGTCGTCGCTTCAATAAAAAAAAAATGTTGGTCAATTCTTTAAAGCAGCATATAAATAATGGCGACTAGGCGATGGGCTTAGTGGTTAGAGTACTAACACTGACACATCGTAAATTATTAGTTTCCGCGTCTGGTCGTGTCCTCCCATCTAATCGCATAAGCGTAACATCGGCTATGGATAGACGTTAAGTGAGTGCTACTGTCTGCGCGCTTGTCGCACTATGATATATCCTGCGCAGTTGACAACCGCCGCTGGTCTTCGGAGTTGTGGCTGTGGTCGTAATCGGACACTATATGTTAATGAAGAGTCTGATTTATATGCGCGATTTATTTGTCAAACAAGTTCCATTAAAAAAGACATGTGACATATTAGTTTTTTTTTATTGGAATGAGGTGGCAAACGATCTACAAGTACACCTGAAAGCTAGTGGCTACTGCAGCCCATGTGCACCTTATGCCACTCTAATTAAAGGAGGTCAAAGATGTGTTATCACTCCTGAGGAATAAGATAGAATGCCTCACAATCCGTGATTATACAGGCTCTCTATACCATTCAAACTGGAACACAACAGCTGCTACCCTGTTGATTGGTGCATAAGTCGAATGTCCAGACGGATCCTAGGCAGAAAAGCTATCTGGGTGGGTAACAACCTTTTAACTACTGGGTAGTCACTCAGTATGTCTGATGAATGTCTAAAACAAAATCAAATAGAATCATACATCTTCTCCCTGCTACGATATTAATAGAACAAAGTACTTTAAAACTTTCAAAGCTCCTGTTACGAAGAGAACCATTGCATTCCTGTCTCATCTACAAATAAACTTTGTCCCATCGCTTTGAGTTTTATGTGAGAGTGCCAAACACACACCGTCTTTATATAGGGATATCTCTGATAGGGATACCATCTTTTGTTCCCAAAGGTTGACCACACCTGCCCGCGGCGACTCTTGTCTGACGAACGACCGATGTCGGAAGGTCCATTTGAATATTGCTCAAATCTCAATCGAGAATCTCGTAACTCGAACGGAGTGGCGGATTCCAAAACCTTGTCAATTATTTTAAGGGGGCGATGTTCACTCAGCATTAGGAATCCCCGGGTAGTCTCAAGTTGTTTATGCCTTTACACTACGCTGGTTACAAATCTAAGTCCTTCGCTCTTACTGCTATAATACTGAAACGTAATCGCTCTTGACATTAAAAAGCTACCAACATGTTCGCTTTTAAAAATGAAATCCGCCGACTCTACAAAGGATGATGCAAGCTCGTGCTAGTGTAACTGAAAGTTATTCTGTCTGCATTGATGTTTATCCTGCCATACATATATGTTTTTATTAATACTAATATTCCTGTTAACCGTGTCCAACTAAGCATTACAGCTTGTATCTGGAGTGGTTCACGACAATAGTCTAACAGCGGGCTCGAACTTACGACGTCATGTTTCGTAGTCCGCACCTTAACCCATTAGGCTATTGGCGCGTAGGTATTAAAATATATGGTTAATGTGTGTGTGTGTGTGTGTGTGTGTGTGTGTATTGTATGCATGCAGCTACTTATTAACGTAAGTATATACTTTAAAGTTTAGATCATTTTATTTGTTTGATTTCATTCTGCCTCTATAATATGTTTATCTCTGCGTCGTCTAATGGTTGACCGGGAGAGAATACCTTTAGGCATTAACTCCGTCATGTGTACCTCTGTGTTCATAGAAGTAAAATAAGTATATAAATTTACAGGCTGTGCTATGTTAATGATTTCTTGTGTTTACGCGAACACTACACATTTGAAATGAAACTATTATTTATGGATTTCATCGCGTTTAATTATGTTTTTTTTTTTTAGTTAACTCGGGCTGCCTTCAGCTCTTATTTATTTATTTTTGGTCAGATCTACGCAGAATGTGCTGACAGTATTTTGAGGTCGTGCAGTGGTATGCTGGGTTTTAGATTTAGTTTTGTTTATTACCGGATCCCATGCCGGTGTGAGTACCACTGGCTCCAGTAACTGTGTTACCTTATTTAAACTAAGAAGGGTTCTACTTAGTGTAAAACTAACTACATCGGGAACATCGATAATTAAACCCAACACTCCCGTATCAAATATTCGTGTATTTCTTTTTACTCAGATACTTATTACAAAGATATTTCGACTGGGATCTTTCTTTTACCACTACCAAAGTAGTAATGCCCATCGGTGTCTAACCTGTATCCACTTACCTGAGTAGGACAATGTTGCCAACACTAAACATCCGGTAACTGAACACACTGCCAACATTACGAATTTATTAGATGAATGATATTACTCGATGTAATAATCAGTTTATAAAGAATAATACGACTAAGTATTGACATAAATATTTTAAATAATTCGTTAAATGAAACATAATTTTACATTAGCTTACATTTAAGTAGCGTACGGTAAAGTAGCAATCTGTAAATGCCCACGGCTATGTAAGGGCTTCCTCTTAAACAATATTTGAGAGAGATAGGAGCCGGGAAGGATTCGCCAGCTCGGACATGCAGGCTTCCTCACGATGTTCTCCTTCACCGTTAAGCGCGCTGTAAATTACAATTTTAATAATGCTGGCGCCCGGAATCGAACCGTTTATTCGCCTACTATCAAAATTGGGGTAGCGTACAATCAATAGTTTATTGTCGACTGTAAACCAATCGAACTATAACTAACATTTCATTTCCCGAGCGCCATATTGTTAATTTCCTCCAGTTAACAAAGAGCTAAGCCAATGTTGAACTACCTCCATTTGACTTTGTAATTGCGTTCCGAAATTCGCTAACAGTCACGCCCCGCGTTTGAACTTTGACAGTTCGAAGCAATTTACCACCAAATTAGATCCAGGATTCGATTAATTGTATACTCGTTAATGACGTCATACAGTCCATTAATATCGTCCCGTTTGTTTGGGTGGAGTCGGCTCCGATAACATTTTCTCCGCGACGGTGCGGTGGGAGGCGAGTCAATAAATACTTTTTGTTTATTTAGACACACAGCCCATAAGAAATATAAATTAGGAAAAATATATATAAGTGGTAGAGTCAAGCGGCGGAATACCGGCGTGAAGTAGAGGCATCTTGTGCTTCTGCGTTTCGTTCGGTGAGTGAGGTAACTGGCAGCGCTGTTGATTCTGATAGAACCTAATTATTCTTTTTGGTAGTCTTCTTTACCGGTGCAATGGAGTTAAATGTTTCAGAGAGGAAATTAACTGTCTTCCTAATAAAATTTCATTATTTATCAACACTAAAAATTTAGCAAAAAGTTTGATAAGCCAAACAAAGACTACTGGTCTTAGCCTCTATGCGTTAAAAATATTTCACGACAATTCCGTGTGAAGTTTCCTCGTAAAAATCTATCGTTTTAAGTGTCACATTTAAAACCTGATTTTGTTAATTGGTAAACATGTCTTGGATAATCGAAACCATGTCAAAAAATAACACTGTTTGATTTTATAGGGGAACGGGGTCGCACACTTTTTGTTTTGTAAATTTGTTGATGGCCTAATAGATAAGGTATATATATAATAGGAATAGGTAAGGCCTTCGAGATATCTATTAATAATAATAATAATCTTTATTGTCATAAGAATATGGTCCACAAAGTATGAATTCCCTGACATCCGTGCTAGGTTAAGAACCTGTATTACAGAGGTCAGTGTCTTCTCCCTAGTTGATTAACAAGAATAATTTCTTAAAACAATATTAAATGATTTAAGCCGAATATTATTTAATGTTTTCGTTTTAAATTGATACAATAATAACATTATTTCCTCAGCACTTTCTGAATAATCGGGCGATCGTAAATCGCAATCCGATATACGTCGTGGAATGGCGGATATTGAATCGGCGAAAATCGATTCCGTCTCATCGCTTTCGTGTCACCGACGTACAGCCTACGTCAGAAATCCGATTCCGTATCTTTTTTTAAACGTACGTTTTATTATTTTTTTCCCACGCTTCATGGGTAAGTAATAAACTCTTATAGTTTTTCGTAGGTATTAGAAAATCGCATATTGATAACTTTAATATCTTATCTTTGTATTTAAATAATGAAGATGTGGAGCCGTAGCAGCCTAGTGGCCAAAACGCTCACTTTAGTTTCATAGAGCGCGAGTGACCTGGGTTCGATTCGTTCTGGGAAATTATTAATAGACATTTTAAGTGCTGTATTTACCACGTGCTCTGTGGCGAAGGAAAACATCTTGAGGAAACCTGCATGTCTGAGAGATAATAAAAAAAAAATATTTCGTCGACCCGCAACGGAGGAGGTTCAGGAAGACCCCTTAGGAGGACTCTGGAGCAATCAGCGACGTCCATTGGCCGCGAGCCAGATGCAATGTCAGAGACACTGAACACAATACAACACGACCAGACCCTCACATCAATAATTTATGTTTTTGCACAAATATTGGTTTCAGCTGGGATTCGAACCCATAACCCATGTCAAGAACGGTCAGGTACGCTAACCACTGAGCCATACGGTTATAATAGCCTATAAAGATTTTACTGGTAGAAAAAGGCCGTATTTTGTGAGGATTGAGGACCAGAGAGAGCTCGATGGAGAGCGCACTTCGCATATCTTCAAAATATTCATTAATATTTCTTAGGCATGCAAGTTTTTATAAGAGTTTTTCATAGGTGGTAAATTTTTCCCTTACAATTGCAATCTGTTTAGTTCAATTTTATTGATAACGGAAAGCTCGGCCACAGAACTACCACGGCTTTTGTGTTTCAGTTTAGGTCACGACAGCCGAGCCATTCTGTGCTTCTGCGTTTCGATCGGTTAGTGAGGTAACCGGAGGCCCTCCCCTCATCCTCAAAGACCGGCAACGCACCCGCAGCACCTCTGGTGTTGCAGATGTACGTGAGGCGACGGTAATCGCTTACCATCATATGAACCGCTTGCTCGTTTGCCGCCTTTCCCATTAAAAAAAAAAAACACTTGTCACGTAGTTCCGGATAAAAATGTCCTCGGTTGAAAAGTGCGTATATTTTAGGTCAATCCTCAACAGAATGAACGACCTAAAAAACAACGATGTTGTTAGCTCATTAACAGTTAGCTGTCGATGTTGACTCCGATTGCATTGTCACACTGTATCTGGGTTAATTACCACGTGTGCTTTACAAAATACACTTCTGAGGTGTTTCTAATAGTATGGTATGTGAATCCCTGTGGAGTATGGCACCCAGGATTTCTTAAAGCATCTCCGCAAAACCCTGAGGGGTATGGACCCAGGATTCCTTAAGCATTTCCGCAGAACCCTAAGAGGCGTGGACGCTAAATTTCGTAAAGCATTTCCCGACCCCTGAGGGGCATAGATACCATACGGTGATTTTATCACATACTTCACACGGACAAGTTGTGAAATATTGGTATGGCCTAGCGGATAAGGCCTCGGCTTTCTTTTATTGAGCTGTAGTAGGCTAGTGGCCAGGCCGCTGGCTTTAGTTCCACAGAGCGCGAGTGACCTGGATCCGATCCCCGGTGGCCGGCACCACTATAATTGTTAATGCCATTTTTTAGTGATGTATTTACCACGTGCTCGGCGATGAAGAATAACATCGTGAGGAAACCCGCATTTCTCAGAAATAATAAAAAATATTTTTTTTTCAGGAAATTTTAAACCCACCAACCAGCACTGGAGCAGCGTGGCGGGCCCTTCCCGGCATTTACAGGCTGCTTCTTTACTTATGAAGTCAAAATTCAGATGCTTCTGTGCTTTATATTAATTAGTTTTCGGTCCCTGTGCGTATCGTGACCACACGATTGAAATGCACAAATTATTTTGTAACAATACCGTATGCGTGAGTAAATCAATTATAAACAATTTAACGAAACGTTAACTCAATGTTGACACCTTGCTCCTATTCCCACATGGGGAGGTCAGCAGAGTTACGAAAAAATAGAATACGGACGTAATATTCTGATGAAATTCAGCTCATTGTTGTAATATGCACCGTGATCGTTCTGACCTACTGTCATAACTAATAAGCGTGCTTAATTATACCAGATTTCTTAATTATCTCTACACGTTCTTATGTGAATAAAGGCACGAATGAATATGTCTCTACTCATCACGTATCCCTGCCGACGCAAATACATAAGCGATATCTTTACCGGCCTGTTAAAGACGCATATTATTAATGTATACTTCAAACTGCTCTTTTAATTTCATCTAAGCGGCTTTTGCTGCTGTTCGAATGGGCGAGCTCGACCGGGATCTGCTTAGACTTCTCCATTTCCCATCCTTCCCGATCTCTTTCCGCGTGCCCCGCGCCCATCCTCCTCCCCCATTCCCAATTTTTTGAAAATGCTGGCAACGCCCCTGCATCTTCTCTAGTGTTGTAGGTGCACATTGGTGTCACTTGACTTGTCTCCTTTCCTAAAAAAAAAACCAAAATAAGATATGAGAAACTGTGAACACGCGATAGGCTGTGGTAGGTACTCGTTAATACTGATCACTCTATAACACATCTAACAAAGATACAGTATAGGATACTTCGATATCTTCCAGTCGAACACAAGCATGGTCATGACATCTATAACGATTAGCATCGTTTAAAATAACCATAATAAAGTTAGGCATGCCGCGTTGTTATCTCGAAATCTATCGGTTAAAAGGTCTGAAACGTAGTCGATTCTACTTAAGCAAAGTCTTAGACCCGTAAAGCACTTAACGTAACTAACAAGTAAAGGAAAATATCCTCAAGACGATAATCAGATGGTACAACGACAGAGATTGCAGTTAGGGAGTCGACAGCGTCTATTCCAATCTGTGTTGAGAATCTGAGGGTAGCGCCTTTAATATAGGGTTGTCAAAATCATTATTGAAGCCTACTCTTAATTGATTATTGGGAAAGAAATAAGAACATTTTCTACGAGTTATTTTGTTAAAAGTTTGTCATATTTAGGTCAGTTTATAAGTTAAATCTGTTATATATAATTTATTATGAACAGAAATAATTAAGTTACTAACCGTAATCCTTCGTTGTAGTCGTTAAGAACTAATAAACTTAAGTATGTTTTTGTATAACACAAGTATTCTACAGCAATGTAACACTCATTAAAAGACATACACAATGAAAAAATAAACTGGGTCAGAAGAAAAAGAGAATGATCTCCTACGAATTTTGGCAACCCTGGCTTACGTAACACAAGATGTCCGCCACTCACGTAGGTTTTCCGGCTCAGTACACTTACCTCTTAGCGGGCTTTTAAAATTGTTGCTTAATATATTTCTTGCGAACGAATACTAGTTCAAATACGTGAGCTGAAATTTGAATAAACAGTGATTTATTTCCGTATTCGATACATATGTGTTTAACGGAGTATTTTGAAGTAAACGATTTTCTGTACGGTTATAGACTTATAACCATACAGAAAATCGTCCAATTCAGATCAATTGATAATAATAATATTTAACAACATGTGTTGTGTACGTGTAATGTAACAAACTCTATTATGTAGTGCGACGCATCATTATACTAAAAAGATTCAATCATCTTCTGAATATAGGCCTTCCCAAAGATTGGCGCAAGCTCGGTCCTGAGCCACCTGCATCAGGTCGTCACTCCATCTTGCGGGGGTCGTCCCACACTGCGTTGCCGGTACGTGGCTCCCACTCGAGAACCTTTATCCTCAACGGCTATCAGTTCTGCGAGCTACGTGGCCGGCCCATCGCCACTTCACCTCGTCAGCTATGTCGGTTACCCCTGTTCTGCTGCGGATATCATCGTTGCAGACTCTATCGCGCAGAGATACACCGAGCCTTTTGCATAGCGCGCTGAGTAACTTTGAGCTTCCTCATACGGCCTGCTTCCCGTAGGCCGTATGAGGAAGTGACTAAAAGACCATGTTAGTTAGACTAAAAATAGTTAAATATAGTATTTTTTTTTACTAGGCAAACCAACAGCGATTTACAAAATAATCCTGATCCTTCCACCGATGCCCAAATATCCATAAAGGCCGACAGCGCACCTGCAGCTCCTCTGGTGTTGCAGATGTACGTGGGCGACGGTAATCACTTACCATCTGTTGGGCCCTTCGCTCATTGGTCTATGTACTATTCTTTCAACTACCCTCAACTTATCTCGACAATGAAATGAGATAATGACTTGAAATTTGATATCTTGTGCACTTCTGGACCCATGTATGTGGTTGATGACAAAAATGAATCGGCAATTTAATTTTTTTCTAAATTTATGAATTCGTTTTCGATCGACTCTGCAAAAATGAGTAAAGCCCATGTATAACTTTCAATATCTATACAACCGTTGCTTTTTAAACAATTATAAAAATGTCACGAAAACTTTCTACAACCCTTTGTCTAAAGAACCAAATGAGATAAGGTCTTGAAATTCTATATAAATATTTCTGTACCAATGCGAAAAATATATTTCTATTATTTTCTTATTTATCTATTATTAAAATGATTTAAGCCGAATATTATTTAATGTTTTCGTTTTAAATTGATACAATAATAACATTATTTCCTCAGCACTTTCTGAATAATCGGGCGATCGTAAATCGCAATCCGATATACGTCGTGGAATGGCGGATATTGAATCGGCGAAAATCGATTCCGTCTCATCGCTTTCGTGTCACCGACGTACAGCCTACGTCAGAAATCCGATTCCGTATCTTTTTTTAAACGTACGTTTTATTATTTTTTTCCCACGCTTCATGGGTAAGTAATAAACTCTTATAGTTTTTCGTAGGTATTAGAAAATCGCATATTGATAACTTTAATATCTTATCTTTATATTTAAATAATGAAGATGTGGAGCCGTAGCAGCCTAGTGGCCAAAACGCTCACTTTAGTTTCATAGAGCGCGAGTGACCTGGGTTCGATTCGTTCTGGGAAATTATTAATAGACATTTTAAGTGCTGTATTTACCACGTGCTCTGTGGCGAAGGAAAACATCTTGAGGAAACCTGCATGTCTGAGAGATAATAAAAAAAAAATATTTCGTCGACCCGCAACGGAGGAGGTTCAGGAAGACCCTTAGGAGGACTCTGGAGCAATCAGCGACGTCCATTGGTCATGAGCCAGATGCAATGTCAGAGACACTGAACACAATACAACACGACCAGATCCTCACATCAATAATTTATGTTTTTGCACAAATATTGGTTTCAGCTGGGATTCGAACCCATAACCCATGTCAAGAACGGTCAGGTACGCTAACCACTGAGCCATACGGTTATAATAGCCTATAAAGATTTTACTGGTAGAAAAAGGCCGTATTTTGTGAGGATTGAGGACCAGAGAGAGCTCGATGGAGAGCGCACTTCGCATATCTTCAAAATATTCATTAATATTTCTTAGGCATGCAAGTTTTATAAGAGTTTTTCATAGGTGGTAAATTTTTCCTTACAATTGCAATCTGTTTAGTTCAATTTTATTGATAACGGAAAGCTCGGCCACAGAACTACCACGGCTTTTGTGTTTCAGTTTAGGTCACGACAGCCGAGCCATTCTGTGCTTCTGCGTTTCGATCGGTTAGTGAGGTAACCGGAGGCCCTCCCTGCATCCTCAAAGACCGGCAACGCACCCGCAGCACCTCTGGTGTTGCAGATGTACGTGAGGCGACAGTAATCGCTTACCATCATATGAACCGCTTGCTCGTTTGCCGCCTTTCCCATTAAAAAAAAAAAAACACCTGTCACGTAGTTCCGGATAAAAATGTCCTCGGTTGAAAAGTGCGTATATTTTAGGTCAATCCTCAACATAATGAACGATCTAAAAAACAACGATGTTGTTAGCTCATTAACAGTTAGCTGTCGATGTTGACTCCGATTGCATTGTCACACTCTATCTGGGTTAATTACCACGTGTGCTTTACAAAATACACTTCTGAGGTGTTTCTTATAGTATGGTATGTGAATCCCTGTGGAGTATGGCACCCAGGATTTCTTAAAGCATTTCCGCAGAACCCTGAGGGGTATGGACCCAGGATTTCTTAAAGCATTTCCGCAGAACCCTGAGAGGCATGGACGCAGGATTCCTTAAGCATTTCCGCAGAACCCTAAGAGGCGTGGACGCTAAATTTCGTAAAGCATTTCCCGACCCCTGAGGACCCCTGAGGGGCATAGATACCATACGGTGATTTTATCACATACTTCACACGGACAAGTTGTGAAATATTGGTATGGCCTAGCGGATAAGTCCTCGGCTTTCTTTTATTGAGCTGTAGTAGGCTAGTGGCCAGGCCGCTGGCTTTAGTTCCACAGAGCGCGAGTGACCTGGATCCGATCCCCGGTGGCCGGCACCACTATAATTGTTAATGCCATTTTTTAGTGATGTATTTACCACGTGGTCGGCGATGAAGAATAACATCGTGAGGAAACCCGCATTTCTCAGAAATAATAAAAAATATTTTTTTTTTCAGGAAATTTTAAACCCACCAACCAGCACTGGAGCAGCGTGGCGGGCCCTTCCCGGCATTTACAGGCTGCTTCTTTACTTATGAAGTCAAAATTCAGATGCTTCTGTGCTTTATATTAATTAGTTTTCGGTCCCTGTGCGTATCGTGACCACACGATTGAAATGCACAAATTATTTTGTAACAATACCGTATGCGTGAGTAAATCAATTATAAACAATTTAACGAAACGTTAACTCAATGTTGACACCTTGCTCCTATTCCCACATGGGGAGGTCAGCAGAGTTACGAAAAAATAGAATACGGACGTAATATTCTGTTGAAATTCAGCTCATTGTTGTAATATGCACCGTGATCGTTCTGACCTACTGTCATAACTTATAAGCGTGCTTAATTATACCAGATTTCTTAATTATCTCTACACGTTCTTATGTGAATAAAGGCACGAATGAATATGTCTCTACTCATCACGTATCCCTGCCGACGCAAATACATAAGCGATATCTTTACCGGCCTGTTAAAGACGCATATTATTAATGTATACTTCAAACTGCTCTTTTAATTTCATCTAAGCGGCTTTGCTGCTGTTCGAATGGGCGAGCTCGACCGGGATCTGCTTAGACTTCTCCATTTCCCATCCTTCCCGATCTCTTTCCGCGTGCCCCGCGCCCATCCTCCTCCCCCATTCCCAATTTTTTGAAAATGCTGGCAACGCCCCTGCATCTTCTCTAGTGTTGTAGGTGCACATTGGTGTCACTTGACTTGTCTCCTTTCCTAAAAAAAAAAACCAAAATAAGATATGAGAAACTGTGAACACGCGATAGGCTGTGGTAGGTACTCGTTAATACTGATCACTCTATAACACATCTAACAAAGATACAGTATAGGATACTTCGATATCTTCCAGTCGAACACAAGCATGGTCATGACATCTATAACGATTAGCATCGTTTAAAATAACCATAATAAAGTTAGGCATGCCGCGTTGTTATCTCGAAATCTATCGGTTAAAAGGTCTGAAACGTAGTCGATTCTACTTAAGCAAAGTCTTAGACCCGTAAAGCACTTAACGTAACTAACAAGTAAAGGGAAAATATCCTCAAGACGATAATCAGATGGTACAACGACAGAGATTGCAGTTAGGGAGTCGACAGCGTCTATTCCAATCTGTGTTGAGAATCTGAGGGTAGCGCCTTTAATATAGGGTTGTCAAAATCATTATTGAAGCCTACTCTTAATTGATTATTGGGAAAGAAATAAGAACATTTTCTACGAGTTATTTTGTTAAAAGTTTGTCATATTTAGGTCAGTTTATAAGTTAAATCTGTTATATATAATTTATTATGAACAGAAATAATTAAGTTACTAACCGTAATCCTTCGTTGTAGTCGTTAAGAACTAATAAACTTAAGTATGTTTTTGTATAACACAAGTATTCTACAGCAATGTAACACTCATTAAAAGACATACACAATGAAAAAATAAACTGGGTCAGAAGAAAAAGAGAATGATCTCCTACGAATTTTGGCAACCCTGGCTTACGTAACACAAGATGTCCGCCACTCACGTAGGTTTTCCGGCTCAGTACACTTACCTCTTAGCGGGCTTTTAAAATTGTTGCTTAATATATTTCTTGCGAACGAATACTAGTTCAAATACGTGAGCTGAAATTTGAATAAACAGTGATTTATTTCCGTATTCGATACATATGTGTTTAACGGAGTATTTTGAAGTAAACGATTTTCTGTACGGTTATAGACTTATAACCATACAGAAAATCGTCCAATTCAGATCAATTGATAATAATAATATTTAACAACATGTGTTGTGTACGTGTAATGTAACAAACTCTATTATGTAGTGCGACGCATCATTATACTAAAAAAAGATTCAATCATCTTCTGAATATAGGCCTTCCCAAAGATTGGCGCAAGCTCGGTCCTGAGCCACCTGCATCAGGTCGTCACTCCATCTTGCGGGGGTCGTCCCACACTGCGTTGCCGGTACGTGGCTCCCACTCGAGAACCTTTATCCTCAACGGCTATCAGTTCTGCGAGCTACGTGGCCGGCCCATCGCCACTTCACCTCGTCAGCTATGTCGGTTACCCCTGTTCTGCTGCGGATATCATCGTTGCAGACTCTATCGCGCAGAGATACACCGAGCCTTTTGCATAGCGCGCTGAGTAACTTTGAACTTTCTCATACGGCCTGCTTCACCGTAGGCCGTATGAGGAAGTGACTAAAAGACCATGTTAGTTAGACTAAAAATAGTTAAATACAGTATTTTTTTTTACTAGGCAAACCAACAGCGATTTACAAAATAATCCTGATCCTTCCACCGATGCCCAAATATCCATAAAGGCCGACAGCGCACCTGCAGCTCCTCTGGTGTTGCAGATGTACGTGGGCGACGGTAATCACTTACCATCTGTTGGGCCCTTCGCTCATTTGTCTATGTACTATTCTTTCAACTACCCTCAACTTATCTCGACAATGAAATGAGATAATGACTTGAAATTTGATATCTTGTGCACTTCTGGACCCATGTGGTTGAAGACAAAAATGAATCGGCAATTTAATTTTTTTCTAAATTTATGAATTCGTTTTCGATCGACTCTGCAAAAATGAGTAAAGCCCATGTATAACTTTCAATATCTATACAACCGTTGCTTTTTAAACAATTATAAAAATGTCACGAAAACTTTCTACAACCCTTTGTCTAAAGAACCAAATGAGATAAGGTCTTGAAATTCTATATAAATATTTCTGTACCAATGCGAAAAATATATTTCTATTATTTTCCTTTGTATATCAGGTATGTTATTATCTAGTAAATCATTTATTACAAAACGTTACCTGATATGTAACACATTCCGTAGTCACCGACACGACGATGTTAGAAAAAATGAACAGTCTGAGCAAACGGAACATCAAACCTTGAACTTAGAACATAAAACAACATTGTGAACATTCACAAAGTGTGTATACCTACGGATTAAACAGAAATGCGCCTTCTGTCTAATGTTACAATGGCTCTATCGTCGGCAGAGACAGTTCAATGCCTTGGAGCAAAAAACATTGGAGCCAGCGTAAAGCCTGAGATACGACACGCTATTGTGCGGCCGTGGATATGTGCACTTAGATTGTTTTTTTATTGTACAACGTTATAGATACATATTTTACTAATATTCATTAACCCTATATCACTTTGAAACAATTAAAATTCTAGCTCCAGGATTCTACAAGTGCTTTGTTCAATTCTGATCCAATTCTCCGTTTAATCTTAAGCATAGCTTAGACTTTTTCCACTCGACTAATGATCGAGAACCCCTTCTCTTCGAACAGTCTAAAGATACGGATTCCGCAACATGGCACTGGATTCTTTAGCTCTTCCTTCACGGTCATGATAACAAAAATATATTCTTCGTCTACATTATGTACGTTTGCAATATAATTAGGTACGCTAGTGTGTATGTATTTGTGTTGTATTATACCTTTATCTTTTTATTTCTGTCTACTCCTTGTTTACCCACATTTTTCTCTCCGTTAGTCAGGGTTGGCTGGTAGAGAATGCCTCAAAGCCTTAAAGTCTCCCAATTGTTATTCTTAGTTTAATGTGAGTTAAATTAAGTGTAAATAAATGTCCTGATATATACAAGAAGGGTTAAGTGACTCATCTTAACTTCACACTTGACAGAGTATCTTATACCGCCACCTCGGCTTCAATTTATATTTTCTACATCATCATTATAGCCTGTCATAAGTCCACTGCTGACCGTCAATGTTCAGCAGAGGAGTTTTCTATAATTTTTTCCAATATAATTTTCTTTTATTTTGTATATTATTATATTAAATAAAATCGAATTAATTGAAGATTCCATTGAAGAAATTGACAAACATGATGAAAGAAATAATCATAAAGAGACAACCCTATCTAAATATTTCAGAAATAAAAAAATCTAGATTCGTAATTCAAAATGTCCAAAGATGGCGGATATACATTTATAAATATTAATTCCAAAAAAACAAATTAAAATTTCCGCAGCTTGATTATTCATATTTTCCAGCAGGGGCCCGCGTCTAATTCGACGTCTAAATATGCGTAGCCATTGAAAATCCAAATTACGAACACGAGAGGCACGAATTTAAATAATGTTTCCGGATCGCGGATTATACTTTCTAATTTTTCTTGCGAACCTTATTCGTTCGTGTCCCGTTGTTTTATGAATAGAATAATACTAAACAAAAAGGTCTTGAGAGTTTGTTTGGAGGGCTTGAAACTCTAGAGATTTATAAAACGTGTTTCAGACTTCGAGTTATTTACGAGTAGTTCCGAGTGCAGTTTCAAGTAACGCCAAAGCCAAAAGGCCTTTTTACTTATATTTTTTTAATTTAAAACCTAAAATAAAAATAAATTTCGTAAAATATTAGTTTCATTTCAAATGTGAAGTGTTCGCGTAAATACAAGCAAATGATTGCTTATATTATCTCTTTAATGAAAGTATGACATAAATTTCGAATGACGAGAATACAAAATCGAAGAGAAATTAAATCTCAGTTTAGTACGTGGTAGAGCCAAGCGGCGGCTTCTGCTGCTGCTCGAATGGGCCGGCGCGACCGGGTTAATACCACGGCCTCGCAGAATACTGGCGTGAAGGCATCTTGTACTTCTGCGTTTCGTTCGGTGAGTGAGGTAACCGGAGGCACACTCCCCCTCCCCATCCCCTTCCTGATCCTCTCTCCCTTCTCCCAAATACCCTTAAAAGTTGGCAACACACCTGCAGCGACTCTGGCGTTGCAGATGTTCGTGGGCGGTGGCAATCACTTATCATCAGGTGAACCGCTAGCTCGTTTGGCGCCTTTCTGATAAAAAAAAAGAAAGAATTGTGACAGCCCTAACTCACGTACGATCGGCTATTATAGAGTTTTTATCATCAACATCGGTCCAGTAATACCAATTCAATCGGTGAAGATATATATACATTAAATAATAAGAAGAAATCCGAACTTGGCTCATCTTTTGAACTCAGTTAAAAAAATTCTGAAAATGTTCTAACAGATAATGAAACCAACTTTTTTTATTCGCTGTTTTTCTTTATTAAAGACTCGAGTCGTTGTAAAGAGTTAATGAGGATTAAGTATTTTTGTCCTTATAGAATTAACTTAACCTAAATGCTTATTACTGTGATTTATCTTTTCTCTTTTACTTCAATAAAATTTTGTATGTATATTCCGTTCTTAGTATTCAAATCGACATGGTCAGCGTCTGATAATTCACCACCGTTTTCAAGCGACTTGAAAACAGGAGGAGGTTATCAATTCGTCGGTTTTTATTTGTATCTATTTTATGCGATATCTTCACCGATTGATATTCAATTTTGAAGATTATTTTTTTATTGAATAGCCAATACTTTGGGAGTAAAAAAAACACACTAGGGGTAGAAGTCGGTTGTTTCTCTAAAACTTAGTTTTAATATTCACATGTTATCTAGTGGGTAACATATGTGGCGTGAAATATTAACAGGAAAAGGGAGGCATTTTAAGCTCAAGATTAGATGGACAGTGGAAGTAATCAAAAAGTGTCGCAAATGTCTGGCAAGAACTTTGGGGTGTGTAAGATGGAATATACAATACTTTTCCCCCAAATGTCAACCACACGTGCACGTCGTGCAACCTATTATGTGACAAACGAAGCTTTGGCGCCTTTTACAGTTAAATCCATTTTAATATTCGAATCAAAATCGAAATCTTACAGGACAGTGACGGGGAGCAGCAGGCGTGCGAGAGTGTCGGTTCTGCGCTCACTAAGCCATTAGTTAACTATGGTGACTTCCCGCGGTGCGTTGTTTTGCTGAAAGGCATTCTCAACGCTCGAACTTGCACCGAACCTAGAACTTGAACCCACTATGGGAGTTGCCTATTCTTCAGTGTATGTCGGCGGATCCGTCGCTCCGGATGCGTCTGCACAACAGCGAACGTACGGGGCACTTTCCACGGTGCGTAGTGCGTAATAATCCGTAAAATCGCGCACTTCGGAAAGCCACCTATAGTAATGTATGATTAACCATTCGGATGTAGCAGTACTGGCGCTAGGGTAAAGGCACCGAGCTCACAAACCCGTCTCTCCAGCGTGATGCGTATCGGCATCCTGTTTTTCTATACCAGGGATTCCCAAAGCGGTCAATATCGACCCCTAGGGGTCGACATAAACGAAAACTGATTTTGGGGGTCAACGAGGTTTAAAATAGGCCCCTATTAATTAACACAAGTTCTTATTTGAAACTTTCAAGATACTATGCAAGTTATGTTACGTGTACCAATTTGTTATCAAAATTACTAATATTTTAGTAGGAAGTATCAATTTTTAAAAACCTCAACAAGTTGATAAGCGTGCACAAGTTAGTACAAGATGAAAAACTTGGCTAGTCAAAAATGATGTCAAGTTTACTCACTTAACCAACCACACAAAGTTTTTAAATAGTATTTTGTATCAATAGGAAAAAAAGTAAAAATAGGATTTTTAAGTAATTTGGCTATACTCATAGCTAAATTACTTTAAAATCCTGAGGTATCAGTTCATTTTGGAAAAAGGGTCTCTTGCCCAAAATTGTTTGAGAATCCCTGTTCTATACATGGTATAGATTTCTTACAAAAAATCTTGCCATAATCGTAATCTACAAAATTTACATTTACATTTTGAAATGCACTTGGAATTCAGCAAATTGATTAGTTAATCAATTAATAACCATTTGTTTCAACCGTTGGGGAAAAAAGGTTCTCGAATGGCAGCCGCGTACAGGCAAACGCAGGGACGACCCCCCACAAGATGGAGTGACGACCTGCGCAGTGTTGCGGGAAGTCGATGGATGCAGGTGGCTCAGGACCGTGCTTCGTGGCAATCTTTGGGGGAGGCCTATGTTCAGCAGTGGACTTCTGATGGGCCGAAATGATGATGATGATGAATAACCATTTGCATTACAACCATAACTATGGTTGCAATGCAAATGTACTGGTTGGTTATTATAATTTTGACGTTTCAGACAGATCGCGTCGTAGATACTTGTCTAGTTTAATTACGTCGATTACGATTATCATGACCACCAGCGCGAAGTGTGTGGAGACCGTCAGGAGAGGCCGCTGTAATCTTTCGATGTGTACACGAACCTGTTGCTTAAGATATCGTGCTATTCTATTTAGAAAGTAGGACTTAACAAAAACCAGTTCTCTGTACTTTATCGAGCATTGTACTCAAAAGGTTTCCTTGTTTGCAGGTCACGCGGGGTCGCCGGTCGCCATGGCAGCCGGTTGCGAAACAAACCCCTGAAGCTTACGGGTAAGTTATCGTCTGTACGAATCAACGTGTAGGGGCAAGGTTAAAGTTTGTATTCAGTTTTTAGCTGACCAGCTTACAAAAAAGGCTCTACCGATTGCGTGACGTCAGAAAAACCATAAAGAAATGCACTAGTGTGAGTGCCGATAGTGTGCGCTCTCTATGCAATCCTTCAAGGAGTCCACGTCAGCTTTTGCTGGACCTACCATGGGAAGCCTACGATTTAAACATTCACTTAGGTTTTGTTTTTTCTCCTCGCTAGACTTAGGATTACACTTGTAATGTGCTGATTGCTTGGGAGAGGCGTAAGCAAATCTGCCAGTAAGTGCCAGTCAAGTCAATCAGTCTTGCGTTGTATGGCGGGATAACCCAGATCTGTGACAGTCACATGCGACATACTCGTTAACAGGTGCTGCTTGTGGATGCTGGAAATCTCGTGTTATCTTAGAGTATACTTGCTTCTGAGACTATTCGTATCTTTTAAACTGTATAATTGGTTTTGTAAACTACGTGGTATATATATATATATATATAAGCATATACGTGGTAGAGCCAGCGGCCTTTGCTGGGTAAAGATCTAGACATTTATTTTTTAATCGCTTCAACCCCAGCTTATTTTAGAACACCGTGATAAGTGGTGAGCCTGTTGCTGTTGATTCGAGGGCAACATCAAATGTCGTAACTCGCATAACCATTCTAAAGAAATGATTTTTATTGACGAATATTTTTTAAGTTCAACAGGCTTTTATTATAGATCTATATTACAAGCCTATTATAACCAAATTCCCTATCCAATTTCGTAAAATATGAAGCAATTACCTCAACGTTTTATAAGAGATTGTCTGAACAGGCGCCTAATTCGGAAGCTCTCAGCATTAAATGGACGACGTAGATTTCCTCTTACTTAGGAAACACCTGATGTTGATAAAATATTCAGTACTTACTTGTGTCGTTTAAATAATGAATTATACTCGTTGAATATCTTTCGTTTATCCAATTTTTGTGAAATACATAACTATCGTGTATATGCTTTTACGCCGGTCGCCCATTGGGATAGGCAGTGACCACGGACCACCGTTTGACAGCGAAGCTAACTTTGCATCCCACTTTTTCCCCCTTGCCATGTTCTATCTGAACGTTATGGGCGGGGAGCCTTGTGTCCAGAGACAGAATCATAGACAGAATAGAATTTTTTTTTGGTATAGCAAACGATCAAGCGGCTTACCTGATGGTAAGTGATTATCTTCGCCCGCGTACATCTGCAACACCAGTGGGGGCTGCAGGTGAGTTACGGTCGTTTAAGGATATTTGGGAGTTGGGAAGAAGGTTGACGATAGGGGATGGCCTTTCGATTACCTCACTCACCGAACGAAACGGAGAAGCACAAAATGCCTCTACTACACGACGGTATTCTAAAAAAAAAATGCATGATGCTACGATTAAAATGAATAATATTTAACATGATTTTTGTGAAAAAGTAGTATAAAATGGCCAAAGTTTATCTAGAGACTATCTTGGATCTTGGAGGAAGCCTCTCAGTGATTCACTTTTCAAAACCGCCCTGTGGACTTTACAGCGAGCCTCTGCTTCTGGGTCACGAGGCACGTACAATTCGATCCTGCCTTGAGAACAATGTTTCGAACTTCGTTAGAGCTGAACACTGCCCCTCGTCTAGTCCAGCTCTTGACCCGCTGGACTACAAATTTGTGGTCAGCAGTAGAGGACATGGCCTGCTCAAAACGTTACTCCGTCATTGAGCCTCTCAAAAAGTATTTGGAGCTAGTACTGGCTAAATTCAACACGGAGACAGTGCGTAAATCCATAGATTCGTGACCAAAGATATTGGAGGCCTGTATCAAAGCCAAGGACGGCTACTTTGATTAAAATTGTTTTTAATAAATCGCTAAAATATCGATAAATATGTACATACACATAAAGTTTATAATTATTACACAGGTGAAGTGGCAACGGGCCGGCCACATAGCTCGCAGAACTGACAACCGTTGGGGAAAAAAGGTTCTCGAGTGGCAGCCGAGTAGGACGAGTAGGACGACCCCCCACAAGATGGAGTGACGACCTGCGCAGTGTTGCGGGAAGTCGATGGATGCAGGTGGCTCAGGACCGAGCTTCGTGGCAATCTTTGGGGGAGGCCTATGTTCAGCAGTGGACTTGTGATAGGCTGAAATGATGATGATGATGATGACACAGTTTCTATAAAAATATATGTATTTTAATATGTAACAGAACTCATGGCCATACTAGGTATTTACATTTCCCTTGAAATTATATAAAGTAATAAGATTCGCGTAAGATATGTTTTTTTTTGCAATTGTAACAAACGAAAATTACTTAACATTTCCAAATATTTAATTATAACATCTGTTTCACCAGCTATACGGACATACAGCAGCCTTGACCGCATTACCAGGCCGCCGATGGCCATAAACAAACAGAACAACGTTTTCGAATACCAGGTGTTGAGTTTATTTTCGGATCTGATCACGGCGTACTGCTTTTTAATGGTAGTCACAGATGTGAATAGTGAAATAAAATATTACCATTGGATTCGTTTAATTTGTTTGGACCGTAGAAAAATATTTTTATTTTACTTGCATAAGGTAAACTGCGTGTAATGGGCACACAACTGATGCTGAGAGGTTGCCTTGGCGAAAGTATTTTCCGCCAGCAGACGATCGTCCCAGCCTCGAGCATTAGTAAACTGGTCGCAGAGCCAAGCGGCGGAATCGAAGATAACCGACGTGAAGTATAGGCATCGTGTGCTTCTGCGTTTCGGTCGGTGAGTGAGGTGACCGGCGGCCCGCTCCCCCTTCTCCCCCACCCCTCGCTTCCCTCTCCCCAAATATTCTTTAAGGTCAGTAACGCAATTGCAGCTCCTCTGGTGTTGCAGATGTACGTGAGCGTCGGTAATTATTTATCATCGGATAAGCCGCTTGCACGTTTGCCCCCATTTCCCATAAAAAAAAGTTCTAAAAGCACAAATTCTAAACAACCCTACGATAAGAAGTGGGTTTATAACCATAGATCGGCACGACCCGTGCCACATGGTGTCAATGACCTCAATCATTATGTTAATATGGATATTCCCCGGGATTACAGCTTTCGAATCGGCGAACGAAAATAATATATTCTCAGTACAGTAAGTCCGTAACGGCGATAAGATTAATGATTTTTACCATAAAATAAAACAACATGAAATTCAAAATAGGTGTATATAATCATTAATCACAAAGAATGTTACATAGAAGAGGTAGGCACAATACAATATAATTAATTAATTATGAAGGGTCGTTATGCACTTCAAATGATTATATTTTAACACTTACATGTTTTATATGAGTGCACGTAATATTTTACGCAGTATAAAATGAAACCATAGATTATCAATATTTTCTTTAATGAAAAATGATACATTTTACGAGTTCATTTAATATTCTGACTTCTATTTACAAATACATAACTCTTAATTTTTGCGAATCATGTCATGTCCATATTATATTTCCTCTTTGAATCCCGCGGTGTGGCACGGGTCGTGCCGATCTATGTTTTACTCATGACATCACATAGCTTAGAACACACTGGGCTTGAAGAGAAAGCTAACATCATTTGTCAAGATATGTTAAGTTGCTTAGGAGACCTTACATTGGGAACATATGAACATTCATACAACTGCTAAAATCCTAACTCTTCGCGGAGACAGCTAACAAAAACATGGTACCTGTAACTCTTTATAACTTGAGATTAAGTAAAAGAAGATTACAAGACCAATCTGTTCCGCCATTGTGTAAATAAATTTCTTTATGTTGGCGGGAAAATTTTTCTTTTTAAATTTACTGGTTTGCTTTATTTTTTTTATTTCAATTGTATGCATGCAATTCAGCAGCAAAAAAAAAAAGAAACAATGAATTCGAAATTCGTCGTTACTGCAAATAAACCATTGCATAACGTGGGAACTGGGTTTATTATCACAATCTGACATTGCGTTTTTATTTGCATTGTATTACCGTGTCCTCTTCCTGAGCTTATCGTATGTCACAATCGGGTCATCATTCTGACACTATGTAACAGGTATAAAATCGCCTTGTAATGACAGTGTTCGATAACATATAGAAAGAAAGGAAAAAAACATATTACTTGTCAAAAAACCTTTAATTAATTCTGCGATGTCACAAAAGGATCGCCTTCCGGGGATAATCTGAAAGTGTACCACAGTACTGCTTCATCACATATTGTTAAAGTGACCTCCAGAATACCGGCGTGATGTGGAGCCATCTTGTGCTTCTGCGTTTTGTTCGGTGAGTGAGGTAACCGGAGGCCCACACCCCCTCCCTATTCCCTCCTCTTCCCTGCCATCTCCCAAATATCCTTAAGGACTGGCAAGGCTCAATATTTAAGAGGAGATCCTTGCTCGGCGACTTGACAGAAACAATATTTTTTTTCCATCATGCCGTTTCCTCACGATGTTTTCCTTCACCGCCGAGCATGTGGCATTAACAACTACCTCATACTATTAACATTTTTTGTACTGCCAGCATCGGGTATCGATGCCAGGCAATTTGCCAAATTAAAGAGAGCTCCATGACCACTAGGCTCTATCTCAATCTGACAAACATACTGTAGGTAGATATGGTTTATTTGCCGCCACCTGCACTTAATAAAGTTGGCGATGGCATTACTCAATACAGTCAGTCTTGCCATAGTCCATGTTCTATTGAATACATCACACATGTGTGTTTTGTTTTCATCGTTTAAAAAATCACCGGGAAGTATGGTGTGTATTTTAAAATGTGCAAATAAAACTTGGCAAGTATTCAGTGCTCTCAATATATAAGCGTGGTAGAGCCAAGCGGTGGCTTTAGCTGCTGCTCGAATGGGCCGGTTCGACCGGATTGGTACCACTGCCTCGCAGAATACCGGCGTGAAGTAGAGGCATCTTGTGCTTCTGCGTTTCGTTCGGTGAGTGAGGTAACCGGAGGCCCGCATCCCCTCCCTATTCCCCTCCTCTTCCCTCCCATCTCCCAAACATCCTTAAAGACCGGCAACGCACCTCCTCCATCTATGGTGTTGCAGATGTATGTGGGCGACGGTAATCACTTACCATCAGGTGAACCGTTTGCTCGTTTGCCGTCTTTTCCATAAAAAAAAAAAACCGATCCGGTCGAGCCGGCCCATTCGAGCAGCAGCTGAAGCCGCCGCTTGGCTCCACCACGCTTGAAATGTCGCGATGGGCTGACATTTACAATGACTATTTTAGTCGTATTGATATATTTTCAACGCGCTTCCGTACCATTAGAACTTGATAGATAGGTGTGTGAAATCAAAACTGTGCGATTGTTATAAATACGATGTTTGCCTTATGTATTTTTATGACTGATTTACATATTTCATTTTGTCGATATCATTCTGTTGAGATCATTCATTCGCTCATGCCTCTCAATTTATGTGTCATCATCATCATCATCATTTCAGCCTATCAGAAGTCCACTGCTGAACATAGGCCTCCCCCAAAGATTGCCACGAAGCTCGGTCCTGAGCCACCTGCATCCATCGACTTCCCGCAACACTGCGCAGGTCGTCACTCCATCTTGTGGGGGGTCGTCCTACACTGTGTTTGTTGTTACAATTAATATGTACATTAAGTTTCTATTGTGATATTCATTCAATTTAAGCCATTCAATGCACGCCGGCTTTCTTTGTATGGTTCATGTTCAGAAATGGCTCTAGCTGTACCAACATTTAATAATAGAGCGATCGGATTACGCTGACACGCGTAATCGGTTTAAGCAATGAACGCATGCAGCCTTTGAAATGTCAACGTTGCGGTGACGTGCGGCTTGATGTAATCGATTCGTTAGTTAGTTAGTTGCAATAAAACCCACACACAGCTTATGGTTGGCCAGTTGGTGATATGGTGATATTGGTTATGGGTTACGGTATAGATAGCAGAACGATAGTAGCTTAAGTATCAGGGCGCTCGCTTTAATTGGATTTTTTTTTTAAGAATATTCGGGTGGGAGGATGAGCAGGGGGGATGGGCAGAGGAAGTGGACCTCCGGTTACATCCGGAACGAAACGCAGACGCACAAGATGCCTCTACATCACGCCGGTAGTCTGCGAGGTCGCTGTACTACCCCGGTCGAGCCGGTCCATTCAAGCAGTAGCAAAAACCGTTGCCTGGCTCTTCCACTTTAAAATTTATATATATTTATGTATATATAATTTAGTGCGCGGATGGTGTGTTGTAGCATATCACAAAAATTGCGATATGCCATTTCAAGCCCCGAATTTACCACGTGCTCGACGTTGAAAAAAAAACAGCTATAAAGGAACCTTCACGAAAAAAGCTGCATGTTTGAGAAATATTTAAAAAAATATGTGAAGTCCGCGATTTCCACTAGAGCAGCGTAGCGGACCATTGCCGGCCACAGGACCCTCTCAAATATTAAGAGTAGACCTTGGGGCCGTGGGGAATTTACAGGCGTCTATATTAATTGAGAGCGTTATTCGACGCCGTTCGGGTGTAACGAGCTTTTTCTTACATTAACCTGAGTTTACTTTAGCGGCATTCGCGAGATGAGATGGTGTGCCAGATTCTACTGGGTGACGTGACACACGAAGTAACAGTTCAACTGACAAGTGTCAACTGCAGCCCATTGACACCTGCATACAACTTCAATCGAAGGAGGTTACAGATGTGTCGTCGTTCCTGAGGACTAAAATGGATAGCCTCATAGCGTTGCATACCGTCTTAGTATACCGAGCAGTACAACGGCTCGGTGTAGCGTAGTGGCTAAGCGTTATGGGTCGCGGGTTCGATTCTCACACGGGACTAGTATTTGTATGGACTACAATAATTACGAAATAATTGTTCCGGGTCTGGGTATTTGTCCATGTGCAATTTATGTATGTAAACTGCCTCCGCGACACAGGAGAAATTCCTACAGTGAAAGGTTAATGATATACCTTACAAACCGGAACACAACAGTTGATGCACTGCTGTTTGGCAGTAGAGTGTGGTACCAACCAATGCAATTCCTAGACAGAGGAGTCTTAACCTTCCTTATTATTCTATCATTACTATATTATCCTTAACCTTAACTGATTGCAAATAGTCCCCTGCTGTACCATAGGCCTCTCGAAAAGTTGGATTGGCGATCGCAGGACCAGACGTCTCGCACCCTGGGACCCTGCTGACCGTCTTAGGTCTCCTTAATTTTGTTCTGGTATTTTTCGATATGATTATACCGCCATCCGTCCGTAGCCTAGCCATTGCTATATTCAAGGGCTATTCGGCAATCGTGGCAAAAAAAAAAAATTAAGATTTCATTCGCGTAACAAAACGGGCTTCCGAAACCCACATTACGAGGAGGCCTGCGGCTTACCCAGATTGTCACGAGGTTGGCTTTTGTTTCTTGCCACCGCCTACGACACCTACGACTCCCACGACGATTATCCCACCACCTGTCTGTAGCCTAGCGATTGCTATTTTCAAGGGCTATTCGGCAATATTGGCAAAAAAAAAAAATTAAGATTTCATTCGCGTAACAAAACGGGCTTCCGAAACCCACATTACGAGGAGGCCTGCGGCTTACCTACGACACCCACGACGATTATCCCACCACCTGTCTGTAGCTCAGCGATTGCTATTTTCAAGGCTTTATCCTTAGTCACTTCTACGCCACCCGAGGGAAGAAAGGGGGTGGTGGTATTATTACGCCAATCAATACGCGGAAAGGAGCCTAGCTCCTAATAAACATAGTTACATATAACATGTTAATTACCAGATAATTACAAAGACAGTTAACTAACGGATGTTCTAAAATACGTAGTTTTGTTTGAAAGAAACATTTTTTCAGCTAAAAATTGTACGTCGTGTTGTCGGCGCTACTTTTTTTTTTATCGTGCTCGAAGTTCATTCACCGGATATTTATGTATTTTTAGTCCGTTTTGCTGGTAGTAACGGCAATGATTATTATCGTATGTTATCATAATATCAGGGTGTTGAAGAAATAATTTTTATACGCCCTAAAAAAGACAGACAAAAAGCTAGTTAACATCGCATTGTCATCTAATTTTGAACTATGTTTTTTATTCATATTTGTTAACTTAGATATAACATTCGATTGTGAGCATAGCACTCATCGCACCAGGCAGGGGGGTTGAGGAACCTTCGCTCACGTTAGAGATGCTGCTCCCCATCTTTAGATTTCATTTCGACAAACTGGAATGGATACTGCACCGTCTTTCACCCGCCGGAGCCGTTTCTTTGCTAGGTGACAAGAGTCCCTCTCCCTTCTACCCCTTCCCGTACGTCATCCCTCCCATCCCTTAAATGTCTTTAAAGGCCGGCAACGCAACTGCAGCTCCTCTGGTGGTTTAAATGTACGCGAGTGACGGTAATCACTTACCATCCATCAGGTGAATCGCTTACACGTTTGCTCCCATTTCCATAAAAAAAAATATAGCTTATTATGTGTAATGCAGTGTTCTTACACCGATACAATCACAATGATGTGTTAAATACATGTCAGCTATCCTCCGTCGTCATTCGTCCCTCTCCCTCCTTAACCTTCTCTGTCCCGCACAGCATCCGTATCGATCGGGCAGATGTCCTTGACCTTCAGTGCGGATAAACAGAGCTCCGACCTTGCGAGGGGAGTGTGGGGCGACTGCATTGTGACGGAGGTTTCCCGTTACACTCCGAATGACAGGATAACTATGTCATTAGACCAAGCCCGTTTGTGTCGCGCAATGGTCAGTTCTCCTGTGATTAACTAACCAAAGATTAATAAAAATAAACTGTCACGTATTCCCAGTAATGGGTGCTCAAAGATATAGATATTGTTTTAGCTTTCTTTTAAAACGACGTGACAGGCGGTGAGCCTGTCGCAGTGTCTGTTCAGCACGAAATGATAACTGTAGAAAAACTATTTCTACAGTTACAGGTTCGAGATCACATAGGGAATCGAACTCGGACCTCCCGATTCGGAGGCCACTCGGCAATCGTGGCTAAAATTAAAAAAATTAAGCTGTATAATAAACATTGGTCGACGCAAAGCAAGATTCAGCGTAACAAAATAGCAGATTCATACGCTGCTAACCTCGGCAAAAACATTGTAGTATTTAAATGTTGGCCCACTGTTGGCCGATTTCCTGCTCTTCTTAGTTGACCTTACTTATGAGCCGTGGGTCCTGGCTTCGAACTCCAGCCGAATCCGAAGTATGTGCTTAACACAAATTATTCGTTTTCTGATCTGGTTTCAGCTCTGAATGTTCAACTGAACCTTCGCATCGTATCTCATAGGCGTGACATCGGATACGAGAAGGTAAAGAAGAGCGTCATGGACCAGTGGCGTCTTTTGCATCTGCATTGGAGCGTACACCTACGACACTACAATATCTCTTGCGTCCTTGACAACTGCCGACAGTATCTTGATGTTGTCGCGGTTGGTTTAAGTCGTCTACTTATTGGTTGTGAGGGTTTTGTTTATGTTTTTAATTTTCGATAGACTACCCAGACAAGAGAGCAAGAGAAGGAGCCTTCCCCCTTGTAGCTCAGATTCGTGTGCCTTATTCGTGTTGTCTTATTTGCAGGGCGGGCGGATGTCGGGCGGCGGCGCGGGGCTGATGTCGTGCGTGCGCGAGGGCTCGCTCGAGCCGCCCTACCGGCCGCCGCACGCCGACACCGGCCATGGTATGTTGTGTCTTCATTTTTTTAAATATAGTCTACGGAACCCGGTATAACATCGAGCCCGTTATAACAAATTAAAGCGAGCACCCTGAGAACTAGTCTGCAGCGGCACTAAACTATATCCTGCACTTATAACTGGTGCAGCGCTTGCGAAGCATCAGCATCCCCATGCTGAAGGAGATATCTGTATGCGGCTGTCTCATCCAGGACCAACATAAGTCAAAATTGTTACTTACAATATATGAATCTTCTATTATTCTTTTTTGGGGTATTTCTATATAAGTTAAATATTTTTACTATTATTATACCTTATTTTTTTTTACTCTTTATTTAATGGAGGGTTTGTTTGTATGTACCGAACATGTCACCCTCATTGTTGCATGCCCTATTCGGATCAGCCATACATACATACATTTTACGTCTTATGTATACATAATTAAATTAACTGAAGCTACCTGTCATTTAGCCCCAATTTAACAATTTGAAACAATATTCTAGCACTCTCGGATTCAGAAAAGCCAGGCCAGAATGCTGTTACAAATACCGACATTATAGTCCCGTGATAAGGCAGTACGTCTCTGAGTCTCATTCCGTATGCACTCCATGTTAATGTGAAGTACGTCTTCTATAATGTTACATTGACTGCAATATGAAGAATTAGTTTTGCCCATCATAAATCCAGAATTGTTCAACGGAATGTACCTATTATACCTTTGTGACTTACGATTGAATACTATTGTTTCCAGGCGAGGGTCGCACGGGGCGGTTCCTGCGCGGGCTGCGGCGCATGTTCCGGCGCCGGAGCAGCGGTGCGCGCGCGGAAGGCTCACCCGACCCAAAGAGCAGCTCGACCAGCGAACTCCTTGACGCCGAGCGACACACTAGGAGAAAGTTAGTAAAAAAAGAAAAGTATCAGCCTATGAATGTCCCGCTACTGGACATAGGTGAAAGCCTCTCGAATAGCAAGTGTTTGTGAGGGCTTTGGAGCCGGGAAGGTTCTGCCACGATGCTCCATTGATAGGACTTCACTTGCATTCGAAATATTCTCAGATATGTATGTTTCCTTATGTTGTTTTCCTTCACCGATGACCCACGTGGTAACTTAAGCACTCAAAACAATTTTAGTGGTGCCGGCACCTGGGTAAGAACCCAGGTCAGTCGTATAAAACAAAATAAAGGCGAGCGCCTAAATATTTAGTATGATCAATAAATTTTTTTTTTGGAAAACGGGGCAAACGAGCAAAAAAAATGTTACCTACCGCATAGACTATTCAATATAATATTAGAGAGACAGAAACTTTATTCATTACATCGCAATTCGTTTACAAGTTATAAATAAAACAATTAAAAGATGAATAAAAACTAAATTTTTTTTCTGCGCTACACTGTGCTGCAAAAAATGGGTCTACGCTCAGTTTATGTTACGGATTCCCGCAACACTGACTTTCAGCGCAGCCTCATACTCTTTAAACTATATTACTCTTTGTTATAATAATTATTCATTTATTCGTCCAACAAAGCGGTCGAGTGCGTGCTTCTGTCTAGACACGAGCGTTGCATTTTTCTTCACGATCGAGTACAGCGGTGCTTAGGAACGCGTTTTATCACATTTTGTATATCTAGGAAGGAAGTGTTTTCTTTTGTGAAACCCTTGACAGGGGATTGTTTTTTTTTTCGTGTTGTATGAGGTAGGCGGATGCACTTTTTAACATGGAGTTAGAAAAGTTGTAGAAAAACTCCATTTTGAAACAATATTCTAGCACTCGAATTCAGAAAAGCCAGGCCAGAATGTGGTTACAAATACCGACATTGCAGTCCCGTGATAAGGCAGTACGTCTCTGAGTCTCATTCCGTATGCACTCCATGTTAATGTGAAGTACGTCTTCTATAATGTTACATTGACTGCAATATGAAGAATTAGTTTTGCCCATCATAAATCCAAAATTGTTCAACGGAATGTACCTATTATACCTTTGTGACTTACGATTGAATACTATTGTTTCCAGGCGAGGGTCGCACGGGGCGGTTCCTGCGCGGGCTGCGGCGCATGTTCCGGCGCCGGAGCAGCGGTGCGCGCGCGGAAGGCTCACCCGACCCAAAGAGCAGCTCGACCAGCGAACTCCTTGACGCCGAGCGACACACTAGGAGAAAGTTAGTAAAAAAAGAAAAATATCAGCCTCTGAATGTTCCGCTACAGGACATAGGTGAAAGCCTCTCGAATAGCAAGTGTTTGTGAGGGCTTTGGAGCCGGGAAGGTTCTGCCACGATGCTCCATTGATAGGACTTCACTTGCATTCGAAATATTCACAGATATGTATGTTTCCTTATGTTGTTTTCCTTCATCGATGACCCACGTGGTAACTTAAGCACTCAAAACAATTTTAGTGGTGCCAGCACCTGGGTAAGAACCCAGGTCAGTCGTATAAAACAAAATAAAGGCGAGCGCCTAAATATTTAGTATGATCAATAAATTTTTTTTTTGGGAAACGGGGCAAACGAGCAAAAAAAATGTTACCTACCGCATAGACTATTCAATATAATATTAGAGAGACAGAAACTTTATTCATTACATCGCAAGTCGTTTACAAGTTATAAATAAAACAATTAAAAGATGAATAAAAACTAATTTTTTTTTCTGCGCTGCACTGTGCTGCAACAAATGGGTCTACGCTCAGTTTATGTTACGGATTCCCGCAACACTGACTTTCAGCGCAGCCTCATACTCTTTAAACTATATTACTCTTTGTTATAATAATTATTCATTTATTCGTCCCAACAAAGCGGTCGAGTGCGTGCTTCTGTCTAGACACGAGCGTTGCATTTTTCTTCACGATCGAGTACAGCGGTGCTTAGGAACGCGTTTTATCACATTTTGTATATCTAGGAAGGAAGTGTTTTCTTTTGTGAAACCCTTGACAGGGGATTGTTTTTTTTTTCGTGTTGTATGAGGTAGGCGGATGCACTTTTTAACATGGAGTTAGAAAAGTTGTAGAAAAACTCCATTTTGAAACAATTGAGTTGAATCGATAAGTAAGTTCCAATGTGATAAAAAATCGAGCACCGATTAATATATAAAAACATATTTATATAATAGCTTGGTATCTTTGACACGAGCCTGTCTCTTTACGATAGTGCTAAAACAAAAAAAAAACTATCTAGGGTTTCTTGTATGGCGACTTGATTGTCGCGATGCCCCTGCGACAATCCGATAGGTGACGCTGTGATCAAGTCATTAGCAAATTCCATTCATATATTTATCGAACAAAATCACTATTATGTTCTATTTTATATGCAAGTTTAAAGTCAAAAAGAAAATCACCAAATCTGTACTCGGTTGTGCGTTGTGGTGGAGTTATAAAGATATAAAACTCCATGCGCCATCTACCGTAAAGAACATAGCAACAGCTAGTTTTTTATTATAAATTTCTGACGAGTTCAAATTTCTTATTAGACTCTTACAGGGTTGACTGGTAGAGAATGCTTCTGGCATTAAGTCCGCCTATATACATTCTCATGTATATGAAGTTTAATAAATAAAATACCCACGGGTGGGACGAGCTGATTGACTTTTAAGCTGCAACAGCAGAGGATGTAGACCCGGTGTAGCATAACGGGTTTCCGCCATCAACTTCTCGCTCCTCCGGCAGTTCTATCACCGGGGGTTTCCGGCGTACCGGATACATGCGGATGAGCGTTACATCGGGCCTGAGAAGGTGGAGCGCGTGTCTGTGTTTGCCTGCACACCTACGTCACTATAATCCCCTACTCCAGTGTCCCTCGCATACCTCATGCTTTGTCCGTTCATCCTTTCCTGTTCAATCCGTACTTCTTTGGAATGCACTCCCACTCGAAATCAGAGCGTCTAACAGTCGGTACATTTTTAAAATAAAAGCTAAGGAACATGTCCTTAACAAAATGGCAGAATCATCTCAATAATAGTCTATTTATATATATATTTAATATTTATGTTATTAATATATTTAAATAAATATAAATGTATGTATGTACGTGTGTATGTATTTATTATTGTATGCGTATTTAAATATTGTATCTATATATAGATTAACATGTATTATAATTTTTTTTCCTCTCTTTAGTTCTCTCTATTCTATCACTTACACCTACTTCATTTCATCTCTGCATCGTCCAAAGGTTGACTGGTAGAGAATGCTTCTGGCATTAAGTCCGCCTATATACATTCTCATGTATATGAAGTTTAATAAATAAATATCCCCTGGGCAGTTGACAACTACCGATAATATTCGGAAGTCGTCGCTTGATGGTTGAAATCTACCAGGGGTCTTTAGCTCAATGCCGTGTCTTGGATTTGATAAATATAACGATCCGATTTCATCGGGGAGTGATGTGTTAATTTAAGTGGAATCGTTGTGAAATAATTTACGTCGTAGTGCAGAGAAGATATCGGCGAGAGGACATCGTAATCACATATGAGAATGTTTTGTGCAGAGAGGGTGCTTACGGCAGCGGGCTGTCGGTGTCGCACGACTCGGTGTTCACGGGCGAGCGGTCGGGCGACGAGTCCGGGGACGACAGGCCGGCCGCGCTCGGCCACGCGCAGGCCGCCGCCTCCCACCGGGTAAGTGATCATAATTGGCTGTTTTTTTTTTTTTTTTTTTTTTTTTTTCGTGTTGTATGAGGTAGGCGGATGCACTTTTTAACATGGAGTTAGAAAAGTTGTAGAAAAACTCCATTTTGAAACAATTGAGTTGAATCGATAAGTAAGTTCCAATGTGATAAAAAATCGAGCACCGATTAATATATAAAAACATATTTATATAATAGCTTGGTATCTTTGACACGAGCCTGTCTCTTTACGATAGTGCTAAAACAAAAAAAAAAACTATCTAGGGTTTCTTGTATGGCGACTTGATTGTCGCGATGCCCCTGCTACAATCCGATAAGTGGCGCTGTGATCAAGTCATTAGCAAATTCCATTCATATATTTATCGACCAAAATCACTATTATGTTCTATTTTATATGCAAGTTTAAAGTCAAAAAGAAAATCACCAAATCTGTACTCGGTTGTGCGTTGTGGTGGAGTTATAAAGATATAAAACTCCATGCGCCATCTACCGTAAAGAACATAGCAACAGCTAGTTTTTTATTATAAATTTCTGACGAGTTCAAATTTCTTATTAGACTCTTACAGGGTTGACTGGTAGAGAATGCTTCTGGCATTAAGTCCGCCTATATACATTCTCATGTATATGAAGTTTAATAAATAAAATACCCACGGGTGGGACGAGCTGATTGACTTTTAAGCTGCAACTGCAGAGGATGTAGACCCGGTGTAGCATAACGGGTTTCCGCCATCAACTTCTCGCTCCTCCGGCAGTTCTATCACCGGGGGTTTCCGGCGTACCGGATACATGCGGATGAGCGTTACATCGGGCCTGAGAAGGTGGAGCGCGTGTCTGTGTTTGCCTGCACACCTACGTCACTATAATCTCCTACTCCAGTGTCCCTCGCATACCTCATGCTTTGTCCGTTCATCCTTTCCTGTTCAATCCGTACTTCTTTGGAATGCACTCCCACTCGAAATCAGAGCGTCTAACAGTCGGTACATTTTTAAAATAAAAGCTAAGGAACATATCCTTAACAAAATGGCAGAATCATCTCAATAATAGTCTATTTTTATATATATTTAACATTAAAGTTATTAATATATTTAAATAAATATAAATGTATGTATGAACGTGTGTATGTATTTATTATTATATATGTATTTATTATTGTATGCGTATTTAAATATTGTATCTATATATAGATTAACATGTATTATAATTTTTTTTCCTCTCTTTAGTTCTCTCTATTCTATCACCTACACCTACTTCATTTCATCTCTGCATCGTCCAAAGGTTGACTGGTAGAGAATGCTTCTGGCATTAAGTCCGCCTATATACATTCTCATGTATATGAAGTTTAATAAATAAATATCCCCTGCGCAGTTGACAACTAGCGATAATATTCGGAAGTCGTCGCTTGATGTCTTAAGCTCAATGACGTGTCTTGGATTTGATAAATATAACGATCCGATTTCATCGGGGAGTGATGTGTTGATTTAAGTGGAATCGTTGTGAAATAATTGGCGTCGTAGCGCAGAGAAGATATCGTCGAGAGGACATCGTAATCACATATGAGAATGTTTTGTGCAGAGAGGGTGCTTACGGCAGCGGGCTGTCGGTGTCGCACGACTCGGTGTTCACGGGCGAGCGGTCGGGCGACGAGTCCGGGGACGACAGGCCGGCCGCGCTCGGCCACGCGCAGGCCGCCGCCTCCCACCGGGTAAGTGATCATAATTGGCTGTTTTTTTTTTTTTAATGGTAGAGACGGCAAACGAGCAAGCGGTGCACCTGGTGGTAAGTGATTACCGTCGCCCACGTACATCTGCAACACCATAGATGCTGCAGGTGCATTGCCGGTCTAAAAGGATATTTGGGAGATGGGAGGGAAGAGGAGGGGAATAGGGAGGGGTGTGGGCCTCCGGTTACCTCGCTCACCGAACGAAACGCAGAAGCACAAGATGCCTCTACTTCACGCCGGTATTCTGCGAGGCCGTGGTACCAATCCGAGCAGCAGCTAAAGCCGCCGCAACTTTTACTCCCGCATCGTGTGGTATCGAAAGCCGTGTTTAATCGTAACAATATATGGCATATTGTTCCTATTTCTTCCTATGGGTAAGTAAGTCAGAAGCGACTAACGCCTTGAAATTGGTAGTCGCCATGGCTACTGACAGCAGGCGATATAACCATCACAAAAAATAATAGAACCAAAATATGGCAGACCGATGACAGGCAGCAGCGTCTAAGGTGCCAGGTGTTTGGTACTGCGATCGCACATCCACAGACAAATGTTGAGGAGTAGCATCTCTAATGCATGTACCGGAACTGCGCTCACCAACCCTCTTCTCCAGCGTGGTATGTATCTGCGACGTTTCCAAGAAATGCATGCTAGTGTGGACACCTAGAAGCTGATCTCGCTGATGAAAACACTATGCCGGGGTCGGTTCTCGAAAATAGTCATGCGATTCTTTACCGCAGCCGGAATATCATAACGAGCAAAACTACAGCACAGGATTATCCTGTTACAATAACCCTAGTATCGTATTATTGGATAGGTAACAGGTCTATATATAGATATATTTGATCGAACCATTCCATGTGACAAGTACCTCGTGAAAGCCGAAGCCAGAACAGATAGCGAGGATAGAGGATAAAACACGTGGACCGCGAGGTGACCGTAGTAGTTCCGGAGACATGAGCAGTGACGTAAGAAATACATCAGAAGAAGCAACAGGTTAAAGACATATTGCGTGACCAGCGACATCTATTAGCATACGCATGAACTCTCAACTGTTTTTTTATGACTTTGGTTTTTTTACGCTGCGAGAGACGCAGTATGAATATTACTAAACAATGAAGTAAAGCAAGTTAATTTAAACATATACACGTGATACACCCTGCTAACATACGCGGCTGTGGAGACGGAAGTTCATCAGAATTAACCGAACCCAAATCTCAAAGACTAGTCATGGATACATCATCATCAACCAGCCTGCCCATCGTGATAAGTCTATCGTATTAAATGTTTTTGATCCATTGATTGTTTGAGTAATTGAATGATTGATCTTGCTGATCAATCGAATACCCTCCACGAAATGTTTCTTTAGTTTCTTCAGAGGCAACAACTCACGTCGCGTAACGGAACGGTAACGTCCACTGTTACCGACGAATAAACGTCTAGTTGTCAGTAATAAGATCTCCGGATCCAAACACGCAACATACTATATGCAGTATTAGAAAAAAATATATAAAGATAGGTAGAAAGCAAGTTAATTCACTGTGGCAACACAATAAATATTGCAGGTCGTTTCCATGTAATGAAACATTAAATATTAAAAATTATATTTCGTAAATCACATTGGAGCAGCGTGGCGGACCATTTCCGGCGCATAAGACATAAGCTTCTCCCATAATGAATGTTTTCTGTAATTTTACGCTGTTGTCCTTCACCGTTTTTTTTTTTAAATAATCCCCATCCTTTCATACATACCTGTTTGATTTCTGTTTGTCATGATCTATTGTACAATTTAACGAATTCTAAATACAGGTTATCAGCATTTTTTATATTTATTGATATCATATGTTATAAAAAATCATAAATGAACTCTATTCTAAACAGGGCAAGTGACCTGATTTACACGGCTGAATACTTTGACCGACTTCTATCTCACTCTCACCTATAAAAAACTGTCGATGTCAGTGTCATCAAACTGTTGACATGATTCTAGAAATTCATAAATAAACGCAAGTTAGAACAGGCACAATATAATCTTTAATCGCTTGATAAAAAGATGAGAAGGACAATTGAAGGTTTGGATAAAATTACATTAAGCCACGAGTGACATTGAAATATCACTACTTAACCATGTAATTCCAAAATGTTGGGCTTAGGCAAAGGTACAGGTGATATCATCACACGTTTGACTGAATGAAATTCCTCCAAAAATTAAGAAAAGATTGAAAGGGAATACGAAAAAACTCTAGACAGAGAAATATTTTTTTTATTATCGCTGCCTATAAATTTTGTAATGTTATCAATTAAGTAATTAGCGACGTACGAATCTATCGCCTCCTTTCTTCCCGTCGTTGTCGTGAGAGATGACTAAGGAAGAAGCCCGTGTGAAGCTTGCTCCGGGAGCAAATCTGGCGACGTGGTTCGCCATACAACACGCTCTATCTTCCGGAGAAGCGATAAGTGTGTTACGAAAGCTTATTTGGCTACTCTGTATTATGTCAAATGGGAATATTTTATACGACGACATTTTACAGATAAAACCCCCAGGGAATGAGATGGCTTGGCGAGAAGAACGAAAGTACTCTCTTAAGCTTTAACCACAGAGCTAGATAGTATCTATCACTATATACAATTACAACTAACTACATCATGAACACACGGACAATCGTATAAGCGAGTACTGTTTGAAATAGTGCAATGTAAATAGTCCACTGGGCGAGACCCATTGGAAGGATTCGCCATAATCGCCACGGTGGCCAGCGGATTGGCGATCAGTGCCAGACACTCGCACCTTAGCTGCTGCCCGTCATTGCTTCTCCGTCGTATCCTAGGTCGTCCTTTAGGTCCGATAACCTGTCGCTAGCTATTCCGATTTTCGAAGTTTTTTCTTTAGTCGCCACTTGCGTCAATCACAGGGTCGAAGAGGGGGTGATTATATTCTTATATACTCCTGTGCCGATGTTATATAACATCAGCATCATTTCAGCCCCTCACAAGTCCACTGCTGAACATAGTCCTACCACGAAGTATGCCAGAAAGATCCTGAGCCACCTGCATACATCGACCGCCCGAAGCACTGTCGTCACACTCCATCTGAAGAACTCAAGAAATTTTCTTCCCCAACGGCTGGAAACGCACTAACAATCCACCCGATGGTATGTGGCTACTGCTGGTCCTGCTACACCTGGAAACAATCGACGAAAGTCAAAGATGCGTTGTCACACCTGAGGACTAAGATGGATTGCCTCAGAGCCCGTAATTACACTGGTTCTCTATACATTAAAAAACCCGAACGCGACAGTTGTTGCAAATAGGTAAAAGCCCTGATACCTACCCGATTACGGCTATATCAGTTATCATAGTTCTGCAGCGTATATCGTCTTTGTAGATTCTATCACACAAAGAATAACCGAGCATCTTTTTTATGACCCACCGTGCCACTTTAAGCTTCTTTATAAGGCTTGCAGTCAAAGATCACTTTTCAGTTCCGTAAGTTGCATACTTACGTCTTATTTATATGCGACTATAAAATACTTAAACGCTACAAATTTGGTTACGCGATAACCGAATATGACTTTCCGACTTGAAAGTTATGCGCAAAATTAAAAGTCACGTTTATAGAAATTGGCAAATTTGTTAAAATGCAACTCACTGCGATTTGTAAACTCTTTAGTTTAATATTATACAACAACATTGAGTTAAAATTTACTTTCGCTTAGCCATATACTTAATGTAACGATTGTAACTCTACTCCTAAGTATTAAATAAATACTAAAAGTATGGGAGAAGCGAAAGACGTAAGTCAGGACCGTTGCAAGTGGAAGAAGATTATCTCTGCCTACCCCGTTGGGAACAAGGCGTGAATATATAACTCGATCCCAGTTAACAGGAAGTTTTTATGTGAAAGGGGGCAAACGGCTCACCCGATGGTAAGTGGTTACTGTCGCCCACGTACATCTGCAACAACAGAGGACCTGCAGGTGCGTTGTCGGTCTTAAAGGATATTTGGGGGATAGGAAAGACGGTAGAGGGCTCTCGGGTACGTCACTCACCGAACGAAACGCAGAAGCACAAGATGCCTCTACCTCACGCCGGTATTCTGCGAGGAAGCAATGCAACACTTCGATTTTATCGCGTAAGCGTTACCACGGCATAACGGAAAGTAATGGTGAATTGAGTATATCTGTGTTTGCGCTAATACTTAAAGTAGCAGCCTGTAAGTGACCACTACTGAGCAAAGGTCTCTTTACCAAATGTCTGAGAGAGTTTTGGAAACGGGAAGGGCCCGCCACGCTGCTCCAGTGCTGGTTGGCGTGCTTCACATATCCTGGGAAAATGTTTTTTTTTTCTAACCTGCAGCTTTCCTCATGATGTTTTCCTTCACCGCCGACCTTTTGAGCACGGAACTTGAGCTCTCAATAGCCGTGGTAGCTCACACTATCGCCACACTAACGTATCCTACGCTAAGCCACAAATTAAATTCACAAAAATTCCATACTCGATAAAATCATACCGTGTTATATTTTAATAACGTTTCGTTTATCCAAGATATGTAATAGTTATCTCGTATATAAACGAAACCTTGTTTTGTATGTGAATAATAAATTAGGTAGGAATGATATCATACTGTGCAATAACTTAACACGAAATTATTGTGAAATTTCTCTAGGGCCTAGCAGATAAGGTCATTTATCTCCATTAAGCTCCAAACCTATGTACATTGGATATTTTTGGATGATTATTCCAATTTTAAAAATAATATAATATAATACATAAATAAGCTCGCACGATCATATACCTAAATATGGGGTAGTCAGCAGTCTAGATATTTATTTAAATCGTCACAATCTACTTTTGACGAATTTATTTGGCACAACGCGACAGGTGGTGAGCTTTTCGGTCTGGAGATGAGGAGTCGACAAGATAGATAATACATATTCTTCATCTTCTCTTTTATCTATAGACTTACGCATTCTTATTATACCTTATGTCTAATCTGGGTCTTATGTCGTTTCGCCTATGCATAGCTCTTGACAATCATTCTTGACCCGTTTGCCCGATGGTACGCAACGATCAGAGGGTTTGGATACAAGATCCGTAGCTAAAGTCACTTCGTAACTGTAATCTTAGATAACGATTTAAATTACTAGTAAGACTCAACTGCACCTGTCACTTGTAGGCTCTGCTAAGGGGTGGATGGAGTACGCGGATGCCAGCAGAATAAAAATGTGCCAAACCCTTTCTTCCCGTGGGTCTTGTAAGAGGGTAAGGGTGAACTCTAATCTAATGGCAATCCTCAGTCGTGCCAAATGGAGTTATGATCGTTTGGCGAGCGTTTGTATACATCTTTTTTATGGGAAATGGGAGTAAACCAGCATGCGGTTCAGTCTGATGGTAAGTTATTACAGTCTTCATTTTAAACGTGGTAGAGCTAAGCAGCGGCTTTTGCTGCTGCTCTAATGGGCCGGCTCGACCGGGTTGGTACTACGGCCTCGCAGAATAACAGCAGAGGCTCTGCAGGTGCGTTGCCGGCCTTTAAGGTTATTTGGGAGATGGGAGGAAGGATGAGGATGGGGGAAGGGGAGGGAGAGTAGACCTCCGGTTACCTCACACGCGGAACGATACGCAGAAGCACAAGACGCCTCTATTTCACGCTGGTATTCTACGAGGAAGTAGTACCATGAGAGGAGGGGTTTCTGTCCCCCGGTGACAACATTGAATAAATTCTGATTCTGTTTTGACGTATATGTTTAACGGATTGTTTAACTTTGTTTGTTTCGGTAATGATTTTTATTATTATTCGCTGAATTTCCAGGTTATTCCATTTATCAAGTAGCGTAAGAGTATGTCACCACCCTATCTTCCCGTGACTGTTGTAAGTTGCCAGGGACAAAAGTACTCTCATGATAATTTACGGAAGTGAACTCGGCGACGTGGCTTCTACCATTCGTCATGTCACTGATTGATCACCATAATGTCTACCTAACCTTTCGGGCGACGGGTATGTCTTAAAATTTCAACGGATAGATCGGTCTATCTGTAGTTCTGCCCCGTTTTAGTCTATGTTTACGTATTATTACTTGCTGATCTTTGCCACTGTGTCTCTGATACGTAAGATGGAGCTGAGATAGGAAACTAAAATAAAAGACTCGGGTCACCTCACTCGTCGAACGAATCGCAGAAGCACAAGGTGCCTCTATTACACGTCGGTATTCTGATTCTATATGTTCTTAAATTATTCTGTAAAGATTTTCGGATGGCAACCTCCTATAAACAAAAGCAGTATAAGAAGACTTCCCCACGAGATGGAGTGACAACCAGCTCAGTGGACGGGACTTAAGGCAGACTTAGAAACCATGGAAAATAAAGTTATTTTCAGAGAGAGAGAGAGAGAGAGTTTCTTTCACCTGTTTCTCCTCCGCCATATACACCACACATATCACATAACCTTTGTAGATTTAAGAAATAAAACAAAAATATTCTGATAACTTGTTGTTGAACTAGAGTCAAGGAGTCATTATAAAACCCTTATGTCTGACTTGATAGATATATCAGATGTGGTCTTATAAAATATCACAATGTGTTCATTAAATTTTCAATTATACAAGAGACGTAGGACATGGTTTAAGGAATTGTATAAATATTACTCATTCGAAATAAAACGCATAAGTTTTATTGAAAATTCCAATGACAATGTAAATGACAATGTATACGCCTTTCCTCCACACACTCGTACCTTTCGGTCTTTAGTGTCTTTTCCTGTCTGGCAGCGTTGAGTCACTTCGCTTCTGACATCTTTTTACTTTTTATTCTGTTTCATTATGGTTGTCTACACATAATGTGTTGCAATAGCAAATAACTACTTAAATAATATAAATAAAACGATTATTTATTATGTATATATATATTCACGCCTTGTTCCCAACGGGGTAGGCAGAGACAATCTTCTTCCACTTGCTACGGTCGTGACATACGTCTTTCGCTTCTTCCACTTTCATCAATCTTCGCATGCATGCTCGTTGGTTTAGTGTACTCTTGGCCTGGCCTTTTTCCAGAACGTCTCCGATTTGACTGTGAAATGTTCGCCTAGGTCTTCCTCTCCCGACTCGACCATATACATTATTTAATTGATTATTCATTTAACATTATCACTGTGTTAGTCGCTTTTTGAAAATCAAACCTAAGAGTATAGTCTGATAGTGATAGATTTAAATTCATAGTAACATAGTAAAAAAATATGTCTATCTAATCAGTAGATAGAGTAACCTAGGACGCTATATCTAGTAGACGTACAATTGACGACACTGAGGTCCGTGACGTCGAGGCTTGCTCATTTGCCGCCTTTCCCATAAAAAAAAAGCCAGCGTAAGCCCGTGTGAATTTCTCGAATGATTTTCCCGTTCTCGCCACGCTGAACGAGCGGCTTGGCGTTCACCAAGTGTCGGTTCCCTTCCCATCGCAAATTTGTAGGATTTGGGTACCGCCAGTCTGGTTTATGCTCTACGTGCAATAAGTTTCAATTTTGAGTAATTAATTTCGATTTACACCTAAACTTTGTTTATTTATATGTAATGTTTATTTGTTTGTATCTGTGTGTTAAAACTATTTTGGATTCGGCATATTTATCATATCGTATCCTTGTTGCTAATGAGTTAATAATAGGTATTTATATATATTAGATAAATTAGCTTATGCTTAAATAACTATCTGGAACATGTATACATAAAATCAGTGACAATATTTAACATTTTTTTAAGTGAAGTTTGAACAACTTCGTTTAAAAACGTGCGATGAAACGTCACAAATTAAAAGTTAAAGTTACTATAAATTACTAAATTATATTTATTCCTACATGTTTTGTACATGATGTTCCACGTAATATTTTCTTCCTAAAATTCATGATACAGACGTATTGATAATAGATAAACAAAATTTTTATTATTATCCAATATCCCAACTTGGTTTTCCTCTTAAAACACTAATTAAATGAAACCAACAAAAATAATAATAATAATATTTATAGTGTTTCTAGATGTAAACATTAGAAGTTGTAATCCATAACCCGCCACCCATAGTTTCGTTTAAGTTTAAAAATATCTCTACAATGATCTCTTTGTCTCAGAATGACATCACTTTAACTTGAAGCTATCGCAGACTGAGCTTTTACTTTGATATATTTACGCTTCATGTAAGAAACTTACATAACATATAATATAGACGCTTAACGTGTATTGTTTAATATAAGAGCAACCATTCGTTGCATTACGTATTTTATTTCTCTTCAATCGGATAAGATGACTCAGTCGCCATCCTCCGACGCGCGCCGCGGTCGTCTCTCGCGTCCAAATTTGAATTTCGAACGAAACTTTTCGCGAAGTACTTTTTTTACAAGTGTCGTGTTCAAAACAGAGAGAGAGAGAGAGAGAGAGAGAGAGAGAGAGAGAGAGAGAGAGAGAGAGAGAGAGAGAGAGAGAGAGAGAGAGAGAGAGAGAGAGAGAGAGAGAGAGAGAGAGAGAGAGAGAGAGAGAGAGAGAGAGAGAGAGAGAGAGAGAGAGAGAGAGAGAGAGAGAGAGAGAGAGAGAGAGAGAGAGAGAGAGAGAGAGAGAGAGAGAGAGAGAGAGAGAGAGAGAGAGAGAGAGAGAGAGAGAGAGAGAGAGAGAGAGAGAGAGAGAGAGAGAGAGAGAGAGAGAGAGAGAGAGAGAGAGAGAGAGAGAGAGAGAGAGAGAGAGAGAGAGAGAGAGAGAGAGAGAGAGAGAGAGAGAGAGAGAGAGAGAGAGAGAGAGAGAGAGAGAGAGAGAGAGAGAGAGAGAGAGAGAGAGAGAGAGAGAGAGAGAGAGAGAGAGAGAGAGAGAGAGAGAGAGAGAGAGAGAGAGAGAGAGAGAGAGAGAGAGAGAGAGAGAGAGAGAGAGAGAGAGAGAGAGAGAGAGAGAGAGAGAGAGAGAGAGAGAGAGAGAGAGAGAGAGAGAGAGAGAGAGAGAGAGAGAGAGAGAGAGAGAGAGAGAGAGAGAGAGAGAGAGAGAGAGAGAGAGAGAGAGAGAGAGAGAGAGAGAGAGAGAGAGAGAGAGAGAGAGAGAGAGAGAGAGAGAGAGAGAGAGAGAGAGAGAGAGAGAGAGAGAGAGAGAGAGAGAGAGAGAGAGAGAGAGAGAGAGAGAGAGAGAGAGAGAGAGAGAGAGAGAGAGAGAGAGAGAGAGAGAGAGAGAGAGAGAGAGAGAGAGAGAGAGAGAGAGAGAGAGAGAGAGAGAGAGAGAGAGAGAGAGAGAGAGAGAGAGAGAGAGAGAGAGAGAGAGAGAGAGAGAGAGAGAGAGAGAGAGAGAGAGAGAGAGAGAGAGAGAGAGAGAGAGAGAGAGAGAGAGAGAGAGAGTTTCTTTCACCTGTTTCTCCTCCGCCAAATACACCACACATATCACGTAACCTTTGTAGATTTAAGAAATAAATCAAAAATATTCTGATAACTTGTTGTTGAACTAGAGTCAAGGAGTCATTATAAAACCCTTATGTCTGACTTGATAGATATATCAGATGTGGTCTTATAAAATATCACAATGTGTTCATTAAATTTTCAATTATACAAGAGACGTAGGACATGGTTTAAGGAATTGTATAAATATTACTCATTCGAAATAAAACGCATAAGTTTTATTGAAAATTCCAATGACAATGTAAATGACAATGTATACGCCTTTCCTCCACACACTCGTACCTTTCGGTCTTTAGTGTCTTTTCCTGTCTGGCAGCGTTGAGTCACTTCGCTTCTGACATCTTTTTTACTTTTTATTCTGTTTCATTATGGTTGTCTACACATAATGTGTTGCAATAGCAAATAACTACTTAAATAATATAAATAAAACGATTATTTATTATGTATATATATATTCACGCCTTGTTCCCAACGGGGTAGGCAGAGACAATCTTCTTCCACTTGCTACGGTCGTGACATACGTCTTTCGCTTCTTCCACTTTCATCAATCTTCGCATGCATGCTCGTTGGTTTAGTGTACTCTTGGCCTGGCCTTTTTCCAGAACGTCTCCGATTTGACTGTGAAATGTTCGCCTAGGTCTTCCTCTCCCGACTCGACCATATACATTATTTAATTGATTATTCATTTAACATTATCACTGTGTTAGTCGCTTTTTGAAAATCAAACCTAAGAGTATAGTCTGATAGTGATAGATTTAAATTCATAGTAACATAGTAAAAAAATATGTCTATCTAATCAGTAGATAGAGTAACCTAGGACGCTATATCTAGTAGACGTACAATTGACGACACTGAGGTCCGTGACGTCGAGGCTTGCTCATTTGCCGCCTTTCCCATAAAAAAAAGCCAGCGTAAGCCCGTGTGAATTTCTCGAATGATTTTCCCGTTCTCGCCACGCTGAACGAGCGGCAGCGTTCACCAAGTGTCGGTTCCTTCCCATCGCAAATTTGTAGGATTTGGGTACCGCCAGTCTGGTTTATGCTCTACGTGCAATAAGTTTCAATTTTGAGTAATTAATTTCGATTTACACCTAAACTTTGTTTATTTATATGTAATGTTTATTTGTTTGTATCTGTGTGTTAAAACTATTTTGGATTCGGCATATTTATCATATCGTATCCTTGTTGCTAATGAGTTAATAGGTATTTATATATATTAGATAAATTAGCTTATGCTTAAATAACTATCTGGAACATGTATACATAAAATCAGTGACAATATTTAACATTTTTTTAAGTGAAGTTTGAACAACTTCGTTTAAAAACGTGCGATGAAACGTCACAAATTAAAAGTTAAAGTTACTATAAATTACTAAATTATATTTATTCCTACATGTTTTGTACATGATGTTCCACGTAATATTTTCTTCCTAAAATTCATGATACAGACGTATTGATAATAGATAAACAAAATTTTTATTATTATCCAATATCCCAACTTGGTTTTCCTCTTAAAACACTAATTAAATGAAACCAATAAAAATAATAATAATTTTTAACTTACGATATATTTCATTATTTTTTTACTAAAACACACTGTGATGTAGTTAAATATAAATGTAAATGATTTCCTTGTATTTACGCGAACGCTACACATTTGAAATGAAACTATTATTTACGGATTTTATCACGTTTAATTTTTGTTTTCATGTTCCCGTCGTTTCTAGTGATTTACAGCATCCGTGGTGATGGGTACAGAGGTGTTAGACGTCCCGATGTAATAGTTAACTCGGGCTATTTTCAGCTTTTAATTATAAATTTTAGTTCGATCTACGCAGAATATGCTCACAGTATCTCGAGAAAGTGCAACGGCTATACTTGGTTTTAACACCCTGGCGTTAAACCCAAGTATGGTGGTAGCAGCCAGCACTAGGGATCTGTGACAGTGAACACCGAGCTTCAGCAAGCAAGTGCTGCGCGACAACAAGCTTCGTGCACCGCGCGCGAGTGAGGTTACTAAGATTGGCATTCCGAGGAAAAAGATGGTTTGATCCTATAAAGGGGAATAGGAAAAGGTTTGCCTGAAAGAGATGTCTGTCTAGCGATAGTGCCGAAGCCTGTACCTATTTGTACATTATAAAAAAAATTGAACGTTATTTTATTTTACAATACTAGTATGTAAATGTGTCCATTTGATGTGTTGCATATACATCTAATTACGGATCTTGTGTTAATCTCCAGGAGAAACCGAATGACAAGGCTCCCCACCCGGTCACTGTACTCGTATATCTCTCCGGAGAGGCGAAGAGAAAAGTAAAAAAAAAACTTTATTTATATAACCTAAAATTATATACGACAATTTGCCCTAGTATTGCTATAACTTATTTGTTTTATTTGCTTTACTTTTAAACAAACATTTATAAAGTAATTAAATTTAATTAAAACCCATGTTTTATAAGCAACCGAATCATAATCATTTACTCAATGTCCCTACGTTAGAAGTTTTAATAACTTTTTCCTTTCGTGAACAAAGTTTTTGTATTACTTAGATCTTTTTGCATCTGGCATCTTTTCATCAGACTAAAGAAGATTTTCTTATATTTAAGTAGATATATCATTTTAGATAATACTTCCGATTGTTATATATTGGTGGAACTCCATAGAAGATTTAGTTCGGAAACACTAAGATCTTTAATTTTTTGAATACATATAAATGTCAGTGACACTATTTGATGTATATGTATCATGTGCATAATTTTTTTTATATATTTATTATTTATTATTCTATTAAAATGTTAAATAATAATTATTACAACAAATCATTAAATTCACTATTTAATGATTTGTTTTAATAATTATGTCATCATGCCAATATCAAGTGAAAACATATTTCCAGGCAACCCCAAAATTTTAAATAGTTTCTAGGCAGGCATTACACCTAAACCCCAACCCGTTTGCCCAGCGCGATGAATATGGGCAACCCTACCGAGAAATGTATCCCGGTATTTGCTAGGGTTGTCTCGGGGAGGCCTGTGTACAGCAGATAATTGTGTTGTAAATCTGTAATTTCCGTCGACTCCTGTGAGGGTCAAGCTGGAGGGGGTACTATTAGTACAGTTCATCCGATGGTAAGTGGGTACTGCAGCCCATGGAAACCTGGTTACAACTTCAATTAATGAAGGTCGCAGATCGTCCCTGAGGAATATGATGGAATGTCTCTCAGCCCAGAATTAGATTGGCTCTCTATACCTTTCAAACCTGAAGGCTGAAATAGATAAGAGTTTGGTAAATATCCAATCGACTCCTAGATAGAGAAGGTCTGTCTACCAGCTGGTACAATTCATGTCCTTACTGTTATTACGCACAATACATGTATTATATATATTGTTATTACAACTCTTATTGTATAGCATAATATCAACTTACAGTTTAATACAAATGGATAACAATGTTTTTTTTTTATTAATTAGTTGACATTCTTATTATTTCAAGTTTAAAAACAGTTTGAAATATTTACAAAATAACATATTTACGAACCCAGAATGTTGATCGAGTTTTTAAAAAGATGTTGGGTCAGTGAAAAACATGTAAACACCCTATCTGATTTTATAGACTTATCTATTAATATCTCTTAAGCATTATGTTTGCCTGGTAATAAATTATAACTTTTGCGGAAATAAATAGACAAATTATTATATAAATAAATGAATACCTCTCGAGTTCTGTCGTCCGGGGCGGTGAAATGTGGGTTGCGGAACCCCTTTTGGCTACGCCAATTGGAATTCCATAAACTCTGCACATCCCTGTGAATAGGTGACAGCTAGTGCTATGTATGTATGAATTATGAACGTTTATTTTCCACAAAAATGTTGGCTGCATTCAAACCCGAGACCCACTCAGCATGCAATTACGCTCACGGATCACACACACACACACATGCGCCACAAAAAACCTTGAACGCTCATGACTCATGGGTGCCTGTGATATTTGTAACTGTTTTCAACAAATCAGAAAAACGTTAGCTACAGTTATCTGCCAGTTAAAGTAACTGCACATATACTTATATTAAAAGTTAGATGTAATAGGATCGGTATAGTTACGTTGGCTTTATGGTCCGTTGGTTAGTTATATGATCAACATACCTACGCTTGAACCGCAATTAACACCAGATGTTTCGTTTTGTCTATGACTTTATTCTCACCGTAACTTGGCCTGTGTTTTTTTTTTTAATACCAGAGCAACAAACGATCAAACAGTTCACCTTATGGTAAGTGGCTACTCAAGGCCATGAACATCAGCAAACATATTAAAACAAAGAAGGTTAAAGGTGCGTTTTCATTTATGATGACTTAGATGGAACGCGTCGATGGACGGCGAACAGCCTGTAATTACGCTGGTTCTTCATAACCTTCAGGCCGGAAAAATGTTTGAGAGAGAAATGGGTTTGAGATGTTCATAAGTTGCAGAAATAGACAAGAGAAAGATCTCCTAAGCAAGAAAAGGAGTCAGTGTTCAACTATAGAATGTCAGAAATTCATTAGGATCTTTGTGTGTGTGGTGATTTTGGTTCATCCTTCCATTGGGACGGGTTTATGTTCAGCAATGGTCTGTCTTTACGCTGCTTTTGAAAAAGTGCCTGTCTACCATACAGGTGAACTGTACTCGAGTAGTTCAAAGATCGCCTCAAATTTCATACGTGGGCGTGCACACAATATGAGTTATTGTCCCATCCCGGAAAACAAGAGAAAAATTATATATTTAAAAAGTGCCTTCCTTTGATCTTTTAAAAACCATCAGAGAACATCGCTAATTACGTCACAAGATCAATCTCCTCACGTACACACACTCGCACAAACACAACTGCAGACCCCACAAAGTTAAACAGCAATCAAATTAATGTTGTGATATAAAAAAAAAAATTTTCGACTTTATACAATTTACGGTACTCATATGAATTTAGTTAAATATGAAGTAAACGAAAATAATTATAGGGAAAAGTTTCAGCCGTTGCGTCAACGCTTAATACCCCACTGCCAGTCCCCTTAAAGGTATTTCAGAATATAATGAAGAAAGTTACAAATATCTCATTACACGGTAATCCCTTCTTTTCTTCCAACGCCCAGATGTCAGTGAAAAACTCAGTCGGTAAATATCAGACGAAATATGTCAAAGCGGGTTAAAATTAATTACATCATTAACTAGAGGGTAGTCGCGACTTCATGTATTTTTTTTTAATAATGATATTATATTTGCTTGCAAGACGGTGTTATAAATGTATCAGAACGTTCACGTTTCGCTAATCTATAAATAACATGCAAATTTTGAAGTGTTTTTATAAAAAAAATATTTATACTATAATATTTATTTACAGTCAACCATTCGTATAAACTTTATTCGTATAAAAAATATTTTCTGACAAAGTTTACATTCGAAAATAGAATAAAGTGTATTACGATATGTATTTTTATTAAGTTTAAAGTTAAAAATAAAAGTAAATAAAGTTTATCATACTTTCGTCCCGAGTTCAACACCCCCATGTGTTTCTCTAAAACCGGTTACACACTCATTTTATTGTTTTAAAGTATGGTTAATACTCTTACTTAAATACCGATTTTAATGTCTTAAAAAACATAGAACTTTCATACTGTCTTCCAACCCCTATTTTCGTAAAATTCTTTTTAGCGCTTGTCTACACCCAGGAACTTATCAGGATTTGAAGTATGCAGGTAGACTGCATAGTTCCCGAGCTTTCGTGATTAGTCAGTGGTATTTCTCTTTTCATTTTACGATCAAATCTGCCACGTTCTGGAAAAAGGGCCAGACAAGAGTACTCTAAACCAACGAGCATTCATGCGAAGATTGATGAAAGTGGAAGAAGCGAATGACGTATGTCAGGACCGTAGCAAGTGGAAGAAGATTGTCTCTGCCTACCCCGTTGGGAACATGGCGTGAATATATACATACATACATGTTTCGCTTTTGTATCGCTACAAATTGTACAATTGTACAACAATTTCTTTTAGGAGCGAAAAAAAAAATTTTCTCTTGACTCGTTGGTTTAACGTGTGCCTAGCGGTAAAGGAAAAATATTACGTGTCTATGGACTGCAATGTATTTCTAGGACATTGTCAATATGTGGTAATTAAATTGGCCACTTTCACAGTATCATTCAGTTTCAAATTCAAAATAGTGGCTTCATTAGTGCTAAATAGAAAGTTCTAATTATTTAAAACAATGTCTGCATGTTAGATGTATAACAATGTTTGAAGTTCGACTTTACATTTTTACGTTCAGGGATCTGTTTTTTGATGTCCTAAATTGCCCCGTACTCGTCCATGGCTAAAAAATAATAAAAAATATATTTCGAGGACATCTGAAGTTCGCCATTCCGCACTGGAGGAGCAACGTCATGCGAATTCCTCTCAAAACAGGCTAAAATTTTACGTTTTTTTTAACTGTGGTTTTGCCTGAGTTTTGTTGACGTAGCAATCCATACTATTAATATTTAATAATATACTCGTAAATCTCGGTCGGGTTTAAAGACTAAGCAGCCTGAACCTTATATGAAGATTGTTTGAATTACGGGGAAGGATTACTATTTATAGACACTATAAATCAAAATTCTGTTCGGTTTTATATAATGTTGAAACAATACAAATTTTATTACTGTGACACGTGACCACCCTAGTCTGAAGTCGCCTTTATGCAATATGGCTTCATAATCGCGACCTTGGATAGAAAATTACACTTCTCTCATATTTCCCAAACGTTCAGCGACTTGCAAAGAATTATACATTATCTCTTGCCATTGCCCTTGCTCTATGTTGCCCCGGTACACATTTGACCGCGAAGTGTTAAGTTACATCGTTGAGCAACAAGACTGTAGAGAATTACACGAGGCTGAGAAGGGGGATAACCCCAATACCTTATCAGCCAAGAAACAGTCCACTGCTGGACATACGTCTCCCCCATAACGAGGATTTGGCGATCACAGTACCTCGAGATACCACGCTAATTTTGGCCTGATATTATTCTAGATGGTTCTCCCGCCATCTGTACTCATCTATCCTACTCCCACGGAAATTATAACAAACGGCAATATATAATAAAAATATACCTTTTTGTAAATAATTTTATACCTTATTATAAAAGGAGAAGGTTTTCATTTCCACGGTTCCAATGTTTCGGTTGCAACTATAACCTGGTCGGAAATATTGAATCGAATTGTCGGCGACCAAGCTCTCTCTGATCGGCTTGATCCTTTGGCCTTGCGAAGAGATGTTGCTTCTCTTTGTATTTTTTACAAAATTTTCCACGGGGAATGATCTGAGGAACTGTTCGGATTGATTCCAGCTGCTGAGTTTCACCATCGTACATCGCGACAGAATTCGAAGTTCCATCGATACCACCTAGATGGTTGGCATTCCACCACAGTGCGTTTTAATCGAAGTTTTCTGCCACGCACTTCGACTTTGTGGAATCAGCTGTCGCCAGCATTATTTCCGAACAGTTACGACTTAGGGACCTTCAAGAAAAGAGCTTATTCCTTCCTTAAAGGCCGGCAGCGCATCTGTAGCTCCTCTGGTGTTGTGGATGTTCGTGGGCGTCGGTGATCACTTACCATCAGGTGAGCCGTACGCTCGTTTGCCCCCTTCTTCTATATAAAAAAAAATATATACCATAAATACCGCGTCGTGCTGCTAGCTGACCCAAATCCCGGATGTCGTGCTGATCCCGGAAATGTGTTTTCTGGAGTTTTGGAGGAACCTCATTGCGATACGGCGGGGGATTTAAAAAAACAAATTGACAATTGACAAACGAAATTTGAATTTCTTACGTATCATTTCATTTCATTTCATTAGTGTAGTCAAAAATCAACTGCTACGTGTTTGTAAAGAAGCAGCCACAGCCAAACCTGTTATCACATTAAACAAATGGGGTCGTGGACAAGCGTTGTCCAGTAAAACGACCTCGGGGTGGACGGTGACTCGAAGTGGTCTCGAGTCACTGTGCATAGCACCGCGGGGGTGCTGGGGGCCGGGTAATACTGCCCCCGGGACGGGGCTATATTAGCCAAGCGCAAGAGGGGCCACGGTTGTGTTCCGAACGGAGATCCCGTGACCCCTCGTCAGTGCTGATGGCGACCACGATTTCCCCACGAAAAAAAAAAAGGCCTGTATCCTGCAGTGGACTATTCGGTACTCATCAATGAGGTACGAGTACGGAGCTAGGGTCAGATGTAGCGCGAGAGACACGAGACGCAACACCGATAACCGACAATTAGTACTTAAGTGCGCTAAGCCACTATGAAATAGAACGCCGGTACACGAAATAATGAAATTTAAATTTAAAAAAAAAACAATTAAATTCAAAGAATACGGTGAACGCCGTCTCCTTATCTACTCGGGTTAAAAATGGCCGAATTATGTAAATAATGATAATCATAACGCCTATAGAATAATGTGCTTAGAAAGCAAAGCTGCGCTTCAATTTCAATCGCCGTCTCGGTGCCTGGGCCGCCTTTCCAAAAACCTCTTACCGCGTTCAATGTACACGTTCGAACATCCAGTGTTTTGTGTAGTTTGTGATGAATTGTGTGTGCTTCTAAACTGATCTGTGTGTGCGCATGAGTAACCGTCCCATCACGTTACTCATAAGATTTAAAGGGAACAGTGTGGATAGACCTTGTTTCTTTTGCGACGCGCTCCTCTTTATTATTCTTTTTTTATAATAATTTATTGTATGTGGGCCCATCTCGATATGAAATATCATGTAGTTTTTTTTTTAATCTATTGTAACCGGTAATTACAACACCTGCCTAAATTGTCTCAATATTTTAATTACCTATTAGTGAAATAGTATTAAAATGGCGCGTTCGTTCAAAAACGTTTTACATAATATTTTGAATGTAAAATGGCTGGTTGCTACGAAGGTCTTTTTGGTAAATATTATTTATTATACATTAATATTATATATTTTAAAATATGCAAGAATGTAGACTTCATCATCATCATCATTTCAGTCTGTCACAAACAAGTCCACAGCTGAACATTGGCATCCCCAATGATTGTCACAAAGCCAGGTCCTGAGCCATCTGCATCCATCGACTTTCCGCAACATTGTCCAAGCCGTCCCCCTAGTTGGCGTGTCTTTATCATGTAGACTTAACCGACCTCATTTACTGTACATATTTTTACCTTTAAATATTGTGCAAAATTTTTATCTTTTAGTCGGCGCTTCTAAAACATTAAACTCTAAATAGAAATTAATTTAAATAGATAGGCTCTTACGACCGTGTACCCTAATATGGGGTGGACAGAGACATAATTATTTTTTTGACGTACCAACCCACTTTGCACGTGAGCAATTTTGGAACACGGTGACAAGTTGCGAGCCTGTCGTTGGCTTAGTGTGCAAATCAACGTGGTAAACATCAATCGTAGGTAAGTTTCGTATGCCTTTACAGTTCGATACGTGTTATGTTATTGTTTTTATTTGTTGTTGTTATATAATAACCTGTCCATATGATGAGATGGATACCTACGTACGTGCCGTGTACATATGTTTTGTAATATTGGACTAGGTTTTAATGCACTTTGTCTTCCACTCCCATCGGACTCAATGATATTAGGCTCTCGTCTATCTTGTAATAAAATTGTTTTCATTATCAAACTGCATTAATGTATCACGAGGTTTTAATGTTCGTCTCAAATAATACATACGAAGTTACTCGTATATTCCTCATACAGATTTTTATCCCTAGCGGTATTTGTACCGGCATTTCACTACTATTGGCATGCATTCTCTATTAGCAATAAGGCAGTAACGACCCTTACTAATTTAGGTTATTTGACCACCAATCATACTGCCAAGCAATTATATTACACTTTATTGTATTCTATCTGAACCATGCCACGCTTCACAGTGAAATTTTAAATATTTTCTTTATTCTACACCTTTTTAGGTATGTTGCGAATTTAAAATTAAGCTCAATCATATAAAAATACGCGAACGCATAGAAGTCGAACAAGCAATAACTAAGCAAATAATATTTTCAGACACATTTGATACTATACGAAACCAAATATAAATTGTAAGCTAAATTCGACGCATTACGTTATGTTTCAACTGGGGCAGTAGGGCTCCTCCGCCTGGGATCCATCTGGTTAAGTGGGCGGAACCTTTCCTATTACCATGAAGTTTTGATGGTATAGACAGCCAGGACCTTCCACAGGATTTACATCTTTCTTACGTAAGTACGTAACCTTCTTCCTTTGCCGGTGCCTATAGGTTACAGTTACCATCAAGTGCCACCTGACAGTTAGCTTTTACATCACCGCAATGTTATAATTAAATAAATAAGCACACACGAACTTTCCGTTTGACCTTAAATAAACAACTCTGTAGCAGGAAAATAATCGGATGCTTTATATATTATGAGTCACGGATATCGAAACTTAAATTGAAAGCGAAATCAAATTGATGCATTACGTTATTTTTATGTTTCAACTAAACGTTACAGTGATGGATTCGACCATGCGCCGCCATCTTTACACCGATGAGCTTTTTATCGCCGAATACTTTCGCGCGTTTTCAATAGCCGTTGTTGGTTTTTTATTATGCTATATTTTGTGTTCATAGAGTATTGAGTTCAAAATGAACTAACAAACGAGGGTTTTTTTTTAAATTATATTATCGTGTACACACATATCGTCAAACCACGCGCGGATATACGGAAGGGGTAAATTTGCCCCTCCATGAGCTTCGATTCTCTTACGCCCTTCATTGATAAGGATAGGCAGAGAATACGGTTTTCTATTTGGCAGGACTCAGCGAACCCACTTTTCTCCCTCCCGGGAGATAGAACAGACCGGGTTTGCTGCTGGAGATAGTCATGAGATTTTCCAGGCTTTTGTCTTAGCTACCACAGCCACGAGAGGAAAAGTGGTGGCAGATTCTCACGCCGCTTATCCACTGCCCGCGGAAGCGATAAATAAATCTTAAAAAAAATTTTAGGACGAATTTTTTCTTTTATTGGCGTTGACTACTAATGAGTTTAAGCCACGAAGAAACATGTCTTCGTGGTGCTGCTCCCCATTACTGGTATGTGCGATTTGGGTTCGGCACACTCTGATGGATTGTCCACCATCGATTTGTAGCCAGGGCGTCGTTTGTGAATCAGCTGCACCGTTAAAAGGTAACATGATATAGATTTACATTTATTATATTTTTTTTCCTCTCTTTAGTTCTCTCTATTCTATCACCTACACCTACTTCATTTCATCTCTGCATCGTCCAAAGGTTGACTGGTAGAGAATGCTTCTGGCATTAAGTCCGCCTATATACATTTTCATGTAAATGAAGTTTAATAAATAAAATAAAAACATTAAATAAAACATGGCAAGGTTTTCAAAGTTACCTTGTGGTACCTAAACCAAACCAAATCAAAGATACTTATTCAAACAATAAATAGTAACAAATTGGTATAAGCTTTTTCCTTAACTATTTACGATATATCAATTTCTGTAGGTAACAAAACAATCGAACATTCGGCTGGGGGCTCCAAGATATAGTTTACAAGTTAAAATCGGTGTATGTATATACATTATGGAAATAATTAATAGGATCAGGCGTTACTTTACGTGATTCCGTTATTTTTAAAGATGTTAGAAAAAGTTATTTTGCACTATTCCGCTTGCAAAAATCGATAAAGTTTTGTTGAGCGAGTAACGAGGCGAATCACGTGTCGTATTTTAAACGACTGGTGGTGTATATAACCTAGGACCGAGTGTAGTGCTGGTGTGGGTGATTGTTGTGGTGGTGTAAAAGAAGTGGTGGACGCATTAGTGGGCGGAAGGCACCACCCTTCTTCTCCCTATTGTAGCCCTCTTCTTCTCGAAGAAGGTTACAAATGCATGAGGCGTTGTTCCATATAACTTTTTTTAACACCTTATTTATTTAGCATTTACACGTCCTATATGCAATTTCTGGTAATTACGACAACCCTGAACCACCGTAGAAGTGAGTGTTATAACGAAAAGCATAGTATATTATATTCTGACACGGTTGAGAAGGCGTCAAATATAGTAACGGAACACAACCGGTTTGTACAAAATACCAAACACGGGAGAACATATCGCGAATTGCACTCGAAGTTACCTTGTTTTGTGTTGATGGATGGATGGGCGTCGAGTCAAGTTTTAATTGATGATCCAATACGATAGTGAGTCAGTGGTACGACTAGGTTTCGATTATAATTTTGAATTATTCCACTATTTATGCTCCCAGCGCTATTTTTTCTTTTTGAAGTTATGCTTCTTTTGACGGGTTATGAAAAGACAAAGAGAAGGATCTTTTACGATGCGCGTGCAACTTCGTACTGAAAACTGTACGCCTGCACTCACACAAATACACCACACACGTGCGCACTCACTAATAAATACACACGCGTGCATTTATATGATACACATGTATGCATTTAAACATAAACATAGAATAAAGTTATGGGAGAGCGGTGTCTCCAGAGACAGGTAAATCATGCTAACAAGGAGCTTTAAAATTCACTGAAATAATAATATATTATTATTATATTGTCTACGGCACAACAATGGTGTGGTCAGAGTCTAGACATTTATTTTAGTCGTTTCTATACACTTCAGAAGGGCTTATTTGATATATCATGATATGTGATGAGTTTACCGGCATCTCAGCGCTTAGAGCGACGACAAGTATCGAAATACAACAGTTTCGTAAAACTCATTAGTACGAGCCTGCCACGTAGGAGGTCAAACTTGGGTCTCCTGCCTTGTCTCCTGAACATTCGGTCATATCAATAGTGTAATAAAATGTAAGTGTCTGTCTGTGATTACGAAGTAACTGCTTTTCCCTTAGTTCTTATGAATATTTACACGAAACCAAAACAGAAAAAGGTGTTTTTAAGGTTTTTTTTTAAAGAAAGGGCTGAACCGATTTTGATAGAACTTTCACTAGCAGGTAGAGGATTTTGTGAGGTCTTACTCAAGCTACTTTTACCCGGTAATTATTTAAGGTTTTCAAAGTTACCTTGTTTTGTGTTGATGGATGGATGGGCGTCGAGTCAAGTTTTAATTGATGATCCAATACGATAGTGAGTCAGTGGTACGACTAGGTTTCGATTATAATTTTGAATTATTCCACTATTTATGCTCCCAGCGCTATTTTTTCTTTTTGAAGTTATGCTTCTTTTGACGGGTTATGAAAAGACAAAGAGAAGGATCTTTTACGATGCGCGTGCAACTTCGTACTGAAAACTGTACGCCTGCACTCACACAAATACACCACACACGTGCGCACTCACTAATAAATACACACGCGTGCATTTATATGATACACATGTATGCATTTAAACATAAACATAGAATAAAGTTATGGGAGAGCGGTGTCTCCAGAGACAGGTAAATCATGCTAACAAGGAGCTTTAAAATTCACTGAAATAATAATATATTATTATTATATTGTCTACGGCACAACAATGGTGTGGTCAGAGTCTAGACATTTATTTTAGTCGTTTCTATACACTTCAGAAGGGCTTATTTGATATATCATGATATGTGATGAGTTTACCGGCATCTCAGCGCTTAGAGCGACGACAAGTATCGAAATACAACAGTTTCGTAAAACTCATTAGTACGAGCCTGCCACGTAGGAGGTCAAACTTGGGTCTCCTGCCTTGTCTCCTGAACATTCGGTCATATCAATAGTGTAATAAAATGTAAGTGTCTGTCTGTGATTACGAAGTAACTGCTTTTCCCTTAGTTCTTATGAATATTTACACGAAACCAAAACAGAAAAAGGTGTTTTTAAGGTTTTTTTTTAAAGAAAGGGCTGAACCGATTTTGATAGAACTTTCACTAGCAGGTAGAGGATTTTGTGAGGTCTTACTCAAGCTACTTTTACCCGGTAATTATTTAAGGTTTCTTTAAATCTTGTTGTGCAAACAACTGCCCCGTACTCATAGATTATAGTGCGATGAAGTCGTGGGGAAGAAGCTAGTATTAAATATAGTCTGTTAGTTTGGGTGTTTTTTTTTTTATTTAAAAATAGGCTTGCGTTTTACCTCAATCTTGCCCGATGGAAAGCGAAGATGAGGCCTAGGATGGTACACGCTTGCCTAGATGTCTGTTCACTTTGGCCTTGAAGATATCCAGGTTATAGGTTTGGGTGTATCGATAAATAGTAATTAATTTAACAATTTAATACAGTTCGTTAGTTTAGTGTTGACATCGTGTGTATTGTAATACATGAGGATGAGGAAAAGTTATGTTTGTAGCCAGTTTATTGATTTAATTGAATTATAAACTGTTTGGTTGGTTAAGGAACGATACGAAAAACGTTGCGGTTGCATTCGCCTCATTTGTAAGTGTCGTTTCGAGGAAAACTCAAATATATATGTATAAGCTTATTATTGTCGACGTTGTTGTGTAATTGTGTAATTTTTATATTTAGAACCTGCACCCCTTTTTTCCCTTTTTTTTCCGTGGGGAAATCCTACATGGATACAAATTTCATCGCGGGCGAAAGGGTTATGCCGGACTCTTACCGACTAAAACCCCCACGGTGTTCTTCTCGTCGTCATTTGTCAAGACCACGGGAACGCTTGCGCACACTGCCGCAGTCCCGACGACGCTTGCACGTACGGGGCTTCTTCTTATGAGAGGAAGCTCTCCACCCTTACTTCAGATAGGGACTCACGGGAACACCGCGCGCGCCACCTTGAGTCCTTACAAGCGACGGATTACCCCCGTATCCGTCGCCTTAACCTCAAGCAGAGATACCCCTCCACCAACTTCTTAACTCACCGAGATCTCTCTGGAACAGAATGTACCACGTTGCGTTACGGGGTTTTCTATTTTGAAATATAAACTACTTTGTGTAATTCTCTAATATGTAATGTTCTCTCCGAACCCGATGCATCACGCATAGACGTCAAAGGTCAACCTTTTTACCACTGCACCAAGCGAGGTTGACATACACTACTTAAGCCGTATTTAACTTTTAATAATGAAATACGTATTTTCGGATTTTATATCGTTTAATTTTTATTTTTATATACCCACACGAAACGGCGGTTAATATTTTAATTGCAAATGTGTAATGTTCGCTTAAATACAAAAAAATATTACGTATTATTAACTTTCTTAAAATATTAACTTTGGAATCTGTAATTAAAACTAATTAATTTATTAATTTTATTTTATTCATATATTTGTACGCGTGTACATTAGGTTGTAGGCATCTAATCTGCCAAGGAGTCATCAGGGTAGGTGTCCATGGGCTGCATTAGCCGCTTACCATCCGGTGGACTGTCAGCTCCTTAGTTACCCTAATTCAATGATATATTGTCACAATGAAACAAAGACCAAGTGAATCCTTTATATATTTATGATGTATACTTTAGAACATACATAAAATACACATAAATTAAATTTATATATATTAATCAAATTAATACTCAGGATTCCGGGAGCCCGTTCGGCCCGGAAATACACATTCTCTGTAGATGTCGGTTAAACGTCTTTTTTATTAAACGAGGCTGACATTTTGCATATACAGTTTTTTTATGCGAATTCTTAATGATGGAACCACAATCTGAAGGTTGAATTTTAAGTATACTTTATAAAATAATGAAGAGACATGAAAACCAGACGTATCGTCTGTTTAAAACTTAATACAAATCTCTATTTATTTTTAATGAACACAATAGTAGCATTCTGTAAAATGTCCATGTCCACGGCTGGGCAAAGGCCGCCTCCTAAATATTAGACAAGTTTTGAACCCGAGAAGTGTCCATCGCGCTGCTCCTGTGCGGGTATTCAGACTTCACATGTGCTCGAAATAATCTTATATTTTGTTTAGTTCTGCGACATGCAGTTTTCATCTCGATGTTTTCCTTCACCGCTACTTAATAACAGTTTTAGTGGTGCCGGCACGCGGAAATCGAACCCTGGTCACTCGCGTATCATGAAGTTAGAGCGAGCGCACTGACCACGAGACTACCGCGGCTCTACGAAACATAAGTTACACTTAATTTCAGGTTAAGTGATAATAACAATTACAGACAAATTACACCCATCCTTTACTGTAAGCGTTAGAAATTACTGAAAAGGAAAATAATGAAAGAAATGTAGATTTTATTTTGATATACACTAGTTATGATCTTTAGTATTTACGCGAACACTACACATTTACAATCTAACTGTCATTTGTCGCGTTTAATTTTAGTTCGAGTAACATTCGAGTAGTTCACAGCAACGTCACGGGGGTTATGGTGTTAGACGTCCCGATGTCATTGTTCACTCGCGGCTACCTTCAGCTTTCAATTCGTACCAAAATAATAATTAAAGACTGAAGGTAGCACCGAGTTAACTATGGCATCAGAACTATATACTCACTTCGAAACTATTATCATTAGTAGAGTTTGCATAGTTCTAGGGTATCTTAACCTTTATAAACTAGCACTAAAAAGATTTTATCTTAAACCGGCGATTTCCCGCGGCTTTGCCTGCGTGCTCTTAATCTTAGAGAAGTCTTATTTGAGATAAAAAATCTCTTAAAATCTATTTATTACATGGCATTCTATCTATCCACATCACGGCCAAATTTCACTCGAATCCGTTCAGTCATTTAAGCGTGAATGAACGACAAACTTACAAACTTTCACATTGCTTAAATTAAGTCTGATAAAACTTAGCCTAAGGCTAGACTTCTAGAATTGTATGTAACATTTAAAACGAATCGACGAGATCCGTCAATCAGTTTTGAAGTTAAATCCGCACAAACGTACATAGATTTTTATTTATAGTATAGACATAATCGAGGAGAATAATAATATGTTTATATGTTGATCATATGTGATATATCTAAAGATGTCAACATTTAGTTTATGTACTATATGAACCACCATTTATTGGTATATAAATTTTACAATATTTAATGTTGAATTAAAATCTTGTAACTTTTAAGGGATTATTAATTATTTTACCTTATTGATACGATGGTAAATGCCTCACTATCAACAATTAATTTAAATCAAAAAACCATTATACTAGTGACAGTCAAAATTCAAATGCTATCAAATATCACATTAAAAAGTCAAATAATTACAACACACCTGTGACGGATAAAATTTTAATTGCATTATTTTAAGGAAAAGATAAAAAATACCAAAAAATTAAAGTAAGTATATGTATGTCATTAGTAAAATTTTATCGAAAATAAATTCGTGTATGTAATACAGCCATAAAAATTTTCATCCGTAATAAATTATAGTTTTTTTTTTAATCTGTTTTGTTGTTTTTAATATTGTTGAGGTAAATGGTTATAAATTATAGGAGCCAGACCCAATGCACCAGTTTTCCCCGGTACACTACCTATTTTATATTGTAATGGTGCTGCCATCCCTTTTTTTTGTCTGATATAAACGTACAAAGATTGGAGTGAACAAGAGTTTTGAACATAGTTTTTTTTTTTACTTCATATTGGCGCAACAAAATAATACATGTAAAGCAAAAGGTAACAATAATGCTTAATACGTCTGTCTGTCCAAAATATTAGCTTACATCAAGTCATGTACATTCGACTTCGTAACCTGCACCAAAAGCTACATAAGTAAGACCTTAAATCCTTTGTTTTTGTTAATTTGATCAACGTCGATTGTGTTGGAAACAATGAGGCGGTTTTGTCCGTCCGTCATACACATCCAATGTTAGTAATACAAAACTCGGATTGTTCCGTCTTCATTTTGCCCCCCCCCCCCCCTACAGTTTATACAGCGCTAGCTTCTAAATTTCATAGAATGCGAGTGACATGGACTACTTTCATCGCACTGGAGCACCTCTCCCGGGGACAACCTTCAGTTCCCGAGTTTGCTCCCGGAGATCTCCAAGACTTTTCCCTTAGTCTTATGGCTATCGGAAACAAGCCCAAAGTGTCCATGCACCAAACTCGTCAACATAGCTGCAATTAAATATCTAGGGGTAATGATCGACAGCAAATTGAACTTTCACCATCATATTAACCTTCTTGCTGCGAGAATACGAAAATTGATGGTGATATTTAAGGCTTTACGACATGTGGCCCAAATAAAAACCTTAAAAACTGTTTATTTCGGTCTTTGTCAATCTCAACTTATGTACTGCATCACCTCTTGGGGAGGTGCCTGTAAAACACACTTACTCAAACTAGAAAGAGCGCAAAGAGCACTTTTAAAAGTAAGCTTATTCCTGCCATTTTATCACCCAATCTTTTTCAAAAATGGGAAGTATTGACCGTTCGACAGCTTTACATTTTATACACGGTACTTAAACAGCATTCCTTGTTAAAATATCAACCAAATAAATGCAGGAATCAGCGCCGCAGGGACAGAGTTTGCACAACAACATTGTACAGATCCAGTCTTACACATCGATTTTTCTGTTACCAAAGTACTAATTTATATAATAAGGTAAATAAGATACTATCAATATATTCCCTTCCAAAATTAAAATGCAAATCAATAGTTAAGGAATGGTTGCAAAAATTAGACTATTACTTTACAGAAAATCTACTTCATAACTAAACTAGGTAAACACTCATATCACATCACAAGTTATATTTACAAAACAAACACAACACAGACACGTGTGTGGGTAGGCACATTCACACTTCACATGACATTACACTGCACAACATCAACATACACAACATATATACATTCTTACTGAGGCGTCCTTATATCTTTTATTTTTATAGTATTAATCTTTTCTCTCCCATCTTGATATAATTTGAACCACTGTAATGATCTTTGTTTCTCCTAACATAATATAGCCAATAATTTTTAAATTAGTTGGCTCTTTATACATTAAGTTTAAACACCAGTACCACTAATGCTAAATAATGCTCTTGTTTTTTCCGTGGGGTGGGGTCCTGGTGATCTGTAATACAGGCTTTTTATGCCTATCTCAGACACCAGCTCCTCACACATCCTAGACTAGACACACCGATATCTAAATGTATATAAATTTTTCATTAGATAATAATGTATGGTCTGTTTTTGTGGGGAGAAAATAAACAAAATAAATAAATAAAAATAAATAAATAAAAGCCCATTTTAAGGCCACTACAATAGGACAAGGCAGCCCAGGTGGTTCTCTCACTGTGCCACTTTCAAATGCGTGCCAGATAAAACCAAAAAGTTATTGACAAAAGTTATTGACTTATTGATAGAACTGAATGTCCTACCGCCATCGCCCACGGAAAGAAAGCTGATCGCAGACTCTTACGCAGGTACCACACGATGCTGTGATGATGTTCCTTAACTTCTTCATCAGCCTGTTCAAGGCCACTTCTGAACCTCTCTCGAAAGAATTGACCATACTCACCATGCCGGGCAAGCGGGTCGGTGAGCGCAGTGCCGCCACCTTCGAACCAGTGATGCTGCACCCCATCACCAATCTGTAGGGTTGCGGTTCGGAAAATGCGAATGGTTTCCGACCAATCTCCACTGAAAATCAGCGCTAAGGCTGTTATTACAGCCGCGGCCATAGCTGAGTGAGTTTCACGGCAACGTTGCAGCACAGATAAATCGTGGCAAAGACAGCATTAAAATTTTATAGAATTTTTTTTTTGTTATTTTCTCTTTGCTTACTTTTAATTTGTGATAATTTTTTTTTGTTATGTTTAGCATTTATTTCTTTTTCTCTTTCTATAATAAGCAATGTGTGGTACTTGAGTCGTGAATAAATGGTTTTTCGGTCTTTCTTTCTTCTTTCATTATTCGGTCACCTAGCAGGGTGCACCACGTGCTGGTGTGTGTAGCATTTGGAGAAAAAGATCACTACAAATATAATTTATGTTTAATACGCAACACTGGTTGGTTTCCTTTTTGTTTTAAAAAATATATAGCAATGATATTTAACTAACATTACTAATATTCCTGTTAACCCCGTCCAACTAAGCATTAGAATTTGTATCTGGAGTTGTTCACGACCATAGTCGAATGGCGGGCTCGAACCTGCGATGTCATGTTTCGGAGTCCGCGCGCTAACCCATTAGGCTATTGGCGCTTTATGTAAAGTTACCCGAAATCGTGAGTGAAGGTATACTTTTTTATAGAAGAAGGGGGCAAACGAGCGTGCGGCTCACCTGATGGTAAGTGATCACCGACGCCCACGAACATCCACAACACCAGAGGAGCTACAGATGCGCTGCCGGCCTTTAAGGAAGGAATAAGCTCTTTTCTTGAAGGTCCCTAAGTCGTAACTATTCGGAAATACTGCTGGCGACAGCTGATTCCACAAAGTCGAAGTGCGTGGCAGAAAACTTCGATTAAAACGCACTGTGGTGGAATGCCAACCATCTAGGTGGTATCGATGGAACTTCGAATTCAGTCGCGATGAAATACACATACCTTCCGTGTGGCGGTTTCCTTAAAGATAAGCATGAGTTAATTAAACTTTCGTAGAGAATATCCGCCTTCGTAATATAAAACAGATAATCGTCAATCCTACCTTGAAATATGCTAACATGTCGCATTTCGCAAAATTTGTCTTTGTACTACTTATTGAGCTGTGTGATGTATATAATTAAAATAATTATCTCCCTTTATTACTTATTTATACAATTATAATAATCGTAATTTTTGTGCCGCATTCTTGCCTTTTTTGTAATGAAACTTCAAAAGGTCTCCATTTTCTTCGCTATTCGACTCATTTTCGCAGACAGAAAAACAATAGAAAAATGACGGGAAACCGTTTGTTAAAATGTCATCTGTTTAATTGTATCAAAACCAGCCAGATGCAAATAATACTACCAAAGAGATTTAACTGTAACTTTTTACTTATAAAATACGAATTAATATTCCAACCTTCTCGGTAACTATCAATATATACGGTATTTGTGTATTATTAATAAACAAATGTAACTAAAATGGGATAACAGTAACAGCTGCGTCCTACAGCACGAATAATATTGAGTTCTATAAATTAATGGTTTATGATTAGAAATCCTCGAATATTTATTTAACTTGTCCAATATATTAATACAGTAAAATATAGACGTCGTATCATTGTCATTACAGCCTTTAATCCTATTTGTATACGAGGCGAAATACTTAACGTAAACTGTCGCCTTCGCGGGGGCAAGGATATATATATAACGTGGGGTTGCCTAGACCAAAAACCCCACGGTGTTCCTCCTGAGCCGAATGTCCGCAGGTACATGGTGACGCGTTCTGTCAGAAATCCCCTGTTGGACATAGGCCTTTCCCAACATTGTGCAAGTCGACCCTTCACCTTGTGGTGGGTCGTCCAGCACTGCGTCTGAGGTGCTCACGTACTGACAGTGGAAGGTTTTTTTTTTTTTTATAGAAGAAGGGGGCAAACGAGCGTGCGGCTCACCTGATGGTAAGTGATCACCGACGCCCACGAACATCCACAACACCAGAGGAGCTACAGATGCGCTGCCGACCTTTAAGGAAGGAATAAGCTCTTTTCTTGAAGGTCCCTAAGTCGTAACTGTTCGGAAATACTGCTGGCGACAGCTGATTCCACAAAGTCGAAGTGCGTGGCAGAAAACTTCGATTAAAACGCACTGTGGTGGAATGCCAACCATCTAGGTGGTATCGATGGAACTTCGAATTCAGTCGCGATGTACGATGGTGAAACTCAGCAGCTGGGATCAATCCGAACAGTTCCTCAGAACATTCCCCGTGGAAAATTTTGTAAAAATGCAAAGAGAAGCAACATCTCTTCGCAAGGCCAAAGGATCAAGCCGATCAGAGAGAGCTTGGTCGCCGACAATTCGAGCCGCTCGACGTTGGATGCGGTCAAATGGAAGAAGTTGGTACTGGGGTGCCCCTGCCCAGAGATGAGAACAGTATTCCATGTGGGGCCGAACTTGCGCCTTATAAAGTTGCAAACGGTGGACCGGCATGAAATACTGTCCCGCTCTACAGAGCACACCAAGCTTTTTGGAGGCCAATTTGGCTTTTCCCTCCGAGTGACCACGGAACTGAACGTCGCTCGATATGTCAACGCCAAAGATTCTGATACTGGCTGAGGCAATAAGGGGAATGTTCTCAAAAGAGGAGAAACGACAAAGGGATTCTTTTAGCGGTGAACGCGCAAACCTGTGTCTTTTGGGGTTGAATAGGACCAAATTACGTCGACCCCAATCCGAGACTTTGAATAACAAGGTCTCGACTTCAGACACAAGTTTGTTCCGGCACTCGTCGACGTGTTCCCGAGAAATATTCGCACGGCCTGTATATAGGGCATCACCCGTGCTGTCGTCTGCATAGCAATGAATGCTACTGATTTGTAGCATGTCGTTGATATGCAGAAGGAACAGAGTGGGAGACAGCACACAGCCTTGTGGAACACCAGCATTCACGGGTTTGGGGTCCGAGCATGCACCGTCGACAACAACCTTGATGCTCCGATCCGTGAGGAAGCTGGTGACCCAGTTGCACAATCTCTCAGGAACCCCGTAAGATGAAAGCTTTGAAAGAAGCGCTTTATGCCAAACCCTATCAAATGCTTTCGCTACGTCCAGACTAACCGCCAAAGCCTCCCCCTTAGACTCAACTGCTTCTGCCCATCGGTAAGTCAGGTAAACTAGAAGATCACCAGCTGATCGTCCGCGACGGAAACCGTACTGTCGGTCACTGATGAGCTGGTGTTCCTCCAGGTACCTCAGGAGCTGGGTGTTGATGATTGACTCCATTATTTTAGATAACAAGGGGGTGATGGCAATAGGCCTGTAGTTGGACGGATCAGAGCCTTTTTTGGGTATTGGATGCACAAATGCTATCTTCCAAGATTCCGGGACGACGCCTGAAGAGTAGGAGTGCCGGAAAAGACGCGTGAGAACCGGTGCCAACTCAGGGGCACACATCCTCAGCACAATTGGAGGGATTCCGTCCGGCCCACTCGACTTATGAATGTCCAGGGAGCGGAGTGCCTTTCGCACTGAGCTCTGCAGAAACTGAATTTCCGGCATGGAGCACACCACGGGATGGTAGGTGGAGAGTTTCCCCGGTCATCAAGAGTCGAGTTGGATGCAAAAAGAGAGCCCAAGAGATCGGCTTTCTCTTTTGCAGTATGGGCCAGCGAATCATCCTCCTTGTGTAGAGATGGGAGAGATGGCTGACAGAAATTCCCCTGGACAGCCTTGGCGAGAGACCAGAATGCGCGGGATCCCGATGGGAGGCGAACTAATCTCTCGCCAATTCTGCCAATGTGCTTTAACTTTTCCGCAGCGATAACTCTTTTGAAGGACCTGGAGGCAGAGTTGTACTCGTTTTTAAGAGCACTGGTTTTTGCATGCCGAGACGCCGATGCATCGGCCCAGGCCTGGTAGCACTTCCGCTTTCGGCGTGACGCTATTTTGCAGGTGCGACTAAACCAAGGCTGGGATTTACCTCCGACAGGCACTGCAGAGAACGGAATAAAAAGTTCCATTCCCTGAAGTACCACATCGGTGACAGAATCTGCAACGGCGTTGGGATCATCCAGCGAGAAGCAAACCTGCCCCCATGGGTAGGAAGCAAAGAAAGACCGCATTCCATCCCAATCTGCCGACCTATAGTGCCACACACGGCGGAAGCCCGCAGATCGCTTTCGGGATCGGCGCGCGATAGGCACTACACTCCGGATCAGACAGTGGTCCGACGAGCCAAGAGGGGCATCGACTGAGACCAAATATCTGTCCGGGTGTGAGGTCAGCAAAAGGTCCAACAGGGAAGGTGTATGACCTTCCACGTCTGGGATCCGCGTCGGCGAGGTTACCAGTTGTGTCAGGCCATATGCTAATGCAAAGTCGTGAACAGATCTCCCCGCATGATCGGTTATGCGAGAACCGAGCCAATCGGTGTGGTGGGCATTAAAATCGCCGAGAATCACGATCTCTGCGGATGTGATCTGTTATAGCACGGAATCTGTAGCCATTTGGATGTGGTCGATGAGTCGGTCAGTTACGGTATTACCGCTATGGGACCTGTAAAGGCACGCATAGACGCGCGGATGGTCGTCGCTGTCGATGCGCAGCCAAAGGGTAGATAGGTCCAAACCTTCAAGACTACCGAGGCGTCGAGAACAGATATCATCTCTGACGTATACGCAAACTCCGGCACGGGGCACAAAGGAGTGTTCCAGTTTGTACCCCGGGTAATGGAGATAAGAGGTATCAGCCGGAGACGATATCTGAGTCTCTGTAAGAAAAAGCAAGGCCGGCTTCGCCGTTTCAAGATGGTAATGAACGGCGCTAAGGTTCGAGTGGAGTCCCCTGATATTGCAGAAATCCACGGCGAGCGCGGTAGGGGATGCCATAGTTTCCTTGCTGCGTTTGCCTCGAGTAGGAAAGAAAGAGAGCGGAATATTGCCCCCCCCAGAATACGCGGGGCAGACTGAGCATCCACGATTAGGTAGCGTAGGAAAGCCTGAACGTGGATGCTCAGTGAGGGATTCTCCAGAACCGTAGGTACTGGTACCCTCCTGGGGTAGCTCAAAATTATATACCGCTACCATATTTGGGGGAGGAGGAGATGCCTCTACTTCACGCCGGTATTCTGCGAGGCCGTGGTACTTATCCGGACGAGCCGGCCCATTCCTGCGACAGCAAAAGCCGCCGCTTGGCTCTACCACGTTTAAAACTTTAAGTATTTATCAATGTATCATGTAAGGTGTCAACTCTTTAAGTATTTATCAAAGGGACGAAAACATTTGGCACGTGCGATTGCAAAACTATAAATACATCGCGATAACAAATCTCTTTGACAAAGAGGTAAAAAACTAAAGTAACAGATTGTAAGTGCCCACTGCTCACCAAAGGCCTCCTTCTCGAATACTAGTATCAGAGAGGGTTTAGGAGCCACGCTGCTCTAGTGCGGGTTGGCGGGCTTCATTCACCTTCACCGTTGAGCACGTGGTATATACAGCACTTAAAATTGTTATTAACAATTTTAGTGGTGCCGGCACCGGTGATCGAACCCAGGTAACTCACGCTCTATGACACTAAAGTGAGCGCCCTGACCACTAGGCTACCACGGCGACAAAGAGGTACCATGAACAATTTTCATTTCATCTTTTTACTGATTATGACTCATAGACTAATTGCTGCGTAAAGTACGTTGTACATTGACGTAACAAGTAATATGAACGCCTCTTATGTAGATAAGACTAATTATTGCTTTATTAGGATATTAAACATTTAGGTGTCTGAAGTAAAGTCTGTAGCTAAATAGAAATGCGCACACACGTTTCTACGTTAGTTGATTGACCCTTCACATATCATAAACAATATAATTTTTATTGTATCATTACACGTCAATAAATAAGCGAAGCGTTGTATATTTTAATTATATTTCAACAATGCTCGTGCCGTCCGATTTCGATGCCACTGAAATAATGTAATATAACAACACACAAACGCACACATGCGCGCATGGAGACTTTTCAAAAGAAAGTTGTTAACTGCCAGTGCCGTTCGTTACGGACTCGCAGCTTATCAGTCTATTGCACGTTTTATGAAGTAAGAAAAATACTTACGATATATTGCTATTTTAATTTATAGCTTTCAATATATTCGTTATAAAAAAAAAATTAAAAACCTAAAACAAACGGTTCCTTCTCGCTGGTTGGCCAGGACAGTTGGTTAGCGCCGAAGAGTAAATTTAATGTTTGAGATGTTGTTGAATATCTATATTTCAAGGAACCGGCTGAATGTCAACAAGTATAATAGTAAGTAGTAGTTGCAGCCTGTGTATATCCCACTGCTGGGCAAAGGGGGGTTTCTTAGCCGGAAAGGCCCTGCCTCAATGCCCCAGTGCGAGGGAGTCGACGGTCTTCACATGTCCTCGAAATATTTTTTGAAGTTATACTTCTTTTGGTGCGTTTGGGAAAAAATATGAGAGTGATTTTTTACGATGCGCGCGCACACCGACATCTAAAATTAACAGGATGAAGTTGGTTTCAAAATGTCTCTTAGATATTACGAGGCGCGCGCACACAGACATCTAAAATTAACAGGATGAAGTTGGTTTCAAAATGTCTCTTAGATTATTACGAGGCGCGCACACGCCGACATCTAAAATTAACAGGATGAAGTTGTTTTCAAAATGTCTCTTAGATTATTACGTGGCGGGCGCACACAGACATCTAAAATTAACAGGATGAAGTTGGTTTCAAAATTTCTCTTAGATTATTACGAGGCGCGCGCACGCCGACATCTAAAATTAACAGGATGAAGTTGTTTTCAAAATGTCTCTTAGATTATTACGTGGCGGGCGCACACAGACATCTAAAATTAACAGGATGAAGTTGGTTTCAAAATGTCGCTTAGATTATTACGAGGCGCCCGCACACAGACATCTAAAATTAACAGGATGAAGTTGGTTTCTAAACGTCTCTTAAATTGTCTTGGTAACTACTATGTTACCAAGATAAGTTAACTGTTTGACTAGTGTATTATTTTTATTTGTTTAGTTACGCTAAAGAAGTATAACTTCTTACGTGCGTACATAAGTACACACACACACGTTTTTTTTACTATTTCTCTAACATGTAGGTTTCTTGCCGAAGCATGTGATATAAAATCAGCATTTAAAATCGCTATTAACGAATTTGTTAATCGGAACCAGGGACTCGAACCGAGATCACTCGCATACTATAAAATTAACGCGGGCGTCCTTGCCACTAAGCTATCACGTCTAAACACTGTCAATAAAACAATCATTAAAGCAAAGCATATTTGTCTTTTTGTGTTTTATCCGAGGGATTCTCGGTACTAGTTCTTTACCAAAGTATGAATCCGAGCTATATTTATCTGTTCTACCGATTTCTCGTAACTAATTCTATTGCTTCTCATGAAATGTGAAACAAAAATATTTCCTCATTTTATATTTATACTTAAGTTTTAATATACTCAGTGCCTATGTGTTTATGTTTGTAAATGTATTGACTCATTACTGTTCGTCTGTTTTAGTTTCAAAATAAGTGCGCGCCAACGGCGGCCGCTTTAGCGTTGCGTTCGAAAATCGAACATTGCTTTTTAATTTTTTATAAATTTCAATGTATTTATTTAGTTGTGTGTTATTTAGTGTTAACGTTTGAGTCAACTTTACTCTTTTACTGAAATGTTTTTATATTAAATTTTCAAGGAGTGAAATTAAAAATAAAAAGTTAAATGAAAAGATGGGTGTTCGTTAAATAAAACCAATACACAAATAAAAAAAATGCCTGTAAATTATACGCCCAAAGTGACGTCATTGTTAACAAGAGATTAAAGTAGAAGGTGATGAATCAAGCATGGAAAAGAAGATTCTGCTGGGTTACGAGAGGAAAGCTTTCATTATTATGGGTGCGTTTCGTATAATTTCAATCTATAATTCAACTATTATTTATATTTTACTACTAACACTATTACTTTGTACGTGGTATAGCCAAGCCGTGACTTTTGCAGCTGTTCGAAAGGGCCGTCTCGACCGGGGTAGTACCACGGCCGTGTGGAATACCGATGTGAAGTAGAAGCATCTTGTGCTTCTGCGTTTATTTCCGTGAGTAAGGTAACCCGTGGACAACCACACAGTGTGATTACGTCTGTAAGATGCGCGCGGAATTTTTGTCGCGTATGTATGTTCGGCAATTAAATTATTATTGAATTAAAATATAATTTATTTTTATTCTTTATTATTGATACTTAATACTAAAAAGTACAAGAGGTTGATTTTTTTTGTCAGGCAACTCACTGTGATTGTGTAAAATACATAGCAGATGAAGGTGCTGATGATTAAATTTAAAAAAAAAACTGAAAGTGGGTCGTAATTTTTCCTTACATTGGTACCTAGCGCGTGCCATTTCGTAAAGAGTAACAACCGGTAACATTATTCAAAAACGGAACTCAAAAACTTTTTAAATATAAAATTACTCGCGAAATATATTGATGCTAATGCTCGAAATTGTGATAATACTGAATAAGAATTGTTCAAAACAAGAGTTTGAATGTCATTATGCTTAAGAAATATTTCAGTCCTTAACAAAAAAGGATTCTAAATCTAAAAGACGAACAAAACATTTACATCTTTCAAACACGTTCATATTAGGATTGACTTATCTAATGGCTATCTAATATCTTTTACGTCATTACTCTGTACATAAAGATTTTGTAAAATTCATAGACATTTTTTAGCCATTTGAATTTAAGAATCATTACGTAATTAACACATTTGTCATACATTTAATAATAATAAATCCGTATAATGACTAACTAAATACAATTATTAGTAATGTGTTTACAATGGAGTTTATGGGAAGCGTGTTTCTAATCAGTACCAGTTACAGAATTGTTATTCTTGTATACATTTCCTTGAAATATTGCAAGCATACGTAATGATTTATAATAATATATCGAACAATATGGACAAGCTAATCAAAGAGTATAAACCAGTTTCTTTTTTTTCTTTTTTACACACAACATATGTAGTAAAATATTTTTTTTGGAGTTTTTTCATGTCGCCAGTGCAAATTTATAAGACTACTGCTACTACTTTATAATACTTGCGATTGTTGTCTCTATGTGATGGTCACTGATTGATTATTTTTATGCTAAACCTTTTTTTTTATGGGAAAGGCGGCAAACGAGCAAACGGTTCAACTGATAGATTGTAAGTGTTTACCGTCGCCCTTGTACATCTGCAATACCAGAGGTGCTGCAGGCCTTTATGGGTATTTGGAAGATGGGAGGGAGGATGAGTAGGGGGATTGGGAGGGGGAGTGATATTCTGCGACGCCGTGGTAGTAACCCGGTGTGTGGCTCTATCTGGACGGTTTCACCTTCATATCAGAATGAAGAAGGCCGCCAGGTCCCTTTCAAGTGCAAACGTTAGTGCAAAGTGTCAGGTGTTAGCTTAAAAAAAACAGTTGAATATGCGCAAATGGTTGTTACCCAACTGAGACTCCTGATAATGATGATGTTGTCGTCCTGGCCGAATGCTATACGCTGTTGACAACTGCGCGGGAGGATTATAGTGCCGAACCGTTATTAGTGTATTTAGTAAGTACACCAGGTTCGTCTGTACTTGCTGTGGGCACTTACTGGCTTCTACTTCTTTTACCTATAATTGTCTATGCAATCTAAAATACCATTAACAAGCACAGGTTTCATTACACCAGTTGTCTTATTCGTATCATTTCTATTCTCTTTAAGGGTTTAGTGAGTTTCCTCGAGGAGCTCGGTTGGCTCAAATAGTTGATATTCCTGCCCACACCCAAAATACGCGCACAGTCGTGGAGTTTCGGACACCGGTCCGTCATAACATAACATGTTTATTTTACAATAAAATAATTCGTCCAATCATATTGTCTGTACGTAATGAAATATGAAATTCATTCAATAATATTGCAAGTTTTATGCAAAGTATGTCGACAACGGGATATGATATGATAGCGTATCAGAGCAGCTTCCGGCCGGTTGCAATACTACGTTTAGCTAAAACGATACAAATTTATATTCTAATACATACCAAGTATTACTGCCCGCGTTACATTTTGCACATGCGTCAAAATAGCATCCAGTGCATATTGAAAATAATATGAAAGCATGCTAACCCGTTGTCGTAAACGATGTTCATTATATGTTCTCGTCTCTGGGCAGGGGCACCCCAGTACCAACTCCTACAATTTGACCGCATCCAACGTCGAGCGGCTCGAATTGTCGGCGACCAAGCTCTCTCTGATCGGCTCGATCCTTTGGCCTTGTTAGCATTTAAAAAGATCCATATAAATATCATTTCAAGAGCCGTAATCTTGTTAACGACAGAACTGTGTATCCATTTTTCCGATCAATCAATCATTCATTCAATGCAATAAACCAATCCGATCAATTTTACTATAATTTGACATGTCGCCACCAGGCGGAGCTAGTGGCGGCGGTGAGAAGACGCGGCCGCGGCGAATGCAGCGATGACGACGAAGACCTCGGTCTACCGCGGAGCCCTCCAGCATCACCACCCACCGACAAAGCTGACAAGGTTGGTCCACACAGTAACTACTTAAATACCTACTCATATAATAATAATATACTAGACGAGTATGTATGTATGTATATATGTATGTACATATTCACGCCATGTTCCCAACGGGGTAGGCAGAGACAATCTTCTTCCACTTGCTACGGTCCTGAAAAAAGTATTTCGCTTCTTCCTTCGCATGCATGCTCGTTTGTTTAGAGTACTTTTGACCTGGCCTTTTTTCAGAACGTCTCCGATTTGATCGTGAAATCACTTCGAAAGGACTACCTCTCCCGACTCTACCATTTACACGACGAGTATATGTGTAAATAACCCCAAAATATTAATACGTAATAATAAATTAATTTGACATAAAACATGTGACATTTTATGTTGAATGAATCCATAGGCCCCCGAAACTGACGTTTATTTTTGGAGCCTGTGTTTCAGGAGCCATACATAGTTACACACAGATATAGGTCATTTTGTTTATTATACACAAGTAAATCACGAGAAGAAATATAATAGTAGGAAATGGTAGTACTAGTTTCTTTAGAATTTTCTTCCAGCAGACCTGCGACTGGAGAATTGTTACCAACTGGTAAATTGCGCACGTAAGAAAATATAAAAAACTCAACCTACAGGGTCCAACATTCGTTATAATTCTTATTTTTTTACACCAAAACTACGACGTTCTTAATTAGAAGTTATATTAGAAAAAATTTGGGGAGATTTTCGAATACGAGTATCGACGTGATTCTAACGCAGGGGAGATAGCTCGCAAGGTATTAGACCGACATAAAAACCTTGTGTTTCTATGATAACGATTAGGGATCCACAAGAGGTCCTCGCGGATGTGAGAGTCATGGTAAAACTAGATTTTAGAAGATAAATCGAATGCATAAGTTTTTTTTTATATTGAATTACTCAAGCATGAAGTTATGTCGTTTGATAAAATATATATAAATATTACTTTATTTTGCGTTCTTTAGGAAAAGCGTTCCTATAATAGTGAATTGTATATTAGCGCCATCTATTATAATCACTTGATATTATGTCCGCTGTTACACAGTGTGTTGTAAAGTACATAATGCGTTAAGCACAGCACAGATGGCGCTGTGTGGTATTTTATACATTTCGTATTCTTCCACTTCCAAACAAAGGCCCGCCACCTAACACGATGTCGTTAAATTCGGCCAAAGTTAATTGTAGAGTCGACATCTCGTATGGTACTGCGATCTTTAACACACACTGCGATGCCTGGTGATTACACGAAACATAGCATTGGGAGAAACCTATGCCCGGGATTGCACTGTTAACAGCCTAACAGCGATGATGGTGGTGATAAAGTTACGTGCAAACTGTAATAACGATGTGGCTAAGCCATACCTGGACCCATTGTCATCCGGTAGTCTGGTAGGGAGAGGGGTGGGCATGGTCCCTCCCATTTACTAAATTCAAATAAACGATATTGTTGGCGAATTGAAGGAAGTATAGGATATTACCCTTAGATACTCTATCCTCGTATAAATCGATCTGTTTCTTAATCAGAGACTTCAGAAATAGAACTTCGCTAGATTATTGTTTTAATTTCACGTCAGATGGCTCACGAAACGCCCCCGTAGGAGTTTGAAGGAGGCAAATTGACGTTTGGAGAACGGGTTTTTTTAACATGTCGAGAATTTTATCAACTGGTTCCCTACTTCATATCAAAAGTCGAGCGCTTGTTATTTTTTTTCTTATTGTTTTCATTTGAAATGGAAATGACTTTGATGATTGACATGATTGTTTTTTTCTTAAGAGTTAAATGAGCGTCATGAGACGTGCACTTTTGTATGTTCAAAATTTCTTTCTATGAAGGTTAGATCGTGCATTGAGTTCGATTATGTTGGAAATTACTGTTGGAAACTAGTTAACATGCGTTTGAAAAGCGCGGTAATGCATCGACCTCGACACCACTTTCACTGTTGCAGCCTACCCTGCAACCGACATGTTCGTGATCAGCTCTGACGTTCTAGAATAGTATTATGTTTAGTTGACTAAGCGCTGCGTGAGTTTTTATGAGTAACTATTGCTACAAAGGTTGCGTTTTTTTTTTACAATTTGCCTGAAAAGTTCATTGACATGTGCCAAACGTGCCAACAGCCCGCCTGATGGTAAATGGCTATTGCAGCCCATGGACTCCTGCAAACAGCTTCTCAGCGTTCTCAACCACACTAAGATGTTATGTGTCATAGCCTATAATTATACTAGCTGCCTATACCTTTTAAACCGGAACACAACGGCGATTACACTGGTGATAGGCGGTAGAAATGTGCAGGAGTGACACCTACCTAGACTACTCCTAGGTATAAAAGAACATAGACATATTTTAGAAAAAAAAATATCTAATTTAGATTGCAGGCATGTTATGCGACTTTTAAATGAATAATGCTGAATTTTTTTTTCGGTGTTTCTTTCGCCGGTTTCTTCTCCGTCAGAGGAGCCTCGTCACGAAACGTTGGTAGATTTTAAATAAAAATGCCGTTCGTCAAGTGAAATGTATGTTTATTAAGTTGAATAAATGACATGCGTTGAAAAAAATCCACAGGAACAAATGGGGGTTGCAATTCTTACGCCGACACCACGCGGCAACTTCTTTCCTCAATTATACTATACTATTATAAAACAAATTAAGTGATGCGGTTAAGTTATTAGCTAAGTTACACGTGGCGGAAGTTCGTTCAGTGCTCGATCAGTATCATCGCTCCGGCTCATTGCAAGAACCGTACGGTACGGACATTGACAAATGACCTGAGTAACAACGACCTAAGATCACTTACTTTCTATAATTATGTCACAGAGACGGATGTTGCAGAGATGAACATATGACGTATAGAAATTCAGTTTTGTTGTTAAATAACGGTAAACACATTTATAACAAAATATAATAGCTTTCGTCGGAAATTTTTAAAATTAATTTAATCTACTGATGAGCCGTGGTAGCCTAGTGGTCAGGGTGTACGCTTTAGTTTAATAGAGCGCGGGTGATATGGGTACGATCCCTGGTGCCGGCACCACAAAAATTGTTAATAGCAATTTTAAGTGCTGTATTCACCACGTGCTCGGCGGTGAGGGAGAACATCGTGAGGAAACCTGCATGTCTGAGAAAATAAAAAATATTATTTCGAGGACATGTGAGGTCGGCCAACCCGTGCCGGAGCAGCGTTACAGGCCCTTTTACCGGCTCCCAAAAACCCTCTCCAACATTTGAGATGGTGGCCTTTGCCCAGTTGTGGGCACTAACAGGCTGTCACTGATGTTTATAGAGATTTCCAAGAGAGCGTCAGCCAAAGCCAGCGTACATTTCTTGGAAGGTTTGCCACACTCACCGCACTGGAAAAAAACGGAAAAAAAGGAAAAAAAAGAAAAAAAAAATATTTATTGGTACAGCATAAAGAGAATATCTACCCAGATCAAAATAAATATCAGCATTCCATAAAAATATTTGTTTCATACCGGAATCAAACCCGGGACCGGTAGTGGTTAAAGCCGATCGACACGAAACTATATGTACGCTGTTCATTGTATTGAAATAAAGTGAATTTGTTTTCATCTCAAACTTCATCAGTCTTTATACAATTGACTTTCTGGGTTCCCCCCAGCCTGTTATCACAAAACTGTGATTAAAGATCACATTACCATATTATATTATAATACACGGGATTATTGATGTACATATCCATATGAAATTGATATAACCCAATTAAAACAGCAAAACCAAATTAATGCAAATAAAATAATATTAAAAAAAAACACACGTATAAGGTTCGTTCTTCTGTGTCATACATAGCGACATATTAACAGTCTTTATCTATAATAAAAAATTCCAACCGAGCACAGACAAGAATTAAGTGTTCAAGAAAAGCGACGACACGGACAAATCTTCAGAATTATGTATGTTAATCCACCAGACATACATGGGAACACACGCCTATGGAGTGTACCACCCACACATTACCATTTAAGGCTTTAACGTATCCACTCGAAACCAAAACGTATCGTATAGCGTAATGTTAATTCGTCAAATATGACAAACATTGGTCGATGCGTTGGCGTTGGCACAGTTTGTTTGTTAATGTTCTTTTTTTTTAATCAGCCAGGACGATTCTTGAAAGCGGTAACCATATGTAAATGTTTTTCTTACAAATAGATACATAGTTTTTTCTCATAGCTAGACTTTTTAATTTTTCCAATGCGACTATGTTATGTATAGAACAAAGGAAAGTTAAGTAATATAATTTGATTACTGTAATTATATATGCTTTCTTAATAATCTTTGTAAAGTTTTTTTTACACAATTACACATTACCATTATCTTAAGTGACTTCAAAACATGTATTCCCTTTTTTTCCATTTTCGGCGACCAAAGTAAAGAAGCAGCCAAACCAAAGCAAATAAGTAATTTGGAGCCGGGAAGGGCCCGCCATGCTGCTTCAGGGCGGGTTGACGGGATGCACATATCCTCGAAATAATATATTTAATAATTGCTCAGCTCAGGTTTCCTCACGCTGTTTCCCTTCACTGCCGAGTACGTGGTAAATACAGCACCACTGAAATTGCTATTTACAATTTTAGTGGCGCCGAAGACCGAACTCAGGACACTCACGCTCTATGAAACTAAAGTGAGGGCCCTGACCACTAGGCACCAAGACTCTGTAAGCACAGCGAGCAAACTACGATATGATTTCCTAAGACCGAGATGCTGTATTGTAAAATATAGCCGTCAACCCCTCTCTTCATAATCCTCTTTATCTTTTGCACTCACCATCTAGTGTCAAATACTCATGAAGGAGCCAACTTCCAAACCAAAAATAACTAAAAATTTTATCCCGTGTGCCAGTACTCTTTATTTGTGAAAAAAAGATATTAAATTGATAAAGGTTTAATTACATTGAGAAAACATCAAAACATTAATTAATTTTCAATATATCTGTATACAGAATAAAGTAAGATATATCACTTCGCATCGTAAAAATTCACTCTCATAATATTTCCTAAACACGCCAAAAGAAGTATGCCAGTGGATGTTTTGAATTTCTAGTAGTTATCTCAAAACTTAGATACTTCTGGTTTACTATCTACATAATCTCTGTACGTGTTGACAGTTGCTTGTACAATGTTGGTCGTTGTTTGCGTTCGATATTGGCTATTTGACGTGCAGTTGGCCCAACCAAGTTTTATTTTATCATCAGCCAGTCTAGTCTTCATGCGACTTTTGTCTAAGTTGCACGCGCTGTTAAAAAAAAATTAAAAACCGCGAACGCGAAGTTAAATAATATTAATAAATCAGTTTTTAATTTTAATAATTACCAATAGATTTAAATAATTATATGTTAAAATATAATAATGATATAATACTTTAGGTGTTTACTCTTTTATTTATCAGATATTTATGGTACTTATAGGTTATAAAATATTCTATAAATTTGTGTAGTATGTTTTTGAGTGATAATATTATAGAAAGGTCAGTGTAATGTTTTAGTGCTGTGATCGACTGCTACGTGCATTATTAATTGTTAATTGTTACGTTCAATTATATAGTTTTTACACCTAAGAGTGTGCGTATGTGAGTGTTGTTCGAAATTATTTTTACGTTTTCTTTTTCTTTCCAGCCTTGTCGTGATTTATTTAGAAAGTGTTTTTTGTGAACCTTAGTAAACGATAGAATCTTTTTTTTTTTGGAACATAGACAATTTGAGTTTTAGGTATTTATATTAAAAATCTATTATGCCTTCCGACGTTACTTACGTAGACATTAAATCTAGAATAATGACGATTAATGTATTTATTGTTTAATAGGTGTACGATAACAAGTTTCGTGCAAACAAAAGATAGAAGTAATCAACATTAAATATACCTAATAATCCGTTATTCAACGTTAAAAAAAACTATTTCGTAACTTCTCGTTCTAACTCGTTAAAAATCACACGCGTCTGTTAGGTATCTACCTACCTCGTTAAAATATGTAATAATTAAGATAACAGACAACGGAAAGTTGTCGGAAACAAGTTTCGGATGAATATTTCCGACATCTATATTCGTTTTGAAAAGAAATTGAAAAAGCAATAGATATTGTCAAAATTTACATTTCCTTTTTTCGAAGCAGCTGCAGTAAAATAAATTATACTTGGTAGTGATTTAATATCACTTTTTTCTACCAAACATAGTTGCATAGTTGCATTCTACATGTAACTTTTTTTTCACTTCTGCCAGTGATTTAAATAAGTCTGACAACTAATGTTTCGACCATTTACGGGAAAAAAAATCATTTCTTGCAGCGTCCAACGGTTTCAAAAAGTTTAAACTGTGGTAGACTTCTAGAAACAGAATCATCTCAACACAATACCAACCGGCCGATTGTTGATAGCTTTAATTAAAGGTAAATAATTCTATTGGAACTACCTATAATCTAACTAGAACGTCAACAAGTATGGTTCGGAAATAGTAAAGGTTCGTTCCGAAACGGAACGATTATCAAACACTCAAACATTAAAAATTCTTTAAAAAAAATGCATTCTGAAAGGTCATGAGAGTATTCGACAAATACGAATATTCGGTAATTTTATGACATAAATATTCGTATTTGTTGCTAGTAAAAACTACATATTTTTTATCTGTAATTATGAAATTGACGGCCAGCGCTAAAAGGTCGGAAATCGACGCAATAACTCTACTACAGACTATTAAAGCGATCGCCCGGCCCATGAGCTAAGTTTTATATTTGCATCGGCTGAGATTCACTAGATGTTAATAGGTACGCCGTTAGGCCGGATGGGGTCACCGAAAGCAAACGTGGACGATTTGCATACACTATATGTCGTCTTATTACCAAAAGCTCTTAGCCTGGAACCGTCTTTTGTGATTGATTTAACAATCGGTTCTTCAAGTTAATGTTAAGGCTTCAGTTATGCACGTTCCTGAGAGGCCGAATTGAACTGAACTTACGAGCATAGTCAAATTATCAAACATACCAAAATTGAGTTTATTTACCTAACTACCTATAGATTCATGGCAGCCTAGTGGTCAGGGCGCTCACTTGAGATCGTGTGACCTGGGTTCGACCACCGGTGGCCCGCACAACTAAAATTGTTAATAGTAATTATAAGTGCTGTATTTACCACGTGCTCGGCGTTGAAGGAAAACAGCGTGAGGAAACCTGGATGTCTAAGAAATAATAAAAAGTTATTATTTCGAGGATAAGTGAACCTAACATAACCTGCACGACCGGCGGACATCTTTACGGGCTAAACGTCCAACGGTCAATTTTGATGGGTACAAATTTTCGATGGACTTTCCCATGCTTCAATAGAAGATTAAACGTAAATCAAGCCTGCACTGAAGCGGTCGTAGATGGAACAGTGTCTGAATCGACGATCATATTACCATGTATGAGTATATTTAGCATTGTACTTATACGGTTTTACATAATGAAAACAGTTTATTTATAAACAGGCGAATCGGTTATAGTGTACATATGAAGCACTTGCAGTGCGAAGTCGTTCCTATCGAAATTGGTTTAGTGACGCGCTGTGTCGGACGTTTAATCGCTTTAGTCGAGACGTCATAGAAAATTATTTTTAAAGAAATCTCTGAGTAGCCAGTACTTTAATATGATAATGAGAATATTTTTATACGAAGAATACACACTACGTAAGCCTACTTTAGTCCACTGCTGAACATAGGCCTCTCCAAGAAAGCGCCAGGAAATACCAGCTTATAGGTATTTCTTGAAAGGTTTGCCCTTACTCACTACGCAGTGTAGTTTGATGTGCGCAGTACCCTCACTCTAGTGATGCTGCACTTCATCATTGGCCTGTCGATTTGGGTTCGGTGAATTCGGAGGGCCATCATTCGATCTCCAGAGGCTCGTTTGTTTGCTAGCAGAGACGTGCGGGAGAGGTGGACATTTGGAGAAAATTATTGTTTTAATGGGGAATCTTCCTCACATTCAACTACTCACACATATATACACAATTGCTGTTGAATATCATTAAGGCCGATAGGGGCACATGCTCAACCACAGTAAGTGAACACTACACACAGTGAAGGTGAATAGACACCGACATTCCACGACCAAAAACAAAATCCCGCTGTACAAAAAAAGAATCAACTGGTCAACTAAACTATTTCAAGAAGTACTTGCTTTTTTTTTAATATACGTCGGGAAACGAAGGTAAATTTAAATGTTCATCTAGTGGGGTGGATCTTAAAATCATTGTCAATAAGTCTTGACAAACATTTATAAACGCTGCCCACACCATTTGCGATTAGAAAACTTTTATGACGTAATATCCAATGACACGCGTCGATTTTGTCGTCACAGAGAAGCGACCGAGTGATGGCATAAATCATATGGCGCCACTCAAACGTCTATTTTATGGTAATTTGTTGTCATAGTGAACAATCTGTTGTAATTAAGAAATGGGTAATTTTGAAACAATTCTATATCTTAATAGATTCAAATGTCGCAATTAGGCTGACCATATTAATAAACTGACCGATAAAGATAACAACTAAAAATTTTTTTTTTAAATCACGCGGTAGTGTAACTAAATCAAAGTTTTTACCTTTCGTAACTTTAACCGCCTGTAAATAAGAGTGATTTTCCATAATCGCCACGCACGGCAAGCGGATTGGGGATCGCGGTACCAGACACAGCGCACCACGAACGCTGCCGCCCGTCATCGGTCTGCTCTCGTGAATACAGAGATGGTCGTCCATCGAACGGTAGCTATTGCGTTTTTCAATGCTTATCCCTTAGTCGTCCCTCCCTCCCTCCCTCCCTCGAAATCCCTCCTACGACATTAACGGGAAGGAAGGGGTGGCTTTACCACAAGGCGGAATCTGAAGCTCCACTAACACTTCTTAAAACAATCTGATACTTGTTAGTATTTATTCTGATCTATTATATATGTATGTATTAATGTGTTTGTATGTATGTATATATCTTTGTTGTTATTTCTGTATATATTATAGTATGTATTTGTGTATCTATGTGGATGTATATATATGTATGCCTATACATTTATATATGTTTTAATTATGTAGTATATTCCTCAATTAGCCTTTCAAATTTATATTATTTTAAACTTGATGCACCTATCACCACATTTCTTCACGCCCTGGGTTGACTGTTAGAGAATGCCAAAAGGCATTAAGTCCGCCTTTTGTAATCCTTTTGGTGTAGACAATAAAGCAAAAATAAATAAATAAATAAATACTCAATATTACGGACGGTATACGACAGTTTCCATTCGCTGTAAATTGATTGTAGATTTCAAAACAGAATTAGAACAATCATTATAATGACCATTGTGCATATCGTAATTGTTACTGGCACGAAAAGAAATACATATATATATTACGCAAAGGCGCCTAGCGTTCTGCCAATGCCAAACGTTCACGCCGTTGTGCGCTATAGCCGTTACTAATCTTTATATTCCATTTAGTGATTGCAAGTGTAAAAGAGAAATTATCGAAATGAAAAAAAAAAATTGTCTCGGGTGCTGCTATTATGTTAAACGTAGTATAATAAAACCCAGCAGCTATATTCGTATCCTGATATTTATCCACATGAAATTCCTGGTTCTAACACCTTTCACTTATGTCGTATGTGGTAGGGCCAGGCGGCGTATTTTGCTAGTGCTCTAAAGGCCCGGCACGACCTCCGGCTGGAGTACCGGCCTGAAGTAGAGGCATTTTGTGCTTCTGCGTTTCGTTCAGTGAGGTAACCGGAGGCCTATTAACCTCTCCCTCCCTCGAAATCCCTCCTACGACATTAACGGGAAGGAAGGGGTGGCTTTACCACAAGGCGGAATCTGAAGCTCCACTAACACTTCTTAAAACAATCTGATACTTGTTAGTATTTATTCTGATCTATTATATATGTATGTATTAATGTGTTTGTATGTATGTATATATCTTTGTTGTTATTTCTGTATATATTATAGTATGTATTTGTGTATCTATGTGGATGTATATATATGTATGCCTATACATTTATATATGTTTTAATTATGTAGTATATTCCTCAATTAGCCTTTCAAATTTATATTATTTTAAACTTGATGCACCTATCACCACATTTCTTCACGCCCTGGGTTGACTGTTAGAGAATGCCAAAAGGCATTAAGTCCGCCTTTTGTAATCCTTTTGGTGTAGACAATAAAGCAAAAATAAATAAATAAATAAATACTCAATATTACGGACGGTATACGACAGTTTCCATTCGCTGTAAATTGATTGTAGATTTCAAAACAGAATTAGAACAATCATTATAATGACCATTGTGCATATCGTAATTGTTACTGGCACGAAAAGAAATACATATATATATTACGCAAAGGCGCCTAGCGTTCTGCCAATGCCAAACGTTCACGCCGTTGTGCGCTATAGCCGTTACTAATCTTTATATTCCATTTAGTGATTGCAAGTGTAAAAGAGAAATTATCGAAATGAAAAAAAAAAATTGTCTCGGGTGCTGCTATTATGTTAAACGTAGTATAATAAAACCCAGCAGCTATATTCGTATCCTGATATTTATCCACATGAAATTCCTGGTTCTAACACCTTTCACTTATGTCGTATGTGGTAGGGCCAGGCGGCGTATTTTGCTAGTGCTCTAAAGGCCCGGCACGACCTCCGGCTGGAGTACCGGCCTGAAGTAGAGGCATTTTGTGCTTCTGCGTTTCGTTCAGTGAGGTAACCGGAGGCCTATTAACCTCTCCCCCTCCCCTCGCCCCTCCCCTCTCCCCTTCCCCAAATATCCTTAAAGGCCGACTACTCTGGTGTTGCGTTCACGTATGCCCGTATGTTGCTTTTATATTGTAATGATATTTTTATTACTTCTTGTTCGTTACTACTATACCTACTACAACTGTATTATTACCTATCTGCTGGATTGCGTAATAATACTATTGAAATATAAATAATTTGAATCCTTACATCCTACTTCGAGTAAAGCTCGGAAAGGATCGAAAATTGTCGTATGACGTCGTAAGAATGAGTTAATCGTATCTCGACGGCTCGGTGGCGTAGTGGCTAAGGCGTTGCTAGTGGCTAAGCTGCGGCGCTGTGGGTCGCGGGTTCGATTCCCGCACGGGACTAGTATCTGTATGGACTACAAATAATAGTTCCCGGTCTGGGTGTTTGTCCATGTGCAATTCATGTATGTAAACTGCCTCCGCGACACAGGAGAAATTCCTACAGCGATAGGTAACGTTTTTTAAAAAAAGTTTAGTTTAAGTTTAGTTATTTGTTTTCACTGTAGGATGTTACGTCGATTTCCCGATAAACGGTTTTATTACAAGCTTACTAATCCTAAAAATCGAACCTCTCTCTCTCTCTCTCTCTCTTTGACATACATTTCAAATTATTTATTGTTCAGCTTTCCGTTTTAGGTTAGGCATTGCATTATAAATGTTTTGTATTCTTCGTCTTACAAAATAATTTAAAAGCTTTGTTATTCTACCTTTTAAATTTATCGATATATTCCAATTAGACAATCCTAAAATCGAAAATAATTGACTATCAATTAATTGCTGTTCATTTCATTAACATCAAATATTGTTTAAAAATGCATTTCTTCGTCTAGATTAAAGGCTCGTAAATAATTATTGTTTCTGCATTATTTGTATGCTTACAAGATAGTGAAAAAAGTTTTTAATTGGAATTTTCTTCAAACCGGGTGCTACTAAACATAAAATTCGGTGGAGTCTATTCGTAAGCTTTAGAAATGACTGAGTGTAGGTACAATGCAAATTGTTACCTTTAAAATGCATAGTTTTTAGTAAAGATTGCCCCCTTACCTAGGAGTCGCGCCCTCCCTGATAACCATCTTCATGAAAATTGAAAAGACGCCTGTACTCACCAAGAGGTTCATAAAAATCTTTAACTCTTAGTCTGCACCATGCTATTTCATGTGGCTTGGACTGTATCATAACTTAAGAGTACATAATAAACAATTTGAATAATCTTTTATTATTCATTAGATCAAAGAAATGAATCATATTTATTTGGCCAACACACAAGCGCGGTTTAAACAAAATTGAAACAAATAAAAAACATAAGTTCATACTCATAGAAACTAAAAAGGAAAACACGATAAACAAAATTAGCATATCGACATTAACAAAGTATATCGGAGCATCACTAGAATCGGAAGCGTGTCCGTTTGCATTGTGTAATGTTAGATGCAAGAGGCAAGTCGAACAACGTGTCATGGTTACGATCCTTGTGAAACGCTATCTTTTAATTTTGACCAAATCATTTTTATTTATTGTTTATAAAGATTCCAATACAATGCTTATAAAAAAAAAAAACATGTATGGAAAGGTATCTTCCACAATGTTATAAGCTAGATCTGCCAAAAAATATTCGTAAATATACAAACATTCACATTTGTAAAGCGAAGAATAAAACATAGCTCATTACGTTCTGCAATTATAAAAAGCTACATCAAATCAATTGCTTTTAAATCCGTTGAATGCACAAAAATAATTGCATAAGCTAGTAAAACCTCGGAATTAACTTGCTTTTTTATTCTCCCCGCATTTCGCTAGACAATCTGTCCATGCATTTCTTTAAAAAAAAAAAAACCTTATAACCTCTTTCTCGTTTAATTATCTGTTAGATCAACTTAAGCTGGTATGTACTAAATGTGTCGCGATGCACGCTTTCTATGCGCTTTCCACAGTTCAATTGTCTCACAGTTACCCGATGCGGTTTGTTTTGTATACCGTAGGTGTTGTCAGACTTTAACCTAATGTCAATGTTAACTGTTTTGCTATGTATAACAGTGAATAACAATCTGCCCACCTGTTTCCTCCCCGGGTGTCGTAAAAGGCGAAGGGAAAGGCCAAACGAAATCCAAGCGATATAACGAAGGAACTTCTTCTTTCGTAATAAGCGACATAAACATCGGTAACCCCCGAAGAATTCGTCATATGACTGATACAGCTATTGGATATTATATATGTCCTGGTTGATATTCATTAGTATTGGATTATTATTTTAAGTCTAAAAGTAAAAAAGTAAAGTAACTGCCTGTAAGTGCCCACTGCTGGGCAAAGGTCTCCTTCTCAAATACTAGTATCAGAGAGAGTTTAGGAGCCGGCAAGGGCCCGCCACGCTGCTCCAGTGCGGGTTGCCGGGCTTCACATATCCTCGAAATAATATTTTTGATATTTCTCAGACATACAGGTTTCCTCACGATGTTTTCCTTCACCGTTGAGCACGTGGTAAATGCAGCACTTAAAATTGTTAATAACAATTTTAGTGGTGCCGGCACCGGGGATCGAACCCTGGTCAGTCGCGCTCTATGACACTAAATCGAGCGCCCTGACCGCTAGGCTACCACGGCTCTATTTTAAACCTACCTTAGTATTTATTATCTTAGCGGCTACATAGCTCAGTACTTAGTGTACCTGACTGTTGAGCCGTGGGTCCTATTGGAATCGCGGTCAATATTTGTGGAACACACAAACACACACTTCATCCGACATTAAGGTATCAGCGTTAAATCGGATACGGGGAAAGCGAAAGACGAGTGAGTTCTTCCCATGCCTGCGCTCGCGGCACTATGACGTTTTGAACAGTCGACTATCTGTAGTATTCGAGGAGGTTGTATCGATAAACTTATCCGAAATCGGTCTTCCATCAATACACATTGAATTGATTCGATCATCGTTGTAGATTGATTGGTACCGACAATAGCTATTGTGTCAACACAAACAATATCGGTGTAGCGAGGTGAACTGTGGCTTTCATATCTTTATAAACATTTATTCAACTCCCTTTATTTTTATCGTGGTAGAGGCAAGCAGCGGCTTTTGCTGCTGCTCGAATGGGCCGGCTCTACCGGATTGATACCACGGCCTTGTTACGTAGGCATGTTGTGCTTCTGCGTTTCGTTCGGTGAGTGAGGTGACCGGAGGTCCTCTCCTCCTCCCCATTCCCTTCCTGATCCTCACTCCCATCTCCTAAATACCTTTAAAGACCGGCAACGCACCTACAGCACCTCTGGTGTTGCAGATGTACGTGGGCGACGGTAATAACTTACCATCAGGTGAACCGCTTGCACGTTTGCCGCCTTTCCTATAAAAAAAAAATATTTAACTCTGTCACTGCCTTTATTTCCGTGGGTGTCGGAGGCTGAGGAAATAGCCTTATCATCCATGTTAAAAAATGGCAGAAAGGAAATACACAAACCGATGTCTACCTGGTACAACGATTGCCAACTCTTCAACGAAGAGTGACGCGCAATGTAAGGATTTGCGCGAATCCTTACATTGGAACTTATTTATTTTTTCATGTACTGGGTGTACAAGTAAGAGGCATAAAAACATAGTATTTGTACAAGGGCACTACGGATTCCATACATTGGAATTTCTTCCAGCAGACCCAAATGTTATTGAAATGGCAAACTTACTGCGTACGTTACTAATACATAGATTATGTATACAATTAAATAAATATGATTAAATGTAATTAAATAATATGTATCGATGTATTGTTAATAGCAATTTTAAGTGCTGTATTTACCACGTGCTCGGCGGTTAAGGAATACATCGTGAGGAAACCCGTATGTCTGAGAAATAATAAAAAAAAAATATTTGGTGGATATGTGAAGCCCGTCAACATGGACTGGAGCAGCGTGGCGGGCCATACCCAGATATTTGAGTAAGAGGCCTTTGCCCAGCAGTGGGCACTTATAGCCTGTTACTTTTATACATAACAATTATTGAAACAATTCAACAAAAAATTATACTTAACTATGGAGTTTAAGTCACTGTTATAAGAATCTATCTACCAGTAGTACATTGACATTTGACAATCGAAACTAAAGTTCTTACGATGAAGAATAAAGATTGTTTGCGTCCGATTTCATTCATTCCGTTCTACTAATATTTCGGACGAGATATTTAGGGTTTTCCCCCTTAGTTACACTTACAACACCCAGGGGAGGAAGAGGGCGGCAGATTCTTACATCGTCACCACACGTCACGTCTTACAAAGCAAGCGATTACGTCTTACGAATTTGTAAAATATTTTATTTTTGATGCAACCCGCAATATGACCCACGAACCGGATGGAGCGTTTGTAATTTCAACCCGATTAAATAACGATGTCATTGCAACATCACCTCAAAACTTCAATTATATATGTTAATGTGATGTTTTTATTAATGAGAAATAAAAAATCATAATCCCAGTGAACAATAAAATGGTGTTACGATCCGATAAGCTGTTTATATGTACCGATAAACATATCGAAACTATTATTTACGGATTTTATCGCGTTCAATTTTGTTTTTATATTTCCGACGTTTCGAGTGCTTTACACCAGCCGTGGTGCACTGTGGAACAGTTTACACCAGCCGTGGTGCACTGTGGAACAGTTTGGCGTAAATACATGAAATCATTATATCGAACGATGTTCTTTGCGAAAGCAGTACTTTGTGGCATTCATTTACGAGACCGAAGTTCATTTAAAGGACATCAAATGAATTCGATCGCAGCGTCATGTTACGCTTCACGATCAGAAGTGATCAGCTGCAAAGGAAATAGAAGTTCCGTAATACCTTCTGGAGGAGTGCCAACCCTTCTGCGAGAGCGAGGTAGTGAGTTTCTGTGATTGTTTACCGCTTTGCATGATTTAATACATTATTATTTTTATAAAATCGTTGTGTGTGTAAATCGTTAGTTAACAGTGTCTCAGTCTTGATTTTGCAATTCTATTTTTAAAAATTTGAAATTCGAAACTAAAAAACGCTTTGCGCCTGAAGCTGGCACTTTGGCACGCTTTTGTTCGCACGAATTACTTAAAGCTGTGTAAGTAGGATTGTACGAACTTTGGCTCCGAAAGTTTGACCAAAGAAGCTAAGCATCCGAATTTGACTTAAATTACACAGATTAATGATGGGGAGCAGCTCCTCTACCAGCACTGCGCTCAGCAACACGTTTGTCCAGCGTAAACAAGATGTTGTCCAAAACTGTACTTACACAGACTAATCAACATGAAACGTTACAATTGTGCAATAGAAAAGGAAGAAGAAAGTTCAGATGTTGTGTCTCGAGAAGACCAGAAATGCATTAATTTTATCTAGAACATTATTCAGTAGACCGTTTTATTTACTGCAGAGTCAGCTTTATTAAATCATATAAAACGGAATTATCAATTAAATACTTTTGATATTGCAAACGATGCGATAACTATAATAATCCTTTCATTGTTTTATTATCTGCGAACGTAAGTGATGACCCTTGAAATGGAAGTCGATTGATATACAGATTACGTGATGAGGGCTTCGTAGTTGTTTGTATATTATGAGTGATAAAAAACAATGTATTTGTGAAAATTTATAGGAATTTCCCAAAGATAAAACTTAGACCAACATTATTGCTGTGCACGGTTAAGCGCTACTTTAGGTCATAGGTAACCTTTTTTTTGAGTCCTTTTCCTGGAACCTTTGTGCCAAGAACACTGGCTGCATACATCTCAAAACCAAAAAAGAATTAGTTCTCATGTTGTCAATAGGAATGATCAGTCCCACATGTAGCTCCTACAGATGTACCGAAAAGAACCCACACACACATAGTCTTATAAGTTTCTTCCCTTTTGTTATATGAGCGTTTTCCAGATGTGGTTGAGGTATTGTCATCTTCGCTCGATTTATTACTGTTAAATTTAAATTCCGCAGCACAAAGACACAAAACGTTTCCGAATCTCAATCAACGAAACAAAATTTAGGTTACATATTGGATCCTGTTACTATAGTGTTCTATAGTGATTGGTCATTGTCTCGGTGCTTCCACCCTGAATGTTTTATCATAAAATAAACCGGAATTCTTTTTATCGCATCAGTAATTATCAAAGTTTTTATATGTACAAAGTGTCGATTGTAGGACTGCATTACAGCGATGTTTATATTTTTTAATACTCACTTCTCTGGATTCTTATCTCTACTCCACAATCTTCGAGACTTTATTTTGACAATGTTGGATTTTTAAACATTACGCATTGATTTGCCAAGTCAGATTAGAGGCCTTGTCTGTTATGCCACCAAAATATTTCCGCAAAAGTTCATGCCTATCTAAAATCTTCCACATCTAAAACATCATCATAATTTCATTTCAGTCTATCACAAGTCCACCCACTGCTGAACATTGGCCTCCCCCACCTTTTTTACCTAACCTTTTTTCCGCAACGCTTGTCAGTTCTGCGAGCTATGCGGCCGGCCCCTTACCTCTTCAGCTTGCTGATTCTAACGGCTGCGTCGGTTACCCTACTTCTGCTACGGATATCATCGTTGCAGACTCTATCGTGCAGAGAAACACCGCCCATAGCCCTTTTCATAGCGCGCTGAGCAACTGCAAGCTTCCTCATACGCAATGCAGTGAAGGACCAAGTCTCAGTAGTAGTTCCGTAAGTAGTAACTGACAATCCAAACAATGGTTTAATTATTGGCAACCATGTCATGGTTAAACGAAACCTTGTTAAATTATGTGATTTTTAATTGGAATAAAAAGATTTTGACACAACGGACAAGGCCTCTGTTTAGTATATGTTAATGGCTACTTTTGTACGTATGATACGTATTTTTCCTCAATTTTAGCGCCAATACATTTCTAATAACATAAACAGCGTTACTCTTTTAAAATATTCCTAATAATTTATGACAAATAAGAAAGTCTGCTTTATTATAGTATATAGTTTCTTTATGTTATATTTATTTATACGAATATATAACATATTAGTCCGTAGTTTCCGTACGACAGATCCCCAGCACAGGATTGATTGCATTGCGACCCCACTTCCGCTTTCTACCGCTCGACGACACTCGAGTGTCGTCGTCGCGGTTAGAAAACGACGCAGTAAAATTCTACAATCGTCTCGTTTTTCATTGCATCGTGTTTCTATCATTGTTTCTCATTAATACATTTGTCACCGTTGCTCAAACGTCAAGCGTCCTTTGAACAATTAGGATGCATTGTGTTGTATGTATGTATATATTTACGCCTTTTTCCCAACGGGGTAGGCAGAGACAATCTTCTTCCACTTGCTACGGTCCTGACATACGTCATTCGCTTCTTCCACTTTTATCAATCTTCGCATGCATGCTCGGTCGTTTAGAATACTCTTGACTTGGCCTTTTTTCAGAACGTCTCCGATTTGATCGTGAAATGTTCGCCTAGGTTCCTTCCTCTTCCGACTCTACCATTTACACTCGCCTCATATATTTGTTTCGTCAACCTACTTTCATTCATCCTCTCCACATGTCCAAACCAGCTCAGCATCCCTTTCTCGATTTGTGTCACTACATCGTCTTTCAGGCCATAACGCTCTCATTCTTGATTTCCGCGCTGATAATGTAAGTTACGAGTTACTTACGTGATTAGCCTGCGTATGTGATTTGACTCAAACCTAAGAGTGCACGGAGTTTAAAATGATGGATTTATAGATTATTTCGACGTTTGCCTTTAACTTCATGTTATCATTGGAATTTCTTTTTTGCGACCAATAATAACAGTTTGTAGTATTTAAAATACGTTTCTATGCATTTCAATTATTTTTATGTTTAATATTAAATGATAACTAAATTAAGGAAAGTCGCGCTGGGAGAACCTTTAAGACCGCTACTATTTACATAGTTTGATGCGATCACCTTTTTTTGTGCAGAAAATACTGTTTTTAACATGTGTTACATTAGATTAATTATTTATTTTCCTGTTACATACCTATATAGATAGATTTTGATGTTACTAGCAAAACAAACTTATGACATGATTAATTTGGGACATCATTAACCCCTATTTAACTAATGAAGGTCATTAAAGATCCAGTTAATTATATTCTATTCAATATAAATGTTGAGGTTTTTTACCCACCTTGCGTGTTCTGTACAAACAGGTGATATGGTGGGGCGCGGCAGCCTGTTGCATCATTGGACGCGGTGTTTAATAGGCCCTGTAACTGTGAGTCGTGCGAACCGCGGTACGCTCGTGGACAGTAAAATGAATTTCTTTAAAGCTTGTTAAAAATTATTATTCATTTTTATGTAATATAAAAGTAAAGACGAATATAATGATTTTATATTCCCGTCGTTTCGATTGCTTTACAGCAGCCGTGGTCACGGTCACTGAAGTGTTAGACGTCCAGACGTCATAGCTAACTCGGGCTACTTTCAGCTTTTATTTAATAATAAAATGCGGCACATCAGTGGCCGCACTGCTGATTAGCGGCAGAACTAGGGAAAACAAAGGAGTTGTAACATTAAGCCAATTTTCATAATCCTTTAATTTCATATTTTGGACACCATGAGGTATGTCTGGCGTTTCCGTTAATCTTTACCTTAACATCCGTTTAATAGTCCACCACAGCATATAGACCTCTCCCATAAATATAATTTCCAATCGTAATGATTAATACAAATAATATGCGCAACGCTCGGCAAGCGACCAGACACTTCGCAACTTAAACGTCTGGTCATCATCGGTCTGGTGTTTTTCGTGATGGGGTTATCACGCCATCTGTTGGTAGCCATTGCAATTGTCAAGATGTATCCCTTAGTCGCCTCTCACGACATCTGTGCGAAGAAAAAGGGTGGCAGATTCTTGCGCCGATACGATACCACACGGCCACGGTCGTTAATCTCCACGACGGCCACGGAATGGGATGGACTGACAGGTTCTCTTAAGACAGCGACGTAAATTTATGACTTTACATTTAATTCTAATAGTATGGACATGCTTACGATGGTAATGCAAGAAGAATTCGAGATAATTGTAAATTCTGTCGAGCAAGACAATTTGTCCGATGCCGTAGAAACCTCATGTGATTATCGAACGTGACATGATAAACTGCATCCGGATGATTAAACCTTACAGTGCTCTAGATGCCACAAGTGGAACACGTTTCGGTGAAAGGGGTGAAGTATGTGCGGCAATAAAAAAAAAAGAAAAGAAATTTGTGAATACGCCATTTTGGTAACGATTGACATTAATCATTTGAATTTAGAATGAACAATCATTATGAAGTTCGACAACATAGACAAATGAATATTGTCTTTCATGCAAATAGGGCGTGCAGGAGCTCGTGGTGGGTAAAAAAGATTCGATAGATGGGATTAATGAGATGATGGTTGGTATATGATAGGTTTCTCTCGTACTTTCACTACAGAAATGAGGCAAGTAAAGTGTTGTCGTATGAAATATTGATAAGCAATTTGCAACAACTCCAAACTACGACCGGGGTTTCATAAGAAATATACTATCACAGTTCATGTAAACAATTTCGTTTTATTACCATTAACAGAGGGTACAGATACAATGAGAAGTGCTTTATAAAAAGGTCATTAGGACCGTATTACAATGTCAACATAATTCACACCACCACCTATGTTTTATCACGAATAGCACGCGAAATTCGCACACGAACACACTTCTGTGGTAATTTTATGCGTCAGTGTACGTTATTCTGACAGGTAGTGTACATTGGCGTGTAAATATCACATTTCAAGGCGAACAGACACGTGTTACTGGAGTATTTTTTTTTATGGGAAAGGTGGCAAACGAACCAGCGGTTCATCTGTTGGTAAGTGATTACCTTTTTTCATCTCCTTTAAGGATATTTAGGAGATGGAAGGGAGGATGAGGAGTGGGATGGAGAAGGAGAGTGGGCCTCCGGATACCTCACTCATCGAGCAAAACGCAGAAACATTAGATACTTCCTGCTGGTATTCAGCGAAGCCGTGGCACCAATCCGGTCGAGCCGACCCGTACGAGCAGCAGCAAAAGCCGTCGCTTGGCTCTACCATGTGTAAGATTGTTGTATATTGTTGGTATCAGTTAATTTGTCACCCTTGTACCGGACTCGGTATAAATAATAGACTACCAGCCTTACTCTCTGGCATGGGCATACAGATATTTAACGAACGTTTGAAATATTGCTAACTGTCACGCACGCTTTAATACGTAATTAGGAGTGACAAATGTTTTACAGGCGCACTAATAATTAACCCCTGCGCGTCCTATGTCGACGTGCCTTGCTATTGAAGGTCTGGTTTCAAACCCCGTCAGTGTTCAATTGAAGTGGTCATATTTAAAGTTTGGAATTTGAAAAGTTTAGATCAATCGGGGATGACAGATGTCCCGCTCCGTTCCCTTTCTATGAAAAACGCTGGAGCGATCGAAATAATTCGAATTAAGATTTCAAAATTTGAGAGAATGTTTATTTAAAAAAAAAAACTTTTTTTTGAAAATTTCACACTTAGATGATCCCTTAATGTCACATGCTACCCAAGTAACGAAGCCATCGAGGTTACTATTAGAGTTTGTCCTACTTGTCAGAGATATAACTTGTACTGGTTTCTTTTCTTCTTCTTCAACGGCCAGTAAGAAGTCCACTATCACTGGATATTACCCCTATATTTCAAGGAGATTTTCTCTAATCTTCAAACTTGGTAAAAGGGTGCTACTGCGACATTAGCAAACACCTTACGCCTCAGTCGCTTCTGTCCGTCACTTAAAGCGGTCACTTCAAGTGCAGCGGCAGAATATCAGCGCTGAAGCTACACTGCTGCAGTATTATACTGAGTCGAGTGCCTCTTCGTTGCTATGATCCAACATATTGTATTATCTGTAATATCTTTTTTTTTTTTTGTTGTAGCGTCGAATAAACATCTTTCTTCTTTCTAGGCCACGGGATTAGTCGTAGGGTAAAAGCAGCTGCCTATAAATTCCCACAGCTGTGCGAAGGCTTCTCGAATATCTGAGAGGGTTTCTAGAACCGGAAAGAGTCCGCCACGCTGCTCCAATGCGGATTGGCGGTCTTCACATGACCTCGAAATTAAATTTCTCGGACGTGCAGCTTTCCATACAATGTTTTCCCACACCGCCGCCAATTATTTTAGTGATGCCGGCATTGGGAATAGAACCCAGGTCAATCGCGCTCTGACCAGCAGGCGTAGGGTAGCAGATCCTATTAGGTCGTCATCCCTCGACTCGTATTTATATTCGTGTAGTATAAATGCATTAGTTTCACGCATGATTAAAATCAAACCTAATTAATTATAATCTTAATCCTGTAATTAAATCTCCGATCAATTTAACCATGAACTACATCTCGATGATTAATAGCCGTTAGATACAATTGCCACTTAAATTAACCGCCAAATTAAATTCTAGTACCAAAAAAATCGTTTTTCGCTAATTGAAAGAGACTAATGTAAATTGGGCTGTGGCGCACGGTAATTTAAAGTGCATTGTGCAATGCAACATGCAGCGCTCCGCTTTTCTCTAGTGGATTGTTTTCAGCGCGCTTGGCATCAGTTCTTGAACACGTTTCAGGAGGCACTTGCTTTTAGTGAGGCTGCGTTTGAAGCACCCGTGTTTTGTGGAGAGATTGAATTTGTTAGGCGTAAAGTGGGTTTCGATTAAATGGCAATCCGTAATATCTACCTACCCCTATAGGTGACATACATAAGCATGTAAAGTAGGCCTGTGAATATTCCACAGCTGGGCAAAGGTGAGAACTTCGATAGAGAAAAAGGATGGGTGCAACACTGGCCCGGGGTTCTGTAGTAAATAAAATTATATCCATAGCCAAGCATGTGCGCAAACTCCACGTATTAAAATACTTTGAGCGTCTTATATATATAATAAGTAATAATTAATACACTGACATTATGTACTAAGCTAATAAAATATTGGATGACTCGAACACAACAGGGCACGGTTCATTAATTGTAATTGTAGAAACGAATGTGAGATTGGGTTACGCATAAAAAAAAGGATAACATTATATAAGGTGTCATAAGTGTGATCGAATAAGATATATTATGTAACCGAATTGAAAATATATACGTGAGTTTAGTTTGCTACTATATTAAATGTCCGTGGTATTATATTACTTTTAATGTCTATGCTCGTTTTTTTTTTATATTCTACACTAATTACAAAATTATTCCTGCGACCCTTTTGTTAACACCCAAATAACAACAAGGAATTTGACATATATATATATATATATATATATATACATATGGCAGTAAAAGACAAATCGGGGATCGAGCCCAGGTCTCTGGCGTATTATAAAACTTAAAACTAGCGCCCCGCCCTGAGCTACAACGGCTTTATAAAACAATTATAAACTTCCGGCCAAATAGGCTCGACGCAACCTTTGATAGATTATCCACATTCGTAAAACGTGAAGGTATGAAGTATTTTACATATAAGATGATAAAAACGAATTTATCATCAAATCATATCTTATATACCTATCTAGTTTATCTGTGACATTGGCATTGATATAGGAGTGCATTAAATCGATCGAAGATATCGCCTTTTTATTGGAACTCTGAATATAGATAGATAGATAGATAAACCGTTTATTTGGTTACTACAGTTTATGTCCGAAATACACATTACAGAGAGTAACAAAGAAAAAGCTGCATAGCAAAAATAAATAAAAAGTAAATTTACAAAAACAAATAAAATTCATTTTCATACAATAATAATGTGGGTTCTGCAGGGGCACAAAAAGGCCATAGCTCAGTGTACAACTTGCCATTGAGCAAAACACTGCTATACCTAAAGTGAATATCAGCTATTATCTAAAGTGAATGATGTAAATAAAACGTAATTACATAAAAGGACATAATTTAAATACTAATAATATATGGTTAAAAATGTTGACATATGCAGATATATATCCGGATTAGTTTTATAGTCCATATTTAAAGACCTGAGTGTTGTGTTTCTTTAATGAATGAATGAATGATAATAGGCTTTCTTGGCGTGGTAGAGCCAAGCGGCGGCTTTAGCTGCTGCTCGAATGGGCCGGCTCGACCGGATTGATACCACGACCTCGCAGAATACCGGCGTGAAGTAGGGGCATCTTGTGCTTCTGCGTTTCGTTCGGTGAGTGAGGTAACCGGAGGCTCACATCCCCTCCCTATTCCTCTCCTCTTCCCTCCCATCTCCCAAATATCCTTAAAGACCGGCAACGCACCTGCAGCATCTATAGTGTTGCAGATGTACGTGGGCGACGGTAAGCACTTACCATCAGGTGAACCGCTTGCTCGTTTGCCCTCTTTTCCATAAAAAAAAAAAAAAAAAGGCAATGAATTAATAAATAAATAAATAGTGAGTATATCGTATTATCAATGGTTCAATATCGTTAAACAGACATTCGTCGTCGTAACCTCTACCTACGAGTAATACTTTGGAACACCTAATTTTTGCTTATCAGGCAAGTAACATTTAAAATGTTTTTTTTAAATATAGCTTGTATTGATATTTCTAAGTGGAGGTATTTTGTTCCATCATTTGATTGCTTCGTAGCGGAAACAGCCAGTGAAAATCGTGAATTTGTGGGAGTCATATCAAAGCTGTAAACGAATTGATCTCGTGCTGTATTTGTGGACAATTTGAGATCTCCAAACATTAACCTTCCAAGGTGTAATCTCATATATGCACCGGCGATTGCCTAGCTCAATGCTTACCTGCGTTGTCTGACAAAGTCTGGCTGGTCGTGTGGTTAGTAGTGTAAGAATTTGCCACCCTCTTTCATCCCCTGGCGAAGCCATGAAAATCTCGAGCAATGTCCGGAAGCAAACCCGTACGACGAGGGTCGTCAGCAATCACATTGGGCGAAGTGTGGGTTGCTGAGGTACGTGACGTGCCGAATGGATATCCCTAATCTCTGCTAGGCCTACATGGGTGACGGTGTGATTGGTTTTTTACTACTACTATATCAATCTATGTTAGTCCTCTGCTGGACATAGGTATCTTTAACAAAGCGTCAACAACCAGAGTTGTTTGCATAGAGGTCAAGTGCAGTGCCAGCTACCTTGTACTAGTGACTAGTGATGCTGCATTAATAAGCTGCGGGATCTGGGTTCGGCGAGTCAGGATAGATATTCCGCCATTTTTTTTATAAAGGAATACTGGCAATACTATTTAAGTAACATTACTAATGTTCCTGTTAACCCTCCATTACAGCCTGTATCTGGAGTGGTTCAAGACAGTAGTCGAATGGCGGGCTCGAACCTGCGACATGTCGTTTCGCAGTCCGCACCCTAACCCATTAGGCTATTGGCGCTTTAAATTATTCGGTTTGTTTTTTGTTGGTTGGACCAGGGTGGACCAAGTGCAGATGAGATTGGCATTCGGAGAACGTGATGGTATATTCACCTTTAAATCCCTTGATTGTTAAAACAATTTTAAACAGCTGTAGGATTGTGTGAAAGTTGTTATATTTTTAGTTATATCAATGTGAAATTGAAAATTGTTTCGTTAAATTAGAATTAACCGTAAGGTTAGGGATACACTCAATCGCCATAAATATTTTCATTTGTTTGGAGAATATCCGCTAAAAGTCAGAAGATATATAATTCAGTCACAATGACGATATCTTTCTGCCGATAACTAAGATTATGAGTATCAAAAATATACTTCATATTTGCATATAGGTACGTCATAGTATTGTCGCGCGTTTCTTAAAATATAAAAACGATTGGAATTTTCATATCGCTGAAGTTGAACATGGATTTAGAACGCGAAAACGTCTGTGGTCGTATCAATATCGGAGACGTGCAATATTAATATTCACGCAAGCGATTACGGTATTTTTCACTAACACGTCAGACACTATATTAGCGTGCACTCGTGTCACAAGAGTTTTTTTTTTTGATACCGACAAGATCGATTGTCGTTTTAATATTGTTATCGAATTGACACTGAACACGATTCTCCATTCATCAATCTTATTAATATTTTAAATGAGAAAGTGTTGTATGTTTCTATGCTTGTCGCTCGAACATCCATAAAAGGCTGAATGGGTTTAAATTAAATTTGTCCGAGTGGTGTATGCCATGGATTAAAACGTAGAATATTTTTTATTTCGATGATGACTTAAGCCGCAATGGTTATAACTTAATTATATTACAGTACGGTAACCGGGCTAACCATGACACCAGAACGACAAACACCTCAGTCCCCCCGTTACCACGGATGCTGTAAAGGCATTGAAACGTCGGGATTAAAAAATCTAAATTACATGCGATAAATATTTTTTTTATGGGAAAGGCGGCAAACGAGCAAGCGGTTCACCTGATGGTAAGTGATTACCTTCGTCCACGTACACCTGTAACACCAGAGGTGCTGCAGTTGCGTTGCCGGCCTTCAAAGGGTAATTGGGAGATGGGAGGGAGGATAAGCCCACTACCCCTCCCCATCTCCCTCGATGGAGAGGGGTAGTGGGCCTCCGGTAACCTCACTAACCAAACTTGAAGTAGAGGCATATTATGCCTCTACTTCAACCCGGTCGAGCCGGGCCAATCTCCTTGGGAACAATCGATATTTATGTCGGCTTTGTCGATTCAAAACTACATAATCAGACGTCTGTCCCTTATATGCATTGCCATGCCTGCCCGGGTGTACCTGAATCTATAGTGCATAATGATATAACATATTATTGGTACTATTAATCAAGTTACTAATGAAAATAAATAAATAGATTTATCCCGGTTTCTAATACTTGTATACGTTACTTTAAAATCGCCATATCAACTTCTTCTTCTTACTATACATTTTAAAATAATTTCGAAAATACAACCAATTATTCTTTAGGTTTTCTTTTTTAAATTAATAAATATGGTGTTACAAGTTCATAGACAGTTCATAGACAATATTGCAATGATTGTTTAAAAGAGAGAGTAGTGTTGTGCGTAAACAATGTGTCGATGTTAATATCAACGAGATGATGCTCTACGTGACGAATACGGGGGACATGGCGGTTCGACGACCGCCGAGGAGGAGGCAGATCAGTGCCAACATTAAGGTTTGTTCATCGATAATTCATTCCATGTTATTGTGACTACATCCATGGTACAGTTACCGGCATGAGTGTGCGGCACAAGGCGACGGGTTTTTTTTCTTTGCGTCACGTAGGGTAAAGGTGTGAACCATCTACCTGACATTGAAGACAATGACTGGTCATGTCGCCAATAAGGGTCGTTCCGACTAATGCACCCACGGAATTAGAGATAGGCTGTTGTTCCGGTGGAGCCGGTCCATTCGAGCAGCGAAAGGCGCCGCCTGGCTCTAGCGCGGTTAAATATATAATAAAAAGAGCAGCAGCCACGCCGCTGGCTCTTCCTAGGTACTGGACGGTGGAGAAGGTAAGTACGCGCATAGCAAATTGCGCAAAGTGCATTGAGGACGAATGACACCTGAATAAGGAATAGACGGATTGGTTTTATTAATTTTATTGAGACCACGATAGTCGAGTGGTTAGAGGGTGAACCTCCGAAACAGGAGACCGGCCATCTACGTGGCAGACTCGTATCGATGATGCCTTGAATACTAAAACGGCGATCAGGCTGTCCTGTCACGCTGTTCAAAATAAGCTCTGCTGAAAAGTAAATTAAAACGACTAAAATCAAAGTCTAAAGCTCCGTCCACCTCACCTATTGGGGTTGTATATGGTCATGAGAGCTTATTTATTTTAAACTTTAAATTTTTTTACACGTCATGCGTTATTTATTATAGGTTCTAAAGTAATGTCGGCTGTATATGTAATTGTATATAACATATTTTAACATGTACCGAGTACTCCCTCGAATGAGTACGAAGTGTTACGTGCGCTTGTAGTGATGAAAGGATATTACGTAGTATGTCAAATATCATGATAATGTCTTTTGTAATGTCTACAGTAATAAATAATAATAATAATACCACACGTCACCATTCCATATGACGAGAACCTCGTGAAAGCCGAAACAGGCAAGACGACAATATATCTGGACCTGGCTCACGAGGTAACCAACAGTCGTCTTTGCGAATGGGTTAATCCCAGTCAGCCTCTCGGAACATCTGAGGCGGTTGGGACTCCGTGGCGGACCGCTCCGAGCTCGAATGGAGAAGGCGGTGCTCCTCGATAACGCTCGCATCATCCGCCGGTTGCTTTCCCTTTCTCCCTAACCCTCGGCCGTCTGGTCTCTCCTCCCGGGGGCTTCCATCTGAACGGTTTTATTTATCCATTTAATTATATTATATACATATCTATTTTATTAAATCTTTTTTTTATTGTATCATGTATCTATACGTATTTATATATAATACTAAACCAGATGAGAATATATAGAAACACTTAAAAAAAATTTATCTCGAGTGACTTGGATTCATGCCCAGTACTAGTAAAATTTGTTAGACAATTTTTAGCACAGTGATGGTATACACAGCAAGGAAACCTGAGAATGCAGGTTTGCGGGGTATCCATGGGTAACCGTAACCACTTACCGTCGGGTGGGATTGGTACCTGATCTGTCAACCTAATACAATATAAAACAGATGCCTAGACTAAAACCATTTCCATTAGTGTAGTTGTACAAACAATGATTTTACACTAAAGTTAATATACGTTATATGCTCACAAACCAACCGAAAGAATTTACACATGACATGAATTTAGTTATTATTGTGTTTTTCTTATTTATATTTATTTATTTATCTATCTATATATATAATAGTATATTATTATGTATATCATGTATATTATATCATATTTTTATTCATTAATTTTATTATATCTATTTATAGTTATTTAAAAATAATTTTATTACTTAGTTAATTTAATAAATAAATACACCTGCTACGGCTATCTCACCAACCCATGGGTCGACTGGCAGAGAATCCCAATAGGCATTAAGTCCGCCCTTTGTAACCTCTAATTATAAGGGGTGTAAGCAATAGAGTTTTTTAAATAAATAAATGAAAAAAAAGACGGCATATGCCGGTTAGTGGGAGTAAGTGTATATCGTCTACATGTTCGTAAGCGACTGAGGCCAGAGGCAACGTTTGTAGTCTTTTGTGCGCTTCATTTTCGATAACAGAAACGTATCTACCTCTTTTAGTATTATTGTATTACAAAATCATGAAGTACAACTATATAGGTGTTCGTCCACAGCGGCACCATGCGGGGATCTCTCAGTCGTCGTGCAGCGACGGCTCGATGCTCAGCGTCGGCTCCTCGGAGATGGACGAGGACGACCACTCCGCTCGGAGCGACCACTCCGACCTCTACAGTGAGTATACTGACGTACTTAGCTTGACCGCGGCCACCTGGCTGCGAATCACAGATTCTCATCATCATGGGTTGACTGCTCGATAACGCTCATGGGTATTCATCGTCATCATTCATCATTTCAGCCTACTACAAGTCCACTGCAGAACATAGGCCTCCCCCAAAGATTGCCATTAAGCTCGGTCCTGAGTCACCTGCATCCATCGACTTCCCGCAACATTGCGCAGGTCGTCACTCCATCTTGTGGGGGGTCGTCCCACACTGCAATTAGCTGTACTGTACGTGGCTGCCTCTCGAGAACCTTTTTTCCCCAACGGTTGTCGGTTCTGCGAGATATGTGGCCGGCCCATTGCCACTTAATCATGGGTATTAAGGCCCTTTAAATAAAAAACAAACTTCATTTGGTTAGAAGTTGTCTTCTCAGAAAATGATATAGATAATTATAGAAAATAAAAAAATGATTTCAATAAATATCAGACTTTTTGTTTGGCGTTTGTCCACAACGCTGAGGGCCGAGAGTTCGATTCCAGCGCGGGACAAGTATTTGTATTACCTATATATAGTTGTTGAAGATCTCGGTGTAGGTTTATGTGCAATTTATGTCTGCTATTCAATCTCCATTATAGAAACTTCTACTGTTGGAGTGACGTTTTTTTATGGGAAAAGGGGCAAACGAACAAGTAGTAGGTAAGTGATTACCGTCGTCCATGTACGAGGTGGTGGTGGTGGAGGTGTCGAGTTGGCATCTGGTTACATCACTCACCGAACAAAACGTAGAAGCACAAAACGCCTTCACTTCACGCCGGTATTCTGCGTGGCCGTGGTACTATCCCGTTCGGGTAGCACCAGATCCTCTATGTGGAGGGCGCGTATGAGTATTTCGAAACTTATGTACGCTTCGTATCCTTGACACTAGACACTAAAGTGGCGTAAGGCTCACCCCCTGTCATTGTCACGTTGCTTCAATCTTGTAAAACGTGCAAGGACTAAAAAATACGTATAGACCTTGAAGGTTAATCTCAGTGTTGGTAATACGGTCTCGAGAGCTTATTTTGGGAACTACTTGACTGAAGCCTGTCACCGTCAGCCAACGTCAAAACTACTGCGAGTCATCCACATAGGGGAATGAAAAGCATCGCTAGATTAAGAGGCAGAATACCTAAGCACTCGATTAACGTGGCTGTTATCGACCGAAGATATTGAGTTGTTGTTACAAATTTTCGCACTGGAAACTATTTTCAAAACGTTGTTAAATGTTTACAGATATGTCGGAGCCACCGTCCGGCGTGGCGCCACTGTCGCACTCGGCCGCCAAGCACAAGATGGCGGTGCGGCCCCGACGTACGCACGGCGCGCCGCGCCGAAAGAAAACTAACCCTGTAGGTAACCTTTTACCTTATAACAGAAGGAGGATTTGGCGCCAAGCGAATTGTCGATCGCAGTACCAGTACACCACGCACCATAGACGCTGATTATTTTTGATCTAGTATTCTGGTATTTTTTTTTTAAATATTTGTCCCGCCATCTGTCGATAGCCATTTTGATTTTCAAGGCTTTTCCGTCAATCTCCTCCTACGACACCCGCGGGAAGAAAGTGGGCGGCAGATTCTTATGCCGATACCACTCGTACGTAAAGCTGGCTTGTGTTTTTTTGTTTCGCATTGATCAAGGAATATTCTAATGTAATTAATAGAAGTTCACTAGTATTTGTGTGTTCTGCACACTGTCCTTCCTCTTTACTCTGTAAAGTAGCAGCTTGTAAATGCCCTCTCATCTCTCTAATATTTGTGAGTGAGCTATGGAGCCGGGAAGGGTCCGCCACGCTGCTCCAGTTGTGATTGGTGGTTCATCACACATTCATGGTGTTTTCCTTCTCCGGTGAGCACGTGGTTCAGTTCAGTTCAGCGAATACTTTAATCGCTGGGTTAGTACGGCTTGTGTGTATTTATTTATTTTTACTTTATTGTTTACACCAATATGATCACAAAAGGCGGACTTAATGCTTTTTAGCAATCATTGCCAGACAACTCAAGGCGTCATTTAAAGTTTAAATAGGCAAAAGGACTAATAGTGAAACTGTAATTTAAACACCTTTGGTCTTATACATATTTATATATTTACATACATTCATACATATTTAACAGTTGTTAACTTTAAATTTACAGATTGCTGCATCAGCCTTGCCGATAACACCCGAACTGAACGAAGAAAGTTTGCGAAGCACTACTCCTGAAGTCGCGCTGCGCAGCACAGAAGTTGTTACTGGTAGATATGCTTATTTGTACGTCGTACATAACGTACAACGTATAACGTACGTTATTTGGTCAAGGTGTGCTTCGGCGATCACATTACTTGTGAATTCATTCCTAGGTTATGTATCGCGAACTGAACCGAGCTTCGTGCAATAGTAAAGAATATAGAAGGGCTTAATTTGGTCGACAACGATCCTGTCTACAAACGTAAGGGATCCCTGATTCCAATTCCAAACTAGAAAAACGTTGCTATGGTGAATTTGATTGGATCAGAGTCTGAATTGAATCAGAGTTATTTACATATTAATTTATTACATCAAATATAATCAAAATGGTTTGTGACGTCTTTTTTTTTGTCAATTCTAAATTCAATCTTTCTTTTTTAAATCGCTCAAATTATTAAATACATACTTATCTCATTTTACAGAATCATTCTCTTCATCGACCACTTCGAGACATCAAATGATCATGAAAGAACAACATTTACAACTGAACCGCGAACTACAGAGGGTTATGGAGACTCCGAGCGACACCAAAATGAAATCTTCCTCCCTTCCACCGGGACTGGCTCTGGGCCAAGTCGTCGGCCAGTCGCCGGCCAAACTCAGCATCGCCGAGTCAAATACTCCGCGTTCGTCTATAAAAAGAAGCAAATCGAGCACGCAAGATCAACCACTGCGAGAGTGTTCCCCGAAAATTCAAACCAGAGCTGAGCCCCAAGTTCACAACTATCGCACAGATGAAAGAATGACAAAATACCGCGGGGACAAGAAATATGCCGAAGAGTCTTGCCTCGAAAAGAAATCTAAGTCGGAGAAGAAGATTGAGAATGAAGTCATTAGATCGTCAAAGAAAGAGGAGTCGTTTTTCAGTAGACTACTATTGAGAAAAAGTGGTAAGAAGTCCAAGAAGGATCAGACGGATGGGGAATGTCGGCAGGAGGTTAAGAAATCAAAAACGGATAAGGCTCAGTACAAAGTAGTCGACGCTGAGAGGAATGACTTCTCTTATCCTGAACAGGCGCAGGCGCACAAACCAGCGCCAGCGGAACGTTCCCACAAGTCGGCAGGACAAAAAGCCTTCGCCAATCAATTACACAAGCGCATAGACAAACATGGAGCTTACGTACAAGACGGCGCTTACAGAGACGTTTACGGCGCTGCGAAATTAACCGGCATAGAATACAACATAACCGATCTCAAAATCGCCGAAGAAACTGACACGATGCTCAACTTAGAAATGAGGAGTCGCTGCAGCAGGCGCGAAGGGTTCAGCGAGGCGGTTGAGAAAAAGCGGGCCTCCTCCAAAGAAACACTCGACGACAATAGAAGGGAGTCTTTCAATTTGAATCACGATAAATCCAAAAGACCGACATCTGTCCAACGCTTAATGGATCCGTTTTGTTCGAGAGCATTCATTAGTAATGAAATTAATCAGGCGCAAGAGGAAACGCTATCCCCAGCTCTTGAGATATCCGAAGAAGAGCCGCCCGTCAGAGCGATGCGCATCAAAAATGCACACGGCGACTACGCCTTCCACAGCGGGAGCATGCCGAAAAACCTTCCATACTTCAATCCCAGCATCATTGTGTCCACCAGCCCGACGAAAATCAGTCAGTCCTCGGATAATGTGAAAAAGACAACACGCTCATCGGAACACTTCGAGTTCCGCGAGAAGCAAATCGATACACGCGAGAGTGTTCACCGTGCTGCCAAAACTGAAGAGTCCTATGTCACTTCCGGCTTCAGATCATTAGGCGACGAATATGTTGAGACGAGAAGCAGCATCGGCAAATCGCACAGTTTCCGTTACGCGTCTGAAACGACTTCAATAAGTTCACAAGAGAGCCAGATGCCAAGCCTGCCGGCCATTGTTGGTATATCCGAGCCCCTTCTGGAAAGTTGGGAGGTCAACTACAGGAGAAACGTCAGTGACACACACGATTATTCCAAACGGGTGTCCGCGAGGAACTACAATATCATACCAACGAACTCTGAAACAAACTACGACAGTTTGCCGAGCACCGACAGCAGCTACCTCGACAGTCTCAAAACCGACAACGATGATCGAAAACTGTTCACCAACAGCATTCAAATAACAATGGACACACACAAACGTGACAGCGACATATCCCAAATCGAGGCTAAAATCGATGACATAATCAGCTCGCCCAAACCCATTATCTCACCGATACTCAAATCAAGCTCCTTAGACAGCGTCAACAGCAGCCCAGAGAGACCGGGCGACGAGAGAAGGAAGACTACATCCGTCGAAAGTGCTTTGAGCCAGGACGGCAAACTGAACCAGAAAGAAATGAGACAAGATTCGGAAAACTTCGTCTCTGTAACTCATATAAACAGAGAGTCGACCCCGATAGCGGTTAAAAGCATCGAAGCAACGAAGACGAATAAAAGCGATGAGAAAATACATAAATCGGGTGTAACGGCCAGACAGCTGGGCGTGCCGGAGTTTCTTAACATACAACTGCACAAAGTGGATGCGAAACCAGCAACTAACGTTGTTTTGACCGCCAACGTGACGCCAAAGAAGACGGATGCTCAACAGCTGGAAAAGGAACATGAGACAGAAAGCTTCCCGGTAACAGAAACGAAGCTTTCAAACTTGCCAGCGACTAAAGAAGAAACAACGACGGAAACCACTGAAAACGTCGCTGAAAAAAATCAAACCGAAGAAAAAATAAGTACTGTGCTTGCGAAATCCATACAATCGACGCTAATCACATCACGCAGTCCAACAACGCCAAGGAATTTCTTTAAAAGGAAAGCCACGAGCGTCGAACTGCAAGACAAACCGGAAAAATCTAGAAGCAGCTCCCTCAGCACGGAAGGAAGCACCGAGAAAATCTACGACAACATATCCATGGATCAAAAGTCACATTCCAGTTACGGTAGTAAAAGCTCGATACAAAGCACTGACAGCAACGACAACAGAACCCCTGACCGCCAGGAGGAGACGGTCGTGTACAGGAAGAAACCGATGATTGGCAAAGAAACCCGCGGCAGGAACGACGACGAACCGGAACTCATGAAAGTATTTGCGAGAAGATCGCTTAAAATCAAAGACACGGAAGCCGACAGCATTGCCCAAGAGATCGCGGAAACCAAAGAGAAGAGGGAAACGCTAGAGAACACAACAGCAAGATCTAAAATACTCAAAAACGAATTCAACGCGTCTATCAAATCGAGAGACAGCGATAAAGAGAACGAGGAGAAGGAACTGAGCGCCGAAAACAAGCTCGTGGACATCGCGGCCAGGGTCAGCCAGTTCGGTCTGCCGCACTACCAGAGGAGCGTCAGCATTCACAGCGTTTCGAACGCGAAGAGGGACAGCGCCCCCGTCTACAGAAACGACGCGAACAAGTACAAAAAGGAAGTGTCGGACTCGACCCCCGAGAAGAGACTCAGGAACAGGACGTTCCCGGACCCGTCGAACGACAGGGACATGGTTAAAAATGAAGCGATGGCCTATAAGGCAGATACGCTTACAAAGCGTACGTGGCAGCGGAAAGACGAGTTCCGATTGTCGATGGAGAAGGAGAGACGAGAGACCTCTGCCATGGAGAAGGACAGTGATAAGGAGAAAGAGGAAGTTGAGAAGGAGAAGAGTGGTGCAGAGGGAGAGGCAGACGCGTCGCCGCAGTTCAAAGGCATTTTGCAAATGAGAGCGGAATGGGAGCGGCGAGCTAAACAGGGGATGACCAAATAATTAAAAGGTGCTAAGTAAGGTAAATATTTCCATGAAATCTCCGTTTTATATTCGGTGCGCTAACTGAACCAAAAAAATATCGAAACCGTGGTGACGTAGCGGTCAGGCTGCTCGCTTTATGTCATAGTGAGTGGTAGTGACTCGGGTTCGATCGCCGCCGCCGGAACCACACAATTGTTTGTTAACAAGTGATCGGCGGTGAAGGAAAACTTGGCGAGGAAGTTTGAAAGTCTGTTAAAAAGTATTATTTTTGAGCGCATGTGAAGTCCGTCAACGCGCACTGGAGCAAATATCGAGAGATCTTTGCCCAGCAGTGGGACGTTAACGGGCTGACAATTTACTTATGGACGTCGGCACTGACTATACGCCAAAGCTTCTGGGCGGGCCGTGGATAGTCTGCGAGTCCGACTTTGTCCAGTTTTGTGACATTTCGTTCGATGAATATTTGTCCATACTCTGCGCTCTGGTTTTTTTCTTGTTTTTTATATGGTAAAGGGGCAAACGAGCATGAACGAGCACCTGATGGTAAATGATCACCGTCGTCCATACATCTGCAACACCAGAGGGGCTGCAGGTGTCTTGCCGGCCTTTAAGGATATTTGGGAGTTGGGGAGGAGAGAGGGTCCTCACCCTCTCCCTTGAGGATGGGGGATGGGAAGGGGTAGTAGACCTCGGGTAAACTTACTCGTCGAACGAAACGCAGTAGCACAAGATGCCTCTACTTCACGCCGGTATTCCGCGAAGGTCGTGGTATCACACCGGTCGAGCCGGCCCATTCGAGCAGCAGCAAAACCCACTGCTTGATTCCACCGTGCTGGTACCCGCGCACTTATTTACACTACTTTCGCATCATATGTTGTATATTTTGTACTTTAGTAACATATATAAAGAAGTATATCTTGGGATATTTCCTTAAAGCATTACAATTATCAATATAGCAACACTAAAGTGAAGAAGCAGCCTGTAACAGCCCACTGCTGGGCAAATGACTCTTTCGCATATATCATAATAAAATATTATTGGCTGAACCTCGTCGCCGAGTTTCCTCCCAGGTAATGTGCTATGAGATTTCTAAGGCTTTTATTTTTGTCCCCTCTAACGACTCCCACGTGAAGGAAGGGTGGGGCATATATCCGATACCACACTGCAAACGTGGCACAAACCAGTTTCGTTTTCAACCTGTATGCATACTATTGAATGTGTACATTATCGCGTCTCGTCAAAGTCAAAACTTTTTGATCCAATTAAGGCCTCTTTAAACCTGTCAAAAAGTACACAGATTCGCAAAACCTCAGAGATGAAACGTCAAGAAACTCTGTGGTCTATTTTTCTTTCTTTTTACAATACAGCTTTGTCATTTATTATCTACAATAAAATCCATACAATGTTAATAATATAATTTTTTTTAATGTCAATTTTAACAATGCGCCTGCGCATGTAGAGTATGTATTGATCTATTTTATAGTTAGCCGTTTTTTAAAAAGGTTGCTCAACAATCTTCTTAAAAATTGTGTCTGTTAGTTACACTATACTTTTAAGTATATTGTTGAAAAATTTTATACAAACACAAAAGGACATTCTCATCATTCCATCTTGTAGAGGAGTCTGTCGCTTGCATGTACGAGATTTCCACACGGGAAGCATTGTTTTCGACATGGAGTACTGATCTCATCTCTGGGCAGGGCACCCCAGTACCAACTCCTTCCATTTGACCGCATCCAACGTCGAGCGGCTCGAATTGTCGGCGACCAAGCTCTCTGATCTCTCTCTCTCAAGCTTTGTAATAATAAAATTTGCCGTTTTCTTAATTTAGCCGTGTTCTATTTTTCAGGAATCCAGAGGATACCGCGTTATGTTAGGTTAAATGTAGTGATATAGAAACAGTGCAGTTATATCAAAATTATAGTTACATTACACTATAGAGATCTACGTAATGTTAAGACGATGTATTTTTGAGTGTTATTGCAAACTATAGCATAGTTATATTTTATTAAAGACTACTATTGTGTATTAAACTATTTCTGAACTGTGAAAATACAAATTTTATTCCTGTAGTTTCTTTTTTTATGTTCTTTTTATTTTACCCTTATTATAGCAAATATTTTATTTACATTTATTATAATCATTAAAAAAAAATTTTTGAATTGCTGGCATTATCATTTGGCTCACCCGATGGTAAGTGATTACGTACATCCGTATCAGAAGAGCTGCAGGTCGGTCTTTAAGGGTATAAAAGGTTTTCACTCCGCGCTACTTTGACCTTGCTTTAAGAACCTGTAAATTGTCCACATCAGGACATAGGCCTCTCCCATAAAGAGGATTTGCGAGACTTCTCCCTTACTCGCCTCTCAGGTAGGTTTCTCTTGGGTGTTGCCCAAGAGAAAGGGTGGCATACCACACGGCAAACATGGCACAAATATAATTCAATATTAATATAGTTAAAGCTTTCCGTGAGATACGGAAAAGAAAGAGAGTGCGTTTCCATTACGTGAATTCATACGGCACTATAATACAGGGTTATTCAAAATAACGAGACAGTTTTAAACTTGATAATATCGTAAAAGGTAATAATAATAATATAGTAAACCTGCATGTCTGAGAAAAAATAAACAATGTTATTCTGACAAGTGAAGTTTGCGTACCCGCATTGGATCAGCGTGGAGGGCCCTTCCCAGCTCCAAAACCCTCTCAAATATCTGAGTGCCCAGCTGTGGTAAGTGTCCACAGCTGCTGCAAGCTGCTTCTTTACTTCTTTTTTGTAAAACAGTGGCCAACTCTGAGCTTTTGTTCTTATTACATTATTAGTGCGCAGTGAAAGAGTCTTGAAGCTAAAGGGACAGGTTCAATTTCTTTACTCTTTCATCATCACAATTACAGTCTCACCTTCCAAAGATAACCATAAAGCACTGTCTGAGGCATCTTAATCCTCGATTCCCCAGTGCAATCTGTATACTAAATTCTAGGCAAAATGTTCGGAATCAGATCTGTTTTACATAATTAAATCGACTAGTACTAGAAAAAACTAAAAATTTATTAATGTAACTTTTCAGCTCGTTTAAAATTATTTTTTTATTAAATTCCTTTATAACTCTTCTTGTACACTCACACTATTATTAGTTACATTTAAGTTCAAATAAGGAAGAACACTTCCAAGCAGACCAAATTTTAAATAAAATAGGATTTATCTATACTTTTAAATTGTCATTCTGTTTTTTGATTAAATAAATAAACCACGTAAACACAACAATGGTTACACAGCTGATTGGTGACAGACAATACGAAGAAGGCCAAGACTTACCCAAACGGCTTTGGGCAGGAATAGACTCCAGAAAGTAGTTGTTGCTAATTGGATTGGGGTGAAAAATGATGTAACATTCCAAACTTCAGTCCTGGAAGCCAAAAGGCTACTGAAGCCCATGGGCACCTGCCAACGACTTCAATCGAAGGAGATTACTTAAGCGTTGTCACCCCCGACGACCAAGATTGCCTGAAACTATAGTGGCAGAGTAGACCCTACAAACCGGAACTCAACTGTGGTTGCATTGCTTTTTTTTTGTATCACATGGGAGAAAGGTCCTCTCACCTACCAGCCACCGAAGGCGATGACTTGTTATGTCGGGATCAGCATTGAAGATACCGGACCAACTAAAACCCCCACGGTTTAGTTAAAATACGCTGTTGGCCCGGTGGCCTTTAAACCTTCGCCGGTAAGACTAGGTTGCGCTGCAGATTGTCGGTAGATATAAGTAAGAGGTCCCTATCCACTTACACGAATCCTAGGCATAGATAGAATCTACCACTTGTAAAACGACCCATCTGTAACCTTCTTTGATTGAAGTTAAAGTTGTCCATGGGCTGCAAAATCCACTTACCACTGTCACTCCTTGTTCCTAAAAAAGCTTACACAACCGTCAACGATCGCGTCGTCGGCTATTCGTATCTGTTTACTGAATCACTGGCCCTTGGACTCGAAACCCAGCTGAGTTTTTTTTTTATTTGGAAAAGGGTCAAACCAGCATACGGTTCACCTGATGGAAAGTGATCTTCCGTCGCCCACGTTAATCTGCAACACCAGAGATGCTGCAGGTGCGTTGCTGGCCTTTACGGATATTTGGGAGATGGGAGAGGGGATGTGGGAATTGGGATTCGGGCCTCCGGTTACCTCACTCACCGAACGAAATGCAGAAGCACAAGATGCCTCTGCTTCACGGTGGTATTCTGCGAGGCCGTGGTATTTACCTGGTCGAGCCGAGCCATTCGAGCTGCCGCTTAACTCCTCAAGATTAACCTTCGAGTGCGCGTGTCTGTATTGGGATTGAACTATCATCTATTATCATAATGGATCTATCAGCTTAAGTTATACATAGGATATGGGAAATATATAAAATGTTACCGAGTTACGCTAATATATTTAAGATTCCTTGGATTTGCGCGAACATTTGAAATGAAACTGTTATTTACGAATTTTATCCCGTCGGTCATGGAGGACTGATGTGTTTGACGTCCTGGTGTCATAGTTAACCCGGCTAACGTCAGCTACTTATTAGTCTATCCAAGCCCATTGTTCTTCTTAGTCAAATGCTCGAAATATAAGGCCTATTTCGACGGAAGCGCCAAAAAAAGCTGATATGCCATTCATCCTCGCAGCGGTTTGGTGATGGTGCTTTCGAACTAGTGATGCTGCACCCTATCAACAGTCTGTGGGATTTGGATAGTGTATAGGTGGTTAGATATACCGACACCAAGTCTGTCATAAGCGCGACGATACGCTTGTTGTTAATCAAACACAATCCAACAGTAGAGTCACGCGGCGGCTTTCACCGACGTGAAGTAGAGGCATCTTGTGCTTCTGCGTTTCGTTCGGTGAGTGAGGTAACCGGAGGACCACACGACAATAGAAGTAATAAAACAATAATATAACAAAATTAAAGAAAATCATGAAACATTAATTCTAAATAACCATCTTCGTAAAGATTTCTCTGTGATATTAGTTATATCTTTTATCTACATAATAATTTTATTCAATTCAACTTTATAATTGAAGACAATTTTAATTAAATCGAGAGATATAATAATATTTTTTGGATAAGAGATATAATATTTGAAATGAAACTATTATTTACGGATACTATCGCGTTTAATTTTACGTCTTATGTTCTGACGTTTCGCGTGCTTCACAGCTCCCGTCATCATTTGTTTTTTTTTATGGAAAAGACGGCAAACGAGCAAGCGGTTCACCTGATGGTAAGTGATTACCGTCGCCCACGTACATCTTCAACACCATAGATGCAGTGCGTTGCCGGTCTTTAAGGATATTTGGGAGATGGGAGGGATGAGGAGGGGAATAGGGAGGGGGTGTGGGCCTCCGGTTACCTCACTCACCGAACGAAACGCAGAAGCACAATATGCCTCTACTTCAGGCCGGTATTCTGCGAGGCCGTGGTACCAATCCGGTCGAGCCGGCCCATTCGAGCAGCAGCTAAAGCCGCCGCTTGGCTCTACCACACTTAAAGCCTCATCATGGGAGGACTGAGATGTTATACATCCTGATGTCATGGTTAACTCATTAAGCTTTAATTATTAATTTTGATCCGATCTCCGCAGAATCTAATCACGGTATCTTGAGATCGTGCACTGGTATGCTTGGTTTGAGATTTAATTTTTCTCAAGCCAGTGTCAGTGCCCGGCCATATTCTCTATTAAAATTAGGATGATTTTTGATTTCACTACCCTTGGCACGAATCGGTCTTCTTTTGGCAGGCTTTGTGATCTATCAAATCTGATGTAATGGTAGGGGCCATCTAGAATACGATCACAGACTGCAGGCTTCCTAGAGCGTCCGGATTGCCAATGTTCAGAGCGGCCAAATAAAATCGCACGAGTACAGCTCGTAATAGACAACGAAAATTGAAATGAACCGCGCAATCCTCACCGCTAAAATCAATATTGTAAACAGACGTCATCAAGTGAAACCCTTCGCATTGAAAATAAAAATTTAAAAAGTTTCAAATATAACTTTAGATTTTGACTTAACATTAACTGACATAAGGCATGAAAATATTAATAAAACACAATATAAAACAAAATATTTCTCAACCCTGTTAATATTTTAGAACGAAAAAATAAGGAAAGGGGAAGCCGGAATCCACGCATGCGCCCTCCCACCCTCCCCAACTATCACTAACCCCAATACAAAGGGACATTGCGACTCCATTTTATTTTCATTTATTCTCAAGTTTCTCGTACAAATAAAACGTTCCAATTCGCGTTTACAAGCAAATATAAACATCATACCGAAAGTCAATGAGTGCAGTGAAAACGAACATTCAAAACATCTTAAGACAAGCCTAAGTTTTACGTGATCTTACGTAATTTTATCTTTTTTTTTGTCGCTTATTTGAAGACTGTGAAAGTTTGTGCATAAGACGCAAGGTAAGACATTTTAATTAACTATTTTAACAAGATTAGAAACTCGAATGAAAAGAAGATGTCGCTCATAGATTCTCACATAAAATTTCGTGTGTATGGAACATATATACTCGTACTATAAGGCCTTGTATATCACCTTCAGCGTCTGTAGGCCACATATTTTTGTTATCTGTGAGAAATTCAATGCATGAAGCGTCTAAAAGGAAAGAAAAAAATATATAAATATTGTGCGCATTTAAAGAGTGTTTCGAACATTGTTATTTCCGACCAGCACCAATATTGCAGCTTTATTTTCCTTTTTTATACAAAACCTTAATGGTGTATTGAAACATAGCAATGGTCATTTAGAATGACAGTTAGAAACATCGTATTGAGGTTAATTAAATAAGGAGATTAGTATTCGATAATCCTTTTACCTGTTCTATCAAAATGACGATTCGAACATTTTAATAATGTTAATTGATGTTAATTGGAAGTCGATGGATGCAGGTGGCTCAGGACCGAGCTTCGTGGCAATCTTTGGGGGAGGCCTATGTTCAGCAGTGGACTTCTGATAGGCTGAAATGATGATGATGATGACGATGAATGAATGTCATAGTTTCAGCCTGTGAATGTGTGGTACGACGATTCCATTGGTTCTGGTTTGAATATCCGAATCCAAAGCTACCTATGAGTGACAAAATGAATGTCATGTTTGTTTTACGTTGGCAGCCATCTGCCAGCTAACGGACGAAGCTCTGGCTGACTGACTGCGGAAAATGTATCCAAATTTTCCTAACTTAAATCTTATAGAGTAGTGGGGAGCAGCGTCACAGGGGCGAGGGTAGACCAAATTACCCTTAGATAGACTGGTAGAGAATGCCTCGGGCATTAAATCCAACCACACACATACAGCTGCGGGTTTTGCTGTTGCTCGAATGGGCCGGCTGGATCGGGGTAGTACCACGATCACGCAGAATACCGGCGTGAAGTAGAAAGTAGAGGCATCTTGTGCCCCTGCGTGTCGTTCGGCGGCAGTGTGGGAATCGGTGGCCCACTTCCTCTCCCTATACCCTCTCCTCATCCTCTCGCCCATCTTCCAGATATACGTAGAGGCCGGCAACGCACCTGCAACTACTCTCGTGTTGCAATTGCACGTGGGTGAGGGTAATCACTTACCATCAGGTGAGCCCCTTTGGTCTTTTGCCGTTTTTCGTAAAAATAAAGAAATACCCGCCTCCTGCTCAGTTGACAACTGCCGATGTATTATTCGGAAATTGTCGCCGTGGTCGAATAAATATTGCACCGCTATGCACTAACCAAGTATCGAAGGCTATTTACACCAGGATCCCGGATGCTTCTGAGGCTATCCCCGTTCTGTAGTGAATTGGGGGTGGTCGCCGAGGCACTAGTGGATTGCTTGGCGCAAGATCATGCGCAAACGCCATGCCAGTGGTAAGGGCGTTCGCCAAAGTTTCATAGAGTGCCAGTGACCCGGATTTGTTCCCCGGTGCCGGCACCACAAAATTTGTTAATAGCAATTTGATGTGTTGTATTCACCACGTGCTCGGCGTTGAATGAAAATACCGCGAACAATCCTGGGATATCTGATAAATAACATAACAGATAGGATACATATTTTTTTTTTATTAATAATGATTGAAAACTTTGATGATCCTATGATGGTTCCGTCCCATTTTTAAATCCCAACGTTTCGGGTGCTTTTCAGCGCCCTTTGATCTTCGACAAATCACGGTCCAGCGCCATCTGCTGATTAATATGAGTCGACATGTTGCGTCGGATTTCCTCTTTGACGTAACGCGTTTTGGATACCAACGATGCATTTCATGAATTTTATTATAGTCCTTTTAATTAAATATTACTTGGAGAATAATTGACATGAAGCCCGACTGCGCGACGAACAGACGTCCGTTTCGGGAAAAACTTCTCGTACGAAAGCTCGTCGCCTCGTAACAAATAACAATAATATAATAACTAGTCTGGCCATAAATAATGTAACAATTTAAAAAGTTTTGTTTTTTTTTATGAATTCAAATTTGGAATGCGTATTATGTATTTTGCCATTCTCATGTTTGGCCGTTACAGAATAACAACAAGCAGAAATGCATTGATTTCTTTGCACAATTTGGGTAATGAGACTTAATTCAAGACGCTTCAAAAGCTAGGCATCAGCCGTGTGTTTGAGTATCGACAGACACATCAACAATTCCTCTGTACAAGACCATAAAAGATTCAGAGCGATCTCGTGCTGTTAGCAACAGACGGGCCGTGAACGCTGTCTAAGGTATTTGACGAAACCCTATAAGGGTACAGAAATATTATCGCATGAATTGCACTTCACCGTCGTGATCCTGTCTTGATTAACAAGACCTGAAGCTAGATGCTGGCCGTCGATGCGCTGGACATGCCCTAAATCAGTCCTAGAAGCGTAAGATAGTAGGATCTATCAAAACGCATGCTGTACTCGCGCGCTGGTGGAAGACACCGAAAAGTGCTCTTTAAAAATGACAAAAAAAAATTACATTTGAAAGTCTCTACAACAAGGAAAATGACACTGGAAAAGTTCAACGTGGTAATTTTCCGAGATCAATCATGATGTGGTTACGAAGTCACGTGGCTTTATGTTTGTGAAAGAAGAGATGAAATACTTCGGCCGAAGGTTATCAAAACGGTATTCCGACATTGAGTATCCCACAAATGTTTAGAGCCGGCAGTGGTCAAAATCCCCATTGGGAACAAATGAGGTGGCAAATTCTTACGCCCATACCACACGTTAAAACATTTAATTTTGTCTTAGAAATGCGTGGCTCCTAGCAGGATTCGAACACGTAACGATTGGTGACGCTGCCGACTGATTTAGACCATCTCCTGTGTCATCGCTCATCTGGTAGTCCATTAGAAAATTTGTACCGAACAGAATAAAAAAAAGAAACAAACAAACAGACGGGTAAGAAATCGAGATAATAAAAATGTGGTAAATAACGGCGCTCTTCTATGTATATTGTATATTGCTCCTGTATCTTGGAGGCTGTATAACAATAACAATACATGAAAATAACATACGGACTACGCCGAGATTAGGATGAATCATTTGTAGTCTTCAAATCGAAACGAAATCTAAGTATTGCCCATAACGAGACGACAATTATGTCTGTTTTATTTTACGGGAAAGTAGGCAAACAAGCAAGCGGCTTACCTGATGGTAAATGACTACCGATACCCATCTGCTACACCAGAGGAGTTGCGGCTGTGTTCCTGTCCATAAAGTATATTTAGGGAGAGGGGAATGAGCCTCCGGTCACCTCATTAACCGTACGAAAGGCAGAAGCACACGATGCCTCGACTTCGCGCCGGTGTTCAGCGAGGACGTGGTACTTCCCCGGTCATAGCTCCCTGCTTGGCTCCACCACGTACAGATAATTTTATGAAAATTATATGTGTCTTGCGAGTGTGAAATGTTTATCTATGTCTATGTATCTATGGCCAGGTATATGCTATATATGTGCCATATCTCAAGTATGAAGTCTAATAAAGTTAAGTAAGGCCGTGTGTTGTCTGTCTGTCCTTGGAAAGGTGACCCTTTAGCGTATCTCTTAGATCTTTCTTATTATTCACTCGTACATTCACGTCTATGAACCTGAAGGGAAAAATTCTTAAATACAAGTATGAAACATACTTGTATTTAGTAAGAGACTTAAAAACGTTGTCTAATGTATCCAACAAGAAATTGTTTTATTAGAAGAGCAAGGAACAGATCCGTTATGGATCTATCTTATTATTTATTAGTACATTCACGCCTATGAACCTAAATAGGACATATTTTTTACTATAATTTTTAATACGACTATGCTTCGAAGCGTCGTGAACACGTCGTGTACAATGAACAATGTATCGAAGAAGAAATTGTTTTATTGAAAGAACACGGAACAGATCCGTTAACCCTTTATTACTCTGCAGTCGGTTATTTGCGATCGGATGAAGCTACAGTTTTTATTTACGGAATCACGAATAACAAACAAGGAACTTGTGAAATTGTATATTAAGTGTTTTAAATCAAAGCGTAGGAAGGTCAGTTTCATCGACATTTCAAAGTAACGTGATTTACTCTGCTTAAATCGTATCTATAAATTTTAAGCTGCATTTATGTTAAGACGAAATAGGTACTGTTAATAAGACAACACTTTAATCTTCACGGCTTGTACCATAAGGAGGATTGGCACAATCGCCACTATCGGCAGGTGGATTGGCGATCGGAGTACTCGAACCCGAAACCGTAGAAGCTCCTCAGTCTGCTTATTTTTTTATATTTCGATATGGTTAGCTATTCTCTTGTCGCGGGTCTGCTGGAAGAAATTTCTTAAGAAATAAGCATTGTACAGACCATTTCTTCCTATCATATTTCTTTATTTTCGGTTTTAGCTGTGTACATAAATCATTAAATAAATAAATAAATAATATGGTTATCGCGCCATCTATCGGTAGCTATTGTGATTTTTAAGATTTTTCCTTTCGTCGCTTCTTAATATACATAGGAAGTATGAGGTTGGCAAATTTTCACAACGATATCACAAAGTAACACTGCCATTTTTTTTTCATAAATTTTCATAGAAAAATGATTTTGATTATCGACAATAGGTCAGTCTGTGCGGGGGTGCGTGAGTTTATATTATAGATATAATAGTATAAGTTTCGGTTGAATGAATTACTTTGTTTACAGGTATCTGTAAATACTTACGAAGAAATATAACAAAACGAAAAAAAAGTTTTAAAAAAACTAAAAAGTAAAAAAGAAACATCTCTTCCTTTTTAAGTCGGTCGATAAGCTTTCACGACCGTTTCAACAAAACTGGGGTGCTCTGTCGTTTCCAGCCACTTTTCATCAGAGCTTAGTTTGGGTCAAAGCGACCTCCTTTGAGCCTGATGCCGTTTAGCTCACCAATACAAATCTCACATAAGTTTCGAAAATCTCACCGATACGGGCGCTCCACACATAGGAGAACCGAACCATTTGTCTCCTAAGAAGAATATTAACTTCATTGAAGCCTGATAGTCTGTTGCCTTTTTTTATGGAAGACACGGCAAACGAGCAAGCGGTTCACTTGATGGTAAGTGATTACCGTCGCCACATACACCTGCAACACCATAGATGCTGCAGGTGCGTTACCGCTCTTTAAGTATGTTTGGGATATGGGAGGGAAGAGGAGGGGAATAGGGAGGGTTGTGGGCCTCCGGTTACCTCACTCACCGAACGATACGCAGAAGCACAAGATGCCTCTACTTCACGCCGGTATTCTGCGAAGCCGTGGTACCAATCCGGTCGAGCCGGCCCATTCGAGCAGCAGCTAAAGCCGCCGCTTGGCTCTACCACGCTCCCTGGGTTACCGTAGAAAACGATCAATGACAAATAAGTTTAACGTATTTGCGTGCCATGGTGGCTAAATTCCCGGGTGAATATGATTGCGTCTATTTTGTATATCGTTTGTTTAGTACAGTAAGAGTCCGTGAGTAAGTAAACTGAAGAAGGAAAAAAAATTAAGGAATTAAATTTCCGCTGAGCAAACTTCTCCTGGTATCACTGATCTCCGAGGTGGTTGCAGCGAGGAAGAGTTCACCGCGACGCTGCAGATGGCCTACAGAATCTTAATATGAAAAATTAAACATGTTATGTCATTATATTCCGTGAAATACACGTCATCAAGTCCCAAACTAGGATTTTGGCTGGGAGGAAGGCTTTTGCTGCTACACGAATGGGACGGCTCGACCAAGTTGGTACCCCCATTTCCCAAATACCCTTAAAGGCCGGCAACGCACGTGCATCACCGCTGGTGTTGCAGATGTACGTGAGCGACGGTAAGCACTTACCATCAGATGAACCCCAAGCTCGTTTGCCGCCTTTACCATTAACAAAAAAATCCCTGTGTCCTGGTAACTGGTTGGATAAAGTTATATGTATTATATTTAAGTATGTACATACTTAAATAATCATCTACACATATATAAACATACGTGGCACGATCACAAACATTCATATTCATCATACAACTGTTTACCCCCGACTCTCAGCTTGTAGGCTATTTTACAACATTTCTGTAACAAGGGTTTCGGAGGTCACGATAACTGATTAGGGGATCTGCCTCCTGAACAAAAGACTCGAGTTCGATCCCATATGTGGTTCGCTCGTACCAACTGTAACACAGCCCAGCCAACTCACACACATACACTCTCTTTTTGTATTATGAAATTATGGCATACGCTGATATAGTTACGTGAAATAGTAGATTTTCTTGTGCTGTAGAAATTTATTTCGTCAAGCGTTTGTGAACTACGGACTCATGCAACTTACATTGAATTTCGCGGACACATGCTAATGTAGTTACGGGCTATGTCATCATCATTTCAGCCTATCACAAGTCCACTGCTGAACATAGGCCTCCCCCACAGATTAACGGGTTATGTACTACCAACAAAAACCGTGGTGGCTTTGCAGAGGAGTTAGGGCTCGCTTAATTTTATTGTACGCAATGACCTGGGCTCGAATCCCGGTGTAGGCACAACAGAAATAATTGATTGCTATTTTACAACAAAACGGTACTTTTTTATGTGAAAGGGGCAAACGAGATATCGCCTCATCTGATGCTAAGTGATTACCGTCGCCCAAGTACATCTGCAACACCAGAGAAGCTGCAGGTGCGTTACCGGCCTTTAAGGATAAGGAAGGTAGGCCATGGGTGATAGGACAGAGGAGGGGAGAGCCGTTCATCCGGTTACCTCACTCACCGAATGAAACGCAGACACAAGATCTTCACGCCGGTATTCTCCGAGACCGTGGTGGACTACCCCGATCGAGCCGGACCATTCGAGCAACAGCAAAAACCATCGATTGTACCACTATCAAACATTTCGAGAACATGTGAAGAAACTTACACCGGTTACAAGACGAAGAAGAATTAAAGGAAAAATCAGAGCATAATCATGGGACATTTAAAAGTATTTGATGTTGAAAAAACTACACGATATGCGTATTTAAATTAAAACTTTAATAAATACATTACGAAATGAAACAGATGTTAGAAAAGCGGGATGCTTCCGTTAAAAGCTAGACGCCGGCCAATAAATTTTAATACGGCCAAAATGATAATAGATGGCGGTCATTAAGCAAATTGGAGGAAATCTTCGTTCGCTCCGCTTCTGAATTTATGAACAATTTGTGTGCGAAGCACGGCAGGCTGTATTTATATTACGTTGCTGCGTCTGTCCGTTTAATGACACTTTACAATGTTTATGATATTTTTTTTTGTACAGATTGTCAGTTAGGCGTACCGGGATGTTTCCTCTTTGCTGTTTATTTATATGAACATTGTAATTTTCCAGTGTCTCTAACAGTCAGGTTAGAACGCGTCGCGTAATCTATCTGACAGCGAATACAGTTCATAGATATTTGTCATTAACTGCTGTTCAGACATATAAAGTGAAAGTAACAGCCTGTAAGTGCCCACTGCTGGGCAAAGGCAGATATTGGAGCCAGGAAGTGTCCCCCCCGCTCCGGTTTGAGTTACCAGACTTCACATGTCCTCGTCATTAATTTTCTTAGTATATCTGATACATGCCGGTCTCCTCGTGAGAAACAGACGACTCTCCCACCGACTGAGAGAAACAGACGAAAGAAACTTCTGTAGGTATCCTCTTTTTAGTTTTGTTTTTTTTTTTACTTTTTTTTTAATAGTAAAGAGTATCAGAGATGGTTAGGGAGCCGAAGGACCCGCCAAGCTGCTCCAGTGCGGGTTGGCGAGCTTCCCTAAAATTGCTATTAACAATTTTAGTGGTGCCGGCACCAGGTCGAACCCAGGTCACTCGCACTCTTTGAAAATAAAATGAGCACCCTGACCACTAGGCTACATCTGACGCTAAAATCATTACGTGTCATTATTATCGATTAAAAAGACATGACAAGTTGCAACAATAAAAATTATATTGTTATTGCTCGACAAGGGATAAGTTACTCTGTAGCTACTTTTCGTAAAACAAGCATAACTTTTGCTTGAAGATCAGTGACAATATCTTTACAACAACAGTTGATTCCGCTTCATTTTATTATCTTGTATTTAAGTAATCAAATTAAAAAAGTTGTTTTCAATGGCGCGAATTCTTTCAGCTCGACGACATCAATTGGCGTTCCGCAAGGCTCGATTCTCGGCCCATTTCTTTTTTTGACTTACATTAATGACTAACTTTACTTTGTCCCCAAACATGACATAGTATTATTCGCTGATGATACTTTATTAATTTTTAGAATCAAGTGACAACTTGTTACACATGGCGACGTGAATATGGCAAACATAGGGCATAGGTTTAAAGCTAGTAATTTGCTTTTAAATCAAAATAAAACTACATGTTCAATTCTCAACACCTAATGTTAACCATTTAGGTACCAGTGTACTTATAATCGGAGAAGAGTTGGTCCTTGAGAATACCACTGTTTTTCGTGGAATTTACTCTAAATGCAAACCTTCAATGGGGTCCCAACTATTCACTTAGGCATATTAAGCTCTGCAGTATATGCTGTAAGGAAAATAAGAAGCTAGAACAATTTATTTTAGTTATTTCCATGTCATTATATATACTATTCTATTTTGTCAGGAAGACATGCGTCTGAAATAAAAATTACATTCGTTTTTTAAATTAGAGCCTTTAAAAATTCATTTAAAAATTCTTTCGTTGTCCTTTGAATATACTCATACACATGAAAATATTAAGTATGTTCATAAAATATAAATATATTTAATGAGAGACTATTCTTGTGCATAAATTGTGCAAATATTAGGGACAGACAAAAGCTTACAATGCAGTGACTAGATTCCTTAGAGTCAGTAACTCGTTTGTATAACAAAATGCCAGTAAGTGTGCAAAGTCTACCTATAAGAAGGTTATAGGAACTAGATCTGGCCTGTAGACTATACGGTTAAATTTAAAGTCGTAACACCATACAACCTGTATACTAAGGTTATTATACGTGCGACATAAGAAATCATATAGCGGCTGTTGTCCAAAAACGTGGCTTAATTATCAGATCATTGTCAATGTTTGGTGTAAAGTAAAACAGCCAGTAAGTGTCAATTGCTGGGCAAAGGCCTCCACAAATATCTGAAAGGGTTTTTTTTTTTATTTAACCTTAACCTTAATTTACTATGTGTATGGCAGCTAATTTGAATCGGTTCACAAAGAATTTCTTGAAATTAGCTATAATAATATTATTATTGTGATATTGTGGCCTTGTTAAAAATTCTACAGAGTTTTCTCTGTTCTGATTCACTACGTGCACGAAGGTGAAGTGAAAAATGAATGTCTGTTCATATAAATACATTTCGAATACAACTAAGCTGCAGATTCCAAAACCTTTTCGATATCAGTGAAGCGCTCCTTAGAGTGAGATCTATGTCAGTTGTCTCTATACGAACATATTAGCTTTTAAAATACATCACAGGGATTCACTTGTATTCCCTTTCTCTTATGTAATTACCCTCGTCTGTAACAGCCTGTAAACATTTCACTGCCGGACTTAGGCCTTTTTAGATGATTCTTCATAACCGCCTCACTCGACAAGCAGATTCGCGATAGCAGCACACGACACCTTGAACTTTAGACGCTGCTGCCCGTCACTGATCCGCTTAATCCTGGTCTGGCTTTATCGAGATAGTTATGCCGTCATCTGTCGGTATTGCGAGGCTTTTCCCTTAGTCGCCTCTTACGATACCGACGGGAAGAAAGAGGGTGGTAGAGTTCTTACGTGCGCTGTGTTATCAACCTAATCTTTCTATTTATCTATTATTATGTATAAACCATATTCTGGACTTCACATGTCCTTTCCATGAAAGCGCGAAAAAGAACCTGGTACGCCATATGCGAAAGATTTCACCATACAAACCACGGTCAGTCTGTCGACAGAGCCTCGTTCGTTGGTCAGCAAGGTGCACCGCGTGGCAGTTGAGGTTGACAATTAGGGAAAAAGATAGTATAATCTCCTTTAAATTTCACCATACTTTCCTCATAATTTTTCATCATTTCCGCCTACTACAAGTCTACTGCTGAACGTAGGCCTCCCCCAAAGATTGCTTACCCCATACTTTGTGTATACTTAATTTACATATCGGCTATTAATATAAAATTCAACGCTTAATACTACAATTAGCTTCACGATGCCGGCTCGTGGATAGCTAACGTGCAATGAAATTACAAAATTCTCTTTACGTACAAATACTACTTTCGAACGGGAACAGTTAATCCACACCACCGATATACAGAATGGATGCGACCTTATTGAAATTAAGTGAAAAATTTATTAGTACTGGTAACAATAATTGTTCGGAAATAGTTAAAAAAAACGAAACGAAATAGCCTAACAAACCAAATAAAACGCCTGCGTTATTCGTCTTAACTAACAGTTAAATGACCTCGGCAGGAGAGAGAACCTCACAGTATTTCACTGTCGGGGCGGACTTCTAACGGTCAGCTGACGCTGGCACGGGCGGTCAATAAGGTCTTTGATCTAAGAGTCATTGGCCTAGTTAACGAGTAGCGCAAATATAACCTGTGACCAAAAAGACGAAAACTAAAAAAAAATCTATGACTAAAATACTGTACTTATGTATTTAATATTATATGTAAGACTTAGAAATTGCCTATAGAATATGAGGTTAAATTTAATGTCACAATGTTGCATCCGTCCTGTATATGTTACTATACTCCACACGCTATTCCTAAATGAGATTGGATTGCTATCTTAGATAATGAAATAGGTTATGTTGCTTAAAGAAATACTTAAGACGTGCACCTCTCGACTCGCGAACAATGATCTTATTCACTACTTTTCCAAATAAACAATACAGAGTTCTCTTCACTAAAACAAAAGCCAGCTCGGAAGCTCTAGTACGACAAAGCCTTCCTACAAAGTATGTTTACGCTCCTTTATTGTCTCGTTTAAGAGAAACGACACAAGTCCTAAAACAATGCAGTCGAAGTAAGTTTTAAAATGACTGCGTGTAAGTTTTTAGTGGGTCGTACAAATTTAGGATGTAATTGTCAGGATTTCATTAACGTCGGGTCGTAAAGCAGCCGGGCTGCGGTCCGCTGTGTTCCCGGGGTCCGCGTACGTCAAGGTGAGTTACGGCGTGGTCGAAACCCACTCGCGATCCTTAGGTCAGGCCAGGCAACTGCCGTTGGAGCGGTGGAGTCATTCGAGTTTTCAAATGATTAGAATTAATAATGCAATTTACGAAACTTCTGTTATCGTACTTAAAGTAAGAAGAAATAAAAATTTAGCGTTTGAGAAATCTAATTCGAAAAATAATAATGAATGTGAAGAAGTCTTTAAAAGTCGCCAAGCGTATAAGTTAAGAAAAATAAAGTAGTAGCCTGTAATTTAGGCCTTTGCCCAGCGGTGGGCAACGGCCTCCTTACAAAATACGAGTATCAGTGAGGGTTTAGGAGCCGGGAAGGGCCCGCCACGCTGCTCCAGTGCGGGTTGGCTGGCTTCACATATCCTCGAAATAATATTTTTATTATTTCTCAGACATGCAGGTTTTCTCACGTTGTTTTCCTTCGCCGCTGAGCACGTGGTAAATACAGCACTTAAAATTGCTATTTACAATTTTAGGGGTGCCGGCATCGAACCCAGGTCACTCGCGCTCTATGAAACTAAAGTGAGCGCTCTGGCCACTAGGCTACCACGGCCTAGCGTATAATGTATAGATAGAATCAGCTCTCACGAGCGTATACCCAATACTGGTCAGAGGTCTTCTACCTTTTAAGCATTTCAACCCACCTTTCACCAGAACTTATTTCGGACAACGTGACAGGTGGTGAGTTTGTCGCCGTCTTAGTGTCCAAATCAACGATACAAGTCGTATATATGTTTCGAAAAGCTCATAGGCACGTGCCCTCCGCGTAGGGGATCGAACTCGAGTCTCCTGTTCCGGAAGCAGCCGCTAACCTGTCTGAGCTAGTTTTAATTATTTCATCGACTTCTGCATGAGCCTGTTAACAGGGGCCCGGTATTGGACTATTAATAGTCCAATACCGGGTATAGGCCCTCCCAGTTAAAATATTTGTCGTAAGTTTCCGTTTCCGATCGGAGAACCGGAAGTGGTGTTTCGGTTCTCCTTTAATTCAGTTCGTCTTTGTATTTTAGGACGGAGATTTCCTTTGCTGGTATTTTTGGACTTATATAATATAATTAAAACAACTCGATTTCTGCGACTACTTTATTTTAATCTTGTAATCATTTTTCCTAAAATTGAGGTATTTTTATAGCTCTAGATTTTCAATACTCTCATTAAGCGTGGTAGAGCCAAGCGGCGGCTTTAGCTGCTGCTCGAATGGGCCGGCTCGACCGGATTGATACCACGGCCTCGCAGAATACCGGCGTGAAGTAGAGGCATCTTGTGCTTCTGCGTTTCGTTCGGTGAGTGAGGTAACCGGAGGCCCGCATCCCCTCCCTATTCCCCTCCCTATTCCCCTCCCTATTCCCCTCCTCTTCCCTCCCATCTCCCAAATATCCTTAAAGACCGGCAACGCAACTGCAGCATCTATGGTGTTGCAGATGTATGTGGGCGACGGTAAGCACTTAGCATCAGGTGAACCGCTTACTCGTTTGCCGTCTTTTCCATAAAAAAAAACTCTACACAACGTGTGATAATAAAAGGATGGTTACGCAGGGCTCGTTACGTCATCGTTTTTCGTCGAAAAACAAACTGACAATTTACCAGATTGTAAGTGGCTTTTGGTGCAGTATACTCTAGAAACGGTAACTGAACAGTGGTTGCACTGCTGATGTCTGATGATGACCTACCCAGACGACTTTTAGGCTGAGAAGAAGCTTTCCATCTAGTACGAAGATATCCATGATTTTGGTTTTAAATAAATACATTTAATGATTTTATAGTATTTACGCGAACACTACACACTTCAGATGATACTAATATTTACGATACGGGTGCTTAGCACCCGTATCGATCACGGGGAGACCCTGGCTACCTTCAGCTTTTAATTGTCAAATAATAGTTTAATTACAAATCTATTTCATTGATTATCTTTTCGGGTGGTCTTTAAACAAACGAAATAAACATGCACCAACACAATTATTAAATAAATAAGTCCTTGAGCGCATGCAACATTCTGAACAACTAAGACTTGACAGTTTTAAGTCACTTGACATTTCAGAAGTCCCGCTTTCTATTTAATATAGCCGCCGGCATATGCAGATTAACCCTGAAGGTGAACTGCGCTCAGATTCGCGACACGCAGACTCCTTCACCTGACGTCTGTTCACGAGACAAGGTTGTCGTCTGGCGGAAATGCTACAGATGTTCTCTTTGTTTTGTTTCTTATTAATATAATAATAAACGGCCTATTCGTATTGATGGCGCAACGTATAATTTTCCCTGACAAACGAGCGCTGGTCGTTTACAAATTCGACATGTGATGCAGTTGCCACCAGGTGGTCTGCTGGCGCGGTCGTGTCTCTATTGTTTATAAAAAAAATAAAGGAGATGGTCGATTCTCTATGCTTACTGCCGGGACTATAGGTATCGTTGTTCCATTTGACTTACTCTATCAGCTTGCGAAAAAAAAATTGCAAACAGTATGGCATGCATGGAAGATTTTCCCATAATCACCACCACCATAATCAAGGATAATATATCTAATAATAGTTCTCTCTTTTCTCAAGGGTTTTGCTGGAAGAGAACTCTGCTTAGGGTTAAGCTCGTCTTTGTATCTTGTATATTATTCAAATTGTAAATTTATCATAATGTGTACAATAAAGAATAAAGAAACGCTGCCCATCATCATAGTCTGTTGTGTATTTCCCCTCGGTATATAAGTCGAACGCCCGTGCCTCGTTGTTCAATCACCGCGGTGCACCAGCGTTCGGCTGAACATTCAAGAGAAGAGGTTCCGGGGACCTTATATCCCAACTCCGCCGAGGTTCTAATGCCCTGTGTGTGGCAGGGCGCGGATACGATGGGCGGCAAGTAGGGTATGCTGTGCGGCGCCGTGTGGTCCGCCGCGCCGGTGTGCCTGCGCGGGCTGGCGCCGCCGCTGCCGCCGCGCCCCGCCCTGCTGGCCGCGCTCGTCATGCAAGCGCTGCAAGACAGCATCGACGATGAAGCCAGCTTTTTAGGTAAGTGTATATTTATATTATATTAGAATTACCAATGTTCCCTTTCTCAACTCCCAACTCTAGATCGGGGATTCCCAAACTCAAAAGCGCCAATAGCCGAATGGGTTAGGGTGCGCGCTACGAAACATGACGTCGTAAGTTCGAGCCCGCCATTCGACTATTGTCGTGAACCATTCCTGATACAAGCTGTAAGCTTAGTTGGAGGGTTAATAGGAATATCAGTAATGTTAATAAATAGCATTGCTAGTATTCTTAAAAAAAAAAAACTATTTTGGACATGATCTGGATAGTTTGGGAATCCCCGATCTAGACTAATTCGAAACAGTTAGGAGTGGATGTTTTCCAAAATGAACTGACACCTTAGACCCCCGTAGCCGAATTACTTTAATAATTCTATCTCTAGTTTTTTTCCTATTGATGATGAATACTTACCAAAATAATTACCCATGGGGATCCCTAGTCGTGCTGATGTAACATGACGTGCTACGTCATGTTACTCATCGTTGTATACTAGCCCCAGTAGGATGAAGTTGAGACGAACAGGCACTGTCACATAACACCAGCGTAAATCAGCATTGTTCTGTAGTATTTCGTGTGGTAAGGTGTGTGATTGAACAGCATCAAGGGTGACAATGCACCTGCATTTTCATTCTTCTAAACATACACCTGCATCTATGTATATGGGCTT